>JANVCC010000018.1:4803205-4865108 GCA_025345505.1 Todiramphus chloris collaris
CTTTCCCTTTCCTTTCCCTTTCCTTTCCCTTTCCTTTCCCTTTCCTTCCCTTTTTCTTCCCCTTTTCTTCCCCTTTCCTTTCCTTTTCCCTTTCCCCCTTCCCTTTTCCCTCTCCCCTTTCCTTTCCCTTTCCCCTTTCCTTTCCCTTTCCCCCTTTCCTTTCCCTTTCCCCTTTCCTTTCCCTTCCCCCTTTCCCTTTCCCTTTCCCTTCCCTTCCCTTTCCCTTCCCCTTTCCCCCTTTCTCTTTCCTTTTCCCTTCCCTTTCCCTTTCCCCCTTTCCCTTTCCTTTTCCCTTCCCTTTCCCTTCCCCTTTTCCCTCCCCTTTCCTTTTCCCTTTCCTTTCCCCTTTCCGCTAATACCAATGATTTCTTTCTTGTACAGGTGTTTAAAGATTAATATCAAAATAGCAAGCAAACAATGAGCAGAATTCAGGTAAGGGGTTTGATGCCATGAATCATTCTTTCATTTCCCCTTAATCTAACATCCTAGAGCCCTCTCAGAACTTCCAGCAGTAAGTATTCACTTCTGAATTCCTACATTATGCAAAGGATCACTGATATTTGTAGATACTCTAAACCTGAAAACAAATGTGCAATATCTACTGGCTGTCAGATTTGGACATGAAAAAGATCAACATTAGGAAATGAAGCATCTTTAGCATCTTTTTTCTTAGTCAAGGCAATTTCCTCTCACAGGCAAAAGCTTTGGAAATCAAAAGCCCTGGAAATCAAAAGCCCTGGAAATCAATAGCCCATAATTTGCATTTATATGCCCACCACCTTCTTTTGGCAGAGTTATTGTACATACGGAAAGGTTCAAGGGGTACATAAAGTCTCTAGACATTCCCAAGAAACTTTATTATCTTTTCCAGGTGACATGGCTGAGAAGGGTGAGAAACAAGTTTTCTGTTGGTCTGTCTGGAGCACTGAAAAGCCTTGAATTCACCTCCTGGCTCACATGGCTTTTGCCACTGACTGTAACCATCTCTCTTGTTGTCTGTGTCTGAACTGCAAAGCCTCCTTCATCAAAAGCTCTTTGAAGCCAAGGAAAAGATTCCTCTTGTCATCAGTAGACTTTTGATTGTGCTGTAAATTATGAAAGAATGCCTGCTTAAACTCTCTGGGTGATAATAAATAAAATATTGTTTTAATAATAGATAAATTGCTAAGGTTGCTTCTTTTATTTTAGTTATTTTTATGGGTAATATTGTGTCCTCGTCATCACGCTGGTTAAAAACCAGTGGATTTTGTACTATGCTTCTTTTTAAATTAGATTTTTCACATTTTAGATTAACGTAAAAATGTACTTAAACTAATTGAAAAATAAAATGAAATTTGAACTAATAGCAATTTACCTGCAATAACACTTAACGGTTCGAGGAAGGTTGGACTCGATTAAAGATTGCAACACTTTCATTTTAGATGATTAGATGGGAGCAAGATGCCTAAGGTCCCATTATAGACAATAGAGATAGAGTCTGTGCAGTCAGGGGAGCCAAAAACCCAATTGATCTGACCAGCCTCTGCATACATCTCTTTCTGAAGGTCAGCTGAACTGCCCTTGGACTCCACTGATAGTAGGACCAACTATATGTTTACTATCAGTAGAGCTTAGACATCTGGCTTACCTGTGAACACCTATACAAACAACCTGGTTTTAAATCCCATTTCCTGCAACCTATTTCGAATAATTAAAATTAAACCAATGTTGAATGAAATTGAAAACCCAAAAGCTCTGTAGAGGTCCTCCAGAGACAGTCAGCTTCATTGAACAGCACAGTGATGGTGGATATTCAACAACACGTCTTTCAGACAGCAGAATTTTGTGTCTGGACAGACACATATGATAAATAGGTTCCTGAAATAAATATGTTATCTGATAAATAAAATGTAAAATTAAAATACTAAAAAAATGTGGAGGATCAAACTACTAATGCCAATCCCCATCCCCCCAAAATACAGACTTTTCCAAACATACCAGACGCAGGAAATCTCCCAGTGTGTTGCTGAGCCTGGTGAATGCTCAATATGTGAAGAAACCATGTAGGGAAACAATTTGAGTTAGCAATTACATCAGTTTAAAACAAATCTCACTCTGGAGTCTTTCACTGAGAGTGATGGACTGAGACCTTATTTCAAAGGAAGAATTAAATAGCATAGTCTTAAACGAGTGTGAGTTAAATCAGTGATAAATAGCTCAGTTCAAAACTCTAGAAGGATTAAAATATAAAGTTGCAGAGCTACCTACCATGGCCTGTTAAATCACCTTCAGCAACAGGAGGATGGACAGGCAAATGTGGTGCCTTTCTAAAGGGCTCCTGAAGGAGGACCTGGGAAGCCTCAAAGAGCCGTTGCAGTACTTGGCAAACTTTTACAAGAGCTATCAAAGTCCAGGATTAGTAGTGGACAAATAGATTGAGCTGAACAAGAGCCCAGTACAACTTTTAGGAAGACCTCTGAACATGAGGAAAAACCTGTGAGGGTGATGGAGCCCTGGAACAGGCTGCCCAGAGAGGTTGTGGAGTCTCCTCTAGAGATTTCAAAACCCCCCTGGATCTGTTCCTGTGTGGCCTGCCCTGGGTGATCCTGCTCTGGCAGGGGGGTTGGACTTGATGATCTCCAGAGGCCCTTTCCAACCCCTACCATTCTATGATTCTCTGATTCTATGATCTAGATGCAAACTCCAGCCTAGGAAGTCCCTAAACTGTTGATGGCCAGAAGCTGGGAAGGAAAAGCGGAAGGCAGAGTTATCTCATCTGGGTGCACTCCTTACACTCTGTTACCAAGAACCTACCAACAGCTGCTGTTCCAGACAGACACCTGAATAAACAGACTTTTCACCTGTCCCAGAATAATTATGCTGATGTTCTGAAGTAATGAAATCAGTGACTGGGACAAGCTGCCAGGCAGTTCTGCATTCACCATCGCTGTGCTATGGGTGGGTACCAGCGAAGCGTGGGCATTGCCTGCTAATGCTGCATTCCAGTTTACTGCTTGGTCTTAAACAACATTTAAGGAGACTTGATGACATACAGAGACAGAGGAAGGAAAACACAAATCCTGTTAGGGTTTAGGGCCAATGAAGCTGCTTTCACTTCTGAAAGCTCTTTCTTTCCCAAAGACTAGGGAACACCACACAGAACAGCAGAGCCAGGGCAAGAGGAAGATTTGAGATTACATGAAAGTAACGCTCTGGAGCAATGACACCTTCAAAAGGATGTTCTCCAAAATCCCAGAGGAAGGAAATCAGGGAAACAGCCATTTTTCCCAGGGGCAACCACCCCTGGCTGACACAGCCACAGCCATGTCAAGACTCATGCTGGGAGCTAAGTGCACTGGGCTGGTTTTCTCTCCCTTGGCATGCACATGCACATGCACACGCGTGTTTGATGCCATGTGCCCTCTCTACCTCAGGGACATCAGCAGTTTGGTCTGTGCATGGGACCAGGGTGACAGACCATTAGTGGCTCAGCTGTGGACGTTGTCTTCAGAGAAGCTCCATCAGAAGCCTTGCCCTCTTCTCCAGCCTGTTGCCCCTCTCTCCACCAAACCTCATGC
Organism: Todiramphus chloris collaris; assembly: GCA_025345505.1. Classification (NCBI taxonomy): domain Eukaryota; kingdom Metazoa; phylum Chordata; class Aves; order Coraciiformes; family Alcedinidae; genus Todiramphus; species Todiramphus chloris. The sequence continues at coordinate 4,806,763 of JANVCC010000018.1, forward strand.
AGGATGCACATCCCTTGCCAAGTAAGGCAGCGAGCCATCCCTCAGGCAACCACGCGCAGAAAATAAGGCCGACAGGCATCCAGCCGAGTCCTGTGCCACAGTGTGATGGTGCCTTTTTACCCCTCATCGACAGGACCCCTATCTCCAGTGGCAACGATGCATCTGGGTGTGATGGTTGCATCCGGGCGTAACAATCCCACTTGGCTAAGCCGGATTCAGGGGAAATCCGTAACAACACCATGGCCATGGGCTAGCTTGAATTAGCTCAGGTGTAAGAGCAATAGGAAAATACAACTATAAGTCAATCATCTTACCCCTGTAAGTAGTAGGCAGCCCAAGAGCCCTTTGAGCATCTCTTGATGCCTGTCAAGGATACTCCCCAGGGTGAAGAGATTCCTTACCTCAACAGATCCTTGGTAAGTGACATATAGCATGCTGAAACTTTTGTGTCTTTACTGAAGGTATAATCAAGCTTAACTGTACACACAATCTCTCCAGATAAACTATTGCTTTATCTTGTCCTCTCTGTAGTAAATAATCAGGTGTACCTCGCCATAGAATTCTTTTTTCTTAATGTCGCAGCCTTTGAACCTCTTATTAAGCAGCTCCATATGTACTGTATGTTGTATGGTGGCTCTGGTTTACCCACCTTTCCCACCTCTGACTGCCTGCAAAACCACTTTCAGTAGCTGGGCAGCTTTAGGAGGAAGTGGTGGCATCTTTTATCAGACCAGAGATTAAATATTTTACTAGAGCAGGGGATCTTTCTTTTCTCAGGCCCACTGATGACACAAGTAGGAAAACCAGACAATTCTTCCAGAACACATTGTTTTAGGAGGAAAACAGAAGCAGTGAACTACAAGGAAGGTGCAAGTTGGAAATTGTGGAAGTCTGGTGTGTTACTCCAGGGCCTGAGAGGAAAAGCTGTGTGGGATATACACAAAAGGGACAATAATAAGAAAGCCAACTCCTTAAGAAAGAAAAACAAACGAGTGTCGCTTTGACAGACTGAAGGATTAATCCAGGGGAGGAATTTTCTCATTGAAATGTCACCCCTGAAGGTCATGATCCTATATGGAGCTGAAGAGGTTTCACACGGCCTAGATCCTTTTAGAGAATCATTATTAAGGTTGGAAACGACCTTCGAGACCTTCAGTACAACCATCTACTAAATATTATCAGGAATACTAAACCACATCCTGAAGTGCCTTGTACAAGGGCAGCTTGCTCATATTAAGAACACTTAACCCTGTTCTGACAATATTAAGGAGCTGGGAATTATTGCAGGTATACTTTGCAGCCCCTCGGTTAATGACCCCCTTGGCAGCAGCCAAAACGATGATGTACGATGCTACAGTGCGTGCTCCTTTAACAGGGAGCAGGAAGGAAAAGGTGTTTCTGTCCTGGCCACATGGTGCCAGTGTGGGAGGTGGGCATGGACACCTGCCTGGGGTGTGTAAGGATGGGAAGGGGAGAGCAAAAGAGGAGCCCCTCTCCCAGGACAGGGAAACCATCATCTAGTCAGGCTCCAGGCAGGCAGCCAGCCTAGGGGTGACAGATGGAAAGGTCCCTCGTGGCCCAGGGGGACCACGGGGAGAGGTCACAGGTCACAAGGATCTTGAGTTGCTGGACTAAGTCAAAGGAAAGGTTCTATCTGCAAACACACCGTAAAGGGGAGACAGGAATGAAAGTCTTTGCTTCCTGTTTTGCTTCGAGTTTTCTCTCATCAAAAATGTTTCTTGTTCTGTTTTTTTTTTGTCCCAACAAATCCTGGCATTTATAAAGTCCTTGAGGCGTTTCTGGTCTGTGGTGGCAGCAGCTGCCATAGCACCAGCAATGGCCTAAAAGGTCTGCAGGCAAATGAACACCAAAATTAATGAACCCAGAGACACTAAGTTTGCATTTGTACTTCAGTGCATACTTCAGTAGGTGAACGTTTTGCTCATTCAGTCTGTGAATGAACCCCAAAAAAAGGACTCTTCTTTTAGGTTTGTTTTAAAATTTCATCTCAGAAATTTTGCTAAAAGCTTCCTGGGGAAAAAAGAGGCAACTAAAGCAAGTTTAAGTAATGAAGAAACATCTGTCCCCAAAAGGCAGGCTGCTTTAACCTGCTTGCCAGGAGGATATGTTTTCATTAGAAAAAAGTGGTCTCTAACAGCCTCATATCAGAAGAGTCAAAGAAATCCTATGATTATTTTAATTTTTTCTTAAGTGAGGCTTGATCAGTTGATTTAAAGGATTATATGGCACGGTTTCTGAAATAGCATGAGAATGGACTGGAATGGCTTTACTTCCAATCCTGTATTTCTGCCCTAAGGTGAACGAACAAATAAATGATTTTGCTATGCCTGGATAAAAGACACAGGAAAGACATAATAATGTAAGCTTAAAACTGGTCTGTTAAGATCAAAGGAGCGCAGGAACTGCAGATCACACACACACGAGCTCACTCCATGGTGCACTCGGTGTACTTTAGCACAGGACTGACAGCTCTGGGTGTTCTTACACCTCATACTTCAGCTGATTATACTTGAACTTCTGCTTTCATTCAACACCACAGATTTAGAACAGCCGTGGCTGCAAAGAAGCACTGACAAATATGAAATCTAATGATTCAAAACGAGACAGCAAATTTTAAACACCTCGTATTTCTAAACTGATTGGGGTTTTTTTCAAATTTCAGGATGCTGCAGTGGCTTAATTTTTAGCAAGTTTTTGCAAGTAGTGGATTGTGCAATCCCTCAGTGTTGAACATTTGAGGCTGACTACACTGCATCTGACTACTGCAGGTGATACCATCACCAAATGCAAAACAGGAAGGTGGGTTTTATGTCAGTATTAAGCTGCCTACAAATCAAGCATCTAATCTAAATTAATAATTCAGGCTCTGTCTATCAGACATAGAGGAAGAAAGGCACGTCCAGGGGGTAAATCTTCACAGCCATCTTTGCTATGTTATTTAGGGTGGAAGAAGTTGCCTGCCAAGCTCGCCCGTGTCTCCCTGGAATGCTGAGGGACACCAGCTGATACTCCGAAATCTCACCTAACTTTAGGCATGCAAATAATTAGTCTCCTGGTCCCAGGGCTTGTCACGTTATCCGAAACCAAGATTAACACGGAGCCAGACCGCAAAAGCAAAGCAGCGGAGGTGCTGGGTCCTGAGCAGGATGATCACAGCACGGAGATCACGCCTGGGCGGGCTGGCAGCGTTTCGGGTTGAAAAGCCAACCCGTCACCAGCTAAACGCTCCCGGCGTTGGCAACCGGGGCAGGAAAGCGGCGAAGTTAAAGCAGGAGCTCCTCGGCTCCTTTCCCCTGGCGGCAGCCGCCCTGAGCGCACACCCAGAAGCAGGCAGGCCGCCTGCCGTTACCTTGCTCCTGGCTCGCTCTATAAACTCCAGAGGAGCTTTCCCGAACTGAAACGCAGCTCCAAACCAAGGGATCCAGCTCCTGATGCAAGGAGGGGAGCTCGGGTTTCTCGGCTGAAAGAGAACAGCCTTGACAACCAGAAGTCCCAGGATGGCTGCCAAGAGGAGAGCGAGAGCCATTTTCGCCTCTCGGCCGCGGCCGCGGCTCCTCCCGCCGCAGGGTGAACAGGGCCTCTTGTACGGGCCGTGCCAGCTGATCACTGCCATGGAGACAAGATGGCAAAGCACCAGGCGGACGAGCCCTTGTTTTGTAAAAGGCAGAGCCAGTTCTGCTCTGCTCTTGGGCGAGGACCAGCTTGACCGCTTTGCACAATTCCGCCGTTGCTGGGACAGACCTTTGAACGTTGCGTCCGGGGCTGGAAGGCTGCCCAAGCAGCTGTGGACACAGCCAGGGACAGCGTGTGTTGCTTTCTTCAGTTAAAAAAAAAATAAAATTTTTTGGCAGTATCGAGACTCTGAAGTAGAGAGGCTGTGATTTGCAGACATTTAGCTTTCAGCAAGGCACAGAAACACAGAATATCGGGGGTTGGAAGGGACCTCCGGAGATCATCGAGTCCAACCCCCCTGTCAGAGCAGGGTCACCCAGGGCAGGCCACACAGGAACAGATCATAGAACCATAGAATTGTCAGGGTTGGAAGGGACCTTAAAGATCATCTAGTTCATCTAGTGTTTTTGTCTTCTTTTCCTCTGGCTCTTTGTCCAAATCTCTTCTGCTCAGTCCCAGTATCTGATTCTAAGGCCCAGTCTCCTTGGGTGAACAAACCCTGCTCAGCAATCCAAACTTGAGCTTTCAAATTTGCTTAATAGACAAGCACCCAGCTGTACCTCACATCTACACTCCTCCCTTTACTCAAATACTACCCTCACAAAAGCATTTCATTTTTAATCAGGCTCAGCCTTTCTGTCTCTGTGCTCAAAACTGTTTCTGCATGTCCTTCCTTCTGAACCCTCCTTAGTTCTGTCCCTTTCTCTTTGTGTCCATGCTCCCAAATCTTGACAGAATAAAGCCATACTGGTGTCTGAATTCGAGCTAGACCTGGACTGTGCTTCAACTTGTCCCCATGAATATTTTTATAGTAGTTCAATAGTTACTAACCCAGAGGCTCTATCCACTCAGCAGCTTTATGTATTCTACCAGGCGGACATAGTTCGTTGCTACTACATTTTGTAACACCATACCACAGGAACTGTTTGGATGATGCACAATTTGTACAACATTTGGTGAGAACATGAGTATTTCACTGAAAATGCTTTGTACAGATATGGTTTAAGTCCATTCTTATACAGGAATAGGTGCACAGACAGGAACCTGCATGTGCAGACAGGCAGTACAGTAAAAAAAAGCACAACAGAAATACACCTGATAGTAGGTTAAGAGATGTTAAAGATGCATCTATGGCCTTCATGAAACAGTCCCACTGAAATACATTGGGATGTTACCTATGTTAGTCATAGGTGCAGAAGAACAAACCCAAATATGCCAACCGTGATGAGCAGCTTGTGGATCTCCATCTTGCAAACGGTCTGGAAGAAAACAGATGAATCACTTTTAACTGTGATATCACTACACTGCTGTGTTCACTTGTCACAGCTCTTTGTGTGTTTATTTCCTGGCTTTGCTTCATCCATTAAAGTCTTTCTTTTCCTACAAAGGGGTAAAGTGATGAGAGCTAAAGGCCTTGTAATATTGCAGTACATTTTTATGACACACACAGCCTGAGTGATAAGTGCAAAGTGATCTATGTTTAGAGGTTAGGCAAGCCCTCAACCCTCTGTGAAGACATTTGTTGAAAGCTTTTGTGTTTGTTTTGGACACTTTTTTTTGTTTACCTTCTGCTTTTGGGACACAGTTTGGTGAAGGACATGGGACACTACTGACAGGCACTATTGGGAGGAGGACACAACCATTATGGTGGTGTGATTGTCATTAACAAGCTTTCCTCAGACTAGGTCCTAGTCCTGGACAGATAATAGTTAATGGTCTTTCCAGTGTAAACCAACACAGACACTGATGGAAGCTGGTGAGAGGATTGGGGCAGTTTGGCTTCCTTTCTCCAGCAGCACACAACCCTCCCAGACCTGCTGCTGCATCTCCATTGCATCTGAAGTCCTTGCTGCCTCCCTGCACGTCCCAACTGGCCTTTGATCAAACTGCCTTTAGACAGAAAACACTAAATGCTGTCTTGCTGAAAACTGAAGTAAATAAATAGGAAGGGTCCTGTCTGCTGGAGCTGTCTCTCTCAGGATCTGGGGATATATAAACTCCATCTGTTTGATGGACCTCTGCGAGCACTGGCCTTCTCTGCTCCACAAATCACAGAGCTGTCCATGCAAGTGTCTGTCTTCAGGTCAGGCTCATTTCAAAGATGCTGAAAGAGAGAAAATTCTTCCTCACCACCATCCCCAAATCAATCTGGTTTTAAAAAGAACTTATTTCCCCAGACTAAAATGACCACAGAGAGCTGCTCTCTCCATAGGATGCCACAATGTTATGGGGTTTATTTTCAGGAGGGATCTAGCTGATGCTTCCCATCCCTAAAGCATGGTTATAGAGAAGACAGAGCAAGACTGTCCCCAGAGGTGTACTGGAGCAGGCTGTGAAATGCCCATCCTTGGAGGCTTACAGGTGACCAAACAAGACCCTGGGCAACTTGGTGCTCAGCTGTGCCTCAAGCTATCCCTGCTGTGAGTAGAGGACTGCACTAGATGACCTCTAGAGGTCCTCTCCAACCTAAGTTATGAATCGATGATATACAGGACGATATAGAGTGGCACAAGCTGACCCAAGCACAGAGAATAGCTATGGAGGGAGGCACAAAAGTGTCAACAGCAGATTGCATCAACTGTCTAGAGTCAGGCTCTGAACCACTCCTACCTCCAGTGCAGCCAGGCATGGTTGCAATAAATTACAATATGCCTTCTTCCCATTTTAATCAGGGGTTTTGTCAGTAGCTTGCTTTATCGCTGCAGGAATTCTAATGAATTCTAAGCCAAAGAAGGATCCAATTTAATACCCATTACTGGTGACCGATGAGATAAATTCATCAGACTTTAGCTGAATATTTCACCTGCAATGCTCCCTTCATTTCTCTGAATCACTGTGACGGGGACCGCACACCAAAGTGTTTGGCAGTCAGAGAGGGGTGTGGGGAGGATAAGTTTCTGTGACTTAAAAAAATTTCCAAATCCTCAGCATGAGGATTAGTGATTAATGGCTAATGATTAACTTAGTGATTCAGCTGAGCCTTAATGATGAATGAAAAGCTTCTCATGAACAGCGCATGCCTTACCCCTTTTTTCTTTTTTTCCTTTTTTTTTTTTTTATGATGAGAACCTAAGTATGCCTACCTTAATTTCAGAGAAATTAGGACAGGTCCACAATTAACAGGGCTTCAGCATCCAGTCAGGAGAAGCTTTAAACCTTTCACATACAGGGCTTTGGGCAGAGATCGGCTTCTGCTTTCCTAGGTTTGCGTGCCCCTTGCTCACACTGCGCTGCTCTGTGCCTGACCCCCAGGAAACTGGGGTTGCTATAAGTACCCCAGCACCCCAGCTCAGCATGTAGATGTTGGTCCATCATCCATCTCGGACGCTTGTGGAGCTGTTTGACACGGGGATGCAGGCTGGGGGCTCCTGAGGAGCCGCTGTCAATCACAGCATCCTGTAACGCACACACCCCCAGCGTGTGTTCTCATAATCTTCAGCTCTCAATGATTTTGATATTTCATGTCATTCCATGTAGAGAATGGGCACAATTCTGCCTGTGCCTGCACCCACCCCGGCGGTTGGCTGGCAGAGGGTAGTGTTGGAGACAGACTACATTTCCCAGGAGCCTGTTGCGCAGAAGTCTCTCGTGTCGCTACACAAGGTCCTTGCAGCTCTGCGGGGAGCGCTTCGGGCTGCTGCGGTTCCTGGTGCTGGGGAAAGATGACCTTCAGCAGTTTGTCTGCTAAAGGACCTAGAACAGAGCTGAGCTAGGGGCTGCCTTTGCTCCAGACCCTGCCAGGCTGGCTGCTTGGCCCTGGTTCACGTTAGACGCTAGATGTCACCTGGAGAAGAAGAGAAGAGCTTACCCCTTCCAGAGAGATGGCCCCGAGCCAGCAAATTCGCTCTGTCAGCCTTTGCGGCGGCTGTGGCAGAACTAGGTACAGCTCAGCGGCATTTTCTCAGAGGGAAGGGGGTCCGAATGTACTTACAGGGGCTCCGAATGTACTTACAGGGGGTAGGGGGAATTCCAGTCCCCGGGTGCCTTGTTCTTCTCAGTATTCGCTCCGGCTTTTCCTCTCCAGCAAATCTGTTCATTCCACTCTTGTGACACTTCAATAATTTAAGCCTTGTGAGTGTTTTATGCCACTTGACCGTGGCTGGAGGTGGGGGGGGGAGGGTTCTTCAGGTTGAAATCTTTGCCTCCAAGGCAGAGGGGCTGCAGACAGTAACCCAGAGCAGATGTGACTGATCAGCTTTGCTGCTTTCTGGAAGCAGACCGAAGAGGCAAGGATGATCCGTTGCCTGAGCTAATAGCAATGGGGGCTGACTTCTTTAGGAATTTTGCTTTTCATAGTTAGTGCAGGTTAAGCAATGAAAAACTGAACCTTATGTTTCTGGTTACCATGGAGATGTCTGTAAAAATGGAGTGTAGCGAAGTGCTTGCTGAAGTGTGGCAAAGCAGCGCCCTGGCATCCGCGTAGCACTACTCGGTGATCAGTAACTTATTGGGAATATTTCTCAGCACATTCTATATAATTTCTACAAGCTCTTTCTTACAGGCAGATCTGTTGCATTGCTCTAACACTTTGGAACCTCTCGATCTTTGCTGATCTTTAAACATGGATACCAAACGTAGTGCACAAACAGACTGTAAATCTGCTGTGGCTTTGAGCAGTGACTGCATTCCCCTGGCACCTCTCAGCCCTGCAGCGTTGTGTGTCGCAGAGCTACGGAACCAAAGACAACCCCTGCCCCTGAGCACTCGCTGCCTGAGAGAGGCTGGGAAGCTCCAGCACCCAGTAAGACACTCCTGGCTTGGAGCTGAAATTGGGGACAGGAAATATTTACCCACAGTGTTTCAGGAGCAGTCCCAGGAAGGGAGGCAGACCGCCTTCCTCAGACACCAATTATTTCAGTAAGAGAAGTAACAGTCTAAACATGATTTTTGTGTCTGCATCAGCAAACCAGCATGTTTTAGGGTGGTTCATAGGATAGATGCTCACCTGCGTGTGTGTCTGCACTACGATGGCCACTGTGGGACTGTCCCTGACTGTAACGTGTGTTACCATCGTGCAGGGCAGAACAGGAGAGGCCACACAATTGAGAAGAGATTTGACTGATCTTTATTCAGGGGTAGTAGCCGGAACAGGATTTTTAATCCCGAGTCTCTTGGGAAGTACACATATTGCATGAAAAATCTGCAAAAAGAAATAAGGGGCTTAGTATGGAACAGGAGTGTATTTTGGTTACTCGTGGCCAGAGCCACTTTTAACAGATCTGGATGTGACTCTTCTGTTCTCTGTGAATCACTGGGGGACAGTCCCTGCTGCCTGCTGGTGCTTGCACAGCCCCCTTGGCCACCTTCCAGGGGGGACTGTGGTGCGGATGTCACCAGCAATGGTAGGTCTCCCCATAGCTGCACTCGTATTCATGTTTGTTCCCTTCTCTTTCTCTTCAGTGACATTTCCCCTGGATCTCACAAAAACTCGGCTGCAGGTCCAAGGGGAAGCTGCCGTTCATCGCAAGGGAGCGGGCGCCGGGCAGGCGGCCCCTTACCGGGGCATGCTGCGCACCGCGGCGGGCATCGTGCAAGAGGAGGGCTTACGAAAGCTCTGGCAAGGAGCCACCCCAGCAGTCTACCGCCACATAGGTGATTATCTGCTCATGGTGGGACAAGGTTGGGTCCTGCTTTCTATGGCCAGTGGCCTTTTGGGGTGAGCTTGCCGTGTCTTCTTGTCCTTTAAATATATCTGCGAGGACTTCTTCAGTCTAGCCTGCAATGCCACTTTGAAATATACGGGATTCCGGCTCAGTATCATCTCCTCCTTCTCTTGCCTGTTCCTTAGGCTTTTTCTTGCTTCTGGGAAAACAAAATGTGACTCCCCTGTCATCTTTGCAGGAAGGTTTTTCAGCACAAGCAGGCACTTGGAGTCCTCAAACAATAAATATCTTCTATTTAAGGGAAGTGGGGACAGGCTGGGAAAAAAAGATAAGTACTAGGATGAAGAAATGCATTAGTGGTTTGGCCGCAGGTAACAGCTTTCTGGGTTTTATTTGGAAATACGGTGACAGCAGTAAACCTCAGAAACACTTGTGGGAGGTTTTGTGCTTGGCACCAGCTGAGAAGGAAGTTCTGCGGTTGCATCTCTGTAGCTTGCAGGCATAAGCCGTGCTGCCTCCTGGCAGATGGATGGCTCAGCCAGAGAGATTCCCTGATGCTACAAAGTTCTGGCTCTAGCATTGCCACCGGGCAGCCCCCTCGCTTTCCCCATTTTGATCATGCACGTGAAAGCAGTGACCAGCTCACCCAGGTGAGCTCTGGGGTGTTTCACAACCAATCTCTTGACCTTTCTATCACAGAGAGACCTTCAGAAATGGCAGACCGGAGGATCACCTCCTGCTTTTGTTTTCCACAGTGTACTCTGGCGTTCGGATGGTTGCGTACGAACATCTCCGTGACTCTGTACTTGGCAGGGCTGAGGATGAAAGCTTTCCTTTCTGGTAATGTCGAGTGTTTATGCTTTTGCCTGTTTGGGGATCATCCTAATTGTAGGAATCCTGCAGCCCTAAAAGCTGTCTTCTCCTCATGGCTCTTCTACCCCAAAGAGTGTAAATGTAAAGCAGGGGTTTAAGCATTGATAATGGACTTGCTGGTTTTAGTTGCAGGGCGGTATCTTTCCATTCAGCTGAGCCAAGCTGCACTTGCAGCTTGTGCCCTGCTCAGCTCTGGGGTCATCCAAGAGCCCTGCTAGGTCCACATGGCGAGAGCACACTTGTCCAAAGCTATGATGGATGCGTCAAACATCCTCTGGAGGTTTGCAGAAAAGAAGCCAGGTGGTAGATCTCAGATTTCCAGTTGCTGGAGGGATGGGGCCTGCTATGTGCTGTCCAGCAGCACTTTGCTGCTTGCCATACTGCCTGGGTTAAGAAATTATGTCAGTAGGTTAGAAACACAGAGCCTAAGGGGAACAGGAAGGTTTGCTGGTTCTGGTGGTGTACCTTAGCCCAAGAGATGGACATCTCCTGGCTACTGAAGAGGCAGATCATGAATTAAAAGAAACTGTTTTGTTCCTGTGCATATGACAGATGTCAGCCTCATCTGTGCGTCCTTCCCAAGGAGCTGAGTGATCTATATAAAAGGGAAAACCAAAGTCCTTGTTTTACAAGTTGAATTCAGCAACAGTTAAATCTCACTCAGCCCCTTTTTTGACAATGCAAGTGGCATACAGCCGCAGAATTCACTCTTAAAGGCTCGTGGGAACATGAAACAGATTTGTCTGTAAGTTCAGCAAAAATTGGTAATTTCTTATTGTCAAATCCTCATTCTTAAAATGCTGGTCATATGCTTTTATAATCATTCACAGCTATCATATTGAAATAAGTATTTTTCTCCAAAATCAAATTTTGGGTCCAAAATGTAACTGTTTCTAAGACAGGATTTATAAAATCTAATATATATATATATATATATATATAAAAAGGCCATGTCATGCCTGATGCTATGGGAGGGGGGAACTAGGGATAATAGTGGCATTTCTGGTTCTACTGAAATAAGTAGAACCAGAAAATGAAGACGATGCATCTAGTAGCAGTGGGAGAAAAAGGAAAAGTTTCGTAGAGCAGCAAGCAGTTTAGAGTTTCAGATTGGCATTGGGGTGTTATAATCTACGCAGCACCATCCCTTCCTTGTGTACTTTGCCTTTAAGCCTGAAGTGAGGAGCGTAATGTAATCTGGAGAGGAAGCAAAGCATCTTGGTGATGTATAACAACTTGATTTTTTTTTTTTCCCCAGGTAATTTTTAGCCCTTTCTTAAAATTGACAGAAGTATTATTGTATTATTGCCTACCCATTACAGTAACTACCTGCAGGGGCCACAATTCTTACCTTAACTTTGGCTGTTAGTATAAAGAGTAGCCATTTCCACTCGTTTCACCTGGGTGCTGCTGCTGAACTCTTCAGCTTGAGCACTGTGGTTTGTTAAGATTCTCAGTGTACTCTGGAGAACCAATTTTTACTCCCCCCGTTCGGCAGGAAAGCTGTGATCGGAGGCATGACTGCGGGTGCCATCGGACAGTTTTTTGCCAGCCCGACTGATCTGGTGAAGGTGCAGATGCAGATGGAAGGGAAGAGGAAGCTGGAAGGCAAGCCGTTACGGTCGGTTCCTCTCGAGGCTGGTGGTTTTTTCCTGGCGGTGATGACTCTTTTGGCCAAGGGTGTGGTTGCCTCTGATTTCTGCCACCCCCTCTCCCCAGCTGCTCAGAGTCCTTCTGGGGAAGAGCAGAGCCTGGGAGGCACGTGATGGCTCTGGGCAGTGGAGATGTCATTTGGTGTCTCGTACATTTAGCATTGTAATCCAGCTGTGGGATCAAACGGTCGTCTGTCATTAGCCAAGAGATTGATGCTTACCAGTGCAACCAGTATGTTTGGTAGAATATTGTGGCATAAAAGGGTTGTTAAGCATTGGAACAGCTTGCCCAAGGAAGTGGTGGAGTCCCCATCCCTGGAGGGGTTTAAAAGATGGTGCAGCTGTGGTGCTTAATGATGTGGTTTAGTGGTGGACTTGGCAGTGTTAGGTTGACAGTTGGACTTGATGATCTTAAAGGTCCTTTCCAACCTAAATGTTTCTGTGAGTCTGTGGCTCTATGAAAGTCAAAAACTGATCCAAAAATGGGCCTGGAGGGCCGGATGCTTGCAGGTATAAATTGCCTTTCCTATGTGAGGACCTGGTGCAGCAAAGCACTGGAATATGCAAAGATTTCTCCATAACTGGGTTCTCTACTTATTAGTTGCATAATCATTTCAGGTTTCGAGGAGTCCACCACGCATTTATGAAGATCCTGTCTGAAGGAGGAATACGGGGACTTTGGGCTGGATGGGTGCCAAATGTCCAGAGAGCTGCCCTGGTGAACATGGGAGGTAAACTTCATAACTTGGTCTGCAGCTCTTAAGGACACATCTAAGCTTGAAGAAAGCAGAGGTCAGCTACTTCCCTGGTCTTTGTCTCATGGTTATCTACACTGGGGACCTGTTTGAAGCACCCTGCAGGTGACTCCTGCCTTGAGCACTTTGTCCCTGTGGAAATCAAGTTGCTTAAAAATAACAGTTTTAAGGGATGAGCCTAAGGAATGGTGAGCTGGGAGCTGAGAAGTGTCCCACGGCCAGCAGAGAAGGGACCTTGCCAGCCACAACCCAGCTCCCTGGTGGCCAAGCAAGGTGAGCAGGGCAGAGCCAGTGCAGGCAGCCAGGTTCCACTAAGATCCAGATTCTCAGGAAAGTGTGTGGTGATGCGGCAGGTCTGAGGCCAAGCCAGGAAGCTGAGATCTGGTGAGGATCACCAGGGTCAGACACAGCTCAGTGATCACCAGCAGGTCTGTGGTGATAAGAAAGGTCCAAGGTCAAGCTAGGGAGATGGTCCACGGGTCAGTGTCCACATCAGCAAGGTCCACAGCCCAGGCGTGGTGTGGTGAAGCTGCAGAGGTACACCTACAGTGCAGTTCAGGCAGGGACTGAGGGTTACAAGGTGAAGTGTCTGCCTGAGTGCTTGGCTGATTCAAGAAGCACTCACTCCCTCCACATATAGGTAGAGCTTTCCTGTGTCTCTCCAAAGTGCCAGGGTATGTTGGAAGGTCTTTGCTCTCCTTCTTGAGGTTCTGTTTATAAAGTTAGGAAGGAGATGTCTTTGGGACCGAAAGACACTGCCTGTGGGTGCCCACCATAAGCACCTGCGCTCTGCTTGGTGGCACATATTACAGCATTGCCTTGTAATTTTTCTTTATTTTGCATGCTTAGATTTCTTTGCCATGGTGGCTACTCACGGCTACGTCATTCAGCACAGGGATGCGTTGGCAGCATGACTAAAAAATCTCCTTAAAGGTAGAAAATCAGAGGTGGTGTGAGCTTCCACCTTGCTAAGCAGCAGTAAAGGAAGCATTGGATGGATAATGTTTGCAGCAGGAGCTGTTAAATGAGAGCTGTAGAATGACTATTAACTAAGGTGTGGATCTCCATACACAATGTTAACAGGTATATACACACATGCCATCTCAGCATGTAAACTTAAACAAGCAAATTCTTTTACAAGTGGGAAATGTTCTCTGCTGGGTATGTTTGGGCTGCAAAGAACTACAAAATGCTGGGGGGGGTGTCGGGGGTCACCCTGGTTAGCAGGCTGGACTCCTAGGTTTTAAAGTCAGGCCACTGGAAATATAACCCAGATCTGCTGTTAACTTTCAGATCACTGGCTTTTATCCCGAGGCCCAGATGCCTCAGCTCACGTCTGCTTTCAGGAGAACATTACGTAACTTCCATGACACCATCTATTTTTTTCTGTCTAACATTTCTCACAGGCACCATTTAATTCTGACAATGCTGGTTTTTCTCATTATCCTCTTTACAGATCTGACCACTTATGACTCAGTGAAACACTTCTTGCTTCTGAACACACCTCTCGTGGACAACAGCGTGACCCACAGTGTTGCCAGGTGCCGTATTCCCCAGTCCCCCCTTTTCCACCACGGGGCATTTCCAGCCTCCTTGCCTCTATCTGCTTCCCTGCATCAGCAGAAGCCTCTAGTCTGTGGCCAAGATACTGTTGGTAACATGAACCTTTATAACTACCGGGGGGTTTTCTTGCCCGAGAGGACATCTTTGTACAAAAGACACAAGACAAAGGATGCAACCACTGCTACAAAACTGCTCTCACGAGAATTGCCTCGCTGATGCATTTAAATGCTTCCGTGAGAGCACAGAAATTTTCACTTCTCTAGAATCACTACTGTTTTATCTAACCTAGTTTTAATTTTAGCAAACGGTACGAATGAGCAACAGAAACTCTGCAGAACAACCTCTTTTACTCTCTGAAATTATGAAGAAATCCACTTTATATAAACAATGTCCTAAATGGCTTGTTGTGAGTCCTTTATTCCGGCCTCAGAACTGCACACAGAGGCCAGGGAAGCTGCTGCTGGGAGGACATCTCAGCAACAGCAATATGAGCAAGCCTCCTCCCAAATCAAGTTTATGTTATGAGGTATTACTCGTGATTGTATGATAACAGTTTTAATATATTATATATTATTAGAACTGGAATCATGATGCGTAAGTGGTTATGATAAATCTGTTTGTTCTTTAAGTATCTGTTGCTGTTGACAGTTGCTGTTCTGGCCTGGTAGCTGCTGTTCTGGGAACTCCTGCTGACGTGGTCAAAACCCGGATAATGAACCAGCCAAGAGATAAGCAGGGAAGGTACAGACACTTCAGAGACTGACTTTTCAGCAGAAAACCGAAAGCCTGAGTCTCACTGGTTTCATGGGAGTGAAGTCTCTGATTTGCTCTTCAGCTTTCTGAGTGTTTTACTGTTTGAGTTTTGCATGCCCGGGAGGGTTTGTTGTGATGGCCACCTAAGAATACCCAGTTGCTTAGTGGATTTCAGTCGTGATGAGACTCCAGGGAGCGTACAAAAGAGCCCTTGCTTGTACAGATTTTTCAGCTGCAGATGATTTTTCAGCAGGGGTGAGATTTTTTTTAAATTGCTGATTTGTAATACTGACACTTTGTTCTCCTTGCACATTGCCAGAGGTCTGCTGTATAAGTCTTCCATGGACTGCCTGATTCAAGCTGTAAAGGGTGAAGGGTTTATGTCTCTATACAAAGGCTTTATACCGACCTGGATGCGAATGGTAAGTGCCTTGTAACTCCCTTAACAAGCCAGCTGAACAATGTGGCATGAAAATGTTAGGAGTTCTTTCTGTGTCAACACTTCTCCAAAACTATTTGGGTCTCTTGATTTATTTAATTGCAGTTAGCATAGCTGAGTGCAGCGGGTGACACGACCGTGTCACTTCCCCCACCTTGCCTCTTGCACCTCTTTAATTTGGAAAATGCTGTCCTGCTTGTGATTTTCCTTGATTTTTTTTTTTTTTAACAATTGCAGGCTCCTTCCCTTCTTCTTCTGCTCCCTCCTTGCTCCCAGCTCTGGACCCCTTTGCTATCCCTTTGCATCCTCTGTACTTTCATTCCTTCTTCACTCAGAACTGCTTTGTTCCTGCACGATTCTGGCATTCGCTTTTGGCCCTCCTGTATTCAGTTATTCGGGCTGGCACTTTCTCCTGCTTGCTGCTGGGCCCTTAAGGCTGCATCTGTACAATGAAACCAAGCAGCAGTTGGAGCCTGGGAGCTGGAACTCAGCTGTTAGTTTGGGCAGGGAAGAATTAACTACCTTTTATTGTTTTTGTTTTAAGTCTGTAAGAATTTAACAGCGTGCCTATGTCTAGACTCTGCCAGCTGGCTTCAGGGTCTTGCCGCTGGTTACATTACTAGATTGAGCACTATGATCAAAGGCAACAGCCTCCTTCTCTAATTGAACCGAGCACAACGGTGGTCAGCAGCCTCTGGGAAGAGCATTTACGGGAAGGTTCTGCTCAGTGCCCTGAGCTGCAGCACGTTCAGTATGGACAGGGTCTGTATGAGTTTATTGCTCACAATTCCCACGGAGCACGAGCCAACTTAGATTTCCCAAAGGCTTGTCATTCTGGGAGTGTTTAATGGGTGTTTCAGAGGAGCAGGAAAAGATATTTCCTAGGAACAAGGCAGCCTTCTGCCAAATGCAAATCTGTTGCTCTAATGAATCAATAAATACATGAGCACCTCAACTAAATGGGTGCAGGGTATAAATTTCATGCAGGGAGAACTGTGTCATTTTCTGATTAAGGTATTAGAACAAGTAAACTCTTTCTTTTTTTCTTTTTTTTCAAGCTGAAGTAGCCCTCAAGTGTGAAACATTTCAGGTCAAACATTTATGGTTTGGCAAGCTGAAAAAAATAAAGTTTTAGGTGTCTTGTGAAGGACTGAGTAGACCTAACCATATGCAACATACTATATTTATATGAAAGACATGAGATTGAGCTTAAGAATATGATTTTTAAGAGGAAATAGTTTTATCTAATGGGTTTATTTGTTGAGTCATTTATGGTTTAAGCCTCTGACTTCAGTATTTGCTTTGACAGGCGCCTTGGTCACTGGTATTCTGGCTTACATATGAACAAATCAGAAGGATCTGTGGAGTTAGTTCCTTTTAAAAGTGTGAAATCACTTCTATATGCACAAAACAAAGAAGAATCGGAAAGCTGAATTCTCATTCCACAAGGCATTCCTACGCCGCAGGGAACATTTATGAGACTGGCAGCAGGATCACATGTACAGGTTGCTGCCCCAAATCCAGTCCTTCCTGATCAGGAGCAGCCATGAGTTATAAATAGTATTTGCTTGTGAGGCTGCTATCTGAAATTTGAGTTATCACAGAATCACAGAATTGTTACCGTTGGAAAAGACCTCTAAGATCACTGTGTCCCAGAATTGTTACCATTGGAAAAGACCTCTAAGATCACCGTGTCCAACTGTCAACAACAACAACAAAAACAACCACACAAACAAAGACCCAAAACCCAACCCAAAAAAAACCCCAATATTTCAAGCCATTTCCTCTAGTCCTGTTGTGATATACTTGAGAGAAGAGGCTGCACCCACCTCACTACAACCTCCTTTCAGGTAGATGTGGAGAGCGAGAAGGTCTCCCCTCAGCCTTCTCTTCTCCAGACTAAACAATCCCAATTCCCTCAGCCTCCCCTCACAGGACTTGTTCTCCAGACCCTTCACCAGCTTAGTTGCCCTTCTCTGAACTCACTCCAGCAACTCAATGTCTTTCTAGTGGTGAGGGGTCCAGAACAGAGATGAACGTAATATTTGAGGTCTGGCCTCAAATGAATAAAAAAAAACTATGGGGCATGAATTAAAAAAAAATATGCACAGGATGAAATTGTCACAGTAATACTTCAGCTGGCAGCCAGCACCAGCTTTCTGAAACGGGTTAAAAAAATCTACCAAGCAAGCAGAAGATAATACTGTCCCTTGTTTGATGACAGAGATGGTTCTAATTGCTAAGGACAAGAGCAGGCTGAACAACGCAGGACTGAACATCTGTGGCTAAGCAGTCCAAAAGTAATTTGTGAATTTCTGTTATTACTACATTTGCACACGCATAAAAAACTACCTCTCATTAGTTTGATGCTTCAGCAAACCAAGCCTGTAGCTCTAGAACCTGAAAAATAGTAAAGCAGTTTACACACACGCAGAATCACAGAATCATTTAGGTTGGAAAAGACCCTTGGGATCATCGTGTCCAACCATTAGCCCTGCTCTACAAGTTCACCCCTAGACCATGTCCCCCAACACCACATCCAAGCGATGTTTAAACACATCCAGGGATGGAGACTCAACACCCTCCCTGGGCAGCCTGTTCCAATATCTCACCACTCTTTCCGTGAAGAATTTTTTCCTAGTGTCCAGTCTAAACCTACCTTGTTTCAGCTTGAGGCTGTTCCCTCTGGTTCTGTCACCAATTACCTGAGAGAAGAGCCCAGCACCAGCCTCTCTACAATGTCCTTTCAGGTAGTTTACTTGATTTCAAATTTGCTTTGCCCAAAAGGTGGAAAGTTTTGTGCTCCTCTTACTCCCCAGCAACCACCTCACCTCTTCACTCAGCCATCACAGTAATATCCAAGAGTGAAATGCAGTCCTGTACCCAGGACAATCAAAAGTCCTGTACCCAGGAAATCAAAAGCCTGTTCGCTCTGCCCATCTTGAAGGAATTACAGTAAACACACTGTCCATTGGAGACTGAGTTGAAGTGCTTGTCCTGTGAGAGTCCTGGTGCTGATGTGGCAGACTGGGTCATGAAGGTACCACTTTGCCATGGAAATATGTACTTCTGCCCCTTTTAAATCTAGGTGAAAACATAACACTCTCTTCAAAACCACAAAATGTTTGATTGTGTGTGATTCTCTTTTTAAACTTAAAGCTTTCCAGATGTTATAGGAAAGAGGTCTGCTGCTGTTTGACACTAGGCTTATCTTTGCAATGAGGAGGCACAACTGCAGTCTAAAAGCAGCCATAATGTAGACAGAACTAAGCTGGCTTTGATTTAGCAGCACCTAGTGAAATGACTAGGCAAGACTTAGCAGCCTGAGTAGATACTCAGGATTTCTTCTAGACTGGTATGCAACTAGTATCTTCAAATGTGCCAGTTTCCAATTAAATACAGTCTGGGCACCTTCTGAGAGTGCACTTGCACTCCGTGACTGTATTGTGGATCTGTGGTGGCTGCATGCATTGGAGAGAGGGATTCCAGCCTGGAAAAAAAAACATCTCACCATTATTATAGCGTCAGAGGTTTGTGTTCAGAAATACTGTCATTTTTCTAGTTGTCAGCCTAAGAAACTGATCTGAGTTCTCTCCTTCTCGCACACCATCACCAGTGACCATAAAGCAGCAGTCAGAGCTGCTCCTTCCTTACATCCTGAGTGGTCCTGCCTGCAGTCCTGTTACTTGGTAAACCCTGATGATGGATATTTAGAAGTATATTCTTCTTCTTTGCCTCAGCCTTTAGCAGTAGAACTAGATGTTCCCTAGACACCCGGACCCCTGAGCTGGAAGACAAGGAGGGTAAGCAGAATGAGACCTTCACAATCCAAGGGGAAATAGTCAGTGACCTGCTACACTACTTAAACACAGATAAGTTTATGGGGCTGGATGGGTCACACCCAAGAGTAGTGAAGGAGTTGGCTGATGTGCTCACCAAGCCCCTCTCCATTATTTTAGCAGCAGTCCTGGCTAACTGGGGAGGTCCCAGCGGACTGGAGGGTAGCAAATGTGACTCCCATCTGCAAGAAAGGACAAAAAGAGGATCTGGGGAACTACGGACCTGTCAGTTTGACCTCAGTGCCAGGGAAGGTCATGGAGTAGATCATCTTGAGTGCCGTTACTCAACGTATAGATGTCAACCAGGTGATTGGGGCCAGTCAGCCCGTGGGTTTACGAAAGGCAGGTCCTGCTTGATGAGCCTGATCTCCTTCTGTGAGAAGATGGCCTGCCTAGTGGGTGAAGGAAAGGCTGTGGATGTTGTCTATCTAGACTTCCATAAAGCCTTCAACACAGTTTCCCACAGCATTCTCATGAAAAAAAACTGTTCATGGCTTGGACGGGTGTACGCTCTGCTGGGTGAAACACTGGACAGCTGGCCACAAACAGTGGTGGTGAGTGGAGTTAAATCCAGCTGGCGGCCGGTCACCAGTGGCGTTCCTCAGGACTCAGTATTTGGACCACTTCTGTTTAACATCTTTATCAATAACCTTGATGAGGAGATAGAATGCACCCTCAGTAAGTTGTCCCTCTGTACTCAGCATTGGTGAGGCCACACTTCAAGTACTGCCTACAAGAAAGACATCGAGGTGCTGGAGCAGGTCCAGAGGAGATGAAGTAAGCTGGTGAAGGGCCTGGAGAACAAGTCCTCTGAGGAGCGACTCAGGGAACTGGGGCTGTTTAGTCTGAAGCAAAGGAGGCTGAGGGGAGACCTTATCACTCCCTACAGCTGCCTGAAAGGAGGTTGGAGAGAGGTAGGCACTGGTCTCTTCTCACAAGTCACTGGTGACAGAACAAGAGGGAATGGCCTCAAGTTGCACCAGGGGAGGTTTAAACTGGACATTAGGAAACATTTTTCACTGGAAGGGTTGTCAGGCACTGGAACAGGCTGCCTGGGGAGGTGGTGGAGTCACCATCCCTGGATGTGTTTAAAAGCCATCTAGATGTGTTGTTTGGGGGTATGGCTTAGTGGTGGACTTGGTAGAGTAGGGTTAATGGTTGGATTCAGTGATCCTAAAGGTCTTTTCCAACTTAAATTATTCTATGATTCTATATGATCTATTGAGTTAAAAAAAGTCATTTAAGTCTTGTAGTGAAAAACTGTTTGAACTCTTAATACAGCTCTCTCTCAGTGTGAAACACTAGACATTCATAGCAGAGCAGATTCCTCTCCTATGAGGAATGGCTGAGAGAGTTGGGGTTGTTCGGCCTGGAGAAGGCTTTGGCAGGCTCAGGGCCTGGTGCAACAGGTCAAGGGGTGACGGCTTTCAACTAAAAGAGCACAGATTTAGAGTACAGAGAAGGAAGAATTTTTTTTCAGTGAAGGTGGTGAGACACTGGCCCAGGCTGCCCAGAGAGGTGGTTGTTGCCCTGGAAACATGCCAGGTCAGGCTGGACAGGGCTCCGAGCAACCTGCTCTGGTTGCAGACGTCCCTGCTCACTGCAGGGGGATTGGGCTAGGTGGCCTTTAAGGGTCCCTTCCAAACAAAAACATTCAATGATTCTTGATTTTGTATTAAAAAAACGTAACAATAATTTGAATGGGAAAACTTGCCACTTGCTTTATTACTTCCCTGTGTTTTGTAATCCCAAATTTTTCAAGCAGAAGTTTCCACCCTGTGAAGCACTTCACCGTATTTATTCAGACTTACCAGCTTCAGTTTCAGAAGCCAAGAACTTAGCCCAAGGACAGCACTGAGGTAGCTGGGACAGACCCTCCTGTGGCCTAAGAAAGGCTTGGTAAAACCCCGGGCCTTCCTCTTCCTCACATGTGCACTTCTGACTAAAGGCTCAAAGACAATCCCAGCAAAACCTCAAAGGTCTGGGAAAAGCGGGGGTGAAACCAAGGAGGAACCAACCAGTCGGAATGGGGCAGCGTGACATTTCAGGCTCTCTGGAGGGGGCCACCGAATACATCACCCATGTGTGCAGCTTCCCGGGGCCTCGCCTGTGGCTGCCCCATCCATTGGCGGGCCCGCCTGGGCCGCGCCGTCCCTCCCCGTGCTGCCGCTGGCCGAGGCAGCCCCGGCTGGGCAGAGGCGGGAGTTCCGCGACCTTGTGCGGCCGCAGAACCCGACGGTGTCAGGCGGGGCACGGCCTCCACCGCAGCCGCTGAGGGAGCCCGGGGCCGGCTTGCGGCAGGGCCTCGCTGCCGGGGGAGACTCGGCCCTGCGCGCCCAGCCCGCCCCGCTGGGAGGTTGGCCGCGGCGAGCCCGGGAAGAGCCGCCGGAGCCCGGCCCGTACCCCGCCACAGCTGCCGGCGGCGGAGAAGCTTCGCGCCCTGCCCGCCCTCAGAGCGGCCCGGCCCGGCCCGCCCTCACACTGCCGGCCCGCGCTGGCCAATAGGCGCCAAGTCCTGGCCAGTAGGCGCCAGATTCTGGCCAATAGGCGCCAGGTCCTACCCGCACGCCCCGCCCGGGAGCCCGCTCTGGCCAATGGCGGCGAAGCGAGGTCGGAGGGCTCGCCTCCTCACGCCGCTTCCCGGCCGGGCCGCTACCACGCTGCCGGCGGGGAGCGCCCACCCGGGGCGAGGACAACGCCAGGCAGCTCGGGGCTGAGCCCTGCGCTCCAGCCTGCCCCACGGATAACCCTCCTAATGCTGCCTCTTCCGAGCAGCGTCGGTTTAGCGGGAGCGGCCGGTGCGTGAGCCCGCTCGGTCCTTCCTGTGCCGTGTCCGCCCCCCCGCCGCAGGAGGTGGGGAGATGGAAAATGGACTCGACCGCTTGGGGCGGCCCCGGAGTGGTTCCCCGCGGGGCCGTGGGCGGGGCGCGGCCTATATGCTGCGGGCCGCGGGTGCCGGGCTTCGTGCGGGCGGAGAGGGCGGCAGCAGCAGCGGGATGAGCTGCGGGCCGGGGATGCTGCGCCCCGGCACCACCCTGACCCTGCGGGTCTCCGCCGTCAGCCTGCACCCCGAGGTTCCTATCCTGCGGCTCTGGGGGCTGCTGGGCGAGCGCGGCGCTGACTATGTCCGTCTCCACCGTGAGATCCAGGCGGCTGCGTGGCCGCGTCTGGTGGCCGCCCCGGACCCTAGCGTGCCGGCGGGCAGTGGGGCAGAGCTGTGCGTTGGGGACCTGGGCCTGGTGGAGGTGGTGGGGCTCTGGTACCGTTGTTGCGTGGTGAGTCGCCGCGGCCACCGCTACCGCGTGTTCCTGCTCGATGAGGGCTGCGTGGTGGTCACGTCCTCCTATTACCTGGCGCAGGGTTGCAAGGAGCTTTTCCACCTACCTCCCGAGGTGCTGGGCTTTATTGTGGCTGACGTCGTGCCCTCGGGAGGTCCCAGCGTGGTGGCCTGTGAGGATGTGCCGATTTCCACCTGGACAGTGGAGGCTGTGGAGTTTCTCAGTTGCCTGCATGGCAAGGAGTTGTCGGGCCTGGTACAGGAGGTGGTGACGCCACAGGTCGTAGTGCTCGAGCTGCCCCAGCTTGTGTCCCAGATGCATCACCTGGGCCTGGCCCAGCAGGTCACTCACAGTTGGTTCTGCCAGGTCCTACAGCGCTGCCTGACTTATGGCCACTTAAGGAACCAGCTCAAGCGGCAGCCTCCAGCACGTTCCCTTCTAACTTCTGCAGTGCCGCAGCTTCTCCGTGTTTTGCTCTCCTATCAGCCAGTGACAGCTACCTTGGATTACTTCTACCCACGGCTTCAGTTGGGTGTGACGGAGCCTGTCTTAGTGACCCATGTTTCTGACCCGCACCACATCTACTGCCAGTTGCAGAGCCTGTCCCGGGAGATCCGTTGCCTTTCTGATACCATGCGTCACACTTATGACCGATGGGAGCCAGATTTGTTGCCCAAAGTGGGCTCAGCTTGTGCTGCCCGGGGCAGAGATGGACAGTGGTACCGTGCACTCCTGCTGGAGGTTATTGCTGGGGAGCAGGACCAGCAACTGGCTCTAGTGATCTTTGTGGACTATGGCAGGAAGGAGACTGTGACCAGAGCTAACCTGCGCCATTTGCCTGTTGAGTGCTTTCGCATGCCTGTAGTGACTTACGCTTGTGCTCTTCAGGGTATCTCAGATAGGGGTTGTGGCTGGTCCCCGTCACAGATTGATGAACTGAAAGCACTGGTGCTAGGCAAAGGAGTGAGTGCTCGCATTGATACATTTAACTCTTTTGAGCACCTCTATTATGTGAACATGTATGGAGAAAATGGCATCAACTTGAACTGTCTTTTTGCGGTGCAGGCTCACTGCCTGGTGAGCAAGACTCAGGAGCAGATAAAGGTAGGAGAATCCGCAGCTGAAGGACTAGACTTGCCACCAGGACTACCTTCTGTTGCTTTAACACATAGAGATTTGGCCTCTTCTGTAGTTGGTGTGCATCTGAAGTTGGGCACGTTTCATGGCGTGCAGGTCTCCTACATCCGAGACCCATCTGAGTTCTGGCTGCAGCTCCATGAGCACTGCCAGCTCCTCAGGCAGCTGAGGCAAAGCATGTGGAATTTTTACTCTCATGCCACAAAGCTAAATGGTGCTGGGTGGGACCTCCAGCCTGGATCTCTCTGTTGTGCCAGTGGGAAAGACGGTACCTTTTATCGAGCAGTGATCACCAGGGTGCTGGACAGTGGGGTAGAGATACACCTGATGGACAGAGGCAGTACGGAAATGGTAGATCGATGTGTGGTAAAGGAGCTGCTTTCTCGGTTCCAGGAACTACCTGCTTTAGCTCTGAAATGCTGTTTGGCAGGTGTCACCCCTCTGAAAGGAAGTTGGAGTGAATCGTCCGTGTCTGCCTTCAGAGAGATTGTACAAAACAAGGAACTCGAGGTTCATTTTTTGACTGTGCAGGGTGACAAATACATGGTCGATGTTTTTGACCAGTCCCAATTAGGAGAGAAAAGTGTGAGTAAACTCATGGCCCAGGGAGGATATGCTGAATACCAGAGGTGTGAAATGCCCGAGGCTCTCCAGAGGTCACCTGAGAAGGCTTCGAGCCGGGCCTCTTCCCCAACACATGCTGAGGAGGAAATCCAAGTAACTGCGGAGAAGAGGCTCAGTGAAGAGTCTGATGTAGAGAGAAGCGATAGAACATTTAATCCTTCTGTGACTGTGATGGTCAGAGACAGCCCTGTTGCAGCTGTTCAGAGTTCTAAAAGTCATGAATCTGTTCCTGCTCAGAAATGTGAGGGCAAGGAAAACCTGCCTGTCTCTCAGAGTCAGAATTCTGTGGAAATGAAGCCCAGTTCCTCTTACGGATGTCAGTTAGAAGTGGGAAGTACAGTTAATGTAGTTGTGTCGTATGTTGAAAATCCTGGTTATTTTTGGTGTCAGTTAAGTGGAAATTACCAAGCCCTTGAGTTATTAATGGCTGAAATTCAGGAGTATTGCAACAATTCATCCCACCCACATGCTTGGCCAAGTTCTGTATGTTTAGCCCAGTACTCGGAGGACAAAAAATGGTACAGGGCAGTAATAACTGGTGAAGTTCCTTGTGCAGAAAAAGTAGAAGTTGTGTATGTTGACTATGGCAACAGAGAGTTGGTGTCTCTAACAAATCTCCGCTTAACCAATGAACGCTTTCTGAGGTTAGAGGCTCAGGCTTTCAGGTGCAGCCTTTACAACTTAATCCAAGCGAATGGTCAGGATCCTTTTGCTTGGGATGAAGCAGCAATTCAGGCTTTTCAGGAGTTCGTTGATACTTCATCATCTTGCTTTGAACTGAAGTGTACAATCTTTGCCTTGGCTTCGATAAACAATAAGGAGCTATTTAACATTGTAGATATAATGACACCTTTCCAGAGCGCTTGCCAGTTTCTGACCGAAAGAGGTGTGGCCAGATGTTTAGCTCCTCAAAAGTGTCTGGTATCCTCAGTTCAGCTTCGTTCTTACTATTATTCTACGCATGGCATCAAAATTGGTGGTGAGGAAGACGTTTATATTACGCATGTTGAGGATCCACAGACGTTTTACTGTCAACTTGAAAGATGTGCAGATGTCTTAGCACAGCTTACCGAAAGCATCAGTTGCCTGACTGAAACAATGACCTCCTTAAATACCTTGCAGAAGTGTGGGACCTTGTGCCTTGCGAAGTATACTGACAATCACTGGTACAGGGGAGTAATTACAAAAATAGAACCCAATATGGAAGTCTTCTTTGTGGATTTTGGGAACACAGAGACGATAGAGAAAGACTGTCTGCTTCCTCTACCCAGTGATGCTGGTGATACCTTACTTTTGCCGATGCAGGCTATAAAGTGTTCCTTGTCTGGTATATTTTGTGTTCCCAAAGAAGCTACAGTGTGGTTTAAGGAAGCTGTCCTAGAAAGGCAATTAAAAGCAGTAATAGTAGGAAAGGAATCTGACGGTAAACTGTTGATAGAGTTGTTTGATGGCAATACTCAAATTAATGCAAAACTGAAGGAGGAGTTAATAAACAATACGCAGCTGAATAGGCCTGTAGAAAATGAAACTTTGTGCTCCAGAAATGCAGACGTGAATGAGAGCAATGAGACTGCAGAATCACCTTTAAATGCAGGTAGACCTCTTGAAAGGAAAAAAAGCACATCTGAGGCCCACGGAGGAGAGGGGAGCAGCAAAAGGCGCTTCAAAGAAGATGTTGTCAACCTTTTCCAGCCTGACAGGAAGGGAGATCTGGCAGCTGGATTACTAGAATCTAATGAAATGCTTAGCAGTAAGAAGAATGGTTTTTTGTTAAATAAAGCTGGGGAGGAGCCTCTGCTCTCCATCCAGATGGAGACACAGTCAGATATTAAATCTGATGCTGAAGGTGGGTGCATAACGCTTAAAAATGTGTCTGATCTACTGCAACCGAAGATAGTGCCAGCTCTTAAAGTGTCAGTGTACGTGTCTCATGTAAATAATCCGCTGGATTTTTTTGTTCAGCTAGAAAGTGATGAGGCTCAGCTTAACAGCATTTCAGAAAGCTTAAATGATGGGACACAAGCAAAGGACTCTTGCGGACAGCTTTTCCAAGCAGGAGACTTAATCAGTGCTGTTTATTCAGAAGACAGCCTGTGGTATCGAGCTGTAGTAAAAGAGAAGATTTCTGACAATTTGCTAAGTATACAGTATATTGATTATGGTAATACTTCAGTAATTGATGTTGGTCAGGTGCACAGACTCCCTGAAGACTTGGCATCTATTCCAGCGATAAGCATTCACTGCTTCCTAGGTGGACTTAAATGCCAAAAAAACATAGCCTGGGCAGAGAAAACGGTGCTTTACTTCACCAAGAGAACAAGTGATGTTCTGCTAACATGTGAATTTGTAGAGAAGGTTGAGGATAAATGGGAAGTCATTCTCACTGACCATCAAGGTATAATAACAGTGGATTTAGCTGATGAAAATCTTGCAGGTGGTTCAAGAGAAATACTTGATAGAGGAGAGAACAGTGACATGGTAGTTTTGCGTGAGCCTTTGCTTCCTCAGGCACAAAATGAAATTTCCCGTGTAAGTGACAGTAAATCATTTATCTGGAAGGTTCCAGAGGTAGGTCAGACTTTAAAAATGTATGTCACAGTGGCAAATAGTCCAGAATACTTTTGGAGTTGCAGTGCTGATCCAGAAGACATGAACTACATAGAGGGAAAAATAGAGGAAGCTGGAGACTTTGGACTAAACTCTTTGAATGATTGCAGATCTTGCATTGAAAGTGGTGATATTTTTCTAGTGAGAAACAGTCAAGATGGAAAGCTCTACAGAGCTAAAGTCATCAGTGTAAAAGGTGACAACGTAGTTGTTAGACATGTGGATTACGGAAGTGAGGGAGCAGTCAGCATGGCGATGGTCAGACAGATTCCATGTGAATTGCTCAAAGTACCTAACCAAGCATTTGCTTGCTGCCTGTCAGGTTTTGATTCCTCAGAGGGCTCATGGCTTCGTGAAGCAAACCAGCAATTTTATAATATGACTAGAGACCTGTTATTAGAAGCTGAAGTAATAGGAACTCGGGAAGATAAAGCTTCTGAAGTCCCTCTGTCTGTTGTCAAACTGGAAGCTTCTGGCAAGAGTATTAATGAAGAGATGAAGTCTTTTTGGAAGGCTAATAAAGGAACTGGTGACAACGTTTTCTCCAACCTTGAGAACCCCTTAGAGGAAAATGGATATTCAAACAATGATGTGGGTATTTGTCTTGAAAGAGAAGGTACTCCTGTTTGTGGATCAGCTCAAGAAGAAAGTGAAAGTGCTTTGCTTTGTTCTGAACCTTTCCTGGGTGTAACTTCAGAGTTTTTCCATACTGCAGAAGCAAATGGGTCAGTGGGAGCTGTTGGGCTTATGCCTGGGAAGGCTGATGAAGAATGTGAAACAACTGAGCCTCAAAGCAACTTTGCTGAAGAGACACCTCTATTTGAAGGAGAGAGTGATAACCTTGTATTACTAGAACCAATGAGAAGCTGCAGTCCTCATGTTTTGGGGAGTGAAATAAAACCTGCAGAACAGGAGTTATCTCAAGTACCATGTCGAGAGGCTGCTGAGCTGCAAGCAGAGCCGACGGGCAGTGTGTCAGCAGCCAGCCTTTTCCTAGGAGACAAACAAGAACTGCAGAGGTTGCCAGTGCTTCAGGTACAGTCTTCAAGTGATGGAACAGGAACAGCAGCAGAAGCAGATCAATTACAAATGTACCCTTCATATGATGATCTGAAAGAGTTCATACTGGAGCTAGAGTCCCTTCCAGTGCAGTCCTCCTCTAGTGAAGAAACAAAGGAAGCTGTGGAAACGAAGTCACTTGAAATGCAGACAGCTTCAGGCAGTGAAGCAAGAGAGAAAGCGTTGGAACAGAAATTGTTTGAGCTGCCAGCTATGAGTGAGGAGGAAGGGCATTTGGAAGCTCTGAAATTTCTTGAACTCTTTCCATCACTTAATGAGAGAGAGAACTTGGTGCCTTCAGTTAGCGACAGAGAGAAGACAGTACAGCTGATTCCATCTGATGTTCAGCTTTCTTTGGGAGAGAAAGCAAAAAAACCAGATTTGAATTTGTATGAGATTTATAAAGCAGAAGCTTTACAAGAAGATTGGATGGAAGTAGAGCCTCCTTCCCTAAGGCTGTCTTCATCTGGTGATAGACCTCCAAAACAGCTGGACCTGAAAACCCATGACGTGCTGTCAGTGCTAGGTGCTGAAATTGAGCAGCTTCTGAAACTGATGTCCGATGTGCAGCCCTCTCAGGAAGATGGGAAGGAGGAGTTGCTAGAGTTGGAACATGCTGCCCTGCAAAGTTCTACAAGCTCTGGAAGCCAATTTTCATTTCCTACAAAAGACTTAACGAATCAGAGGCCTGTTGGCATTGTCAAATCACATGACTGCAAAGCTGAGAAACATGAGGCGTGGCAGAAGAAAGATGAATGTTATGTGGAGGAGTGGATGAAAGGAGACTCAACTGACTCATTTAAAGAATGTGGAAATACACGTGTGCAGTCTTCAGACTGTAGGCCTTGGCACGAAGAAATAGAAAAGAAGCAAAATGAGAACTTGGCTGACTGCAGTGCAGGTAAAGTATCTGATTTTAAGGGGTTAAATAATCAAAATTTTGGGCATATGCAAACAGCTTTCTTGTAGGAACCTAATTTTTATTCCCTGTTAAGTTATTATATAGCGTTAACATCAGTATCCTTTGGGCTAAGGGTATCAGGTGTCAATGTGTTATCTCATGGACAATGTGACAGTCCAAAAGCAACTAACCTTACTTTGAGAAGTTAATGATTTTATGATTAGAAATCTATTTCTGAACAGGAAATGCAATTTCAAGACTGTTCAGGATGACAGACTTTTAAATTCCAAATATTCATTAAGTAAAAGTAGTTCGGATTGAGGCAGGGGAATACAGGAGTAGAGTTGAGAAGCATTTGAGTCTTTTTGGAGGGGTTGTGTTTGTTTTGTTTTCTCCTCTTCCTCCTTCATCGATCTGTCATCATTTTTGTAGAACACAATGAGTATACTTGTAATCTGAAGGGCTTTGCTGTTGGTTCCAAGTGCGTGGTGTGGACCTCTCTAAAATGGTGCGAGGCTCTCATTTTGGAAGTATCTGAAAAAGGTACCAGGGTAAGTATGGTTTGAATTATCTTTCTGTAATCTTAAGATCTGGCCTTTCTTTGGTATTCTTCCAAACTTTGTAATAGACTTCTGTAAATTATTAATATTTTACGACTTAGTATTGCGAAGGCTGATTCTGGATTTACAGGCCACATAGGAACAATAGTGCCTCAAACTGAGTGGATGCTGTGTGCCAGCATTTGATATTCCCTTCACATCTCATTCCCCTGCATTCACTGGGAAGGCTGAAGGATCTGGCTTCAGTTTGAGACATGCTGATACGTGTGTGGTTCTGTCTGGCCTACAAGTTAGTGTTCTGCTATGGAGCTGTGTTACCATTAAATGCTCATGAAACGGGGCATTATTTTACTGATGTTTTGAGGAATTAGTGCTAGAACAGTTAGAAACTTGGGAAGAAACAAATTATACCATAATCAATAATGAATACACAACTGCTCCTACTTAAGTGCAGTGTGTATTGAATGTGGTGTTGTTGGGAGTTAACTATTAGAGTCTAATCTAATAGGCTGCCTTGTTCTACTGCTGCTTAAGCTATGGAGTAAATGAGATCTTCCTCCAGTTCAGGGGGAATGTGTGTGTACGTACACATATTCACATTCTGCTTACATAAAAAGGCCTTTAAGTTGTAATTTAAGGTTGCAAATCCAAAAGAGCATTTCATAAAAGTAACTTTTTGGAAGATTGAATGCCTGAGATATGTCAGCCAGCTCTAAAAAGAGCTAAACTTGTCTGTATTCAGATAAGTGTGAGTGTCAGGTGTACACATCAGTTGCCAGCCTTTCTCTCTCACCATACTTGGGTGAGAAGCCCAGGAGAGCCTTGAGCAGATTCAGTAGCAATGTTCACCTTTATTAGAGGTTAACTTGCTCCTCCTTGTAAGATGCAGACTGAAAGCCTTCTCAAAGGCAGGGAATCCTCAGTTGTGCCTTTCTACTACATCTTATTTGTGGAGTGTATTCTTGGGATCTGCTGCTGTGCAAAATACAATTTGTCTCTGTGCAGGTCTTGAATCTCTCCAGTGGCACTGAGGAGATTGTGGATCCTGAGAATGTCTGGAATGGTATTCCTGACTGGGCCTCCAGATCATCTGAGGTATGGTGGTGTGTGATAGTGGACTGGGCAGGAAAGTACTGATTTTGAGAGTGTAGGAAGTCATGATTCTCCCTGTGTCACCAGGAGAATAAAAGGCAGAGTAGCATTAATGTAAATTTGTGCACTCGTGCCAGCTGCTAGAAGCACAGTATTTTTCTCAGACATCATGTTGGCCTTCCTTCTCTAGATCTCTATAGAGACTATATACCTTTGTGTAAGTCTGTTGTATCACTGGTATAATTTATGTAAACTATTTATTTAGTTTTTATATAAACTATCAGCTGTTTGGCCTGAGGAGTGTGAATTCAGTCTGGGCATGGATTAATGAAAACAGCTTGAAGGAGAAAATGTTACTGGAAATGTTACTATTAGTCAAGAACCATAGAACAAACCTGATGATAGGTGGCTTTGAGAGATTGTGCTACTGGAGCATGTAACTAACTGGTAAATCAGGAAAAATACTGCTGTTAAGTAATCAAGAAATGATAGTAAGATTTTTGCCAGTGTTCTTCATGAAGTACCAATGAATGAAGAACTGTCTGGAACCCAAAACTCAGGTTGTCAGCCATGTTACTGATGATAACAGAATGAATTTCCAGGTAATTCACGTGCAGTTTTTCTATCGAAGCAAAAAGTGGGCAGAAGACTCGTGTAGGGAGTTATAAGGGGGTAAAAACAGCAGTAAATAAGAGTCCAGCAGTGCTGATGTAAAGAATTAGTATTAAAGGAAGAACCTCAATGGAAAACTATCTTGGCAGTAGTGACAGCTTCCTAACAATCCCTGTTTGTTTAGGCAAGAACTCCTGCAGCAGAAAACTTGCAGTCCTTACCAGAGGAGTCCTTACTTCAAGGTAAGGCTACCTTAAACATCCTGAAGAGTTTGTGTACTCAGTGTCTGGATGCTTTCTAGTTTTCTAGAAGATTCTTCATTTTAGAAAATACAGATGAAATACTTTTTCTTGAGCTTTTGTAGTTACCACTGTTGCAATTTTCTTAGTGGCATTAGCTTACCTGCTGCCAGTTTAATTGTGAATACGTGCAATGAAAGCTGCTGCTCTGTCTTGGTCAGAAATCAGTTTACTAGTGATGAAGACTAAAAGGGATCTTAGCAATGCTGATAAGGGGAGGGGGGGGGGGGGGGGTGTCAAGAGGATGGGGCCAGTCTCTGGTCAGTGGTATCTAATGACAGGATAAGGAGCAATGGGCACAAATTGGAACACAGGAAGTTCCACCTGACCATGAGGAAAACCTCCTTTACTTGGAGGATGCCAGAGCCCTGGAACAAGCTGCCCAGACTGGCCGTGGAGTCTCCTTCTTTGGAGAGATTCAAAACCCACTTGGATGTGATCCTGGGCAACCTGCTATTAGGTGAACCTGCTTTCACAAAGCGGGTTGGACGAGATGATCCCCAAAGGTCCCTTCCAACCCCTACCATGTCAGAGTTGTGTGATTACTGTATTCAGCTGAGTGGATTGAGCCTTTTGGACAAGCTAGGCTGGTACACCTAAGTTGCAGACTTTGGCAGGGTTTTGAGCCACTAGCGTGCTATTCTTGCTCACATTTCTGAGGCAAGGAAAATGACTGCTTGTCAGACTCTACTAAGCCTTGTTTGGGATGTGAATGCCCCAGCCCCTCAACAGGTCTTGGTCTGTGCATCTAAACCCATGATAATACCATCACAGTTGTTGCAAGGACAGTTTGTGAGTAGTGCATGTACATCTTTATCGTTACTTTAAAATCTCCAAGTGTTACTACTAGTGAACACCTGTGTACCAAAGAAAGTAATAAAGCTTCTCTCTGATTATATACTATTTCTATCTATGGCACCATAGAGCAGTTCTGTTTGAAAGGGACCTTTGGAGGTACTCAAAACAGTGTCAACTAGACCAGGTTGCTTAGGACCTTCCTTTCAGGTCTGGAATCCATCCAAGGAGAGAGTCTCAGAAACCTCTCTAGGCAGGATGTTTCTGTGTTTCACCAGTGGTTGCCTGATGGAGACTGAACTAAGCTTGGAGTAGCATTTGTGTTTTCAGTGATTGAATTGGTAACTGTGTTTCAGGACAACTGTATTGAAAATTGACTGGTTTGTGGGTTACAAATAATGAAGTCTGTAACAGAGATCAAGCTACCTGTTAGGCTAAAAAGGCAGTTTGAGTAGAGGGTACCACCTGATCCACAGAATGCAAGAGCTCCTGCAGTGGTTTATGTGAAGCCCGTGGAGGGATGGAGTGGCTTGAACTTGTAACTGAAATGTGGGAGCACCACTTGCTTCATCTTCTTGGGCAGTTCCTCATTTCAACTGTCTTATCCTTCTAGAATAACTTTGC
The DNA here is from genome assembly GCA_025345505.1 of Todiramphus chloris collaris. Lineage (NCBI taxonomy): Eukaryota > Metazoa > Chordata > Aves > Coraciiformes > Alcedinidae > Todiramphus > Todiramphus chloris. The sequence continues at coordinate 4,839,521 of JANVCC010000018.1, forward strand.
ATAAAAGTAGTATTTTAATATGGTTCAGTATGTTGATGACCTCTAGCCTGAAGTCTTGTAGGGCTTTAGATATTAATGCATTTATAGAAACAAGTGGCTCTAATGTGAGGGGTCTAATCTGTTTTTTTTTTTATTCCAAGCAGAAACGCAAACTGCTTGCAGTTCAGCTTTATCTGAAGATCCTCATGTCCTCCAACATTCCTGAAACCAAGTGGTGTGTTCACCACAGGAAGCTGTGTACACACACTCCCAAGAAATGTGTCCTCGGGGGAACAAGAATACAAGGAAAGCATTGAGTGTTTCTTCCACCTACCTGAGGAAGTGCCTGTCGCTACCATCCTTCTCTGTCAAGGAACAGTGCTTGTTGGTAGACTGCTATTGGCAGCTTGGCTTCATCTGGTGGCACTTGTTGACTTAAATAATTTGCCTTTTGACTGGGATTCTTCACTGAATGCATTTGTGCACTAACTTGTTATCAAGCTGGCAATGGGTGGTTCTTGACAAAGGTCTCCTGTGAGTTGTTGTACAGGCTGCTGTGTTGTACACTCCTGATGTTTGCTTTTTGAAAAGTTGCATTGTTAAGTGTGGGGTGGGTGTTTTTTTTCTTTAAGAGGGTTGTTTGTTTTGGTGGTTTTGCTTTGTTTTCTGCTGGGGGGAGGATTATATTCTCTGTAGGGGATTGTGGTGGGTTTAGGTTGAAGCCTTGCATGTGGTGCTGCTATAAAGCAATGGAAGAAGCTGGAATAAAAGCTTTGGCTGGCATATGCTGATTGGTTTTGTTAATGACTTGTGTTCTTGCCCTGTGCATTAGCCCTAATCCTCTGTGCATACTGAGTATCCTTAACTGTGCTACTGCAGTTAGATGTAGCTCTGCTGGTTCTGTTTTGACCCCAAAGAGCTCTCCAGGGCACTGTGAGCTATGGTGAGTGCTCTGAAACATCAGTCATGTACAAAATAGAACTTGTATTTATGACATGGCCTTAACTCCACTCATGAAAGATGAAGCTTTTTCCCTAGAAACATGAAGCGGACCATGTGGAAGGGTTTTGCTGCTGCACATGTACAGTGTGTTCAAGACTTCTTAAAACACCTGCAGCTTCTCCAATCTTTTGTTCTCCTCATGTGTTCAAAATAGGCTTCTCCCTTTCCCATCCTGCTTCATGCTCCTGTACAGCAGCGTTCTTCCTCCTTTTCAGAGGCTGTGGATTTTTTTTTGCTGCCATAATGTTTAGGAACCCAAGATCTCTGACAACATCATAGTCTGGCTGACTATCACAGCAGCTCTCAAGCAGTGCTTTGTCAATAAGAGAAACATCTGCATTTCGATTCCCTTAAGAGACAATACAAGATGGTAGGCAGGAGAGAATTTAATTAAAGTCTGAAAAACAAGTAGTTGCAATCTCATGTTAAGATCACAGATCATATAAATATTTAATTATGCTGTTAACTGCTTTACTTGTTCTCTTTGCTTCAATTGTTTTGTTGGTAACCTGATTTTGAAAGACACAGGCTTTAGTTAGGAGTAGTCCCCCTTTTGTAAGGCTTACTCATTTAGAAGTAACTCTTCCAAGAGTTTTGTTCTAAAAATAAGAGCCTTTTTTAGCCAAACACATAGTCACTGCTTCTACTGACAGGTACAGACAGCAGTGCTAGTACCTGGACAAAGGTGAGTGTCTGAAGAGTATTAAAACATCAAGATGATCAAGCAACATCTACACGCTCCTTTTTAAAGGGAGTGGTAGAGGTGACCCTCTCTTCAGTAATTTCACCAACAGTGTGACAGTGGTAATACAGAGGTTAATAAGACAGACACCACTCAGAGCTTTGCTTTAAGGGGAATTGCAGTTGTTACAAGAGTGATCATTTCAGCAGCTTTTGGAATGGAAACATTATCTGTATGGCAGTAAACACAGATCCTTAAATGTAAGTGGATTAAGTTTTCATGAGAAGTCCTGTGTCTGAACAAACGCTTTCCTCTGCTGTTATCTTCAACTATTTCCTGCAGCTTTTACTGTGACTCTTCTTCAGAGAGTTTTGAAGACCACCTTCCACTGGCACCTCTCTGACTAGAAGCAAAAACCTCCAACTCTCAACTGTTCTCAGAGCACAGCTGAAATACCAAATAGTTTTAATAACAAAGACTTTTTTTCTTACACAGCAAAACAGGCTTGCTTGACTTAAAGCTTGGTAAGCAGCACTTCAGTTGAATTTCTTGGAGCTTAATCTGTCTCTCTGCAAACTTGATTTTAATTTGCAACCCGAAAGATCATTTAAATTACCATCAGGTGCCTATAAAGCAGAAATTACCCTGTTGCAGTATTTCAGAGAATCTCACTAACTCATTTGAACTAAAATCTCTCTAAATTTTCATTATAGTGTAAAACTTAATGCTTGTGTGGTGTTTGGGTTTTTAATTTTTCTCTTGTTCCACGCCCCAAAAGCTGTGTAGGTGGCCAGCGCTATCACACGTCTGAGCAATGTCTGGCCAATGTTAGTGTCCTGATGTCAGATGCATTTTCAGTACTTCTTTGTACTCTTTATTCAGGTTCAGCTGGAGGTAAGTCAATATTGGTACCAGGAATGACATTCGGTCCTATGCCATCCACGAGAGAGTCCCACTTATCGAAATCCTTCTTAAGATCTATCAAATGGGGAAAAGAAAATGGAGGTGGTAATGAATTAAGTAGTCACCTTTTTGTAAAGCTACACTAGAAAAATTAAACTATAGGACAGATGAATCAACTCGGCTAAGTAGGGAAGGGATGATCACAGAATTACTGAGGCTGGAAAAGACCTCTGAGATCATCAAGTCCAGCCTATGATGTTTTAAAGAGGGAAAAAGTTACACTGTGTTTATGTATTAGAATAAAATTGCAACGTTCCTCCTCTGAATTGCTTAGATTACAAAAGTAACTCAAAAACCTCTAGAAAAAGTCAGTGTTGATTTTTCTACTTAAGCTTTTCTGGCACTTACTTTTGATCTTGTTCTGGTTATATTAAACTTCACAGGAATTCAGTATTAATTTGACTTAATGCTTTGATGTGTACAAATACTTACCCAAGTGTTTCTGCAGGAAAGCTAAGGAAGCATGGTTGCTTATGTCAATAGCTTCATTTGGATCTATTTCTCCTTTTAATTTGAAAAATCTTCCAATGATTTCTCCACTCACAAAGGTAAAGTCAGGAAAGCTCTGATGGACTGACCCCCTGCAAATAGAACAATGAGCAACAGGCTTCTAAGAATGGAGTCACCTGATTGAAAGATGCTATGGTTTGCACAGAGTTCTTTAGAGACAGGACCACAAAAGAGCAGATTTCACCGTCAAGCACAGAAAGGATGGATCCTGGACACTCACTTGATAGTGATCATTTTCTTGTTTGTGTCATTGGAGATGAGCTTCTTCATCTTTAAGATATTATCAGCCCACTGGAATTTTTCAGAGTTGATAAAAAGCAGCGGTTGCTGGACACTGTTTTGGTAGATGTCATCACCAACTGGAAGCATCCATGCATCGAGGGCAATGCCACACCTGTCAAAAACAGCTGGATATTGTCACAGGAGCAGAAAGCTTCGTATGGAAGTTCTCAGCATGCTTTGATTAGTAAGAGACAGGGGAAAGAGAACCTCTCAATGTACTGAACAGGTCAAGGAATCATTTTGGTTTAGTGTGTTTTCTACTCTGGGGGAAGAGAATTAATCCATTAATCCATTGTAGCTGTTGGTCTCCACTGCCAGGTGCAGCTGACCACAGGAGCTTCTGCAGGGTACCACAAAATCGTGATAGGTTTTATGTTCCACCACATCCCCATAACAGAAAGCAGCATGACTTGAGAAAGCAAGACATGCCAAACACAGCTTTTCTTCAAGAGCTCATTTGTAGTTGGGGGATCTTAGGTAAGGTCCGGGCTCCAGACCTGTCAAGTCAAGGATAGGTGTAGAGTCCTACACCTGGGGAGGAACAACACCAAGTACTGGTACAGGTCAGGGGAAGATCCCCCCACGGAGAGGGACCTTGGCATTAGGGTGGACAATAAGCTCTCCACGGAACAGCAATGGGACCTTGTGGCCAGGAAAGTCAATGGTCTCCTGGGGGGCATAAAGAAGAGTGTGGCCAGCAGGTCCAGGGAGGTTCCCCTCCCTCTCACTCTGCACTAGTGAGACCACGTCTGCAGTATTGTGTCCAGTTCTGGTCTCCCCAGTTCAAGAGAGACAGGGAAATACTAAAGAGAGTCCAACGGAGGCTACAAAGATGATGAAGGGACTGGAACATCTCTCTTATGAGGAAAGGCTGTGAGACCTGGGGCTGTTTAGCCTGGAGAAGAGAAGACTGAGAGGGGATCTTACGAATGTTTACAAATCTCTGAAGGGTGGGTGTCAAGGAGAAAGGGCCACTCTCTTTTCAATGGTGCCCAGTGATAGGACAAGAAGTAATGGTAGCAAGGTGAAGCACAGGAAGTTCCACCTCAGCATGAGGAAAAACAACCCTGTGAGAGTGACAGAGCCTGGAACAGGCTGCCCAGGGAGGTTGTGGAGTGTCCTTCTCTGGAGACTTTCAAGATCCGCCTGGATCTGTTCCTGTGTGGCCTGCTCTGGGTGACCCTGCTCTGGCAGGCGGGTTGGACTCGATGATCTCCAGAGGTCCCTACCATTCTATGACTGTAAGTGCCAAATATCTCTTGCCTTGTTTTGCATACTTACCTGAATCTTATTTCTTTGCTGAGACTCTCAATAACTGTAGCACCACCAAAAGAGTGTCCCATCACAGCTATTCTGCTAGTATCAACAGAATCCTGTCAAAAAAATCCAGGTGCTGTAAGAGACTTTCTTTCCCAAATTGTCTTTTTTTTTTTTTTCCAAAGGGAATAACTGTTCAGGCAATAGATCCTACTGAAGTGGGAAGAGCATCATTTCAGCTCCGTTACTCTCTGACCAGCTTGGGATGATCTGAGAATATTTTCATAGATCTATGGTGCCATCTTCAGAATAGTTTACAGAAACCAGTTTAGAAATGGAAGAGGGGAACCAGAAGCATTAATAGGTATTTTACAAAATGCAGTTACTGCCTTTCACTCACCTTTAGGCTATTCCAGTCAAAGCTTGAATGTAATACATTCATTACTTCCTCTCCTGAATTGATTTTAAGAATGAGGTTAAGAGCTTTGATACACTCCTGTGCTCTTTGCTGCACCTGGGGAGAAAAGAGGTGTTGGAGCAGAGCACTGGAAGGAATTATCAGAAAAGATTCCCTCACAGAAGGGGTTGTTGGGGTGCAAAGGCTTAAGTTACACAACTACAAGGGAGGTTGACTTGTTGCTCCTCCTCATGCTCACCTGGATGAGCAGATGTCATTACATCATCCGCCTCATCTACACAACAGCTTTGAAGTGGCCTTTACACTGGATAAACCCAGAACAAGAAACAGCCAAGAAGCCCATTTCATTTTATATACACACCTTCTTAAAAACTGTAGCAAAGCTGTCACAAATAAAGGTTTTTGCTGTTCAGTGTAGGAAGTGTTTTTGACTTCCGTATGTCAGTGAAAGGAAAGCTTCAAACAGAACCAAAGGACGTAGCGTCCTTAGAACTGCAGTGTGTAGGCAGCTAGCAAGATATCCACATATCACTGACTTTCAATCTCAATCTCACGACTTCTCTACTTGTGAAATTTGCAGGCAGCAGCTTCTGGAGGCTATTTGCACATTCAAATATTACGTACTTAAGCTCCTAAGTAGGATGTTGTACACACGCAGGAAATTACCCTTGCGTTGCTGTCTGTATGGCCCAGGGAGATAAACACGTCCCTGGCTGACTTTGCTTCAGCTGGAGGAAAACACTCCCATATTTTAAAGGTTAAGTCTAGGCTTGGAGGAGCTCGTCAGTATGGCTGTATTGCATCTAACTTGGGTGCTGCTCATAATCAGGAAGTCTGCAATGTTTACATTGTTATAAACCACAGTATGTTGAAGATGACAAAGCAAATACCCCCCTTAGAGCAGCCATGATTCATCCTGCTATCCAACAGTAAACGAAAGCTCAAGTAGGCCAAAGGCCACACACGCTTGAATTCAGTGCTGTGTCACCTAAAGACTGGGCTGGGCAGTGAAGATGCAGAGGAGAAAGTTGAGTAGAAACAGCAAAGAAACAGCTGACTAAGCTTGACAGGGTAACTTCATGAGGAAGCTTTGTGAAGGAAGTAGTTTACGCTCTGAAGAAAGCGGCTGTTGGTTTTCCCATCTTCAGGAACGTAGGACCTGATGCATTTTTACACATCCCCTGAATCACAGCAGAAGGCTGCAGACAAGGTCAAAGGAAAGAGCCTGCCAGTTAGTCATAAACACACCACTCCTGCCTCGCTTCCTAGAGCACAGCCCCAGGATGAGTACCTGCTTGTGCCGCAAACACTGCTCTTCCTCTCCAGTTTTTAATTTCCTGTAGTAGATCCACTCCTTCTCCATGTTTGATGTGGACTCTTCCTGGGGTTTGGAAACTGACTTTTTTTTACAGTAATATGTTGCTGAAGCAGATTCATCTCTGTAATATCAACAAAAGGTTATTGCTGGGGTTGTATTCTGTTTGGTTCAGGATGAAGTCAGCAGAAGTTTTATATTTCACTTCTCTCAAGGGATGTGGGTCACATTCAGGCTACCACCCAGTGCTGCTGCAGAACCTAGACAAACTTTCTAAAGAACACAATAACCCCACCAAAACTCCCACCAACTTTATATTCTCCAGGTTCTAAGGATAAGAGACAAAAATAGCATGTCTGAAGAACGACAAATGCTATCTACCCTAGGATGTCTCGTTCAAGGGCTTATGCAAGCAAATTCCCCTTGCTTAGGTCAGAGTTGTGCTAGAGAAATGGGGAGTACGGGCAGGGCTGAAGATGATATGGTTTTCTTTAAAAACAATAAAAATAGAATAAATAACATCCTGTTCAGTGTGAGAAAGCTTCTTTCCATCAGAAGTCTAAACCATGCAGTATACCCACCTGTGCTCCACAGCAGCCACTATAAAGCCCTGGGAAGCCATCTCTATGCAAATAGCAGAATAAATCGTCCTGCAATCAAAACCACACTCTGGTGAGACACATGCATGCAGAATTATTACAGTTACACTGCTCTTCAAATGATGACCACACTACGTATGTCCCAGCCCCCATTAAGTATTTCTTCTGTTTGAATTTGCTGGCCAGTAGGGCAGGATTTTGTCTGCCAGATACCAAAGACTGTTCATAAAACCTTTTTACTGGTTTAGCTTTTACACAGAAGGAAAAACACTAATGATTTTTTAAAAGTGCCACATAGGAAACTTTGCATCTTCAAAGAGCTGTCCACAAACCAACTACCTAATTGTCACAAAATGCTTATGAATTGGTGAATACCTCCACCCCTAAAATACAAAGGGAAAACACAAATCAGTACATCAACCCTGCTTCTATTTACTGCTGTTGGTTTCACTGGGGCCACACAGACACACAGCAGCCTGTTCTTCAAATCTGTTTGAACTCCATGAGGATCTCACCCCCTACTGAAAATCTGTTCAGAAACACCCCTGCAGACTGTTATAGCCATAGATGACAAAAATATTTTGTCGACAAACGAACTGTGGATTTACCGAAAGGCTCCAAGTCCATGGGAAAAAACAAGGAGTGGGTATTTTTCTCCTGGTTTAAAAGCAGCATTTGATTTTGCAGGACAGGTCACTGAACCTAGACAAAAATCGAAGCGCACGTCATTAGTACTGAAATGAGAGAAACCTTTTGTTCCTGTGAGAGAGATCCCAAGAATCTGGTGACCACTGATTTCAGAGCAGTCATCTGAAGATAAGGTACCAAACTGCATCCTTAAGACACAGAAAATATAACAATCTGATTCTGAAAATACTTTGTACTTGGCAGAAGATACTTTCCTTCTCCTCTCCCCATCCACAGCCAGGGACAAGGCCTATATAGCTCTTAAACCCTACGAGAACAGATTTTTCAAGAATAAGTCTTGTTGGTATTCAGACCTTAGTATCTCTCTGCCCTTTGTATATTTGCACATTTCCCTGGGGGATCTAAGTCCCAGCACATAGGCGCAGCTTACCCAAGCTCTTCCTATGGCAAATTGCCCAGCCACTCCTATTAGAAGCAGTCAGGGGCTGTGGTTCTGCCAGAGGACTGGGTCACATTCAGCACTGAGCCTCACTACACAAACCCATCCCAAACAAACACACTTTGTTGGGAAAAAAAAAAAAAAACTATTTTTTTTCAGTCCTACAGCAATAACAACACTGCCCACGGAGCACTGAGGCAACAACCTTCAGACAGAGCTCATGCCCTTGTACTAATCGAGGAATAAAACCAAAACCAGTCTTACCAACGTAGTACTGGAAAAGCCTTTCACCCACAACTCGGTACATATTAAGGAAGTCAGACAGTCCCTGATAGTATTCTTTATCTGGAATCCACGGTGCCTCCTCATTATCTGTGGCATTGCATGATGGGTAATACAGGCGCAAGAAGCTTCCCTGGGATTAGAAGAAAAAAAAGAAAGGTAAATTGATACTTATTTATATATGGCAGAGAAAAAAAAAAAAGATAAAAACATTTATGTCAAGGGCTTCAGATGCAAGAACGACAGCTCAAAACATTAAAAGCCTGTCATGAAAAAAATGATTATCCTATACAGGCTTTGATGCGAATCCTGTCACTACCTTTTCTCCCTGCAATGAATTTAAAAAGTAGCATGACTGTTGGCATCCAGGTAGAGACACAAGTCACCTTCCCCAGGTGAGCCTATGGCTAATGCAAAATGTTCCATTGAATGAAGTTACTTATTACACTCGCTGCTTATTTGCTCCATTTTTTACATCTTGATGGATTACAGAATCATGGAATCATGGAATCATAGAATGGTTTGGGCCAGAAGGGTCCTCTAAAGGTCTAGTCAACCCCCCCACAGTGAGCAGGGACGTCCTCAACTAGATCAGGTTACTCACAGACTCGTTGAGCATCACCTTGAACATCTCCAGGTATGGGGCCTCACCTTGTTCCAGTGTTCCACCACCCTCACGGTAAAGAACTTGTTTCTAACATTCAATCTGCATCTACTCTTCTCTAGTTTAAAACCCACTGCCCCTTGTCCAGTCACTACAGGCCTTTGTAAACAGTCCCTTTCCTGCCTTCCTGTAGCCCCCCTTCAGGTACTGGAGGGTTGCTATTAGGTCTTCCTGAAGGCTTCTCTTCTTCAGGCTGAACGACCCCAGTTCCCTCAGCCTGTCCTTGTAGGAGAGGTGTTCCACCCCTCTGATCATCTTTGTGGCCCTATGCTGGACCTGCTCCATGTCCCTCCAGTACTGGGGACTCCAGAACTAGACACAGTATTCCAGGTGAGGTCTCACCAGAGAAAAGTAAAGTGTCAGCAATCACCTCTCCCAATCTGCTGGCCACGCTTCTTGTGATGCAGCCCAGGATGTGATTGGCCTCTGGGCTGCAAGTGCACACTGTCTGCTCATGTCCAGCTTCTCGTCCACCAGCACCCCCAAGTCCTTTTCTGCAGGGCTGCTTTCTACCACCTCATCCCCCAGCCTGTATTGATAGTGAGGGTTGTTCCAGTCCAGGAACCTCATGAGGTTCACCTGGGCCCACCTCTCCAGCTTGTCCAGGTCCCTCTGGATGACATCCTGTCCCTCTGGCATATTGACATCTTTTTTTTCTGTCCTCCTCACTATTCCTCCCTTCAGGGAATGGTACAATGATGCAGTTTGGTCAGTTTAATAGGGGTGACTGTGTCCCCTTCACCCTTCCAGCTGGGAGCTGTCACTGCTTTCCTTGCACCAGTGAGTCTCATGGACTCTCCATGTGACCCAATTCAGCTTGCTAAACTGGGGGGGGAAGGATCCTCCCAGATGTATATTTTTCCTCTAGGTTAGCCAGGCAAAGGTTACCCTGAAACTAGTTTCTGGACATATGGTCCAGCAGAGGAGATGGAGGTAAGAGTCAGGAGTATGGTCTCAATGTGGCTATAATGTTCCTGGCTAAACTGAGCAAAAGGCTGTCAGTAAAGCTCCTGGGTAGCTGCAGAGCAAAGGAATGCAATATACTGTTCTTCTTCCTCCTCAAGATCTTTACAAGTCAGTAGTGGTCCATCTTTGTCAGCACAGTTTTGTTAACCTTTGTCTTATCTGCCTCCACTTCTTACCACCAGTCTGAATCTTCTTTTACTGTCTGCGCTCCAGGTCTTCCAGGAAACCACCCCAAGCCTCCCACATTCACATGGACCCTCCATACCCCCTTGCCAGTACTCTTCCTCTGCAGACAGCAGCAACGTACCAACAGCACACCTTAAAAGAGACCTCCCAACAGACGACCTGTGTGTAATTTGCATTCTTACTTCCTGGTTTGAAAGGGAATTTGCAACACACTATTCAAATTCACTGTCTTGTCCCAGCTGTACTTCTGTTTCAACAAGTTAAGTCTAAGGCCAGAAAGAACATGACTTTTGAAATAAAAGTCTGGTTTCCTGGACACTAATTTATCAGCTTCATACACAACGTGTACCAAAAGATTGGTTAATGAAGCTTGTTCCTATTTACTCATCAAATGTAAACCAACCTTTAACACAAAGACTGTGAAGGAAGAAATCATCAAACCTTTATCCATACTGGTAATGACATTAATTTGATCCCAGAACAGTCCCAGTGGACTTCTCCAGGTGATTAACTGTTTACCAGAAAGGGAAAGAGGTTCATAATCTATGCCCGAGAGAACTGTAATTATACAGATTGCTTATCAGAGAAAAACACATGGGCTGACTGCAAAGAGAAACTACTTTCAGAGTAAGTTCAGTAAAGAAAACATGTGAATAACCACTACAAACTGACCATAAGTTCCACTATACCTGGTTAGTCTGAGGAGTAAAACCACAAGGTAAATGGAAGCGTACTCTGATAGGAAAATGAAAAAGCAAGAGGATTTGAGATGGAAGCCCGTAAGAGAGCTCCTCAGCTGCCTATTTACTGTCCCCACCTTCTTACCATGGCTTCTCCCTCTACTAACCACTTGCAGAATCGAAATCCTGTTCCTTTTCAGACAGATAAAATTCCGAGCTGACATTCATGCCTTACCCTGCAGCTGAAACACTACACACCCACATCACCCACCACTGACAAAGCTCATCAGGATCTTTGTGACAACAACAGCTACAGTCGCAGAGACCGGGTGTGGAGTACTCCCAGGAGCCCAGTGCAAAAGGGAGCTGTGGGGTGGGTGGGAAGAACCCCGTGAGTCCCAGAAGGACACCATTTTCTCTGCAGTATCTTGTTTAGAGGAGTTAGGAAGGCAAGGATATTAGAAGGAAGAAGGAGCAGCCACGGGGAAGGCTTGCAGATTACACCCGTCTGGTAAATGCCCAGTACACATCCTGCCCTGGGAAGGAGAGGATAGAAAGCTCAGCTTTGAGTGCCAGCCATGGAGCATCCCTGTACACCTTCTGTACATCAAGTTGTTTCACGGGCATTGTGGCTTAAATCCAAAGGAGGTAGAACCGGGCAGCTTTACCTCAACTGCATTTTCTGTCATCAGGTCTGTACATCCAACCAAGTGAGGTCCCTTTCCTTCGGGGATCCTATAAAACTTCTCAGTGCTGCTGCTCCCCATTTCCATTGGTGTCTTCACTGACAAACCTGAGGAAAAACACAAGGCAAATCGAGAGACTGCCATGGCCTGATCACCTACCCTGAAAAAAATTCAGAACGTTCAAAATCCAGCAGGAAATTCAAGGTTGAGCTGATACAAGAATCTGCTTAGGAGAAGCAGAGAGCTGAAATCCCAAGTCACCAACCTGACCAGCTCTGCTGGGGAATTTCCTTGGAGCAGAGTGTCCTGAATCCCAAGGAACAGACAAGACCAAAACGTCTGCCTGGGGACGCCGTGGTGGCACTGGGGAGGCGGAGGTGCTGCACTGCAGAGCAGCACCCGTCTCACTTCTTGGGCACAAATCGGGAAGCACAAGCCCAAGAGCGTCGATGCTCGCCGGGTTACGACCTAGAGCTGCTCCTCCCGGTACGAACGGCAGAGAGGGACGGCTCTACGGCTCCGGCCTACGCATCTTGGGGAGCAGGATGTCATGGAGGAAACCAACGCTGTAGCCATTTTTCCGGGAGGAATGACGAAGCCTGGATTTGCTCCCTGGCGAGGGAAAGAAGAGCTGCCCGTGCAGGAGAGGCTGTTGAGAAGGTCCGACGGTCCCCGGTCCGTAGCTGGGGTGACGCCTCCGAGCCAGGCTGGCCCTGGGGACGAGCAGAGCGCAGGGGGAAGCCGCCGCATCCCAGACTAAGCAGCGGGCGTGAGCAGCATCCCCCCCTGCCCCTGGCAGCCCGGCTGCGCTTTGTCTGCCACGTTCTCCTCTCCCGGCACAGAGCTGGAGAGAGCCGGGGCCACCCTCGCACAACAAGAGAAGCTCAGCGGTTCCGCTCCTCCCGCAGCGGCTCAGCGGCGCTGGGGTGAGCCCGGGGCGGGGGGGGAGGAGCCGAGCCGAGCCGTGCCGGGCCGGGAGCAGCGGCGGGGGCGGAGCGCGGCCGCTCCTCCCCGGAAAGGGCCGTCCTCGGCCGGCGGCGCGGAGCCGCCTGGGATCGCCAAGATGGTGCGGAAGCTGAAGTACCACGAGCAGAAGCTGCTGCGGCGGCTGGACCTGGTGAGCTGGGAGGCGTCCGGGGGGAACTTGGCCGAGGTGAAGGCTCTGCGGCGCTACCGGCTGGGGCGGCGGGAGGATTACGTGCAGTACAAGGCGCTGGCCCGCGCCGTCCGCGCTTTAGCCCGCCGCCTGCGCGACCTGGGGCCGGCCAGCGCCGCCTTCCGCACCCGCTGCGCCGCCGCGCTGCTGGAGAAGCTCTACAGCCTGGGGCTAGTGAACAGCCGGCAGTCGCTGGCCGTCTGCGAGAGCCTCTCGGCCTCCGCCTTCTGCCGCCGGCGCCTGCCCTGCCTGCTGGTGAAGCTGCGGATGGCGCAGAACCTGCGCCACGCCGTCACCTTCGTGGAGCAGGGGCACGTCCGTGTGGGGCCCGAGGTGGTCACCGACCCCGCTCTCCTGATCCCCCGCACCGTGGAGGACTTCATCACCTGGGTGGACACCTCTCGCCTTCGGCAGAAGGTGCTCGATTACAACCAGGAGCGCGACGACTTCGACCTGGCTGCCTAAGCGTGGGCTGCGCCCGCCGTGCCCCTGCTCTGCCCCGTGGGAATGAGCGTGCACTGGGGAATGAAAACCACAGCGGTGCCACCGTCAGATGTCTTACCCACCTCCAAACACGCCTGAAAGGGGAACAAGGAGAAAACATACTCGCTTCTAGTAACATTCTGCAACTTTACAGCTAAGGGCTCCGCTCACCCACACAGAGAAGCATCCTTTCCACAGCCATTGCTCTGAGGAAACATCCCATAACCTGGCTCCATACTTGCATCCTGCAAAGCGAAAGCTCTTCAAGACATCTCTGCCTGGCGGCAGGAGAAGCTACGGTCGGGTTTAAGTGCTTGGCTGCTAATAAGAGCTGCTGGAAGAGGTTTTTAAGCCTGGCCGAGTGGCTCTTTTAAGACTGGGTTTGACAGCTCTGCTCAGCCCTCCTTCAGCTGATGGACACACAGTAACTGGAGGAGCTACCTCTGGAAGGGTTGATACTGAAGAAAGTGTATATGGGGGAAATGTGGGGGTTGTTTAAGGTCAGCAGTAAAGAAGGAGGCCAGGTACTGCCCTTCAGGAACTGTAAAAGATCTGGCCAAACCCCAAATTTAAAATAAATAACCAAACAAGCCAATTTTATGTTCACATGAAGTCATAAAGGGGAGTTTGATATTCTTGAGTTCGGTATCTTTGCTGTGTGGGGTTCCAGATGACAATTAGGCAATCATTTTACAGAGCAGGACCTAAGCGAGGAAACGTTGGAGCAAAAACTGTCCTGTTAACTCCAAAACAGGGTAACTTTTGCATGTAGTACATGAGCCAAACAAAGATCAGTACCTGAGGAGAGCTTCAGGCCTTCTGGGACTGCTGGGAACTTTATTCCCTTTTGAGATAAAGAGCAGAAAAGCATAAATAAACAAGTTGTTTTGTCTTAGAAATGTGTGTGCTGTTTTATGGTGCAGTTTCTCTGAGAGTTTCTTCTGATTTTTAAATATACCAGTAAGCCCCGTTTGTCATCCTGCAGATTGTTTTTTGTATAACTTCTGAAGGTAACCTTTTTTTTTAATAGCAACAAGGCTATCATTAAGTTATGGGGTTTTTTTTTCTAGCAATGCTTTCTTTCCCTTACCCAGGGCTATGAAAGGATTTGTCAGTAGGTTTAGGGGCAGAGCTGTGACTGCCCATCCCAAATCTGAAGGGCTGCTCTGGGTCTGGTTGCTTTAGTGTGGCTCTTCTGAACAGGAAAGGTGTTTAGGGGAGGGGAGTTTTGAGGTTACTGAATCAGGACCAGAAGCTGTCATCAAATATTACGGCTGCTTTTTAAATTGCAAGCTAAATGATAAAATTCTACCGATCTCATGAGACAGATGTATTAAGCAGAACATGAACTTTTAGAGCAATAGCCAATATTAAGAACAGGACACAAGAGAGGTGGGGAAACCCCTTTGCTTATCCTATGAACCACTCCTGTTTGTACTTGAATTTCTTTCAGTTAGACATCCCCTCTAACACCTTTGCAGCCTTTCTCTCATGGCGTGTGCCTCATCATACAGAATATAAATTGAAAATATGTTTTGCACCCAAAGCATGATGTTTCTTAAACACCTTTTCAGCTTTTAGCTGGAAAAACATCATTGTTCTTTGGGAAATTCAGAAGGTGCCTAATTCAGGTGCAGGTAAGAATGCTGCATTTGCCCTGCTTTGCTCTTTAGGAGGAATTTAAATAACAGCACAGTGACGTGCTTTGTGCAGGGCGTTGTACTACTCAGATGCTAAACTGCTGCTCTGCCCAGTTTGTCCAGCCCTGGAAGGAACAGCATAAGAGGAAATCTCAGACTTCCAGCCTGTTAGCCTCTGTAGTTTCCATCATCAGCCTGCTTTTTTTCTCCTAAACCAACTTTTCATTGTTCATCTGTGCACCTCCAGCATCTGTAATGGAAGAGAAACAACCCAACCCCAATGCAGGCTGTTAAGTGGTGAGAATTGATTTCCCTACTGATACTGTGGGATAGCAGCATCCAACATCCCCTGTCTCCTCCTTCAGTACTGGAAATCAAACCCTTCCTTCTTTTTAACAAACGCATCAGCTTTTGTCTTTCTATGCCTGTGTATGTCTTTAGTCTGAAAGTCTGTGGCCCTGCTGGTTTTACAGTAGCTGAGACCCAAGATGCGTGTCCTGCTCCTACGTTTGTAACGGCCAGAATCCACAGACCCCTGGGAAGAGAGCTGGGTCCACTTCACTTCACGTGTGATAAACAGAGCATAGTTGTGATCCAAAAATGGAAGTGACATCTGACAGCAGCATGCCTGTATTCCTCCTCGTGAATGCAATGGGCTTCCTCGTGTTTAAGGGTGGGTTTGCCTTTAGTTTGTGGGTTAGTTTGTTTGCCAGACTGTGCCTGCCCATGGGTGGTTCCCGCAGCAGCCCCGGAGCCAGGAATTGAAAGTGCACAGGAAGCAGCTCCGACAGCCTTTCCCAGCACTTGGATAAACACTGAGGCTTTTTATTGAATTCCAAGGCTAGATCCAACATCAGTATAAATTGGCTCTGGCTTCCATGGAGGAGGCCCGATTGTAATTTTTTGGGCCAGATCCTGCAAACTCTCTACTCCAGGGCTCTGGGGGTTTGCAGCAGGAGAGCTTGGGCACATCAGAGAAGCAGGATGGGGTTATGGGTGTCCCTGTGCTTCTTGGCAGCACCTTCTGAAGTGGATTTGCTGTTCCACTGGTGGCTCAGCGTCTCCACAAAGCTTTTGGGAAGTTACTGGTGGAGAAGGACAGAGAAAGGTAGTGCTGGTGTCAGGGTGAGCTCTTCCCCATGCCTCACATGTCACCTCCACAAGTGTCCATCACAGCAGCTGGGGGCTGGAGAGGTGCCACCTTCGCAGGGAGGAAGGGGCTGTGGGAGGGTGTGGACAGTGCAAGAGCCATTGGAGCAGACCAAGCAGTTCCTACGCAGGAGCTCTTGCTGGATAGTGGGCAGTGATAAAGGCGGTTTTACCAGGGCCTATGGTTTTGGAGTTTGGTTTTTTTTGTTTGTTCATTATGGTTTGGTTTTTTTTTTCTGGTTTTGTTTCCCTTGACCTTGGCTTGTCCTTTATTTGAAGGCTGCCAAAGCAGATCTGGGCCTGGGCATTGTGGGGGAGATGAAGGAAAGTGTCCTTCATACTGATGCCTTTTGTGTTGCAGGGCAGAAACAGCTGAGGCTGTCACCAAAATGCAAATGTGTATTTCTCCAATCATCTGAGCCACGTTTTGTTTTGTTTTCCAGTAAACAAGCATACTGCACATTTAAAAGGCTGCTTCCATCTTGGTGTGGCTTAGTGCAGACTTGATGCTGGCATCAGTGATTTGGTGGTAACACATCACCATGAGTGCAGATGGCATGCAAGGCTGGGGAAGGGCAGTACATCCCTGTTCTCAAGATGGGAAATGGAGATGGAGAGAAGCAAAGGTGGAGATGGGTGATTCCTGGCCTTTCAAGTGATGCTCCTGCATCCTGGCTTAGGCCAGGGCCTCCCAGCCACATGTCAGGCCACTTCCATGTGCTTATCTCAGTATCAGTCCCCAGTGTGTTGTTCTCCATCCATTGGAGGTGCCACTCTCCCTTCTTGAGCTCTGAGTAATCTGTTTTAACTACATCCCCTGCCTGATTTGGCACTGGAGATTCAACCAGATTCATCACTGGGGTGTGGGATCACCTTAGTCCCTACCCCACATATCAGAAGATTTCAGCATTCACTGGGTCTGAGTGAAAAAGCACACCTAAGTGTTCACCTGAGAACCTCAGTTCTGGTCCCTACTCTTAAATGCTTCATTTTAGGCATTGGATGAGCTCTTCTCACCCTTTGCTTGCTGATTTGGGTCTGAAGAATTTGGGTGGTGAAAAACCTGTCTGCTGTGTGGTAGGGATGTTGAATGGAAGCAGCAGCTCTGGAGTCAGCAGGATGCACTTGGGTTCAGTCTGCCCATAAACTGTGGAGCTTCTGGATCCAAGGGCTAAATCCAAGTGTAGCTCACCCACCAGGAACATCCCCTCTCCTCTGCAAGCCCAACTCTGCTGCAGAAAGGTCCCTTCTCCACTAACATTAGCTGATTTTGAAGAGATAAAATGTTTCGTGTCCAGCAGGAAGAGAAAAAGGGGAGGACAACCAGTAATCGTAGCCAGAGATGGAGATCTGAGCATCTCCAGTTTCCTCCTAGAGCTGCCTGCTACAGGACCCTGCGTGTCCCCAGCAGCGAGTCACAGCAGCTCCCGGGCTGCTGCAAATCGTGTCAGCGAGGCTGGCAAGTGCAAGTCTGGCCAGCACTGCCACCCACGGTCCCTTCCCTGAAGGGCCAGCACCTGCTGCTGCTGCTGGACAGGCTCAGACAGGCTCAGTCACGGGGTAAAGTACAAGGCAGGCTCTCCGGGCAGGTTCCACCCCCCCCCCCCCCCCCCCCCCGGCTTACCCGAGGCAAATCCCACCCCTCCGCCGGCCCCGGCCGAGATTCGGGGCCAGAAGGAAGAAACTCAAGGACTCGGGGAGAGCAAGTTGGAGGCGGGGAGCGGGAGCTGTGGCGAGCCGCGCAGAAACTACTCAGCTCCTTAAAACCCCTCCTGCCACCCTCGCTCCTCCCCGTGCTCTCCCCAGCCCCTTCCCTCCCCCCAGCCCCCTCAGCAGCGTACCTGGTGTGCGGGGTTCCCGCCGCCCTCCGCTCCCGCACCGCTGTCCCCAGGAGCGGGGCGAGGCGCCCGGCGGCCCGCGGCTCTCCGGAGCCGGGCGAGAGGCGCCTGCTCCCGCAGCGGGACGTTCCTCCGGCGGGCAGCCCGGCTGCCGGGCTCTCCCCGAAGGGGAGGGACCAAACTTTGCCTTAGTTTTCAGAGGAGACAGCCTTCCTGGGAGAGACCTTCCTCGAGCTTGGAAAACAAGCTTCTGGCACGGAGCCATCTCCTCAAAAAACACTGCGCGACCCAGAGGCCCCCGCGGCTGCGTAGATGGCGGGGGTGGGTTTCGCTGCGGGCTGGGTTGTACGGGGCTGCGAGGCTCTGGCTTTCCTCCCGGGCGCTGTTGGCCGCAGGGCTGGGGCAGGCACCGGGATCCCCGCGAGAAACTCTCCCCGGGCCGGGTTGCGACATCCCGCGGGGGAGCTGTGACGCTGGCGGCTGGGTGAGGAGGGGAGGCCTTTAGCTCAAGATCCCCAAAAAAAAACCCCAGATCTTTTCCTCTGGCCTTATGAGAAGGGGCTAAGAGCACCTTAAGGAAGCTGGTCCTGCTTCGGGGTGCAGCTTCTGGAGTGGTTGAAGGGGGACCAAGCGCAGGTCCCCCCTTTGCACAGCCCCAGCGTTTGTGGGGTGTCGTCCCCCCCCCGATAATTCTGAGTTTAGGGAATTAACCCTGTAAGAAAAGTTTTGTTTTCTGGGAGATCCACGGGCTGATCCCGTTGATGAAACAGCCACACGAACTTCAAGACTAGCAAAGGGAGGCCACGGGTGGGAAAGAGCCACGAAGGAGTAAAGAAGTAAAGGAGCGGAGCATCTCTCTTCTGAGGAAAGGCTGAGGGAGCCGGGGCTTTTCAGCTTGGAGAAAAGAAGATTGAGGGGTGAGCTCATCAGTGTTTATAAATATGTAAAGGGTGAGTGCCAGGAGGATGGAGCCAGGCTCTTCTCGGACAAGGGGCAATGGGTGTAAGCTGAGGCATAGGAAGTTTCTTGCAAACATGAGGAGGAATTTTTTCACTGCGAGGGTGACAGAGCCTGGAACAGGCTGCCCAGGGGGTTGTGGAGTCTCCTTCTCTGGAGATATTCAAAAGCTGCCTGGACACGTTCCTGTGTGACCTGGTACAGGTGATCCTGCTCTGGCAGGGGGTTGCACTAGATGATCTACTGAGGTCACTTCCAGCCCCTGACATTCTGTGATTCTGTGATGGTTGGGTGAGATGATGGGCTTCTCTCTTTCTCCCTTTGCCTGGATGTGTGTGGGTATGATCTGAAGCTGGCAGACAACAAAGGTGCTTCAAATTTAAGTGATATTTTTAGACTTTGAATTTTGCTGGCATTTCTTCGAAGAAAAATAAAAAAGTTGTATGAAAAGGTCCAAGATTTTTTTTCTGTGTTTCCGTCCAGCCCTCTTTTCAGTGACAGGCTGAGGGCATTAAAGTGTAGCATTTTTAAGATCGATTTAGTGCTGCAGAAAGGTCTGAAGGCCTCTGTTCAATCTAAAGGAGCAGGCAATAAGAAGTAGGTGTTGCATGAATGGGTAAAGTAACAAAAGCCAAAAAGCATTGCCAAAGCAAGTGATACTTTTGTGGCCTACTGAGGAGTTTCAGAATCTATTCTATTTTTAATATATTCAGATATTCCCAGATGTGCAGGAGCCACAGTAGAAACTCAGTGGAAGTCATGTATGGGTCTTTCTCTTGGATCTGGTCTACCCAGTCAAACCTCGTAAGTCAGGGGACCTACTGAAGCAGTCTGTGATTCCCTCTGATCTTTGTATCTCATCTCTTTCTTACAAGAAAGCAGGGTAGAGATGGTGCTGTGTCCTTCCAGCCTGGATTTGGGATGTGTTTGGGGTGTTTATGGGAGTTGGGAGCAGGGAAATGGCCTCATTCAGTTCTGGTTCCCTGTATGGGGCTACAGCCCCAAGGATTGCAAACCTTCCCTCACATCAGCCTCTGCAAGCTCCAATGTTGGTCCTTTCCAGCATGCTGAACATAGAAACCACACTCTTTGATTTGTGAAAATTGCTCCATGGTGTAAATGCAATGCAGGAGCTGGGGCAAATCCAAAAAACTGTTCTGGTTTATGAGGAGGACTGGACTAATTAGCTCAAGACCAGCTGTTGATATGGGAATATAAAGGTTTTCTCCCCATTGATTTAGCCAGGCTGGAGAAAATACTACAGTGTTTCCATCCTCAGGATAATGGGATAACTTAGAATCATAGAATTGTCAGGGTTGGAAGGGACCTTAGAGATCATCCAGTTCCAACCCCCCTGCCATGGGCAGGGACACCTCCCACTAGAGCAGGTTGCTCACAGCCCCAGCCAGCCTGGGCTTAAAAACTTCCAAGGATGGGGCTTCCACCACCTCTCTGGGAAACCTGTGACAGTGTCTCACCAACCTGTTCCAGTGTCTCACCACCCTCATGGTGAAGAAATTCTTCCTAATGTCCAACCTGAATCGACCTATCTCTAGTTTTAATCCATGCCCTTTAGTCCTATCACTGCCTGACAGCCTAAAAAGTCCATCCCCAGCTTTTTTGTAGCCCCCTTCAGATACTGGAAGGCCACAGTAAGGTCTCCCCGGAGCATTCTCTTCTCCAGACTGAACAACCCCAACTCTCTCAACTTTGTGATCCTCACAAGCAGCTTAAATTCTCTGATAGCAAAGCAGCATTTCTTTTGTTGCAGTAAAAAGCTACCAGTAATGGATCTGCAGCACTGGCAAGGGAGGAGCCAGTTTCCATGGTAAGTGAGCACCAACAGTCCTGTGGCAAATGTTTGGCCTTAGCTGACTGTTCTCTAGCAACCTCCTTGAGAAACGCAAGAATCTTCTACAAAGAAAGATTTCCATGCTCCAGATTTCCATGACGGCAAACCAAACTTCACCTTCAGTCTGGTGACCACTGGTTTGAGGATGATTTATAATTACTTTTTCCCTCCCATTTCCTTTTCCTTATTTTTGGATAAATCCTGGATTCTTACAGTGCATGTCTCATTTTAATCCATATGCTCCTTGATCTGATAAAATTCCTCTAGACAGCAGCTGATAGATCAGTGAACACCCACTAAATGACTGCTGCTCTTTTACCAGGCACCTTGCTGAAGTGTGGAGCATGACAGAGCTCCACGAAGCAGTGGCTTTGGGGGACTACGACCTGGTGGAAGAGATTTTGAGGGCAGGGCGCTGTGACCCAAATCACAAGGATGCCGACTGGCACGACAGGACCCCGTTGCACTGGGCTGCTGCAAAAGGTAAGGGCTGCTCTGTTACCTCTGCAAAGTGGCATCATAAAAGGTGATGCTGATTGTAATTACATCTTGCTTTGATGGCAAGTGATGCTGGCGATAGTCACAGGTTGTATATGATCATCTTGTCCTTAATGGACAAAAAGAGAGAAAAATACCAGTTGAAATAACAGCTTTGCCTCCAAAATAATTTATGGGATTACCATCAAAGTGACTTTTTTTACCTTTTTTTTTTTTCCACCATCATATAAAAATGTACATTTTACACAATATGTACACATAGCATGTTTCTAAGAGGTGGCTTCATACAGTGCAGAGGAGTTATTTACCAGGTACACTTGCACGACTGAACAAAAAGTCAAGCCCGCTGTATTTGTAGCAGGAATTTATCAAACCAAATAGAACAAAATAAGGAATGGAACTGTTTAAGAAAATTGTGATGAGAGACTGGCCTGGCCTAGGTGCCATTGGGCATGATCTAGCTCAGTCAAGGCAGCGTGAAGTGGGGTAGAAATAACTTTTTTGCTTCTTTAAGCAATTCCACAAGTCAGAAAAATATAGAGGTGAATGAAAACATGTAATTCCTCTATCTCCTATCAAACAAACCTTTGTTTTAGTAAAGCTGGTTACAGGTTTTCCATTTTTTATAGTGTTTCAATTTCATTTTGCATGGAACTGGAAACCAAAGTGAAACAATAAAATAGTCAATAGCCAATTGGTCAATGTCTATTTGAGGTGTGGTGTTCAGAAATTAGTAGCAGGTATTTTGATTTTACTGTTGGTTTTGTTGTAAAATGCTTCTGGGAGCAGTTTAAATTTGGGGGAAAAAAATAATTGGCATTTTCTAACGAGCCTCATTTAGTTCAGAAATCAAATAGCCAGGTCGTGGGTAAAATCCATCATTATGATCAACTGTGTGTGACCATCTTCTGCACCCTGAAGGTATAAAGTCTAACGCAGATGCCCCTTCTCTCCCTGTTTTGCTGCCCAACACAAGGGCAATCGGAGCTGGTCAAGCTCCTCGTGGATCACGGTGCCCGGCATTGCCTGCGGAGCGACGTGGGCTGGACGCCGGCTCACTTTGCAGCTGAGTCGGGGAGACTGGGGGTGCTTCGCACCCTTCATGCCCTGCACGCTGCCATGGACGTGGCTGACCTCTTCGGCGACACTCCCAAGAGGATTGCGGAAATCTACGGACACCGAGATTGCTCCAGGTTCTTAGAAATGTGAGTAGGGATGCCTGGTTCCACTGTGGCAGCTGCCAGGGCTCCGGCAGTGATGATTACATTGACTGCTATACAGAGGACCAGAACAAATATGAGTGTGTTATATATCTTTCCAACTAAAGCTTATTAAACCTGTCAAGCACAAGTAGTAGATAAGCAAATATGGGTCTTTGTCACAGGGAAGCCATTGGGAAGGCATTCATTTCTTTCACTGCCTTCTATGGTTTGCTTTGGTATGGTTTCAAAATCATTATCACTTCATGACATCATTGTTTTTATAAGGATATTACGGATTGCTTATTAACAATGAAAATGAAATCAAGAACTAATAAGTATTATCACCTTTTGGTGGCGATTACTGAATACACAGGCTGAATTGTTTAAGAACAGCCCTTTAGGAGGTAACATTTATGTATATCATTTGGCTTTTCTTGTAGTAAAGAACATAGCCATCATTTTTTTTTTTGTTTATTTTTCCATGATTATTGAAAATTACACTATTTGTTCTGTTAATAGGATGGCCACATATTACTTCCAAATTTTAGAAAACTTCTTGTTGTCTTAACTGTTTATGATTATCACTGTGCCACCAGATGCCACAAGAAATATGCTTTTAAAGGGTTCCCAGTTACCATTCCTGTTTTTCAAGCCACCAATTTGGCTCATGGCTCTTTTCACCCTTGCAAAGGTGTTTCCCTGGATGCTGTCCTCCAGAGATCTGAGCTGTGTCCCATACCTGCATCTCTGTCTAGAGCAGTGGGACAGATCACCAGAGGCTATGCCGCTTGTTCAGTGCAAGTCGTAGTCCCACACATTACCAGGTATTTAAATACACTGCTTGTGAAACCAGCACATGCTGGAATCTGAGATGATGAGAGCACCCAAAGGCTTCTCCTCTCCTGGGTTTCTCTGTGAATTTACAGTTCCACCCTGGTCCTTAATGGGCATCTGTTTTACTGCTGCCATGTTGTCAATACTGCTTTGGCACCATATAAATCAAGGATTTTTAGATAGACACAAATCAAACTCAAAGTTTCCAGCTTCCCAGTTCAGCACAGAAGCTGCCAAGTTCCAAACCAGGCACTGTGGCTGGGCAAATATTTGAGGTGGACACCTAAAGTTACCTTTCATTAATCCCCATGAACATTTCTATAGGTACTGCTGTCCTTTTGCTGTGGTTCTACAGCTTGTTGATTCCTTCTGAAATGCTCCATGCCCACCTTTTATCTCGACACAGCATCTATGTCCTTCCATAGGAAGAGACACACAAACTGTACACAATCCCCCTCTACAGAGCCCCAGAAACTTTGTTTATGGAGCTGCAAACCCTCGGTATTCACTACCTTCCTTCCACGCAGATGAATCAGCTCATATTGCTCATCCCACTTCAACTTAAATTAAAACCGAAGCAGCTGATACCTAAGCTTTGCTGATTAGGTTTTTCACTACCTAGATCCTAGCTGGGATAAGCTCAGGTTTGTCAGTTCTTTGCAAATGGGGCATTTTCTTCCAGAGAAGGGTTCCCAGGTCTTGTCTTGTTTAGTTTCTACATCAGAAGAGGTAAATGCTGTCTTCCCTGGAGAGTGAAAAATCTGCAGGCCTATTCCCCTTGATTAATCATAGAATCACAGAATGGTAGGGGTTGGAAGGGACCTCCAAAGGAAAATGAAGGGTGACCTTGTTAATGTCTATAAATATGTAAAGGGCACGTGTTGGGAGGATGGAGCCAGGCTCTTCTCTGTGACATCCAGTGATAGGACAAGAGGCAATGGGTAGAAGATGGAACATAGGAGGTTGTGGGTAAAAATAAGGAAAATGTTTTCCATGGTGAGGGTCACAGAGGTCTGGAACAGGCTGCCCAGAGAGGTTGTGGAGCCTCCTTCTCTGGAAACATTCAAACCCACCTGGATGTGTTCCTGTGTGACCTGATCTAGGTTATCCTGCTCTGGCAGGGGGGTTTGAACTAGACGATCTTTCGAGGTCGCTTCCAACCCCTAACATTCTGTGATTCTGTGATTCTGAGACCTCTGGAGATTGAGTCCAACCCCCCCTGCCAGATCAGGATCAACAAAGGCAGGCCACACAGGAACAGACCCCAGCCAGTCTTGAAAGTCTCTAGAGAAGGAGACTGCACAGCTTCTCTGGGCAGCCTGTTCCAGGCTCTGTCACTCTCTAAGTGGAGAAGTTTTAAAATTCATGTTGAGGTGGAACTTCTCACATTCCAGTTTGTGACCATTGCCCCTTGTCCTATCACAGAACACAACTGAATAGAGACTGTCCCCTTCTTGACATCCACCCTTCAGATATTTGTAAACATTCATAAGATCCCCTCTCAGTCTTCTCTTCTCCCGGCTAAACAGCCCCAGGGCTCTCGGCCCTTACTCATAAGGCAAATGTTCCAGTCCCTTCATCATCTTTGTAGCATCCGTTGGACTCTCTTTAGTATTTCCCTGTCTCTCTTGAACTGGGGAGACCAGAAATGGACACAATACTCCAGATATGGTCTCACTAGTGCAGAGGAGAGAGGGAGGAGAACCTCCCACGCCCTGCTGGCCACACACTTCTTTGTGCACCCCAGGAGACCACTGGCCTTCCTGGCCACAAGGTCTCATTGCTATTCCATGGAGAACTTGTTGTCTACCCCAATGCCAAGGTCCCTCTCCATGAAGCTGCTTTCCAGCAGGTCTACCCCTAACCTGTACCTGAACCATGGTCTTGTTCCTCCCCAGGTGTAGGACTCTATACTTCTCCTTGCTGAACTTCATTTGGTTCGCCTTTGCCCAGCTGTCCAGCCTGTCCAGATCTCACTGGATGGCAGCACAGCCTTACGGTGCATCAGCCACTCCTCCCAGTTTTGTATCAACAGCAAACTTGAAAGTCAAACTTGGCTGGTCAGTTTGGGGTCCCCTGTCCTGGCCACCCCTCCCTGCAGGTGTCTCCTTTTCCTTTCTGCACCCCCACCGTGGTGCACGAGATCCAGCAGTGGCCTTGGGCTGCACCCCAACCCTTGGCACCAACTCTGACCATGGGGGTTCTCACTGCTAGCAGCAGAGCCTGCTGTGAGAACGGGCTGCTGGCTTCAGACAGTGCACTGAGTTAGAGCTGAGCTGAGAAGTGCAATCACTGCACAGAATTAGTTCTGTTCTCACTCAAACCAGGAAAGCTGCTGGTGCCTCTGGGAAGCATATTTATTACAGGGAAACACTGCCTGGCAGCAAGGAGTGAGGAAAAAAAGTGTGAGAAACAACCCTG
>JANVCC010000018.1:4865118-4914517 GCA_025345505.1 Todiramphus chloris collaris
ACAAAGTAGGTGCTTTTCTGCAGTGGACATGTTGTGATTTGGTGAGTGTTCTCTGATTGATTGCTGTCAGGATTCATGATGTGGCATCTTGGCTGATGCTCTGGTGTAATTGGGCAAAATTTAAACGTGCTCCTATGTGCATTTTTATGCTAAGGGCCTTGGTACAGCATGGACGCGGTGACATGTGTCTACAGAAGGCCTGGAGTTCATCTCTACACAAAAGAGTAGCTTTTATTAAAAGGTTTAGTGAGACCTTCACCACCCTTTACTCTTCCTATTGCCTAGAAAACATCAAACATGACAGCTAGCTTTGGATGCAGTCATTCAAAAGTATTATGAATTGTTCTTGGCTGAGATGTCTGGCTCTTGTCAGGTGACCGTTAGTGGATTTTCTTGCCCTGTCAGTTGTGTTCGAGGTGATCGATTTGGCCATTTGGCAGCCTTTGGCCATTTGTCATGCCGTAACCCTGTGGAAGGAGCAGCATCCCTGACAGAGATATTTATGGCAAAAAGTGTGTTTCTGACTTGTTTGGCACCTTGGTTGTTAGGCCCCATGTCACATTGAAGAACTGGTGTCTCAGGGCCTGGACTCTTAGGCTGTTTTGTCTTGTTTTGCCCCCTCAACTATTTAGAATGACCACAGTGCATCCTTGACCAGTGTAGTCTATCAAAACTATTATGGATCATGGTAAAATGATTCATGCTTGACTGACATGACGTTAGAGACAGTAACCATCATTGTGGATGTGTTTGGAAACTCAGTGAGAATTGCTTAAGGAGAAAAATCCACTTCTCTGAGGCTAAAAAGACAAGAATCAACATGTAGCCTGGCGATCTCCAGGTCCTTCAGGCCTGAAAAATGACAGGAATGAAGTTGTCAGACTATGATGGTGATCAGAGTTTTGTTCCATGGTGGAGATTTGGCAGCTTCTGTCTCTTAATCCCCCATTCTGCTGCTCCTCTAACAGGTGGGCTGAGAGATGGTAAATGGTTTTTGGTTAATTCGGGGGGTTTTGTCTCTTGTCCTGTTTTTATGGGATGGTTTGTGCTTATGCCTCGGTGGAAGGATGCTGATGTGGCACATGGATTAATTCATTTTTACTTGGTGCTACCTTGGTCCTATCCCCAATCCCACTGTATTTATGAGATTGACTGTGGGATCATTCCTGGAGGAGAACAGGCATGCCTGCTATCAGCAAGACTCTGTGGGAATAAATAGGGATGTGGGCGACGACCTTGAAGTATGCTTGAGAATGGCAAAGGAGGAAGCAAAGCAGAGAAGCAAGAAGATAAAGAAAAAGAAAGTAGAAGGTAACCAGGGTGGGGGGTGGTGATGGAGGTGGTGTAGGATAGTCAATTATGTATTAGCTTAAGTCACGTGAACAGCTCGTGTATAAACATATAGAACCAATAGTAAGCGAGTGTGTGCATGATCAGGAAATTTTAGGGTATAAATTCATCTGCAATTTGATAATAAAGTGGCTTTGCTTTATCATAGAGCTGTGCAAGTCCAGTATCCTCCTGGAACTGACCAGGCAAAATCCCCATGTACGTCACAGTTCTGAGTGTGAAACCTTTACAATTCCTGCACTCTCAGTGTGCCCAACTCTCTCCCAACACATGTGTTCATGTCTGGTGCAGCTGCCCCCTTCCTGTCCCACAACAACCCTCCTACTTCTTGCAGCCCCCGTAACCTGGGGTCTCACACATCTCTGGGAGGAAAGACTGCTAGCAGGCTGTAAAGCATGGCCAAAGAGCTCCCTGCTGAATAGCTTGTGTTCCCCTTCTCCGCAGCGAGATCGGGACAGTCCTTCCTCTGGAGGATGGGAGCACAGTGTGACTTCGGGCCAGTGAACAAAGGGTAGCAGCAGTGATGTGAAGATGGAAGGAGGAGGAGGTGCAGGAAGTGTGTGGGAGCAAGAGATCTGGGGGGGCCTGCAAAATGCTTTTGTGTGGCTTCCAGGAGGAGAAATCCACTGAATAGTCAGAGGCAAATCACAGGCCTGCTTTTTCTTCTCTTCTCACCAAGGGTCCGTTCTCCTGCCCTGCTTCACCCTGGCCCACATGACTTGTGCCACGTGGAAAGACCCAGATGGGGTTCCCATGCAAAACACTGGGAACACATGGCTTCGTAGGCACATGAGTGGGACTGAACCAGGACTCCCCATTGTATGCCTATTCTGAGAGACAAAACCTTCAAGATCTCCTGAAAAAAACAAACCCACATGTTTTGCTGGAACTTGATGGCTTTCCTGCTGTTGATTACAAAAATAACACTATTTTTAAATTAAAGATGATGCTTTACCCATAGACTCAGATGAAACCAAAACATTTGTTTGCATCTACCAAGATGTTTCCAGGAATAAAAACAAAACACCAAGAAAATCTTCTCTTAAAGTGGTTTATTCGAGTTAAGACCGTTAGGCTCTTCTTTTGAAGAGGTTGTTATTTCCTTATTCAGCAGCTTTGGTGGTTTTGTGTCAAAATGGAGCCAGGATGGTTCATAAAGAAGAAGAAAATGGTGAGATGATCTCTGAAGAAGTCACAGACATTTTAAATAGTTTAATCACTCCTGATTACTAGAAGGGTTAACACATTAAGAATAGTTATAAAATAGGGAGGCAGACTGTTTATTGGGTTGGCTTATGGCTATATTTAGGAAAAAAATCCCAAATGTCTCATGGATACAGTGAATATTGCAGGGTAATTAAAAATATATGGGGTGAACCCCAGCTGCTTCTGGAGAGAAGGGAGAAGACCTCCACTTTGGAGTCTGGTAGCAGTTAGAGAAGATGGAGAGGCAGGAGCAGGGCACAGGGCAGAGGAAAGAAAGGGAAGACAGAAAGGCCAGGAAATTCCCACAAACACAAATCTGTAGGAAGCTCAAGATCATAAGCATAAATTTAGAGATGCAAAGTGCTCCTGGGGAAGGCTCAGCAGCCTCTGGACTGAACCTGCATCTCTTCCCACTGCACTCTTCTGTAATGCAGCTCCTGGAGAAACCTTGGCAGTATCTCTAATTCAGCTTCTGCTTTACTGATGTGCATTTACCTTGACTTGGTTGGTTCACATGGCTGCTGGCCAAGATATGAAGCTTCAGTACCTTCAACCCTGCCTCAGGGTTTCAGAGCATTGCCTTGAGAGAGCTTTTGTTTCCTGACATTTCCTGTTTATCTGCTTTATGCTCTGGTGTAAATTTCCTCTGGTTTTGCTGACAGAATAGAAAACATGCTGTAGGGTTGGTTTTAGTTTTTTTGTTCATTTATTTTAGGTTGAGGTTTTTTTTCCTTCTTCTCTCCATATATATATGAGAAGAATGTAAGTTATTTCTATAGCAAAAGGTATGAAGAATAACTGTCTATGCTGGGGTTGCTGTTATACAAGGGCATTAAATTAATCTGTTACACTAGCAGGACCATACAGTGGCTGGAGTTTGGGCTAAGCTCTGCATGGGGCATCTGGCAGTTTAAAACAATAAGAGTATAAAACTAAAGTCTCAAATGAGGTGTTTTTAAAGCTGTTTAAAACACAGGTGTCTGTTCCCAGTTCAAAACCATCCCGTTCCACATCACTGTAGGAGAAAAAGTCTCCCAAACTTTGTATCTACCAACCCATATCTATGTTTTGGATACCATTGTGTATCTCAAATGGCACCAGACACCTATGTTTAGACAAAGGGATGGACACATAACTGTAATGGGATCTGAGATACATAGCACGTAGATTTGTAGATTTAATTGCTTCAATTTGAGCTTGGTTCTGGATGAACCTTTTCGCTCTCCAGAATCCTTGTCTTTCTCCTTTGGTCATGTGGAGTACCCCAGATGATTAGTCTAGGTTGGCTAACTAGTTAAGCTATTAGTTGCCTAACTTCTGGACAAATCCATTCCACCTACGTATCAACCTCAATGCTCAGAAGTCCACAGTGTTTCAGGATAGAAGCCTGGGAAAAAGAATAAAATCTTTTCTGGGCAGGTGTTATGACATTGTTAAGGAAATCTTAATTCAACCCCAAACCCTCCCTGACTGCAGACAGAAGACTGGCATGTTATAGAGTGACTATATATATATTTTTTTTTTTTCTTGTTTCTGGGCAGTTGCTGTTTAAAGAGATGGGTTGGTTGATGAGACAACGTGATAGATTTTGTGGTCTTTGAAAAAAACACACATTGTAGTTCTTGGTATGTTACCCTGGCCTAAATGGTTGTTTATGTCATTTCAGAAATGTCAAGGAAGCTTTTTGAAGATGATATTATCTTACCAGTATGTGCTGCTGATCTAAACCAACATCCGCAAAAGAGTAGATTTGGTTTAAACTGTTAACTAACAGCTGAAGAGGAATGCTCTGAGAAACAGCTCCCATTGCCCACATCCTAGCTGACAGCCTGGGTAAGAGACTTTTTTTTTTAATGGTACCATTGTATTGCTTGAATTAGCTATACGCTGGTTTTGTCCACCTCTCTGGGCTGCTTTTGTTTCATTTACTATTGTGTAATGCCCTTGTTACTGCTGGCCATATGGAGCCATGTGTAACTCTGCCTCAGCACATGTTGTTTTCAATGTAACAGCCTCAGTGACCAGCCAGATGCTGACGAGCAGCCAATTTAAGTAATACCAGTGTATCTGGCTGAGATCTCTAGATAACAAAGTCAGGAAATTGTAATTTCAAGAATATACGTGTTGATCTTCTGCACCCTTCCTGCCTTATCTCTTCTTAAGAGCCCCAGCTCAGTACAGACAGAAAGGAAATGCAGATATTTTATATGCAAAAAAAAAAGTTCAGAGCATTCTCTCTTCTTGTTTTCATCTAGTTTTAGGTACTATTTTAAATTTTGAACAATTTTGAGCAATTTACGAGTAAAAAGAGTAAATCACTGTTAAAAATCTATGGATGGCTCCTGTGTTTACTATCCCAGAGCTCAAAGTTTATGATATTTGAAATTATATAACAACATGCAATAAAATTACCCAGCAAACCCTGGATGTCCAAAAACCTGCCTGTTTGTTTCATCACTATCAGTTTTTCTTATAAAAGATATCTTCCTCTGTGGCCTCTGCCACAGTCAGGGAATTCTGCTAACAGCTTCCTGCTCTTTCATCCAGGTAGACGTTTCTTATTCATGTGCATATTTTTAATACATTCTTGTTTATACTTTTCATCTGGTATCATAAACTTTTATAATATTATAAAAGTGGAACAACTGTTATGGTTATCCTTTGCTGTGTGCTTCGGGTCTGAAAGCTAAAGGTGTTATCCTTCAGGTGTTTGACATATTTGGGCTGAAGTCTTGGGTTGATTTCAAGCCCTACGAAGGACCTGAAAGATGGGAAACTGGGAGGGTAATTTTGTATTAACAATCTGGTTTGCACCACCTTGTTTGATATGATAGATTTTCCAACTCAGGAGACACTCAATTTCATTCTTGCTGCTTCAAAAGACATAAATACCTGAGCCACATTTCTGTCCCACGCCTTATTTGCATTACATTGGAGATAAAGCTAATGCAAACAAACTAGCCAAAGGTATTATCTGCATTTGATGTTCTCTTAATTTAAGAAAAGACTATTTTATTTCCATTTGCATCCTAGCTATTGAAGTGAGTCCCTTTCTTGGCACTCTTTGAGGGAAAACAAGCAAGTAACTTCCTCCTGGAGTTGGTTACATGCAGGTATGTCACTGGTGTGTTGGCGTTAGCATGTAGCTTCCTCCTTGCTTTCAGGTGCAGGGTTGGGTTTACCTGACCAAATGGTGAAGGCAGCAACCTCTACTGCTGTGCCCGTCACCATGGGTTGCCTTTGCAGTCAGTGGGGAAGTGGCGACTCTTTCAGGACACAAACCATCTCACCTAAAATAGAAATCTAAAATAGGTCTGGTGACTCACATGCCAAATGCCTGTGTCTGTCCAGGGACTGCAAAGGTGCCAGGGAGACTAACTTGGTCGCAGATGCCAACCCTGTGACTGTCTAAAGTTAGGGCAGGAGATTTCCCCACTTGCTGTAACGGACCATCAGGAAGTTGCTGACACCAGCTAGTGTCTGTGTCTAGGAATCTAGTGTAGATCTGCCCTTGGGTGTGGGGAGACTGGTGCACAACATTTTTGGGTAGTGTTCTGGTTTGAGTGAGAACAGAACTGTTGAAAAATCACTGTTCAGTGATTGTACTTTTCATCTCAGCTCTAACTCAGTGCAGTGTCTGAAGCCAACAGCCCGGTCTCACAGCAGGCTCTGCTGCTAGCAGTGAGAACCCCCATGGTCAGAGTTGGTGCCAAGGGTTGGGGTGCAGCCCAAGGCCACTGCTGGATCTCGTGCACCACGGTGGGGGTGCAGAAAGGAAAAGGAGACCCCTGCAGGGAGGGGTGGCCAGGACAGGGGACCCCAAACTGACCAGCCAGGGATCCCAGCCCAGATACGGAGCATTCAGCATAAAGCTGAGGGATCACAAGTGTCTCTCCCTGCTTGGCTCTTCCTCTCTTCTTCAATGGCTGGCACCTGAGGACTCTGTCCGTTCTACCCTTGTTCTCGATCTGCGTGTTCCTGAATCTGGTACCAGAATGCAGCTCCTGAACACAGCTCCCATCTGTTGCTGGGCCCAGTCTGGGACTCTCCCTGTGCCTGCTCCACAGCATCAGTGATGGTGATGGTGATGGAATTACCACCGGGGAGGGGGGGGGGGAAGGAAGGGTGTTGGGTTCGATACTGGTTTTGTATGTATTTGTATATATTCCATTTTTATTATTATTATTTTAATTTTCATTAAAGCTGTTCTAGTTTCCTTTTCTAATCACTGAGTCTCTCTCCCTTATTCCCTTTCTCTTCCCCTTTGGGGAGGGAGGGGGGTTAACAGAGAGCATCTGTTAGAGGTCTGAGGGGATGCCTTGACCCTTTTTTCAGTGATTAATTATTTCTGAATGGATATAGAATCATAGAATTGTCAGGGTTGGAAGGAACCTTAAAGATCATCCAGTTCCAACCCCCCTGCCATGGGCAGGGACACCTCCCACTAGAGCAGGTTCCTCAGAACCCTATCCAGATTGGTCTTAAAAACTTCCAAGGATGGGGCTTCCACCACCTCTCTGGGCAACCTGTGCCAGTGTCTCACCACCCTCATGGGGAAGAAATTCTTCCTAATGTCTAAGCTGAATCAATCTATCTCTAGTTTTAATCCATTCCCTCCAGTCCTATCACTGCCCAACAGTGTAAGAAGTCCCTCCCCAGCTTTCTTGTAGCCCCCTTCAGATACTGGAAGGCCACAAGAAGGTCTCCCCGGAGCCTTCTCTTCTCCAGACTGAACAACCCCAACTCTCTCAGTCTGTCCCCATAGCAGAGGTGCTCCAGCCCTCTGATCATCCTCGTGGCCCTTCTCTGGACACGTTCCAGCACATCCATATCCTTCCTGTAACAGGGGCTCCAGAGCTGGATGCAGTACTCCAGGTGAGGTCTCACAAGAGTAGAGTAGAGGGGGAGAACCACTTCCCTCGAGCTGCTGGCCATGCTTCTCTTGATGCAGCCCAGGATACAATTGGCTTTCTGGGCTGCAAGAGCAACTGATGGCTCATGTTGAGCTTCTCACCCACCAGAACTCCCAGGTCCCTTTCTTCAGGGCTGCTCTCAAGCCAGTCACTGCCCAGCCTATATTGGTGTTTGGGATTGCTCTGATCAGATGGAGGACCTTGCCTTTGGCCTTGTTGAACTTCATGAGGTTGGCATGGGCCCCCCTCTCCATCCTGTCAAGGTCCCTCTGGATGGCATCCCTTCCCTCCAGCGTGTCAGCCACCCCACACAGCTTGGTGTCATTGCCAAACTTGCTGAGGGTGCACTCAATGCCACTGTCCATGTCGCTGACAAAGATGTTAAACAAGACTGGTCCCAGTACTGATCCTTGAGGGACTCCACTTGTCACTGGTCTCCACTTGGATACCAACCCATTGACAACCACTCTTTGGGAGCGGCCATCAAGCCAGTTCTTTTTCCACTGTATTGTCCATCCATCAAATCCATATTTCACCATCTTGGAGACCAGTTTCACCATCTTGGAGACCAGATGAAAAGTTAGGATTTAAATCAGTATTTAGGAAGCAAATCAGGGAATCCAATGCAACCTGATTCCACTGGAGGTTGCTCAGTACCTTTGAAAATGGGGCCACTTATTTAGGTACTTTGGTAAACGTATAAAAAAACAACAGTCAATGCAGTGTATGAGGGTATAAGGCACCTGCTGTACTTTCCTGCACTGCTCATCTTCTGCTACTCCCTGTCCTATACTGGTTGAGCTGGGGCTACCCAGAGTTGAAGAGCAATAGTATTTTCCATCATCACCTCCTTTACAAGAGCTGCAGCCAGTTGAAGAACACACACATACTGCCCTCCAGAGAGGGCAAACCAAAACAAGAAGGCCTGGGACAGGGATTTGTTGCCAGGCTGTGTCAGGATTGTGAAGGTACACATTGCTCTGTGATCTGGCATTGCAAATCTAGCCTGGAGAAGACTGGAGAACTGATGGGAAATTCTAAAAAAAATATTCTTTTTTTACTTTGACCTTGATCTTGCAGTTGAGTCAATGTGTAGATACAAATCATATAAGGTATTATGAAAAATGGGTGCGATATGTGAGTCTTTGCTTATAGGTGTTGATCTTATGTGGGTGTCCTTCAGAGTGGACAGATAGTTTCTATAGAAGACAGATGTGACTATAAAGCAATAGTAGAACATGAGGTCCTGCATGCCCTGGGATTTTACCATGAACAATGCAGGATGGATCATGATGACTATGTTCAGCTATGATGGGATGAAATGATGGAAGGTACGATGCAGGTCTGAAATGATTGAGAATCATCTGTAGGCACATGTCTCTTTTTTTTTGAAATGCTAAAATGTCTCTGGTTGAGAATGGCTGCCTACATGTTGACAACTGGACCATTTTTTAAAGTTATGTGCTAAGTTCTATTTCTTATCTTACCTAATCACTTGTGTATTTTTTTTCCTAGGCTCTGCATATGCCTTTGACAAATGTAATGACAGTTTCTTTGATGACCTCAATATCCCATATGATTTTGAGTCAGTCCTGCACTACAGACCATATTCTTTCAACATCAATAGCAACATTCCTTCCATTACAACAAAAATGACTGAATTTAATCAGATCATTGGGCAGAGGTTTTATTTCAGCAGGATTGACTTACTGAGGTTGAATCACATATACAACTGCAGTAAGTCCTTCTCATGCATATATTTGAAAATCCTTACTCAATCTTGATAATAACATTTATGGAGTCACATGAGAGGAGCAGGATCCTTGAGATCCTCTCACAGTGATAAGAGAAACTATAGTTCTTATGTATCATCAAGCTCCATGGTAGCCAGATCCCCATTTCTTTACAGAACAATATTGTGAATCAAGGGTCTAACACCTTTCATTCACACAGACTTTCCTGTAATATTACTTATAACAGTTATCATTTCCTCATGGACGATGATCATCATGATGTTGATGATGATAAAATCTTCAAGTAATAATTGTCTGGAACTGGGGTCTCCAAAATCAGGGTATTTCAAGTTCTTGTTTTCTGTCTATGTCATGTTTGATAGGACAGTTGGGGTCAGGAGCATGAATGAGGACAATCATGCTTTCCAGCTCCACTAGCAAAGCTATGGAAGTAAATAACATACTGTACAGTATTGACATGCTCTTTTAACATACACCTGAATATTTCCACTAGCTTCAGCAGAACAGAGAGTCTTATTTGATATTAATGCCTACAGTAAAATATGTTACTCTATTTCCAGCAGCTTCAAGCCTTGCCTGTTGGACCAGTGCTCCTTTGAACACAGCTGTGGGATGGTGCAAAGTGGACAGGACGGTGTTAACTGGGACCACACACTGGGCAAACCAGGAGATGAAGGTGTGCAGGTCCCAGGTGCAGTTTCAGATAGTCATTAGACTTTACCACACTTTTATGAGATGTGAGAATGAAGATAAACAGAGATAAATCTAATTCGAAATACCCCTCCATTGATGTTCATTGATGTATACCCGATGATAAACATGACTCTTGAATTTTCAGATAGAGAGGCTAATAATTTAAATTTGAAACGTTTAACCCTTCTTTAAATCTTCACCCCACATTGTAATATCTAATGAAGAAATGACACTCTGAGACTTTGCTGCTGTAAATTGCTAGTAGTTCCATTAAAATGAAGGAAGCTCCAGCAGATTGCCACAACTGACCTCAGTGAAACTCCATAGAATCTAGTCAGGCGAGACTCTCCTCCTTTTACTCTATGATTCTATGATTCTACTCACATGTTACAAGATTCTGAGTGATTTTCTAGTTTTTGTTTAAAGCTGAAAATCGCTTTACCTTTGTACAGGAGTTGACTCGAGTCATCCACAGAAGGATGTGCATAAGCAAATGTCAGAATACACAAATCTTGCTTGTAGGCAAATGCTGACATTGAAACCAATCTAGGATCATCAAAACAGGAAGCTGAGCTTCAGCAACGTGTCACTGGGCACGAGGAGACCACCCTCAGATGACTTCTTTGAGGGAGGGGTTGCTGTGTGATGCAGATCTGTAACAGGAGGGTGCAGCTGCTGGTAGTTCAATGTTTGTTTGAGACACACCACATAGGGAGGCTGAGGAATTATCAGATGGGAAGTGAACCCGCAGTGATTTCCCCTCTTCTGAGGAGAGTGTTTTATGGGGTCCTTTTGATCAAGGCTTTGGCTCCAACTGTACTGATTTAAGTATATATTGAACAAATATGACTGTATTCATTGTGTAGTATTCTGCCAGGAATTGAGTAGGGTCTGTTGTTTTCAGAGGCAGGGGGGAGAAAATGAAACACTGCTGAGGAATGTGACATAGACAGTCCAAAAATCCTCAAGCAAAAAAGGTTCTTTTGAGTCACAGGCACGAGTCTATCTGCTCTGTGTACAAGAGGTTACGGTTAGGCACATCTACTTCCCAAAACACAAGTGGTGGCTAGTCACAAAACTGTCTCATGGTGCACGATAGGATAATAATTCCTGAAGAGAAAAGAAAGCCATTCTGCGGAACATGGTCTGAGGGAGGAGAGAGCAAGAGATGGCTTTTGGCAGTACCAGGACGTGTTTGCTGCCTGACACTGCGTTTGGTCACAGTTTGGAGATCCATTGGTTGTAACAAATTTTCCGTCGGTGAATTAGCCTCAGTAAATTCGCAGATGACACCAACCTGGGAGGCAGTGTCGATCTGATGGAGCATAGGAAGATGCTGCAGAGGGATGTGGACAGGCTGGGTCAATGGGCCGAGGCCAACAGTATGAAGTGCAACAGGACCAAGTGCAGGGTCCTGCCCTTTGGCCACAATAACCCCAGGAGGCACTACAGCCTGGGGAGGAGTGGCTGGAGAGTGGCCCAGTGGACAGAGACTGGGAGTGCTGGTTGGCAACCGGTTGAACATGAGCCAGCAGCGTGCTCAGGTGGCCTGGAAGGCCAATGGCATCCTGGCTTGTGTCAGCAATAGTGTGGCCAGCAGGACTAGGGATGCAATTCTCCCCCTGTACTCAGCACTGGTGAGGCCTCACCTCGAGCACTGTGCACATTCTGGGCCCCTCACTTCCAGAAGGACATTGAGGTGCCGGAGAGGGTCCAGAGGAGAGCAATGAGGCTGGGGAAGGGACTGGAAGGAAAGTCTGATGAGGAGAGGCTGAGGGAGCTGGGGTTGTTCAGCCTGGAGGAGACTCAGGGGGGACCTTGTTGCTCTCTACAACTGCCTGAAGGGAGGTTGCAGTCAGGTGGGGGTCAGGATCTTCTCCCAGGCAGCCAGTGACAGGAGAGAGGGCATGGCCTGAAGCTGCACCAGGGGAGGTTTAGGTTGGATATCAGGAAGCATTTCCTGACAAAGGGGGTGATCAGACATTGGGATGGACTGCCCAGGGAGGTGGTGGAGTCACCGTCCCTGGATGTGTTCAAAGAAAGGCTGGATGTGGCACATAGTTTCATGGTCTAGCCAATGTGGTGGTGTTCGGTCATAGGCTGGACTTGATCCCAGAGGTCTTTTCCAGACTCAGTAACTCTGTGATTCTGTCAGTGAGGAGGAAAGCAGGTGCACAGTGGGCAGGGTGAGGAGATGCTCCTGTTCTCATCATGTGTGGAGTTCAGGATGGCAGATGTGTGTCTGGTGAAAGGCACAGTGCAGTAGCCAGCACTTGGAAGGACCTCTGAGCATGACTGTTTAGGTCTCATTGTTGGCAATTTCTTGTTTCTAGGGGAATGAGTCTGTTTGGCTGTTGCTTTCTGGGCTCTTCCCTTGCGGTTTGCAGGGTGTGTGGTTTGCTGACACTGTAAAGGCTCTGGACGTGTGCCAGAGCATGTGACTGGGGAGCTGACAGTGGTTTCCTGCCTCTCATGGCTTGTGACAGATAATTAACAGCTCAGCTTCCAGGAGAAGAAATAAAAAATTTTAAAAATTAAGTAGTCAACCTTCAGAAGTTTCCTGAGAGCAAACAGGCCATCAGTTATTAGGAAAAAAAAAAGCAGCTTTATTGGGTATTTGTAGGGGAATCATAGAGCGGCTAGGGCTGGAAGGGGCCTCTGAAGGTCATCTAGTCCAGTCCCCCTGCAGTAAGCAGGGATACCCTCAACTAGACCAGGCTGCTCAGAGCCTTGTCCAACCTCACCTTGAATATCTCCAGGGATGGGGCCTCCACCACCTCCCTGGGTAGCCTATTTCACTGTTCTACCACCCTCAGTGTAAAGAACTTCTTCCTGATATCCAATCTAAATCTGCTCTTCTCTAATTTAAACCCATTACCCCTCATTCTTTCACTACAGGGTCTGTAAACAGCCCCTCTCCAGCCTTCCTGTAGGCTCCTTCAGGTGCTGGAAGTTTGCTAGTAGGTCTCCCCAGAGCTTTCTCTTCTCCAGGCTGAACAACCCTCAGCCTGTCCCCATAGCAGAGGTGTTCCAGCCCTCTGATCATCTTTGTGGCCTCCTCTGGACCCACTCCATCAGGTCCATGTCTTTCCTGTGTTATGGGCTCCAGAGCTGGACACAGTACTCCAGGTGAGGTCTCACCAGAGCAGAGTAGAGGGGCAGAATCACCTCCCTCAATCTGCTGGCCACACTTCTCTTGATGCAGCACAGGATGCAATTGGCCTTCTGGGTTGCAAGCGCACACTGTTGGCTCATGTCCAGCTTCTCAGCCACCAACACCCACAAGTCCCTTTCTGCAGAGCTGCTTTCCAGCACCTCATCTCCCATCCTGTATTGATAGTGAGGGTTGTTCCAACCCAGGTGAAGGACACTGCACTTGGTCTTGTTGAACCTCATGAGGTTCACCTGGGCCCACCTCTCCAGCTTATCCAGGTTCCTCTGGATGACATCCTGTCCCTCCAGCCTGTCGACAGCACCACTCAGCTTGGTGTCATCTGTGAACTTGCAGATGGTGTACTCAATCCCACTGTCAATATCATTGCTGAAAATATTAAACAGTACAGGTCCCAGTACAGACCCCTGAGGGATGCCACTTGCCACTGAACTTACAGCAGGAGGCCAACAAGGCTTATGGGAGCACAGCCAAACACAGACATGTAGCTGGAAACAGCGGTGAAGCTCAAGGTGGCATCATAGTCTCTGCTATTTGCATCAGCTGTCTCCCAGACAGATGGAAAAGTGTAAACCTGTAGATGCAGCCAGCGGGTATTTGGAAGCCCCCAGTGTGATGCAGCTTGAAGATGACCTTGCTGTCAGGAGAGACACTTGCTATAGAGAGGGGATGTACTGAGGCTGTTAGGTGAAGCTGATACACTTGCTCAGTCACCACCGTCTTCTGATTTAAAGTTGGAATACACAGAATGGGACTGATGCAGATGATGAGGGTAGAGGTGGTCAGCCTTTGTGACCAGAAAGATCAAAGACTCAGAGGAGGAATCACTCTGGCTCATGGGTAGAATTGCAAAATAAGAAAGAAAGGAAATAGGTTACTCCAAACACATTTGCATGAGGGGACATGAGTCAATACAAAGTAGTTGACCTGGAAATTAATAAATTCTTTACCCATAGCAGAAGGCAAAATGTCTTCATCTACTTTTATAGGGAAGTCTGATCTATTGATAAAAATCTTGCAGGGCACAGTTTCTGCAAAGCAGAAGACTGAAGGCCTTGGCCTAACAGACCCTACCAATACTTTCCTAGTTTGTCTTTAAAAAAAAAATCCTTGCCCGAGAACATGTTGATGGGATTGGAACATGAAGCATGGTTTGTGCTTCATTTCTAAAGAACAGAACCAAATGTGTCCCTTATTTAATGAACTCAACACTAGTTTGCAAGCCATATTTCACTTTAATGTTGATTTGCAATGTAGGGAGAATTCTTTTCTATTGAAATATTGGTATTTTTCTGCTTTGAAAATATCTTTCTATCTCAGGTGAGCGGAAACTGCACTAAAGCTTATTTACCACTGGCATTTCATTAGTGAATGGATCAAAACATTTTTTCACACCACTGTGTTTTGTACTTCCCAGATACTTCATGCATTTAGATACCAAAACTGGATATGCTGGTCAGTCAGCTGTGCTGGAATCATGTATCCTTTATACAAGGAGGAAGGAAAAATACCTTCAGTCTTTCTACAGGTTAAATGGAAGTCCACAGGATACACCGGGTTAAGAAAGATGACGGAACTGGGAATGTTAGACAGATGGAAAAACTGCATGCTGTTGCAGGCAGATGAAAGTGTGTTTCCATATCTGAAGTGCTGGCAAGCTTTGATGCAAGACAACACTAGCGTGCTTTATCATATGACAGTTTGCTCAAATGTTCAGTGTAAACCTAACCTTCATTCGCTTCAGCTGAGTAACTCCAGAGTTACTGCCCATGAGGACAGAATTTGTTTCAGAGGTGGTTTCCTTCAGACTGTTCCCAGATTAGCTAGGGTGCAGGGCATCAGAAAAATCACCACCCAGACAGGTCACAGGATGCTTGAGGAAAACATAGCTTGATTTGTGATTGTGTCCTGGACTTCAAATTCTCACATACATTTATTTCCCCCTACAGCTGATGGACAACATCACTGGGAATTGACCAGCATTGCCTTTAGCATCCAAAACAAATTCTAGTATGGGTTTCAGAAGACTTACAGTGGATGACATGAATCTTATCACCCTTCTGAAGTGAGTTTCCTTCAGAAAGTGTCAGTGCCCAGAAAATGAAAACACTCTGTATAAGTAAGTAATCATTAAACCAGACCTGACCCTAGTACAGGGATCAGATCACTTGTCTTAGATAGGAGAGGACAGTTGGGAGTACGCTGTGATAATCCAGCCTCACTCCACACAATAAAAACTGAGAACACCAGGGTGTGAATTCTCCTAGCAGAAAGATTTCTTCCTTGTTCTTCATGAAAAAAAAAAAAAAAAGTTTTGTTTTCAGTCCTGCAGAGAATGGAGAAACCTTTGACAAGGACTTCTGCAAGTTGGGAGAGTGGCCCAGCTTTTCCACAGGTTCTACAGGGCATTTGGCAGTGCTTCTAAGTCCCCTTTAGCAATAAGAAAAGCATCTGAGACCTCTTTGTGCTTTTCCTGACAGTGCTTTGTGCTGGGAGTAATTCATTGGGGGAAATTCAGTCCTGCTGTGTCATATGAGTGCCAGTAGTCCCCAAAATACTTGTGGCTTGTAGGTGAAGTTGTACTTAACAGATTGGAAGCCTAATTAGGAGACTCACTACAACCACGTGAAAGGAGAGGGTAGTGAGGTGGGTGCAGCCTCTTCTCTCAAGTAAATAACAGGACAAGAGGAAATGGCCTGAAGTTACACCAGGGGAGGTATAGAGAAGATATTAGGAAAAATTTTGTTAGTGAAAGAGTGGTCAGGTGCTGCAACGGGCTTCCCAGGGAGATGGTGGAGTCACCATCCCTGGAGGTATTCAAAAAATGCGTAAATGAGGCACTTCAGGACATGGTCTGGTGGGATGGTCAATTTTGGTTGTTGTTTTTTTTTCCCTGTGTTTGTTTGTGTTTTGGTTTGTTCTGGTTTGTGTTTTGGTTTTTTTTTATTATTATTATTTGTTTTGTTTTTTGTTGTTGATGGTTAGATGTGGTGATCTTAGAGATTTTTTCCAACTGTGAAAATTCTGTGATTCTGTGAGACTGCATTTAATTTTCAATCGTAAATGGGTTCAGCTTAATTTCTAGATATCAACTCTAATATGGTCACATTTATAAGGTTCCAGTCTCAGCATTTGAATATTCATCTTGGTACTAGGGTGTCTAAAATCTCAGGGGCACTGTTATGTTGCCCTCTAATAAAAGCTGGAAGTTGTCGCTGTATAACCTCTGAAGATTTGCCCCATGTCTTCCACTTCTCCAGGAGCCTTTCCACCCTCCCTCCTCACCTCGCAGCCTTATTTCAGATCACCTCCAACCCAAGCCCTCTAGTCTTTCACCCTAGTCTCCCTCCAGCTCAGTAATTCCAGGATCCCCTGATGGGCTTGAGAAAGACACAGACTGGAGTGCCATGCATGCCTGTACCTCTCTGCCCTTCTAGTTTCCCCTCCCACCTCCTTCGCTGGGTACTGCTGCAGCCTCCAGAGGTATTTGGATGACTTATTGTTGCTTCATTTCTTACACCTGGAATTTTCTGAAAGACATCCCCAAATACATACTAGAACTGTGTTACATAGTCCAGGTTTTGTTTTGTTTTGTTTTTTTTTTTTTCTTGCAGATCTCAACCCTTTGATTACATGTGAAGTCCCAGTCCACCTTTGAAGTGCCATCAACCTCTTCACTACAAGTGCAAACAGTCATCCATGACAGATAAAATATATTACTTCACTAAAGAAACTGTATTCTGCTTTTTTTTGTGTTTTAAGAATTTGAACTAAGTTTTGCAGTTAGTTTTGAGACCCATAAACCCATAAACTCTCCACGGATTATTTTGGCCCAAGCAGCACTGTGCTTCTCTTGTTTATATTGTCTTTTTTTTTTCACATGTTTTATTCTTTTTGTTTATCTTTCCTGTTGACAATGCATACTTCCCAGCTTTTGTGTCTGAAGTCTCCCTGCCTAGCCTTCCCTAGCCAGAAGCAGCGGTGCTTGACTTTCCAAGATCCTGTTCCAGGACTTCCCTTTACTCTCCAGCTTTTAATAACACTCACGCACAAGTATTCAACTCATTAGGTCACGACTAAAAAAATAACATAGTTCCCTACCTTCATCTGCATTTGAACTCAGTTCAACATTACTGAGAAGTTGTCATGAAAGCAGAATGGGAATTTGTTTGTGGTGGGTTGACCTTGCCAGGCTACCAGGTGCCCACCAAGATGGTCTGTCACTCCCCCTCCATCAACAAGAGGAGGGGAAAAAAATACGATGAAAAGCACACTGTTGAAGATTAGGACGGGGAGATCACGTACCAATCACTGTATTGGGCAAAACTGCCTTGGCTTAAGGAAATTAATTACATTTTTTGTCATTCAGAGTAGGATAATGAGAAATAACAAAGCTAAGGACACCTTCCCCCCACTCCTCCCTTCTTCCTGGACTCAGCTTCACTCGTGACTTCTCTACCTCCTACTCCAAAGCAATGCAGGGGGACAAGGTATGGAGGTTGCAGTCAGTTCATTACTCATTGCCTCTACTGCTCCCTCCTCCTCTCTGTCCTTCCCTGCTCCAGTGTGGGGTTCCACTCAAGAGAGACAGTCCTTCATGAACTTCTCAGCATGGATCCTTCCCACAGGCTGCAGTTCTTTATGAACTCTTCCAGCATGGGTCCTTTCCACAGGGTGCAGTCCTTCAGAACAACTGCTCTGGTGTCTGATGGACCCCATGGGTCCACAGATCCTACCAGGAGCCTGCTTCACCTTGGGCTTTCCATGAAAGTTCAAGCCTTTAGTTGGGGCACACATGTCTGATTTGGTGTGGGGTCCTCCATGGGTTTCAGGTGCATATCTGCTCCACCATGGTCCTCCATGGGTTGCAGGAGGACAGCCTGCCTCACCATGGTCTCCACCACAGGCTGCAGGGGAATTTCTACTCCAGTGCCTGAAGCACCTCCTCCCCTTCCTTCTTCATTGACATTGGTGTCTGCAGAGTTGTTTATCTCACATATTCTCACTCCTGTCTCTGGTTGCTGTTCCTCAGCAGATTTTTCTGTTTCTTAAATATGTTATCCCAGAGGTGATACTAACATTGCTGATGAGCTCAGCTTTGTCCAGCAGCATGTCCAGCTTAGAACCCTCTGAAACAGGATTTGTCCAACATCGGAGCAACTTCTGGTGTCTTCCCACAAAAGCTACCCCTGTAGGCCCCTTGCTACCAAAACCTTGCCACATGATCAGAATACAGGATGTGTTTAGGGTTGCAAACACCGTGCAAGGTGCTAAGTGAATATATGAAATTGCATTAGTATAACATGAGATGGCTCTACGTGCTCAAATACGTGCCCACAGAATGACTTATCTTTAGACATCCTCTTCAGTTTCTTGGGCAACTTTTAAGTTAAGGGGGCTAAAACCCAGCTGTTTTTCAGATTACTCTGATCTTTCATGAGGTTTTTGATCCTTCCTCACATACCCTTGTATTGTGCTTTGACTCTTTGCTTGCTTGTAAAACCAGTCTTTACATGAAGAATCTTAAAACATGCTTCTCTTTTACTATCAGTGTGTCCTGTTCTGCTCAGGTATCAGTGTCCTTCAAAGTAATAGTTCCTAAAAGTAAGTGTT
Source organism: Todiramphus chloris collaris (assembly GCA_025345505.1). NCBI lineage: Eukaryota > Metazoa > Chordata > Aves > Coraciiformes > Alcedinidae > Todiramphus > Todiramphus chloris. The sequence continues at coordinate 4,883,820 of JANVCC010000018.1, forward strand.
CATAGAATCATAGAATGATCTAGATTGGAAAAGACCTTCAAGATCATGGAATCCAACCATTAGCCTTACTCTAGATGTCCACCACAAAACCATGCCCCTAAGCACCACATCTACATGACTTAGAGCTGAACTTGACAAGGGATGCAAAGAATAGTAAGAAGGGCTTCTACAGGCACATCAATGAGAAAATGTATCCTCCTAATGAGTGAGAATGGCAAGCTGGTAACAACAGATGAGGAGAAGGCTGAGGTTCTCAACAACGTTTTTCCTTGCTCTTCACTGGCAACCTCTCTCCTCACACCTCCCAAGTTAAAGGACCACAAGGTGGGGACCAGGGGGACAAAGTCAGGTTTAAGACCACCTGTGGTACCTGAACATACACAAGTCTATGAGGCCAGATAAGGTGCATCCCAGAGTCCTGAGGGAATTGGCTGATATAGTTGGCAAGCCACCCTCCATTGTATTTGAAAAGCCCTGACAGTCAGGTGAAGTTCCTAGTGGCTGGAAAAAGGGAAACATTGCACCCCTTTTTAAAAAGTGTAGAAAGGAAGACCCTAGGAACTACAGACCTGTCTGCCTCACATCTGTGCCTGGGAAGATCATGAAGCAGATTCTCCTAGAAGTTCTGCTAAGGCACATGGGGGTGATCAGAAACAGCCAGCGTGGCTTCACTAAGGGCAAATCCTGCCTGACCAACCTACTGCTTTTCTACAATGGAGTGACTACATCAATGGACAAAGAAAGAGCAATGGATGTCATCTATCTTGACTTTTACAAGGCCTTTGACGTGGTCCCCCACAACATCCTCTTCACCAAGTGGAAGAGATATGGCTTTGATGGGTGGATTGTTCAGTGGATAAGGAGCTGGCTAGATGGTCACATCCAGAGGGTAGTGGTCAATGGCTCAGATGGAGATCAGATGACAAGAGATATCCCTCAGGGGTCTGTACTGGAACAAGTACAATTTAAAATTTTCATCAGTGATACAGAGAGCAGAATCAAGTGCACCATCTGCAAGTTTGCAGATGACACCAAGCTGAGTGGTGCAGTCAATATACCAGAGGGACAGGATGTCATCCAGAGTGACCTGTCAAGCTGGAGAAGTGTGCCCAGGTGAACCTCCTGAGGTTCAACAAGACCAAGTGCAGGGTCCTGCACCTGGGTTGGAATAATCCTCATTATCAACACAGGCTGGGGGATGAGGTGATAGAAATCATCCCTGTGGAAAAGGACTTGTGGGTTCTGGTGGATGAGAAGCTGGAATTGAGCCAACAAGCACTTGCAACTTTGAAGGCAAATCACATCCTGGGCTGCATCAAGAGAAGTGTGGCCAGCAGACTGAGAGAGGGGATTCTGCCCCTCTGCTCTAGTGAGATCCCACCTGGAGTACTGCGTCCAGCTCTGGACCCCTCAACACAAGGACATGGACCTGATGGAGCGGGTCCAGAGGAAGGCCACAAAAATGATCAGAGGGCTGGAACACCTCTCCTTCCAGGACAGGCTGAGGAGTTTGGCTTGTTCAGCCTGGAGAAGAGACGGCTCTTGGGAGACCTTATAGCAGCCTTCTAGTACCTGAAGAGTGCCTACAGGAAGGCTGGAGAGGGGCTGTTTACGAGGGCCTGTAGCAACAGGACAAAGGGCAATGGTTTTAAACTGGAGAAGGGTAGATTTAGATTGCACATTAGGAAGAATTTCTTTACCCTGAGCGTGGTGGAACGCTGGAACAGGTTGCCCAGAGAGGTAGTTGAGGCCCCATCCCTGGAGATGTTCAAGGCCAGGCTTGATGAGGCTCTGAGCAGCCTGATCTAGTTGAGGATGTCCGTGCTTACTGCAGGGGAGTCAGACTAGATGGCCTTTAGATGTCCCTTCCAACCAAAGCAGTCTATGACTATGATTTGATGACCTTTAAACATGTCCAGGGATGGTGATTCAAACACTTCCCTGGACAGCCTGTTCCAGGGCTTGACAACACTTTCAATTAAAGTATTCTTCCTAATGTCCAACCTAAACCTCCTCAGATGCAACTTGAGGCCATTCCCTCTTGTTTTATCACTAGTTACTTAGAAGAGACCAGCACCTACCTCTCTACAATGTCCTTCCAGGCAGCTGTAGGGAGTGATAAGGTCTCCCCTCAGCCTCCTTTGCTTCAGACTAAATAGCCCCAGTTTTCTCAGATGCTCCTCATAGGACTTGTTCTCCAGGCCCTCAACTTGTTCTCTAGACCCTCTAGATCATTCCTGTGGGGCCCTTCTCAAAAAAAAAAAAAAAAAAGATCTCTGTATTTATTCCTCTGCATTGTGATCTCATACAAATAGCTTCCTACTTTGATCTGTGCAGAGGAAAATAAGTTGCCTAGGTTGAAGGACTGACTGCTTTCTAGGACAGACTATTTACTGTACAAAGGCACATTTCCTGCTCAAAACCTATTTGTATTTGAGTTTTCTTCACACTGAGGTCCGGTGTCTCCTGCCACCACTGTGGGTGGTGGTATCCATGGCACAAGCCTTTTCCTACCTAATTGCTCAACATTGTCACCTTCATCACTTGTAGTTTCAGATGTGAAATGAGGGACCAGGATTCAACTGCCTAAGTTCAAGGCACTGAGACACTCCAGGGCACATGGGACTTCTGCAAGGGGATAACAGGTATGATGTAGGACCTGTGGGAGATCTAGAGCCTTCTGGAGCCTTGGCTCAGTTACCCCATGTGCCCTCCTGCACCCATGTTCTCTGAGAAAGAAGACAGCAAAGTAGAGGAAGAGTTTGTCAACTCTGCAACCCAACAGAAAAAGAAAGGAGCATCAAGCTGGAGTGCCAAGGATCTACTGGAGGCAGAGTGGCACTGGGGTGTCAGTCCTGGGATGAGATCAGCTGTAGGAAAACACCATCAGGGCATTCATAATCACATCTCTTTTATCTCTAAACTTTACAATGTGATGTTAATTATTAATCAAAACCAGCACTGGGACAAATTCTAATGTCGCTGGAGAGCTATAAAAACATAATAATTCTGTTCAAACATGTGACTTCCCTCCTGTGCATTCCAGATTGTAATGCTGACAGATAACAGGCACGGTGGATGGAGTCAGCAACTTCGGGCCCAGGTTGAGGTCTTCTTACACAATGTCTGGGTGGGTCTTTCACCAGCTGCACTGAAGACATGAAGTTATCACGTTTGTCCAAAGTGGATGTAGGGTAATTGATTTGCCATCAGGTGCCATTTAGGAGGAGAATCTTGCTGTTATAATAATGTTACAAAGGTGAAAAGTTCAAAGCTGGTTGGCCAATGTTCTGTGGAAAGCTCAGCAGCATGCCCTATATATTGCAAGAGATGAGAGGGACCAGCTTCTTTTTCCACTGCAAAAATGGGCTCCAGCATCTTCCCACTCTGCCTAGCACTCCTGCTACGTTATGTTACTGGTACTCCAGTCTCTGTAAGTAGAAACCTGATTTCTACAGGTTCCTCTCCATCCAGAGACATCTCATACCTTATACTGGTTGTATTTTATTCTCTTTCAGATTGAGTACCTCTCCAGTGAAGCTGGTAAGTGCTCCGTGAGCTGTTTTGAATTTTAAGGCATTTTCTTCTGCTACACACATCTGAGCACACAATGTTGTGTCTGTCTTGCAGAAGCAGATGCTGACACTGGTGAGATAATCAAAGACATTCCAGACATAAACTTAGGTGAGTTCATGTCTAAATTCTCGTAAGATCTGAAAACTTGTGAGCAAAATGCCAAATTTGCAGTACTGCAAAAAAGATGTGGTGAGACACTGGAACAGGTTGGTGAGACACTGGAACAGGTTGGTGAGACACTGGCACAGGTTGCCCAGAGAGGTGGTGGAAGCCCCATCCTTGGAAGTTTTTAAGCCCAGGCTGGATGGGGCTGTGAGCAACCTGCTCTAGTGGGAGGTGTCCCTGCCCCTGGCAGGGGGGTTGGAACTGGATGATCTTTAAGGTCCCTTCCAACCCTGACAATTCTATGGTTCTATAATTCTATGATTCTATGTGGGTGACTGATGGTCAGGTAGATTATGGTAGCAAGAGAAATATAATGAAGTGAACTCTGAATTACCTTCCTCTGGTTCTGACATATAAACCTATGTAAAGAAGGGATGCAGATCTCTTTCACTTATGAGGTTTGGACAGACCCACGGTGTTAAGGCATTTCCTCTCCCCCCCAGTTCTGAACAATTTTTATAAGGTTACAAAGTAGAAAATAGCTTAGATGTTTATTGAGTAAGAAAACCAAATGGAAAATTCACAGCACACTGTACTGTCTTCCTGTACATTTTTATTTCCTGTAGTGTAAATTTCCACATCATCTTTGATGGTGCACTGTGCAATATTCTTCCCTCTGAGCTACTCACTATCACTGTATTCTCTAAAGTGCTGTTTCCCTGTGTGTCTCTTGCTACTGCCTGATAGCAAACAAGAGCTTATCAAACTAGACATGGGTAATGGTGCCCATCAGATTTCTGCCACCGGCAATGCAGATATTGCTGACTAGTAAATATTGAGTAGGAAAACTGTTGCTTTTAGGTCTGTCCTTATATTTCAGTGTAAAGAGGCTATCCCTTCTTTATTTTCTGTAAATGCTGAAGGACTTTAACCTTGTATAAGTAAGCTCAGTATAGTTTATGAGATGAACTACATTTGATATTTCATTTACATTATCTTTCATTAAATTACTTTTCAGCTGCTGGACTGGACCTCTTTCAGGGTGATATCTTACTCCCTGTAAGTATTTAAAAGCTTCATATCTATCATTTTTCCTAACTGTATTCTTGGTACAAATCATGTCCCCACAGCAGATGCATCACCAGCTGTTAATTCTCTTTTCAGAAAAATCAGCGAAATGCCCTAAGAGATGAGAACTACAGATGGAAGTTCCCCATTCCCTACATTCTGGGTGATAACCTAGGTAATGCAGAAACTTTATTCAGATTTTAGCTCCAATTCTCATTTACACTGCAACCACTGTAATCAAAAAAAAAAAAAAAAAAAAAAGACTTTTTCAGAACTGATTCTCTCAGATTAAAATTCACTAATAACTACATAGCTCCTTTATATCAAACCCATGTTTTTTCTTCCACAGCTTTCCTAATAAAGCTCAATTTGATAAAATTAATAATTTTTCTGTTCAGTCAGTTCTCTTTTGTTCTATCTTTTGATAGATATATCTATCTGTGTGCACACCTTATCTCCCCAGGGTGAATGATCTGCAGTGTGTTAAAGGTGCTTTCCTGTTGCATGTTTTACAGATCTGAATGCCAAAGGAGTAATTCTCCAGGCATTTGAAATGTACCGTCTTAAGTCCTGCATTGATTTCAAGCCATATGAAGGGGAGATGAGCTACATATTCTTTAGAAAAGAAGAGGGGTAAGAGTTATATCCATTTCTGTTCAGCTCAATAGAATCATCTGGGAATTCCTTCCATTTGACTTCAGCAGTCTGAAAGTTTAGTCTAAGTTTGTTGTCATCAGAGAAAAAGGAGCCACCAACAAAAGCAAGCCATTTTACCTTCTTAGACACAAAGCCTGGAAGCAGCTGCCTCCCTCTGCTGACTGCACAGGATATTTAGATGGTGAATTTGGAATCTGGAGTTTGGATGATTACTTTTGAATGAGGTGAATCCCAGCATCTGTGGGTTTTCACCACTTTCCTACCTAGGATTGTTTTCCATTTCAGTGATGGGTGAAACAACTGCTATGTACATCCTCTTAACTTACCAAGGATGTGAATAGACAGAATTTAGGTTTTGAAATATTTGGAAGAGATTAAAAAAAAAAAAAAAGAAAAGGCCATGGGAAGTGAGTTTATTGTAATACAAGTTCTTCACCATGAGGGTGGTGAGACATTGGAACAGGTTGCCCAGGGAAGTCTTGGATGCTCCATTACTGGATGTCATCAAGACCAGCTTGGTCTGCTTTCAGAGTATCTGTAGAGTATGAAGGCATCTGATCATCATCTAAATAATTATTTATGCTATTCCTTTTATATACAAATCTAGAACTTAAATACAGAGAAGAAAGCTCTGCTTATCAGACAGTAAGATATCTCTCTTTCTCAGGTGTTGGTCCATGGTGGGGAACCAGCAGACTGGACAGAACCTCTCTATTGGGGCAAGGTGTGACTACAGAGCAATTGTGGAACATGAGGTCCTACATGCTTTAGGATTTTACCATGAGCAGTCGAGGATGGACCGGGATGATTATGTGACAATCTGGTGGGATGAAATTATCGAAGGTGAGTTTTGACCTTCAAGTCAGATTTTGCAAAGAGAAGATTCATTGGTGTTATTTTTCCTCCTAGATTTTAAGACCTTCTTAAAGATATAATTTTAAAAACACTGAGCCACATCTGAGACCACTGTAAATCTATCTATAGGTATAGTAGGATTTTGATACAATTTCTCCATCAAAGACCACAGACAGTCTAAGGCCAGAAGAGAGAGGCCCTACTTGGAAGTCAGAGAACTTATTTCCCCCTGGCTCCAGGAATGGTCTGCTCTCTGATTTTGAACAAATCAGTTCGCCTCTCTATGAGTCTGTTTTCTCTTACTGTATAACGCATATTGTTTACTTACTAGGATGGTGAAATTTGAGGTGTCTTGTCTTTAATCAAAGGTCCTCTCAAAATCTGAAAACTTTTTATACTCAAGAGATTCAGGCTTCCATGAAACTGCAGAGAGTTATTTAGCACATGAAAAAAACCTCACAGTGATTAGATCAGATGGGATACAATCCTTCTGTCTCCAGCCCAGGCTCTTGTCTTTAGATTTAGTATCACCAGATTCAGTGCCTTTACAAGTTTCAGCAGACTCTCCAGTCTCCCTGGTCCCCAGGCAGTTCCTCCTGCTGTGTCCTGTGAGGTCTGGTTCTGTAGTGCTTAATGACTGCTTATTTGGAAAAGACTGACTGGGTGTCTCAAAGACATGCTAGCAGAGGCACTGAGAGTAAACTCTTGTTCCCAGTGATAGTGCTTTGCGGTGCCAATGATCGTGCCAATGCAGCAAAGTTGCCCTGACATTACTCATGCTCTGTGTGGACAAAATTTTCACCTCTGTCTCCAGGGTTACGCACTCACCGTCTTTGCAAATAAGTGACAAATACATGAAAAATAGGTGTCAGAAAGGAACAAGATTCAGGGAATGCTGTGTTCTCTTTTGGATTGATAAGAACTGCTGGTACAAGAAATTTATGCTCTCACCTAAGAGCAGTATCTTGTATTTTGAATAGCTCCAAGTTGAATGGCTTTGGGCATTACTGCCTGCCTCTACCTTGTAATCTGCAGTGCCCAAAAGGGCTGGCTGAGCAGTAGATGGGATGTGGATATTGGTTTGGCAAACCATTATTTCTATTGTTAGGAAAAGCACTAAAACCAATTCACCTTAATACTGACTTGATCTTATCTTGAATCATGTTGATAGAGATGATGATGATGATGATGTTAATAGTATCTAGACTCCGACTTTTGGTCTTCTTTTTGCTGTGCTCTGTAGATAACCACCTCCAAAGGAAGAAGTCTTAAAATGTGCTTATAATGCACTATTGTGAGCTCCATGATGTACATAGATATGGAAAAGCTTGACAAAACAGTGCCAGCTGTCTATGCATTCTTTTTCTTTTTTTTTCCCCTCAAAAAAATATATCACTGAATCCTCTGAACTTATCTGTGATATATTCAGTAGCCACAAATCTGGAACAGCAAAAAAAAGATACAGATGATAGACTTCAGTGTGACACTATTCTGAATGAGTCTTGGGACTCATTCCTGGTATCATTACAGTCAGTTCTTATATTCTGTAGGTTTCTATCCATACTATCATATCTCATTTTCCAGTTAGGCCAATTCATTAAGCAGAAAACTTCTGCTAAAACCATTTGAAAGACACCCACTCCCCTGAAGGGAAATAAGGCTGATATGATTGTGCTCTGTGTGTGTGTTTGTATGCATGTGATCCTTCATTAGTGACCTGCCACCCCAAATTTAATAGTGTGGTAGATGTTCTTTTCCATAGTGCAGACATCTGGCTGGTAAGAGAAGAGCTCCTCTATTCAGGTTGCTGCTGACAGAAAAGCTAATAAGATTATTAGACTTCAGAGAAAACACACAAGACAGGAGAATGAAAATGCTACCTTGCTGTAGGGTTTCTTTTAAAACCTAGAAGTTACTCCTCACCTGATAGTGATCTTAAAATCCAGCATCACTGCATATGCCTGTGCCCCGACAAGATTTTTTTCCCCAGCTATAGAAAGTGATAACACTTAACCAGCAAGATTCTCACCCTTCTTGATAAAAGGTGCAATTCAAGTATCTGCAAGAAAACAATCCCAAGCCCTTATACAATCTCAAGCCTTGGACTGAAGACCTTTGCGCCCAGAATGAACTTGCAGAAGGGAAGGGCAGTCTTTACACAGAGAAGCTGTGATTAGTCACCAACACAGTCTAATGCTGTTTTTTCTTGGAGAAAGAATGCCAAATATTCTGAAAATATTGTCATTGGAAATGCTGGCAATTTCTCTCTACTTCCATACTAAAGTGTGTGAAATGGCTCCCTCTCTCTGCCCTAGCAGATACCTTCATAATGAAAAACTTTCTCTAAGGACAAATTGTTTCACCAAGAAACCATGAGAACGTGTTGCCAAAAGACATTCCAATAGAAATAGCATAGCAATATTGTCAATTTAAGGTAAAGCCACATTTGCTTCAAAAAATGCAAATTTCTTCTTTGCTTCAAAGACGAACAGAACCTGCAGGCACTCCAGGACTGTCATACCTGTCCCCTTAATGAATAGAAGGCTCCAAGGCTTCTTATTGTCAATATATGATCTAATATCTTTGGAAACATTTGCATCAGTATTCACAGGCTCTGGAATGCAGTGCGTTAGTCCTTACATTCGGATCTTCAGGATGCTTGCTATTAGACCATCTAATCTGACCTCCTATATATCCCATTCTTTACAGCTCATTGATATTTCATTTTGAACTTACTGAAGCACATGTGAGGGCTTATAACTGCAATCTAAAAACACTGCTTTGTTGTGCAAATGACTTAATAAACAAATCTTGCTACATTTGAATATTTTATTGTAAAGTAGTTGCTTTCAGGTATATTAAATCTGCCTCAGAAAACAATATCCAAGGGACTGTCCTAAAGCCATTTAATTTCCAATTTCTCTAAAAATGAAGGACTTTTCTGTTTTTTTTACCAGGCAAAGAGCACAATTTTCTGAAGTACGATGACAGCTACATCACTGATCTAAACACCCCCTATGACTACGAATCAGTGATGCACTATCGGCCACTTTCCTTTAACAAAAATGAGAGCATCCCCACAATCACAGCAAAGATACCAGAATTTGATAACATAATTGGGCAACGTCTCGACCTCAGTGCCATTGACCTGGAAAGACTGAATCGCATGTATAACTGCAGTAAGTCATAATTTAAGCATGGCAAACTGTTTCTATATACTTGAGCCTGGCTTGTTCACCTCCTTTATGTCTCTAAAACAACAAAAACTCTTCTTAGGTGCCCTTGAGAAGGCATGGGACAAGACCTGTGGTGTGGAGACCCAAACTGTTTATTCCCTCCTTATCCTGCTCTTTGACTCTGCTGTCTTTACTTCTGTAAAAGTTCAGTTTGTCAGTGAAAGTCAATCTATTCACATATTTTCTTCCATGTTGCTCCTAAGGGTTCAAACATGAGGTTGTGTTCTGCTGGTGTGTGGGCAGCTTCATTGTACTTTTACGGGGTGAATGCAACTGCACTTTGTCCTCGTTTACCAACATTTGATTTTACTAAGGTTATTTTGCAGTTCAGATTGGCTAAGTCTAGAGTCCAACACTGTGTATTTGGTTGCTAAGACAGTTGAAAATGCTATCACAACATGTGATTGTTAGCGAGAAGTTATTGTCCCCATGAGTCTGTCAACAGGAGTATCAATCTGTAGGCAAACTCAGCTGAACTGGCCTAAGGTGGACTTTGAAGTGGAAGAACAGTGTTCGTGCTCATGACGCAGACAAATAAGCCATGAAGAGCAATAACCTCCAGCCAAGAAGTGGTTAAATACAACACCACCACTCTTCACAAAGTGTCTTGTCCTTCCAAAGCTTACGAAGACAGCCACCGTAAGACCACTTACAAAGACGGTCACTGTGGTTCAGTTTGTTAACCTTTATGCAAAGTGGTCAAATGTTGTTACCTTTGTACAGGGAATCTTTCCAGGGATCAAATATGTCTTCTATTGAGCCTTTGGGATCACATCTGCTGTGGGTTGTCTTCTCTACATAATGTCTATACTACTGTAAAGAAAAAAAAACCCAAAAGTGGAGCAGAAATTTTAATGAGATACTACCTTGGAGGTAACTATGTGTGCATTTTTTTTTTCAGCTTCAACTCACACTCTTTTGGACCAGTGTTCTTTTGAGCTTCAAAATATCTGTGGCATGATTCAGGGCACCAGAGATGATCTAGACTGGGTCCATCAACAGAGCAATGCTACGGGGCAGGAAGACCACACACTTTCTGGACGCTGTAGAGGTAAAATGAACAGAACACTTTCCTATGGAAAAAGGGTTAGCTGCAGTAATGGTCCCTCGTGTATGTCTATACTGGTCTGTGTGCTTTAGATACATATCTTTAGTGTGTTCTCTGAACCTGTCATTGTAGAAAGCTCTTGAGAAAACCCAGCACTGGCTGCTCTGAAAACACAGGGTTAAATGACCATCTCTAAGACAATATCCAGCAAACACTGGAGTTGTAATGTTCCTACTTAAGCAAAAAGCCCTTTTTCTTTTCATCTGTCTTGGCCCCGTGGATGTGAGTTCATGGTTGCTCTTGTGCTCTCATTAAGATTTTTCAACGTAGTAGAACGTTGTCCACACCAGCAAGGTAAAAGGGGACAAAGAATGATGTTAACTAGAGTCTTTTAAATACAACCTGGAAAAGTTTTTACTGCAGCTTACTCGAAAGTCTGAGTAAGAGTTATGTTACCCCATGATAAGAATGGAACATCACTCACAGACACTCATAAATGTTGTGTTTGTAAAGCAAATGATAAGTTTGAGGAGTGCTGGTTCTGGAGGTAGAAGAAAGTTGCAAAGTATTTTATGATAGATGAGTTTAGGAATAACTTTCTTTTTCACATGGTAACTTTGCCATTTTCCAGAGGGAGAAAATCTGAAAAAGGACAGAGTCAGCCCCGGACACAGTGTGCTAGCTTATGAGTGAGAACAAAGATTAAATCCCAACAGGCAGTTCTGAAAAGCAAGGGCCTGGTTTGTCATTATTTAGGCAGGGTAAAATTACCACAAAATTACTGTTGTGATAAATTTTGCCTAAGTGCAGAGTGGAAGAATCCTGGCCTGAAACACATACAGTTGTGCTTTGTTACTCTTTGATGAAGGAAAAATTTGACTTGCTGCACTCAGGAGTAGGCTTTTCCCCTTATGTAACCCACCCACTGGAAAGAACAAGTGCTCAACCTCTTATAGTGCTGGTACTTGTTGATCAGGTCCAAAAATCCAATAGAACTCAATAAAATAATCTAATAGCTTCTAGAATTACATGCTCCTAACCCTCATCTGACTTCTAAAATTCTTTCTCTCCATTTTTTTTCCCCTACTATGTTTTTCCTCTTCTATTCACGTAAAGTACCACACTTACACCTACTAAAAGAGTGAGGTTGAGATGGTAAATTTACACCATGCAGCTAGCAGGAAATCAGAAAAGAGACTGGCTCTCTACACTTCTTTCACAGATGCTGGCTATTTCATGTACTTCAGCACTAGATCTGGCAAGGCAGATGAGGTAGCTGTCCTAGAGTCTCGAATCCTTTATCCAAAGAGAACACAGCAGTGCCTCCAGTTCTTCTACAAGACCACAGGAAGCCTTTCTGACAAACTGATCATCTGGCTTAAAGAGGATGATGGCACTGGAAATATTCGCAAGATGAGGAAAATTCAAACCTTTCAAGGTAATAATGAAAACATGAGGAATATGTAGCATATTAGGGGAGGAAAACTTGTCTTACCGAGTCCATGAATGCAGTGGATTGGCTCAGATATCTAAAGATTTTCCCAAAGCTGCCAGAATATCTTGCAATCCAGCTAAGGATTTTGGTATCACATGAGGGCATTTAGCAGTGAAATTGTGGGCTGTAATAATGCAATTTAGGGGCTCCACAGCAGAAGCCACAATGGCCCTAATAATGCCCTGATATATGCAGTGACTGAGAGGGACCCCAAACTCTGCTGGAGACCGGTTGACTAGATCTCCACTGTCTGTTACATGAGCTAACAGTGACCTGTGCTCATCCTCTGTCAATAAGAATCTCGGACTGGTTTTTATATGGTTGGAAAGACAAAAACGTGTAATTTTAGAAATATGAACTGAATTCCCACTGTGTGTGGTTTTGATGAATAGGACAAATTCAGTCACTGTGGCACTATGCCACATGTTGGCACAACCCAAGGTCTGTGATAACCGGCCTGTATCAAGCAGCAGTGGTTTTCAGGGTACGCTAACTCCCTGGAAAAGTGGCAGCAACAGTTAATTCCAGGGCATTGGGCCATTGGCCACATCCACTTGTTACCTCTTAGCCCTTTGCCTGTTGTCCTTTATACTAGAGACCGTCACTCATTAATGTGTGGAGACTTCCTAATACTATGTGCCCAAAGCATTTAGATGACAAGACCACGTGAATGTATTATAATCACAATACCAACTTAAGATCTCTAGCCTTCAGAACTCTGGGAGAGGTCCAGTTGTCTACAAATGCAGCTAGAATGGATGGCTACAAATAAGCTGCTTCATAATATCACTAATCATACTGATTGTAATGTTTTGCTTTCCTTTTACCAAAGCGGATAATGACCATAACTGGAAAATTGCCCACGTAACCCTCAATGCTCAGAAGAAGTTCCGTTACCTCTTCCAAGGACTAAAGGGCGACCCCAGCTCTTCATCTGGTGGGATTGCTATCGATGATGTCACACTGACAGAGACTCCCTGTCCCACAGCTGTGTGGGTCATTCGGAATTTCAGCCAAATCCTCGAAAACACATCAATTGGTGTCATTCAAAGCCCCAGGTTTTATAGCCCTGAGGGTTATGGCTTTGGCATAACTTTGCACCCCCACGCCAGTGTGAGTGGCTACACCCGCATTGCCTTTCACTTGTGCAGTGGAGAGAACGATGGTGTTCTGGAATGGCCAGCTCTGAACCGCCAAGCTATACTCACAGTGCTGGACCAGGACCCTGATGTCTTGAAAAGGATGTCCTCAAGCAATAGCTTCACCACAAGCACAGACCATGTTAGCTCAAGTAAGTGGTGCCTGCCTGGAGGAATAATAAAAATAAAAGCCAAGGAATCTTGAGTCAGAGGACTGAGGGTAGGACTCAGAGTTTGGCAGCTTTGGCTGCATTTCCCAGTTTGGGACACTTGCTTATGTATGAGTTTCCTGTGTATGACTCAGAATTCCTGTCTGTGTAAGATCATCTAACGTGAAAAGTGGTGCAGAGAGGGTTGGTGTTATTATAAACAACCCCTGGGATATCTGAGTTTGACTCTAAACACAGAGTTTGCCTAAAAGCTGGTACTTCCCATTGTACCTGTGGCTTGCCCGTTATGATGGGTGACATAACACCATGAGATGGTGCAATGCCAGCTGTGTGAAGGATTTCCATTACAAAATCAATAATAATTTAAGTTAAACCTGCATTTTTGGAGGCTTGGTTAACTTAAACATACCTGGTCCGAATGTGCAGGGCTCACATTGTATCTTTATTTAAGATAAAAAATACCTGAAAACACCTGTGAGATCAATTTGCAGCGTTTAAAGGTTGTCTTGCTTCACTGGGGGTAAATGGCAGATTGTGAACTCTTCCACACAGGGACTACCTCTGAACTCCAGCTTTATATAGCATGTAGTACCATAGTTCCACATCCAGCCCTAGGATTTCCCGTGATGTGTTAGTTGAAAGAAATAAGAACAACAGAACAGTATTGACTTTGGTACAGAATAAAATACTGGAGATGAATCTTCATCCCTCTTCACTTTTTCCTGTGGAAGTTTAGTACATGCTTTTTCAGTAGAAGGTTTTAAACCCTAGGTATGAACATGTTTAATAGAACCATAGCAATGAACACAATCTGCTAGACTCTAAACCATAGGTACTTAAAAACTGCTGAGTAAATGTCCTTAGGCAGGAGGAAGCTCTTAGATGGTGACAACAAGGAGGCAACTTGCATTTGGTTAGTCCCCAATGGAAGGTGAGTTGTGGAATTTCAATGTCCTTACATAGAATAAGAGGTCTCATACAGACCATATCTAAAGATCTGCTGGCACCTATCATTTGTCAGTCCTCTGTGATTTGTTTGGGCATTTCAGCTCTCAACTTGATTTTACAGGATAAATCCCTTTTTAACACTGTGATGCAGAAAAAATATCACGTCATACCTCCAGCTGCACAACTCTGTGGTTCTTATTCCCCACTGATATTCTCTTTGCAGGTATTAATGGAAGCTTAATATGGGAGAAACCATCAACTGTTGGAAAATTTGATGCTTCATGCAATTGCTATAGAAGTATATCATGGGGATGGACTAACTTCATATCACACAGCCAGATGAGACGGAGAAGCTTCCTGAAAAATGATGACCTGATTATTTTTGCAGAATTTCATGGTAAAGACTCTATTCCTGATTCTCCTTAAAAAAACAAATGGGTGATCTTTTCTATCTCTTTTTATACGTTCAAGTAACTATTGCCACCTGCTTCTGAGTCAGCTTCTTTCCTAAGGGGGGATCAGCTTTTATAGACATTTCTGTGTTGTAGTTTCAGGTGGGTGATGTTTACTAACATCATTGTGAGTTGAGAGGAGTCTAAATGGCAATAATTTACCAAAGGTTAACTTCTTAGACATCTTTAAGCATCCTAACCATTTGCTATGTCCATTTATAAGCACTGAACATACTAAAAGTCCTTTCTTGTCGTATTTTCAAATAGGACAGACACATTTGACATAATTTTTCCAATACCACTGATTTACCTAACTAGTTACCATAATTTTAGTATTATTTTCTATCTTGTGCTTTAAATACACAGAACTTGCTGTGGTATGGCAAGAACTCTGTAAAGGGCAAATGGTCAAGGTCCTTCTGGTCCACAAAGCACCCTGTGAGTCCCTGGTATCAAGAATACTACGTATAGCACCACTGGCTGTTACCTGATGTCTTTCTCCTCTCTTTCCTTTTTTAAAAGACCTAACTCACCTGAATAACACTGAAGTTCCTGTTGAACCTAAACCATCTGCTTTCACGGAAGGCCTCATTCTTGAAAGGCAGAAGAGAGCAGCCCAGGATATGGAGCCTGTTCAAGACCTGCTGCCATATCTGCAAGACCCATGTGATCCAAACCCTTGCCAGAATGATGGAGTCTGTGTCAACATGAAAGGGAAAGCAAGCTGCAGGTATCACAGACCTCTTCCCTGCTTGCCTTGCCTGCAAATAATGCAGCTAATAAATATTCAGAGCTACAGACCTCAAAGATCTGAGCCACTAGGTTTTCAAGGAACAGTAGGAACAAAACATTTCAGTGTTTACATTCAGTGACTGGTTTCTACTAGCAGACATAAGAGAAGGCAAAGAAATCCCATTCTGTGGTATTTCCAGGGGATGAAAATATCCTCCAAACAAGGCGGGGATGTTGTGATGTGAACCCATCTAATGGCAACTGCCCATCTGGGATAGTGAGCGTGAGGATCTTGAGGTGGGCCTATAGGGCAGGACAAAATTCCAGATTGATGTGAATTTTATTTTCCCAGGTGCCCATCAGGACAAGCCTTCTTCTTTGTGGGTGAGAGGTGCCAGTCAATGCAAGTCCATGGGAACATCCTGGGAATGACAATTGGTGGAATTGCTGGAACCATTGTCTTAACCATCATCCTCATTTCCATGATGGCTAGAAGATAGAGCTGCAAGGGAATAAATCTCAGCCTAGTATTTTTCCATAGATCATAAGACATCAGTTTTCAGCAAAAAACGATGAGTACAACTTGTAGAGAACCGGTTGGCATATGGGTGAAATGCTACACCAACAGCTTGACAGCTATCTGTAGAACTTGGCGGTTAAAGATCATGTAGACCTGCTGTCTAATGAAAGTTCATAGCCTGCCTTTCTTGTGTATTCTTGGAATGTTTCATGTCTTCATCCAATTCTCCATTTCAATTCTTCATCCATTCTCCAGCAAGCTGAAGTGCTGAGAATCCATGTATTTACTCTCCACCACAGTTCAAACTTAGACTCAATAACTGGTAAAACCTCTCAAAACACTGGGAAAAGTCATGCAGAAACACATATATTAAGATTCTAGAAATGTTCCAATAGAAATTACTCAAGAAAACTAAGGGTACAAATTCATAGCTATGTAACTCAGTCCAGAAATACTCATTTTCCACAGAGGTGTCCTGGTTTACAAAAGCTGAATAGCTGTTACATAGAATTCATAGTAAACTCCTATTACAGATATTTTGGCCAGTTCTGTATCAGGGAAATAATTTCCCATAAAACGCAGTTGCCTTTCTACAAGGCCTCATCACATAAGATTTTCAGATATTCAAGTGTACATCTATTCTCTGGGCATAATCCAAAGTTTTTGAAAACATCTACAAAACTCCCATGATTTCAGTAGGCTCTGGAGGAAATTGGAGCAGTGTATCAGTTATCACAAGATAGCACCTGTAGTGGCTACCATTAATTTCGTGTCTCTTCAGAAATCGTTGTCTCACACGTCAAGAAGAGGAGTGGGAGTGTATCAAGATGAAGACTGGGTCTGTGATGCTGGTGGGTTCTCTCTATGATACACCCTAGAACTTACTGCATGTGTCAGGAAGCAACTGATCTTGTATGTCCTAAAATATCTGTTTTCAAGGGCTCTAACAGTTTCCACACTTGAAATTCTGTTACCCAGCTTTCTTCCAAAACCAATTTCACCTCTTCCGCATATCAGAACATAAAGAGTTCAGAAAGCAAATGGTAAATAATCACAGAGGGTGAAGCTACCCTTGTATTTATCAGATACCTCTTACAAGGGATGGCAGCCAAGGGAAAATGCACTCTCATGGCAGTAGGCTGTGCACAGGGAGCTGATTTCCACCTGTTATACTTGGATTCATCCTGGTGCTCACACAAGTCTTCTGAGTAGGTACAAACCACCCATGTAATTAAAGCACAATCAGCAAATAAATTGTCCTTCTTAATCTCTGCATTTAGAATACAATCAAAACAAACACTTATATCAGGTTTTCCTGACACATTTCTCACTATCTGTCTGGACCTCACTACAGGGAAAGAAAAATAATTAGAGATGTGATTACCTTCTGCCAGCTGGATTAGGGGACTCCCTTTTGGATCAAGGGACTCTCCCACACAAGTTGACCAGCTCATAAATTACTCAGCATTATGGAATGAAAGACAAGAGATCCATAAAGCTGAATAAAAGGGTGGAGTACAGCTTGCTAGTTAATGTGTGAGACAGAGAACACAAAGACAGAGAGGATCCAGACAAGTCCTTCTTAAGTGCTGTCCTGCATACAATTTTGGTGTCCCTAGAGTAAAGGGGCACCAAGAATAAGACTGCAAGCTGTCACCACTCACTTCAAAAGCATGCATAGCTGACAGCCTCTCTTGTCTCTCTTAAACATCATGTCTAATTAAAGGCATCTTTGCCACAGCCATTGGAGCAGCATATTGAAAGCATGAGTTTCTAAGGCTCTTAAAATCTGGATTTAGTCTCCTTAAATTGACCCGTACTGAATTTGCCCAGGAGTACTATGTGTAGTTTCTAGTCTGAGGCCTTGTCTCATCTGTACCTCTGAATACCAGGTCACTTTTAGGAAGGCCTCTTAAGCTTGACCCTTCAGGAGGAGGGCTATAATAAGCCAGTCTGACATCTGGAATTTCTCTAGAGAAGTGGTTTTTGGAAACTGTACATCAGAATTTTTTTATATATACTTGTTTTGTATGAAGGAAAAAATTTGCTACAAACAGTAGCTGAATTGTTGGCGATTTTTGCTCGTGGCCAAAGCAAATAGGTCTGTTTCCTGATCAAACTTGCTTTTGGGTCATTCGTTTCCCTAAAAACAGAGAACTGTGTTTTCAGTTGTTCTTCGCTTAACTTGCCCCACCTGCATGAGAAGTGGGAATTCGGTTGTGGGACAATAAATCCCTTCCTCTCTACCCATCTATACCACCTTGCAGCATTGAAATGGAAGGAACAGTGGCCCAAGGTAATGGAGACTGGAGACCTGGATTATAGAGAAGGCAGATACCACGTCCTTTTAGCTTCTGCAAAAGATCCATGTAACCTACAGAAGATCCTTTGGTGCCACCAGGAGTTTGTCAGAATTGCTTGTAGCTCTTGGCTACAGGGAAGAGATGTGAAAGGCAGGGCTGAGACTGCCTGATCAGAGAAGCAAATAAGGGTAGCTTTGCCAGCTCCCAACCCCAAGCTTAAGATGTCCCCTGGGAAGAGCTATCACAGCAGTTATTCTCAAGCAAGGTGCCAATCCTGTCATTTGTGAGTTTTCTAATCAGCAATGCCATCATTCAAGGGTGTGAATCTGCCTCATTTCACTTAGCCAGGGCAAAACAGATCTGCAGCCCAGGCACCATGGGGCAAAAGAGTGTGGGCTGCAGCTGTGGACTTTGGGTCTGTGGACATGCACTCTGCCCAGAGGGCTCAGCAGCGCTGCCTAGATGGTGGCGTGGGTTGGAAGGGGAAGTCTCCTTCCTGCTCAATAAAAAGCCTAACATTCTGAGATGTCCAACATTTGTCACCCTGCAAAGAGGCAGAAGAAAACAGGGGAGTGATTCAGGAAGAGGCTGAGGGAGGATTAGCTCTTTTTCAAAGAAAAAGACAAAAGGAACTTGGAAAGAGTGTAAGTTAGAAGAAAGATCCTAGATTTTCTGTAGATTGTATCATATGCTTTACCTTCATTTTCTAACAGAAAAGTATTCAAGAAATGACATGGTCCATGTGTGAGCGTGCTTGTCAGCCCCATGTCTTCTCAATAGCATTCCTGTTAGCTGGTGAGGACTGAAAGCCTCAGAGAAGTTCTGGTTGTGAGTTCTCAAGTATTCATGATTGGTAGATCTTGTTAGAGCTGCCACCAAAGGAGGGATGGGCAGAACATGACCATCCCAGCCCCTGTCAAGCCCCAACCAGACCTTCATCCCCTCTGTGGCTCTGTCCTTCTCACAGCACAACCAGTTTCCTACCAGCTGCTGGTCACAGGCTGGATGAAGGAGGTAACAGTGGAAAGCACTGTGCACACCATAAGGGGAGGTTTAGGGAGGCCCTATTTTCAAACATATATTTTTTTCCCCCAAAATATTTCTTAATCTGTAACTATGTTCTACTTCTAGTATTATATCTACATCTTCAAGCAAAAAGAAATTGCTTTCCATGTAAATAATACATGTGATTGATGCTTGTTTATTGTCTTCAGCCATCACCACCTGCCCATACCAAACTGTCACACATGCCTGTAACTGTAAGCAACAGCTTCCCATCCTGGTTCACCCCAAAGTCCTGGGAACAGGTTCACCACTGGTAAACATAGGCCTGATTCGCCAACAATCAAATTGGGCTGCCTGACAGCAGTGATACTGGCCTCATGTCTAAATCTTCATGATTCCATATATCATATCTTGCATTAAGTTTTGTGACACTTGTGAGTGCTATAAACACTTTGCAGGCTCTGTCGTAACCCTTTTCTTGAGACAGGAGCCCCGAGTTTAAAGATATACAGGCTTGGGAATAACTGATCTCACAAATGTAGTATTAGAGCAATAATTTATATAAAACCTTTCATCCTGCTTGGCACATGGTGGATTATATTCACTTGCAGAGTCGACTCTTTGAGACCTTCAAGTGTAATTCTCCCCTGAGAGGAGACCCAAACACAGACTTTACACAAGAGACTCCTTGCATACTTAACATTAATTTGCATTAAATAAATGCAATCCCCTTTGTGGTAGAAGGCAGCAACCATCTCTGTCTTACCACATTACATATCGAGGGAAGAACAATTATAAGTAAGGATATGAAGCTTCCTTTTCTTCAAAAAAGAGCCACACGGAGCTCTCAGTATATTCCACCTGAAAGAAGACCACGCAGGAATCATCACAATCTTCATTTTATCTTAGTCAAAAGTGAAGATCTGAAATGAACCTTCTCAGCTGTGAATCTTTGATTCCAGAAAGTCTTAAATAGAAAATGGAGAGCACTATATCCTAAGGCATTTCCAGGCTCTAATATGAGGACGGGAGAGAAGCTACAAGGTACTTGTGTATATACACAGGCCTTTGGGATCATTCAGAGAGTTGATAAGGGAAATACTATAACTACTGGACAACAGCTGTGTATAGCACAGCAGTTCATGGCTCAGTACTGCATAGTGCTAAGCACCCTCTTAAAGGCTGGGAATTCTTCACTCCCAGGGTCTTTTTGGGCACTTGAAGGCCTTCAAATCCTTCCAGGTTTGAAACACCTTGTTATCTCTTCTGGGATTGGTAGCCCCTGTGAAAGTCCACCTTTCAGGATTTCCCTGCCTTACACGTTAACCAGAACTGATTATTCCAGAAGAATGCACCACGGCACAGCTTAGTCAAAGTGAGGCAGTCCACTTCTTGATGACTCACAGGAACTTTTTGTGTGTTTCTTGGAAAGTGCAGAGGTCCTTTCAGAGTTATGTAGTTTAGCATTTGCACTCAGTTAAGCAAAGAATATGACTTGGAAGTGTTTTCAGAGGAAGAGCTGGATGGTTCTGAAGAAGATACTCTGTATTTTCCTGAAAAAAAAAAAAAAAGTCCAGTTGGACATAAGGACAGATACCCTGGGACATGTTGACGCTGCAAATAAGCACAGTAAGACCTGCCCTAATGGCCAAAGTGGCTTTGACTTGGTCTGCAGCCCTGATACTAGCTGAGTTACAGCAATACTAGTAAGGGCAGAAGTCAGTGTGCTTGTAACACAGCCAGGATACATCAGCTTGAACTAACTTGAACTAGCTTGATCGTGCCATAGGGTAGCAACATACACATATGGAGGGACTTAGTGGTCCTCCTTGAGCATGGGGAGGCATCTAGAACATGTGTTCTTGAAATGAATCCCAGCTCACTCCCTCTTGTGACCACGAGGCTCTACCCTAAGACCCAGGCAGACAGAACCCCAGAGCAGAGAGTGGAAGAGTATTAATAACTGGGGAGTTTCAGGTGGCAGCAGCATGGCTGGCAGTTGTGGGCAAGTCTCATTCTTGTGGTGGGAGGCTTCTGTATCTGGCTAGTGTACTCATGTAAAATTACTGTCACAGAGTCAGAGACCAACTTCTTGTTCCGTTGTCTGATTAATGAACAGAATCTTATAAAGCAGCTGATTACCTACATTAAACTCCTTCATATCCCACTTTGACTGATTGTCACCATCTTCTCTGAGCAATGTTTGGATGTAAATATTACACTTTCAGGGATGAAATTGCTCACATTTTCAGCAAGGGCTCTTGCAAAATAAAGTCATAACTGAAATGGTGATGTCTATAAAATTACAGCCAAAGAACCCTTGAAGAGATACAACTCCAAGGTGGTGAAGCGTACATGAACAGTAAATGAACTGAGGAGCACTATATCGTGATATCATTAAGCTCAAAACAAAACTCAGTTAGTGAGTTGCAGAATTAGTGAAACAAGCCACCATCTAGTACTTGTTTTAGTGTTAGACAATTCTGCTGCAGGCATTATGCTACAACCACGAGCAGTTACGCTAGTGATTCTGACTTATAGCAGTTCTTTCAGATTAGAAGATTCAATACCACCTTTAGAGGGAGGAATGGATGGATGGACAAATAGATTGATAGATGTCAGAATAGACAGACCCTGAGAGTGAGAACACAGGCAAAACCTTCTTTGTGCTTCAGTAGAAGACACCTCTTGTCACATACCTGTTTTCCCACATAAGTTGTTAAAGGTTCTTGAAAATGGGTAACTCATAGCAAGCATTGGTGTCACCAGGATCAGGGACGTTGACTGTAAGAGAGAAGATTGCTTTTGGTCAAAAACCTAGAACTTTCTTTGTAGCCACATTGAGAAGGAAAAAAAGAAAAAAAAGTTTGCAATAAAATGTTGTTTGATAGTACAAGTAGGCACTCCACAGAGGGACAAGTTAGATGTTTGTGAGACATCAAGCTCACGCCATTTTCCTGTTTGTGATGGTGATGAAGGAGATCAACTTTAAAAGAAAGTACAGTACACAAACCAGTCTCTAACTGTTGACCACAGAAGATGTCTTCGGCTCCAGAGGCTGACGTATCAGACAGTACAGGGTTCTGGTCCCTGATCTGAGGGAGTATAGCCATTAAAGTAGCCAGAAAAGCTAACGTTTGTATGTTGGGAGATGGCTATTGAAGGCCAATAGTCTGAGAAAATCAGAGGCAAATTTAACTTGACACACTAGATGGCATTGGAGCACAACTCTATGCAGGCCAGATGTGGATGAAGAAACTGCTGCTAAAATCAAGTTTCTTTTTTGGTTCTGGAGTGGTTTGAGAATTCAATGCAATTCCTTCAAAAATTAGAAAAATGTATGAAAAACACCTCTTTTTCTCTTCAGTCCTTCTCCATTTGTTAGTTTGTACCACAGTGGAAGAAATTAGGCAGTTTTGTGCACTGTCACCTATGTCATAGGGTGGTAGGGGAAGAAAGCAAATGAATCACATCTAAAAAGTTTAATCAAATACTTTGATCTTGCTTTATTTCTTCCTTTTCAGCAGAACTGCTACGGAAATATGCCAGTTCCCACTACCTGGGGTAGCTTCCACAGTGTCAACTGGAGCTGGAAACGTCTGGCCCAGGAGACTTTGTCTGGAAAGGAATCCAGAATTGGGGTTCCAGACTTAACAACTTGTTCTCTTTACTTTTTTTTCTGCTAGATGTGTCAGTACAGGAGGGATTGAAGAAGCTGACCCACTTAATGATAGTTGTGTCAGTTAGTCCTGCCTTCTTTCCAGTTTCCCGGGAAAACAGGAGTTTTTCCCACAGGCAGAATAGCACCACATGTATCAGATGTCATTTTCAAGCCAGAAAGAAGGAATGGTGCTTTAAAAATATTCCCAGACCCAGGTTCCTGGGAGTAATTGTCCTGCAGAACACACTGGAAACCTGGGAGTACCAGTTTAAAAAATCCCAGTGGATGATTCTGGAGATCCTAAATGAAGAAACATGGGGCTACATCAGATGAGTCTGATGTTGTTCAAAGACACTGCAACAGGCTGGAGAAATGGGTTGTCAGGAATCTTACGAAGTTCAGCAAAGGGAAATGTGAAGTCATCTTGTCCCTTGGCTGGAACACATGGTGTTTAACCCCATGTGCCAGGACAGGCTGGGGGCCATCTGACTGGAAAGGAGTAGGGACAGAGACAGACTTTTCTTTGTGCTCAGTGAAAGAGCAAGGGGCATTAGGAGCAAATAGAAATACAGAATCACACTCAAGAAGAAATTTATTCACTGTGAGGGTGGTCAAAAACAGAAACACAGGAAAAGACTACACAAAGAGACTGTGGTGTCTCCAGCCTTGGAGCTAATCAAAATTCAACTGGATATGGTTCTGAGCTCTAGCTGACTGGGTGGGAGAGTGGTACTAGATGATCTCTGGAGGTACTTTCCAACTTCAACAATTCTTTGATCCTTGAGGAAACTGGAGTGATTTGAGCCAGTGCTGCTCCTCTGAGCTGACAGTTCAGCCTTAATGGACTCTTTAATTCCTTTGAGGCTATGTACCCATCTGTCTTTATTATGCTGTTTTTCAAGTCTGCTTCCCATTTCTTTAGCAGTATCTGTACAGGCTCTTCTGAATAAACCCTGTTCAGATACCAATATAAAATTAAGCTGCATTGTCATACAAGAATGATGCAAGCACTCATCACCATTTTCTACTTCCACCCCAGTGACCAGTGGTTAGATGCTGATCCCTTCGATTCCTTACCCACCCTGGTGTGGCTGTTCTGCTCCAGAGGTTTGTCAAGCCTCATTGCAGAAGCAGGTAGTTCTGTGGGTTTACTCCTTCACTCACACCGGGAAACCATTCCCATGACCTTCCTAATGAGTACTGGTCAATCAATGCCACGAGCAGATTTGCACTTGGTTGGATCCAAGGATCCTCTGGCCCAGTAGCTTCTTATCCAACATGGGCTATTAGCAGAGGCTCTGGGGAAGAGTTTTACACAAGTGATGTAAGCTGTAGCAGCTCATCTTGAGAATGGTCTTTGCACTTCTGGCTATCAGAGGTACAGGGACTTCTGGAGGCAAAGGCAAGACCTTGGTGTTTAACAGATCTCAAGGGCCTATTAAGCTTCCACAAAATGAAGTCAACCGTAAGAAAACCTGGGAGAGTGTCCAACATCCATAACGTCCAGGGGCAAGGTGGTCTGAATCTCCTTTGCTTGCTTTGAATCTGCCACTCATTAAGGCTGGGCCTGGTCCTTAATTATCAAACTGGATGGCACACTGGCTCCATGGCCTCACAACAGCCAACAGCACTTGTGTTACACTCCCCAGCAGCTGCTGAGCCTGAAGAGTCCCATGTCATTCCAGCAGAGCGGTCACCTCACCTCTTTGGTACTTGTCCTGCCCTGCCTCTTTCCGCTCGGGCTGTATCTTTTTTGACTTTCATTAAGCTAATTTGTCTCCACGCCAGCATTTTCCTGTGGCTTAAATGGCTCTGCCTCCCTTTGAGCATTTTGGACGAAAGGCCTCTTGTTCTCTGAGATCTTTGTAGGTGAGGAACGCATGGAGGGAGGGACCAGGAGCTGATAAAGATTCGAAGGTGTGAAGGGAGCAGATACATGGCTGGCACAAGGCAGTCAGTCTCCATGCCTGTCCAGTGCCTTATAGCATCTGAGCCCTGTTTTAACCTTTACAAACATCTGCAGAGCATTTTTTATTTCTTTTTTTTTCCTCAGCATTTTGATCTCTGGAGCACAAATTGAAATGGAGGGAATTCCATTTAATAACAAGAAGCAGCTTGGTTTTGTTTTTTTTTATTTGTTTGGGGTTTTGTGTGTGTGTTTTTGTTTGGGTTTTTGTTTGTTGGGGTTTTTTTTGTTTTGGTTTGGTTTTTGGGTTTTTGGTTGGTTGGTTGGTTTGGTTGATTGGTTTTTATGCTGAGGGTGTCAAGAAACCACAGCTTTTTTTTCCGAAGAGTTAGTGGATTTTCCAGCTTTAGAGATACTGAAAACCTCATGGGACAATGTCCTAAGCTCTAATTTACCTTGCATTGAGCAGTGGGTTTGGAATAGGTGATCTTGAGAGGTTCTTTTCTACCTCAACTCTTTCATAATTTTGTGACATCTCTGTTTAGCAGGAACACTGTTTGTGTTTCTGTCCTAATCATATTCCTCAGCAATCATTTTCCTGAAGCCCTGTACAAACTTTGTTAGTGGAATAGATGGTATTTGATCTGTTCTCCCACTTTAATGTGAATGCCTGGCCTGAGCAGAGGCATTTCCAGACACCCAACCAAGCTGTGCTTCAATGCAGGGAGGAGAGCAATGGTCATTGGGCCAGAGAACCTCGCTGCAGATGGAAGAGAAGCCTTCCAGGACCTTCCTTAAGGGTCTAGTCACTGTTTCATTTATGTTCTATCCTTTGTTCATTAAAATCGGAGTCTTTGCAACACATAGACATGATTTTGACAAAAGATTCATACTTCTTCACACTTTCTGTTCCCAGCATATAACAGAGGCTAATCTGCCCCCTTGACTCACAAGTTCAGGCTTATCTATCCTTTCTGGCTCATAGCTGGAAAGAGAATCTTCCCCAATAAGTTCACCTTGTAGTTCTCTTAGGTTGTGAATAAATAATAGTGCTGCTGAAATTTTCTGTTTTCTAACTTAAAATTTCAGTTACATCTTGTAGTTTATTTCTTGTGGAATTTAGAGCAAAGGTCCACCAGTCTCCTCATTTCTTAGCAATTATAGGTAAAACAATGAACTTTGAAAAAGGGAGCACATATTAATACTTATGTTATTAGTGTCTTCTCTTTCTCTGACTACTATTAATAAATAATTCAGAATATAATTTTTATTTGAATTAAAAGGCTCTTGGAGAATGTTAGACTATTCAGCAATAACTAAAATATATTGTTAGGTCAAGGTTCTAACCTTTGATTGCTGCGAACTCCACTTGGACACTGAATTCCTCTTCAGCAGGGCTTCTTGTATCTATTTGTTAAAAAAAAAAAAAAAAATCAATCAGTAAATACAGCAATCATGTTCAAATTCCAACAGTATTTTCATATAATATAAGAAATAGTTTGAATTCTTACCTTCTTGTCCCAGAGAGCCCCAAACACCAAAATGAAGAATCCCTAGGAGACAAATAATTACATGCAGGTTGATAATACCAAGCTTTTAACTGCATTACCTCATAATTACCTCAAATATTATCCATGTTGACTATTTAAACTCTGAACAGTTTAATGGAGGGCATTTTTCTAACTGTCTCACATAATGTACTGCTGATGTGGTAGGAGTTCTTCAGGCCTCGTCTATTTAAACCGTGTGTATATCTGGTCTACAGAAGTGATGCCCATAGTTTGCTACCACTAAATGTATTTAGAAGAAGTGACCTTTGTGTATGGAAGACATGTCCTGCCTATGATACCCAGATAAGCTATCAGGTTCACAATATACAAGACAAGTGAGTTTGTCCCAACAGAGTTTTGACGCCAGTCTTAAGAGACATAACTATTTTGTCCTTCAAAAAATTGTGTAGTACTGGGATCCTACTGGCCACCTAAATATACTGTAGAAATCATACTGAAAGCTCTCAATCGTGCATATTTTGGTCATTTCTTCTCTTTATTATTAGTACCACTCAGCTGTTCTTGGTGACTTCCATGTTGTTTATACTTCCTCATTACTTGAACCCTCAAGAACATAATATGATGCCTCCAGATGCACTGTAAATGAGACCAGACATGCTGAAACTGGCCCACCTGAACATAATAGGGCTATTTTCCTGATCTTCAGAATTTAAGTTCTTCCCAAAGCTACTGACATAGTTGGAAGTTATCTTTATGTCAGCTTTATCTATAAGGTACACCTGAAAATACAAAGTACTGCTGAATTCCTGGACTGGGTTTCCCAAGGAGCCCTTTGGGAATAAGGACATATAAGGCAAACCTGAGCTTTCCCAAGCTGTTTTCGTTCCCTTCCAAGCACAACACTGCAAGAACATCACTACACATTACATGGTCATAAAGGAAATAAAACCATACATATATGAAACTCACCTGCAAAGCATTGAGCAAAGAAAAGAGGATGTGGAAAGCTTGATGGCTGTCTTTGATGATGGTGGCAATGCCAAATCCCCAGGTGAGGCCTAGGAGTGGTGTCAAGATGGCCACGCTTTTGCCAATTTGAAACAAAGAGTTCCTCTCGTGCCTGTTTGTCCTCTGCCCAATGGTTGGCCTCAGTATTTTTATTATAACAACTGCAGTGATGAACAAATTCATGGCCACAATGATCAGGGCAGGTACGACGAAGGCTAAGAGAGCTTTGCTGTCCTTCCATTTGAGCCAGCAGACATCCTCTCTGATATAATTTTTCCTTGGCAGTGTGACAGCGATGGTGATGACTGCAATGACAAAGGGGCACCCGTATCCCAGACAGAATGCCACTGCTTTCTGAGCAGTCTTGCTTGTGTTATGTAAGATGAAGATCAGTCTGTAGAAAAGAATGAGGCCCAGGCTGAGCATCCAGAAAAAGACACACAGGTAGAATAAATGAATGAAGAAGGTGGCCACGAGGCAGATATCTCTGCTCATCTGCTGTTTTTGGTCCTTGATGGAGGCAGTGACAATGAACCAAACGTCAGCAATCAGGAGTGATGTAGCTATGTTGAGTATGCAGACATGGCGCATGTAGGAGGTTGTGTTGTTTGTCACGTATTTCCAGACTAAGTATTCAATTATAATGCAGGCTGCCAAACTCAAGATGGAAATGGCCAGTCCAATGTAGGTAATATAACTTTCAAAGCTGATCTGAGAGGATTTATCAGGTGACATCAGAATGGAGAATGACGTCAAGTGATTGCAGGAACACATGACATAATTTTCTTCCTCTGTGGGTGTGCAGCCACGAGTATTCCAGCCACCACTTCCTTTGTTGAGTGTGAAGTCCCAAAAGACACAACGGGGCGTCTTTAGAGATGGGTTTTTCTTTGCAAAGGTCATATTAACATTGAACTTCTGACTGCTGTTGCTGCTCACAGTTGTTGATATAAGTAAGCTGTTTATACATCCTGATTCATTCTGGGGTAAAAGAAGTCCAAGGTTTGAGTACATCACACTGACGATGGTTGAATTTTGTGTTAGATTCCAAATTTCAGATTTACCAACGAGCACATTAACTGTGAGGTTTTCTGTACTGGTGAAGTTCTTATTATAATCTGTGCTGCTGTTTTCTGTGACAACTATCCCTTGTAGCTGAAGGTTGTTTACAGAGACGGAAGGAATGGTATTATTAACTGGTTGGAGACGCAATGAAAAATTTTCTACTGAACTCAGTAATAAAGAACTTTGGTTTTTCTCCTGTTTCTTCAGGTCTTCCCAAGCTTTAGATGTGGGATTAGCAACAATAACATTCACTGTGGAGAGGAAATCCTGGAATGACAGAGTAATGTTGTTACAGAAATCCCATTCAAATCATCGTTGTTTCTGATGATAATTTCTGCATGGTCCTAGAACTGCCTTTTGAAAAAGCCGAGTATTTTCTTATTTTGCTCAATCCATGTGAAATCTTCAATTGTCAACCCTCTGCATGCTCAATTTTCAAATGGTTTGCAAAAGTGGAGCTATGTGCTTTGGGTTTTTTTACTTATTACATAGTATTTTTCTTCTCTAGCCTTCTTTCCCTTCTTTCTCAGCCTTTGCGTTATGTTTGATTTCTCACTCTCTCTCATTTAGGGTTCTTCAGCTACAAATGAAGGCTTCTAGGTATTTCTGTCTCATTCTGCTATTCATTTGTTGTAACATCTAATTGATTTTCTGTGCTTCCTCATGGCCCCTGGAATTTATTCTCCCTATCCTTATTTCAAGATTTTGTTTCTATTCCTGCTTCTACTCACAGAATCATAGAAACACAGAATGGTTTTGACATTTAAAGATCACTCAGTCTAACCACCATGCCATGGTCAGGTACATCCAAGCTGACCTTGAACAGTTCCAATGATGGGGCATCCACAACTTCTCTGGGCAACCAGTGTCTCACCACCCTCATAATAAAAATTTTCTTCCTTATGTCCAGTCTAAACCTCTTTCAATTTAAAACCATTACTCTTTGTCCTGTCACTACAAACCCTGGAAAAAGTCTTTCTCCATCTTTCCTGTAGGCCCCCTTTAGGTACTGAAAGGCTGCAATAAGGTCTCACTGGAGCCTTCTCTTCTCCAGGCTGAACAACCACAACTCTCTGGGCCTTTCCTCATAGCAGATGGGTTCCAGCCCTGTGATCTTTTCTGTGGACCTCCTCTGGACCTGCTCCAACAGGTGATCTGAAGTTCATCTTTGATGTTGTTTCATCTCATTCTTTTAATACGTGCCTGCTCCTGACCCTAACTGTGAAAGGGCTTAATAAGTATAGGTAAGACTTAAAATAAAACCTTACTTGAATAGTGAATTTGTCTGCAACTGCTGGGACAGAGGAGATTGTATCCAGGATTTTAATGATTGCAGCCAAGTTTGCAGGAGAACTCTCCATTGTGTTTTTCTCATTGGTTGTCTGTTCATTAAGTTTTTTCAGGAAGTTGGGTAGTTTTGCTTTTGCCTCAGGACTCTTGACCAAGGTCTGGAACAGAAGAGAACAGTACATCACATCACGTGTGTGCAGTTTGATCCTTGTTCATAAGGGTTACCCCTATATTAGTAAAGCAAACAGACCCAGGGCCATTCTAGACATGCTGGTACGTTCAACACTCTGACCATCCAAAGCCAGGTATCTTAATTCACTACTGAGAGTGGTCTCATCTGTGTTAACTCGCAGACTGCTTCTGGATATTCTGGGGTAGAAAATCATTGTTCTGGGCACAAACAATATGAGGGAGCAATCTAGCAAGTAAAGGAAATACATAATTGAGTAGTTGTACCTTGGCCTAGGGCCTTGCTATGCCTAACTTCCTAAAATAAACATAGTAAGTATTTGATGAAAGACAGATAAGTATTCATATCTAACCCCACTGAGAGCAGGGTAAATGGATGGTTTGAAGAAGTGAAGTGCAGTAGGATAGGACACAGGGCCCAGCACCTATCTGTGAAGCATAGTGGCTGATGGGGTACGCTAAACAGGGCCAAGGTCTGAGCTTGGTCAGTGGCCCAGTGTTGTCCCTACTGCATCGCTGTTAGCATACTCTGTAGCATGCTTTGAGCTTATGCCAAACAGCATTCACTGAGGGAATGCCTGAGTGTGGTTCAGGGAACACTCCAGGACAGCGACTGCTCCCGCTGGACACTATGAATAAGGTCACCCTGACTAGGGGAGAACGCATTCATGTGTGTGGATATTAACCATGCAGTGCCACATGCCCTCTGGGCTGGAGAAGGGCACCTAGCCTCTTTCACTGACAACCATTCTTTGTAGA
>JANVCC010000018.1:4914617-4997309 GCA_025345505.1 Todiramphus chloris collaris
CTGTCACGACATGGCTTTATTAATGTGTCCCCTTCTCTTCCAATGCCTTTGCTGTCTGAGCAGGAAACTTCCTCAGCTGTATTGAGAAAAAGACATAGAAAACTAAGAAGCAGGCAGGTGAATAATTTACCCCATCAAACCTGTGACCTCTTGAAGTTCAGAGCCTTTAAGTTAGAATTTCAGTTTTCTCTCTTCATTAAGTATGACCTTTCAGGGTATACACGTCTTGCATTCCCAAATTTTTGGAATCATGAAATTAAAAAGGAAATTGAATAAAGCTCCTTGTTTTGGAGTACTGAATCAATTCAGCAAGCCAATACCCAAAGTTTTAGGATTTGTCTGTTAGATTACAGGGTTAGATAGAGGTGGAGAGGGATTATATTCACCACAAAGCGAACGGCAATTCACACAAAGTTTATTCTGCTAAGGGACCCAAGTGCTGATGTACCACTCAAAGGAAATTCATTAAGACCTTGATGATGAGGCCTCAACACCTTTTTGATGAACACTGGGTCTTGATAATTGGCTTTGATCATGTTGGTCATATCAGTAAGTATCTGCTGATTAAACTAAATCAAGCCTATTGCTTAAGAGAGTGAAATCTGGTCCTTCACCAGTAGGCACCACTACTGTGGAAAAGGATTTTCTGCATTATAGAGATGTCCAACATTTATGTCTTTCTTTCCAATTTAGAAAAAAAAAGCCAGCATATCCAGACCCTCTCAGAACTACACATAAAAACTGCATTTAGCAATGTCAAATCCTAATTACCCAGCGCTTCCTGCAGAGCTGACTGGAAGCTGGGTCCGCCCAGGTTTCTGCAACACCTCATGGAGGTTGCTATTCTTGTATTTGAAGTGGGTATGCTCTCCCACGAGCTGATGTCCTGAGCTAGACGACTTCTTCCTGAGGCATCACAATCTTTTATCTTTGCTAAATTACTGGTGCAAACTGAGAGCTGCATGACCACATTTCCACACAGAGGACAAAGCTTGGTGGTGTAGGCTGCACCAGAAGGAAGCAGGGACAGCAGATGACTGAACTATAACTTCTTGGGAACATACTGGGGTCACTGTCAAGTGCAGTGAAGATAAAACATCTTGTCTACTCATACTTGCCCCTGTGTTTCAGAATTTCCCATCAAAAAAAGGAGACAAAAAATTCTTGGCTAACAAAAACTGCTCCTGTTAGGTGTCTGATTTAACACAGGTACTGTGATTTCCTATTTAACAGCTTAAAATAATTACTTTTTTTCTTACCAGGTATCAGGTGCAGGGTTATATTTTTACTCTTGACTTCCTGTCCCACGCGGTTAACAAACTTGCAATATGCCCTGATGTCTTCCTTTTTTCCGCATTCTCTTTCTGTGTAATTGCACGTGTAGCAAAACAAATTTCCTTTTTCCTTTTTCACTGCATGGAAGGATTAAGGCAGGTTAACACAGGGTCAAGCAGCTAGCAGAGAGCAGAAAGCTCCTGCAAAACTTTCTTTCGTGTGCATCCTACAGAAAGAAAACTTCCTTTGTGGTACAAAAAAAAACCCCTTCCTTTCTGTATGCTGACCTTTGTCCCTTACTCCCCACTTAGTAAATCTGCTGTGTGATCAGTACCTTTTCAGTTACTGATGTATGAGCAAACCCTGTTACTGTGCAGGGATCAAAATTTTCTTTATAAACCATTTTGGAGTATACTCTTCCTGCTTCTACCACTGTTCTTGTATGGTTCTTTTGAGCTCAGGATCTGTACCACACCACCACTTCTTTTCAGTATGCCTGTGCCTGAGGGTCCCTGGCTGCAGTCTCTTTCAACAAGGCCTTGGCATTTTTCTTAGCAACGGAAGGACCCCTCAGCCTCCACCTGTTTTACATTTCACCCTGTTGTGTTTGTACTCCTGCATGTTTTCTGCATGAGTTTAGGTGCCTCTTCTTTTTATAACCTGCTTGAAAACTTATAGTACATAAAGACACACCAGGGAAGCTGCAGACCTGCCCTAAATTTGAAGACACGGAAGCTTAGGCTTTTGTGCTGTTAAAGATACGTTACCTGTATCCTCGATGAAAATAAAATAGCCCTTTGAATTGCGTTCGCAACGTGTTCTTATACATTTTTCATTAAACAGATCATCTTAAGCAACGTTCCCTTGATGCTCAATTCAAAAAAGTGGCAGAGTGGAAGATAAAAGCAAATACATGGGAATTGGCAATTTCTAATCTGAGCAAAAATGTGAATGTTCACTTCTTACTGCCTGGCAAGGCAAACCAAACATTGAATGTACCTATTACCACTACAGCAGTGACTTCAGCTGCTCTTCTGTTACCCTCAGCCATGCTCCCCAGGCATAGCAACCATCCCCAAAAGAGTCCATTATGTATTTTTTACACTCTCAGGAGGACTTGTGGGTTGTCAGAAAAGTAATAACTATGAATTAGTTACACAGACCTATCTGAAAACAAAAACAACCCCCAAAACTGGGTTGTGACGCATAGTGCAACTAGTGATTCTGTAAGTTTATTGATTCTTACCAACGTTGGGTTTTTCTTGTTGAACCATGAATGTAACAGTGTAATTTTCCGTGTTATTAGCACTTATGCAGCATTCAAGGGCTTGGCTCACTTCGCACTGTATAAATGCTTCAATGGGATCTGTCATGATGTTCTGCTCCAGAATCAAGGGAACAACCTCGATTGTCACATTGGCAGAACTCTCCACATGCTTCTGGGAGAATGTGCAGATGTAGGTGCCTGAAAGAAATGACACAAACAGTGTCTCAGTCAACAGAAGTGCATCTCAGCTTTTGCATGGTCATGAGCCCTAATACTGAACAAATGAAGTGGTGATGCTGGCAGTACCATGTCTTCTTGTCCTCCAGCAGTTATGATTTTAACTCTTTTTTTATAATTTACTGTGGCCAGGTTTCACAGTGTTTTGCAGGGCTAGAGATGCTGTAACACATCTGGTACAGAGATTTCATTGTCGTTATAACCAATACAAACCAGGTTCACTCACCACTGCTGTCCTGTATAGCGTTCGTCACTGTGAGCACAGACGTGGCTGCAAATGTGCTATTTTTGATGCATGAGTCACATTCTACTGGCTTTATGTTATTTCCAGACTGGATTTTCCAACTGATTCTGTCATAAGTGTTCACATCACTTTGACACGTTAGATTGAATGAACGTCCCTCGGGAACTGATGAGTTTGTGCTTGAAGATATTGTTACGTTGGCTGGGACAACACAAGATAAATATCATATTATTGAGAATCACTTGTTATAATCATTTGCTTGCACAGAGGCCACCTATACATTAAAGAGCTGATGGTCTGTTACGTGCTACCTGACTCTTACCTTTCCGGAGGTACGTCACGCTGATGTTTTGACTGTGCTGGGCACCATGTCCAGTCTGCATCTTGCATGTGTATGTTGTCACTGTACCTGACTTCTCAGGCAGGCATAGTGAGTCATTGATGTTGAGCTTGTATTGGGTGCAGTTGTCGCTGAAACTGGAGACTCCTAGAGAGAAATAAACGTTCCTTGAAGGGGCTGTGGATGTCCAAAAATGCCTGGACTCTAGAAATCCCAAGTAATTGTTCTAGCTAAGGAAAACCTTGTGGGTTTGTATTTAACCTTTGACATCATAGCACTTTTAATCCATCATTGTTTAAGTTCGATCATAACTTTTACTCTGGCAACACTCACAGGGAGTGTTTTTCCAAAGGCCTGAAAATGGCTCTCACCACAGTGCTGGGCACCTACTGCCAAAACCCATCTGGAGCAACAGCGTTGCTTGGATACCTCAGCACAAGCAAAATCAAAGAGTATTCTGGTTCAGCCTAAATTCAACATCTGTGGTATTTAGGGTGGGTAAGATAAGTAAAAGAAGACTAAATACTGCAGATTCCAATATCACCTTATTTTTAAATAAAAATTTGGAGGTACTTGACATGCAACTTTAAGTCTGAGGAGTGCTGGTTGAGCTACAAGGGGAAAACCCCACTAAATCTGTCCCATGCTGTACCTGAAAGTGCATCTGGCTTGAGAATAAAGTTTCCCGGGGGAAAGCCTGGCCACAGGGAATCAAGGACAGAACAGCTCATTACAATAGGCCAGGGTCACCCCTCTCTCTGCAAGCACTGCTGCACACCAGTACCTGTCCTCTGTGGAAATGGCTCTGCACACAAGCTTTGAAGGTTTTCTCCCATTTTGCTGTCCTGCTTTTTTGCTACATATCATTTATAACAAATGGTTAACAATAAACAGTTAATCCAAACACCTACAATATTAAAAGGGCAGTAGACTGTAATTAGGGTTCATAGACATTTACGAGTGTGTTTATTGATGTTATTTTCTAACTCTACATAACATGTTTATTTGGCACTTTATTAAGTCTTTGTATTCATAAGTAAAAGCTAGTGGGATGCCATTGACTCAACTGGTCTGTGATATATCACAGCTACAGGTGGAGAGGGAAACTATGCTGCTATGCTGCAGCTGCTTCGAAGTGTAGCACCTGCTTCTCTTGGTTGCCAAATTTCACCATGTGCTACACAGAAGCTTTTCATACCCCAAGGGTGATTCTGGAGATAGCAGTGGAGACAGATGCACTCATCCTTGTTTTCAAAACTAGAGACAAAGTCATTGTGATGCTGTTTCCATCCAGGATGGCACGGTTTTAAGCATCAGTGTCTGCACAGTGCATGGAGATGCCCAGAATCTCACTGGCCTGGCACAACATATACAGAGTCTCTACCGTTGATGTCCATCCATCATTCTTCCCACATACATGCACCTTTGGAATATATCCTGTATTCATCCTAGGACTTGACCTTTGGGGTAGCCACTTAGGAGGAGATCTTTGAACAAACCTAGCAGGTTAAAGACAATCTTTTGTTACTCTTACCTGTAATATTGATCGGCCCATTTATTGTCCAGATGCTGGTAAGTGATGGTAAGTGTCTGTTAATACAACAGGACAGCACAGGACTGTTCGTCTGCATTGCCAGACTGTTGCATATAACATCAGTCTTATTTGGTTTTGGAGTGACATAGAATGGAGAGACTGTTACTGTTTTCATGGCCTTGTATATCACTGTGTGAAATGGATTGCTCTTTGTAAAAATGCACTCGTAGGAACCTGCAAAGCATAGGCAATATCTTAGCACTGAGAACACGTTTTGCTGTTTTGCCCTCTACATTTGGAGTTCAGAGCTGGAAGCTACTTCCACACCTCATTTTCACATCTCCCTGCTCTGCAGTGACTCTGCTACTTGCTAATCAAAATGTTCCCTCGGGTCATCTGCAGTATGCTTTCTGCAGAGTCCTGGTGCCAAATGTATCTAGATTAGGCAGCTTCAGTGCTGATGGGTACTTGAGCAGAGACCAGCGCTCCAGCACTGAAATACTTAAAGTCTAGCTGAGTTTGTGTTTTCTGGGATCTGTATATTACCCATAGTCCACATGGCAGCAATGTAGCACGGTAAGAATATAGGCTGACTGTGCAAAAGCTTCCTACACATGATGGGTGAGACATACTGCCCAGGACAGACTCCTGGCACATACATTGCTCAGAACATATAGCCAAAGAGAGACAAGTGTCTTTCAGACACTTTCTTAGGCTCTTGTCCCCTAGCTGCAGACAGGCTTCTTTTTGAAACTGGCCATCAGAGCTCCAAAATTCCTTTATACTTTAGAAGCATGGGATATATTGGTATATCCAAGTGAGTAGGCCATTCACATAGGAGCAGAGACACCAAAGTTCAAGGAATCCTTAGGCCAAAGGAGTTTGGACCCATGACTCCTACTTCACATATGTCTGCCCAAATATCTGGTGCTCTTTTTGAAGCTGAATATAAAATTCATGGTCCAAAGAGAAGAGCTGAACGAGATCTTGAGCTTCGGCTCTGATAATACATGATAATTCCTCTGATAACTCCTCCCAGCAAAATGCCACCAATTTAGCTGTTTCTGGTTTTCAAAAAGCTCTAAACATGAGCATATGAAAAACTGTAACTCTGAGCTCTGTTTAGTTAGGTTATGGTTGCAAAGGGGGCAAGGGCCATTGAGGAGAAATTCAATCACAGCCTCAAGTGACCACACCAGAAGTGTGGGAAGGCCTTACAGACATGTAGTCACCGCTACCTTCTGTGATGTGACAAGACCTGCCACTGAGAAGACCCAGCCCTGTACAGTTAGTTCATGTCTTCCTGACAGTATTAGTCACTATGTAGTTCATTAAAGAAAAAAAACCCACAAACCCTGCACCTGAGAATTATGAAAAATGGTGTATTTTTCACATTTACTCTAGGAAAACACAGTCACTGCATTTGTCTTTGTTTTTTATAGAGCTACCCACACGAGACATTTACATTCCCTGTTTTAATGACACAAAATCATACCAGAATCCTTCATCGTAATGTTGATAATTTCAAGAATCGACCTTGAAACGTTTGTATCGATCAAATACTGTAAGCTGTTAGAGAGGTTGTGATCAGAATGATGCCAGGTCACATTCTCAGATGTTGAATTTATCTCACAAATCAGCCTTACTGTATCCCCTTCATAAATGTCTTCAGGACTCACAGTGAAGCTTGTCTGATCTGGGAACACAAAGAATAACATTCTGTATTATTGTCATTTCAGATGGTGTCTACATGATATCTTTCATCTTCTGTGAATCACAGATTCATTAAGGTTGGAAAAGACCTCCAAGTCCAGCCATCTACCTAACCTTATCATGACCACTAAACCATGTCCTGAATGTTCCAGGTGCTAATCCTAGGTGCTTTGCAAGTAATACACACTCAACATCAGCCGCAGGGCACTACCTCTGATACAAGCTATGCAATTCTCCCACAACATATTCTTCTACTGACTTAGTCAGCCAAGGATCCTAGGTGGTTTTATGCAGAGAGCAAGAAATACTATCAACATCACTACTTTCTAAGTAGATAAACAGGGAGGAAAAGCAACCAGTGCACTGAGAGTACAGCACCTGTGGGGTGCTGGATCAGGCAACGAAATTGTAACCCACTCTTCAGCAGCAGCATGGAAAACATGCCAAGGAAACCAAGGGGAACCTGTGCTCATGTAAACTGCAAGAAGTTTTTTTGTTTGAAGAAGTGGGGAGTGCTGGCAGCCTGATATCCTAAAAGATGTCTTAGTGGACTTAAGGATATTCAATCCTTCTCCCGTGGAGAGATTGCACTGGGGTTCAGTGGAGTAGCTGGAAGGTCTTCCATGAGAGGTACTACATGCATAGTCATCTCCTGTAAGTGCTGAACTTTGGTGGCACAACATGAAATGAAACAGACAGAGAAATAAATGTCTTTTGAAGGTCTAATACCAAATAATAAATAATACAAGGCAGCTATGTGGTTGAGACTAGAAATACCAAAGTAAAGGTTGAAGAAAAATGTTGAGAGAGATTTAAACTTACTAATTTTTAGTTCTGTGAAGGTAGATTGGTTTAGGTGGTACGATTCATCTAGAAATTGGTGTACAAATCTGTTGGAATTCGCTATCTGTTCAAAGGTTGCTGCTCCTGCTTTTACTTCATAGTTCACAAAAACACTTCCAGGACTAAATGGATACAAGAATGAGAGAAGCACAGAATCAGATATCCTGATATCCTAATATCCTAATCATATATTAGTGGTTTTCTCTGTTGTAATGACCTATCTTGCACAGCTAGGAAGGCTTCACAGGGCTCTCCTGTGAAGGCTTCTGTCATGACTCAAGACCTCCTTGGTACACTAGAAGGTTGTGTGACAGCTCTTCCCAAAGTAAGAACACATTTCTGTGACATCTCCCTTGTCTGCTGCCTTTTTCTAGGAAGCTTCCCATAGAAAATCTAAAATAGAGCTTCATTTAAATATGTATGGACTTAAGTAATGTTTCTTTTATACAGTCCCCATATTATTTCCAGACTCAATGTACTAATTCATCTTCCAGATGACCTGGGAGATGATGTCAGGTTTATTCGCATCCTTTTCTCTTTTTGGGTGGAATTCAGTCTTCCCCACAAAAGGCTTAGATCCAGTTGGAGAATGATTATATTTCTTGGACTTTTACACAGTAGCGAATTTTACCCATTACCCTATTTCCACACTAATATTTGGTCTTTCCTTTGCAGCTATTATATTGTTAATCTGTATATAGATACTGGGCATGGGCTCTAGGCAGAGTTAATTTAGTCCTTGCTGACCTTGAGACTGCACAAAAAGACTTGTGTCTTTCAGGAAAAAAAAATAAATTGTTTGCTTACCTGAAACCAATTACTGTTGCTGATACAAAGCCTGGTAAACATCTGTAGCTAGCATTAAACTGTAAACAAAGACATGTTGCATGACATAAGTTCTCTGTATATTACTCTAGTGTGCTTAAAATAGGAAATTCTTCACTCAACACTGATGTGAGTAAGAGCATGTGGCCTGATGCTCTCCCTAC
Source organism: Todiramphus chloris collaris (assembly GCA_025345505.1). Classification (NCBI taxonomy): domain Eukaryota; kingdom Metazoa; phylum Chordata; class Aves; order Coraciiformes; family Alcedinidae; genus Todiramphus; species Todiramphus chloris. Next base: position 4,923,060 of record JANVCC010000018.1, read on the forward strand.
TGCCACTGGGAGAAATTTGTGTTGATGGATTCATTCCTCATGCACTCATGTGAATTTAATCTGGGACCAACAATTTGATTTTTTTTTTTTCATGTTTTTGGTGCCGAATATTTCTAAATACTTCCCTGTCAGCCAGCATAATAAAGTGAAAGGGAATATTGGCCCACTTGTAGCTACTACTGTTGTGTACTTCACAGCTCCCCACAAGGACAGCGCACCATATTTCTCAGACACTTCGGGTAAATACCCTATTTCTTAGAGGGCTTTCTACCTTCAGAGATGGAAAACAAAAGTTATTACCGCTTTTTCAAGGTCAGCTTTGTATGTTTTATGTGATTCGGAAGAAGAATCTGTGAGATTGTCTTGAAAGTTTATGTCAAGTCTGACGGACATATTCATTACAACGGGCTCCTGCATATCACATGAGTCTGCAAGGAAAAGCATACAAATAAATGGAAAAATAATCAAAAGAAATGCTTACAAAGTGATTTCTTGAACTTTTTCTTCCAAGTTAATCCTAGGGTCTTATAAACATATAATGGTTTGGGTTGGAAGGGGCTTTAAAGATCATCTAGTACACCACCCTGCCACATGAAGGGACTTCCAGCCTGACCTTGAACACTTCCAGTGCTGGGGCATCCACAGCTTCTCTGGGCAACCTGTTCCAGTGTCTCACCAACCTCACAGTAGAGAATTTCTTCCTTATGTCTAATCTAAATCTATCCTCTTTCAGTCTAAAACTGTTGCCCCTTGTCCTGTCACTGCAGGCTCTAGTAAAAATTCTTTCTGCGTCTTTCCTACAAGCTTCTTTTAAGTATTCCAAAGGCCACACCAGAGCCTTTTCTTCTCCATTCTAAACAATTCCTACTTTCTCATACCAAAGGGGTTTCAATCCTTCAACCATTTTTGTGTCCCCCTCTAGACCCACTCCAATAGGTCCATGTCTTTCCTGTGCTGAGCACTCCAGAGTTGGACACAGCTCTACAGGAGGAATCTCACCAGAGCAGAGAAGGGCAGAATTACCTCCTTTGACTTGCTGGCCATGCTGCTTTTAATGCAGCCCAGGATGCAATTGACTTCTAGACTGTAAGTGCACACTGAGTGTTCACATCCAATTTTATATCCACCAGAACCTCCAAGTTATTTTCCATGGAGTTGCTCTCAATCCATTCATCCCCCAGTCTCTGTTGATACAAGGGATTGCCCTGACCCACATACAGCATCTTACACTCCATAAGGCTTATACAGATCCCTCTTATTCTGGGTTTGGCTCGGGTTAATTATCACAAACAGCTGCTGGTCCAAGCATTTGTGAGGGGCTGTATCTGGGAGGGACCACAGCTGGGATAAACCAAACCAGTCAATGGGATAGTCAGTACCACACTGAGTCGTGTCCCTATATAACAGAAGGGTTGGCCTAGGGTAAAGACATCTGTTTTCAACTAGCTTTAGGTGGGCTGGAGCAGGGAAAATTGATAGCTTGAGCGCAGGTAGAGCCTCCCCAGCTTCTGTTACTCACACACCACTCAGCTTGGTGTCACACACAAACTTACTGAGGGTGCACTTGATCCCACAGTCTGTGTCATTGATGAAGATATTAAATGGTATGGTTCCTTCAGGACACCATGTTGCTGCTTCCAGCTGGATGTTGAGCCATTGACTATAAGTCTTTGATTGTGGCCACCCAAACAGTTCTTTATTCATCAGTCCCTCTGTCAAACCCATATTTTTCCAATTTAGCAGCAAGAATGATGTAGGGAACTGTACCAAAGGTCCTGCAGAAGTCTAGGTAGATGACATCTGTAGCTGGATGAGTAACTTTGACCACATACTTAACTTTTACATAGCGAAAGTTACATGGGAAGAATCTCCACCTATGTCTCACTGAAATGAATGGAAAAAATCCTCAGTAGATTTGGGAGAGTAATATTCTAAGTGAAGACCCATCAATGTGCACAGAAGAATGTAAAATGCTTAGAGAGATACCAGCATTTCCTAAGTTGGGTCCGTTTAAGGACATGTTCATACCATGCCACAGGGGAGCATTGTACCCAGGGCCCTGGACTTCTAAGGGGTATGCAACTTCCACGTGGAATAGCTACTAGCTCTAGTCCTGAAAGCAGCAAAGCAGTACTGATATGGGGATGTCCTGTGATAAAAACATTGCCTATAAGGAGACTGGATTAGAATGGGCGTGCTGACAGCACTGGACTGCTTCATGCTCCAGGGCTACCTCTGCTTCATCACAAATTGGAAGTAGACCCTTGTGGGAGTTTGTCTTGCATTGCAAACAAAACAGGTAGTGTTTCCCTCAGTGCTGCCAAGCCTAAGTATCCCATCATCAGTCAGGTTCCTAAAAAGTCCTGGCCAGCTTGTCACAAGAGTCATCAAATTGAACCAAAGAAAAGACACTTGCTGGTGTTTTTCTTCTCTCTTCTTGAGTACTATGGCACACTTTGGTTACCTTTGTATGCTCCTCTGCTGAAAATCTGATGAGATGAAACTTTCTTTGCTTAGCAGAAGCTGGAAGTCCCAAAGAGGCATGTGAATGACTCCAGCAGCTGGGGCTTCAGCATGGCACTAACTATCTCCAAGTACTTGGATCAAGGTGGACCCATATCTCAAAGAGAAGAGCTCTAGACTATCTCTACCGACTTTCTACATTCGTAGGCAGTGTGGTAGCCAGCTCAGCCCTGATGTGTTTCTTTATCACAACTTTAATAAATATATCAGTTGTACAACAACAAGATGAAGCTCATCACTATTTCTCCTTACCTTCAGTCGGAGGCCTACAGTAAGACCCATTGAAAGGTATTCGCTCCGTATAGGTCATGTATCTGCAGGGCAGGTCAGGTGCTAGGCTACCAGAAGGGCAGGTTAACAAGTCACTGCACACCGTACTTGGCCAGGCATATCCTTTTTCACAAGAACAACAGCTACTGTTCTCATCAATGGGCAGACAGACTAGTGTCAGACAGAGAGAAATACCATGAAAAGGGTAAACAGGGCATAATATATTGCATTTTATATATATTTGATATTTATATATGTATATATATTTGATATTTTTATATGTTACCCTTCTTGTGAGTTCACTTGAGTGATGCAAACATGATCACTCAACACTTTGCAAATCTTACTGTATTAATTATAAATGACTAGCCAGAAATGGGAACCAGGACTAACTGATCAATTACTCTTCAGTAATTGAAAGGAAATGTGAAGCATGTTCCTAAAAATTTGCTTGGCATATTGACCAGCGTCCTGTGATAGTTTTCAAGTTCGGTATTTCTATATCACCTGAGCTAAAAGCAAATGTACAGACTTCATGCTTTTAAGGACTGTAAGGGTCTGTAATGGTCGTTCAATGTGCCAATGGCTAGTGAGGTGCTGTGTCATTCTGACTGTATCCTAACAGATGCTGCATGAGAGAAGTTAATGTTACCACAAAGTGCTTGAGTGACATACTAAGTTTTTCTGCTCGTAATGTGCCTTAATCTTGGTATCTTGATATATTAACAAAATTATTTTCACACACTGTGTGTGACCCGGAAGGCCTTTAAAAGACCCATTTGCATGTTGTTTTGAGTACTGATGAACACTTCCTTTCACTGGTTTACAAGCCAGCGACAAGAAGGTCCCCAGTCTCCTCCTTTGCTGGTGTAAATGCTTGCTCTGCTTGTACATCCTCTGCTGTATTAGTTACTTGGATGTGATGTTGCACAACCACAACTCATGTAATAAAACCTGTCTGATATCTTGCCCTGGAAGAATACATGTAGTGAGTTATCTCAGGAAAAGACTGCATCTCATGTTGCCTGTCTCTGTCAGGGTCAGAGTACAGCCTCCTACAGTGATTTACATTCCAAATGCAAGTGTAGGGAAGTAAACAGTCTGATAATCACTGTCACAGCTTCCTGAAGCTTGAAAGTAACTCAGACTGCTTGTTAGTCAAACTAGAGCAAAATCCTTTGGCTCACTCTTCCTCTGGCTTTGTCCCTTTCTTAGGAAAAGAAAAGCGTTCAGGGATATTCCTAACACTAACATTATGTAAAGAAGAGTGTTGGGATGCAGATAACAAAACATGCTGTTGTGTGCTAGACCTTCAGTCTTGTTGGGTCTTTCAGTAGGCAGCAGAGATGTTTCCGTTTTGTTGACCTCTAAGCATGATGGATGGTAAAACTGGCAGGGATGAAATACTGCTGGAGAAGCACATCACCCAGAATATAACCACAAACAGCCAACCCACCTGTTGTAACACTGACGTTTGAAACCGTCATTTCTACATTTGAAATATTTGTTGAAACTGGCAGATTAAGGTTTTTGAAGTGCTCTTTTATTGGCTCCAGTAAAGATGAATCTGTAAAGCTTACTTCAATGTCAACGGCGTACTCCAGAGGGGGAAGGTCAAAAGTAATCACTGAAAGGGAAATAGCATGAGATGGCAGAGCTGCATGTGAGGGTAAATCAAAAGTAGATTACTTTTGTTTCATCATTTGGGCTCTGTTGCTATTTAGTGGTAGCTTAGTGTAGCATTCTGCTTAGGGAATCTTATTGATTCCTTCTCAGCAGATATTCTGCACGTGTTTTATCTGCTGTTGGTCTCACAAGAGCCAGATTTCTGACAAAAGCAATAGGAAGCTGATCTAAATGGCATACTGTGACCAGAGAAAAGCTGTCATATCTACTTAATGGGTTGTCAACAATGTCCTGAAGCCATACACAATTATCTTGTGACCCCTGTCCTTCTAAGAGGCTCGGGGATTTTTCTATGCCATGTATTTCATCTTGCATAGAAGTTGTGCTTTTGCATATCAGTCTCTGACTGAACAAACATTTCCACCTCTTTCATTTGTGCCTTTAATACTGTACTGTTTTTTGGCTGGGGTAGAGTTAAATTTCTTCATAGCAGCCTGTATGGGGCTATGGTTGGGATCTGTGATGGACACATTTTAGTTAGTGTTGAACAGTGCTTACACAGAATCAAGGCTTTCTCTTTTTCCCCCCAGTCCTCCCAGCGAGGAGGCTGGGGGTGCACAAGAAGATGGAAGGAAACACGGCTGGGACAGATGACCCCAACTGACCAATATGATGTCACACACCATACAACCTTGAATATATGTCCTCACCATATGACGTTATGCTCAGCAAAAAAAGCTAGAGGAATAAGAAGGAAGGGGAGGACATTTTTCTCATTTTTACCCTCCTGATTCTGTCCCCCACTGTGCTGGGGGAGAACGAGCAGTCAGCTGGGTGGTACTTAGCTGTCAGCTGGGGTTAAACCACAACAACTACTGTCCCTTGATGATGACTGTTCAATAACTCCAGAGATGCTGTCCTCAACCCCTGGCTTACTAGAAACCTTCTCTGTTACCATATATTTCTGTACATACTGTTTCTCTTCTGCCTTTGCATCTCTGACTGGAAGCCTTCCTCTCCTAGTGCACTGTCAATCTGTGGAAAAAAGAGAGTGAAGCTCTGTGAAAAAACAAAGTGAAGCTTTAGCTGCTGTTGTTGATATAAAAGAATTAGTGAAGAAAATACTGGCATAGAGAATTTTTTTTTTTCCCTCAACCGTTCTTTGCCCCTCCCCTTGCTTTTCCTCTTTAAACAGAATATTTATATCCTCCAAGCAGGGAAATGTTAAACACCAGCTGAGGGATGTGCTGAGTGTCTCTTTGCATATCTCTGCAAGGCAATTTTCTCAGCTGAGCAGAAATTCTGTGTCTGAGCTGCAGAGCTCTCAGTCCTGGGCCAGCATTGCAAACTGCTTGGGAGACCTGGCCGCTCAGCCTTTGAATCCAGAAAGTACACAGCTCTGCAGCAGCAAAGCCAGCCTGAGGAGCAGTAGGAAAGGCATTGAAATGGCTTGTCTCCAGCTCAGGCGTCAGGTCAGCTATTTTGTGGACCATCAGTAGCGCGCTGTTGACCAGGGCAGTGGTGGCACAATTTCAGTATGACTGGGTTCACGCAGGGTGCAGCCAAGTGAGATGCAGACCATCTTATTTTTTCAATTGTGCCCTAAAAATAGACTGGCACCACAGTTAGCAAGAAAGGCTAAAGAACAAGCAAAGACACAGGCAGGAAATTTGCAGCTTTGCCAGTTTCTTGAGTCCTACTGAAATCTTTATTTACAGAAAGGGTGAATAGCTTGGCAACTCTTAAGTCATCTCTTTACATAAAGGAACCATCTGGTGTGTGATTAGAGCTGGGCTTCATGTCGCAGCTGCACTGGCAGTGAAGATCCCAAGGTGCATTGGCATTTTTGCACTGCTAAGGCTAATGACTTTCACTTTAGAGGTCAGCAACAAAAGTTACAGAAAGCCTGCTATAATCCATTTCTTCCTCCAGGTTTGGTCTCAGTGGCTTTCTGGTTTAATTATTCTCCCATAACAACTACAGGGTATTGCTATGGTGCTGAATAGTCTTTGGATTTCACACCGTTACATGATGACTCATTTGCAGGATCAACCATGGGGCAATGATGATAAAAAATAGATTGTTACTCTTGTCATGAAAATGTCTGAGACCATTTGAAAGAAAAAACAGAGCAAATGAGGTACGTGGTGACTATTAGACATCTGCCAAGCAGCAGACAGGGCTGCTGGAATCAGCTATATCTTGGTTTGCCAAGACAGGGGATGGTAGCAGAAACCACTTAAGGAATTCCCATCTTAACTCTTCAAGTCTCCTTGCCTTTTTTCAGTTAACTCAAAAAAGCACATTGTGTTCTCCTCAGTCCACCAGAACTAAGGTCCCTGTGGTGTTAGGGACTGAACAACGATGTTAGAACCCATTTTGGCTTCATAGGGTTCATTATGTAGAAGAAAAAAAGAAGCATTTTCTGTTCTAATAATAACTGTCATAGACCAAGAGTTGGTATTAACTTCCATTTGGCCAGTCCCTTTGTTTTTCAGTTCCCCTTCTGCCCTTTCTAGCTGGGGACTATTTGTGTAGAAACTGTTAGCAAACCCGTATACAGGACAGAGCACAAAGTGGCTTTCCATAATTCACACCACTAGCGAAGCAAAAGAGGTACGTGAGGATTATTGAAAAGGTGGGACATTGAAATGGAAGTCCAAGCACAACATCCAAACACAAGGCACTCAGAAACAGCATTCTGGTCATGTGTACTTGTCCTGCTGTCACAGCAGTGGTGAGACACTTCTCACATACCCATAAGCACCTCTGTGCCTCAGCTAGTTTTGTTGACACGTCACTTCTAGACAAGATTTTTTTTGTGTTTCTCTCATAGGATGTGGAAACCCGTCAGGAAGTGTCCATATAACTGTTATCTAGGCTTAGCCATGGGATCAGCAGTTTAAATCCCTTACAGTCTAATGCAAGAGAGAAACCAGTTCTGCTCAGTTCCTTCTGGAGAGGTTTTAAGACTGGGAAGCAAGAAGACCCCAGTTCCTGGACTTCTCCATTTCTTTTACAGAAGTTTCTCCACCTGATCTTATACTGACTTCCTCTAACATTTTATGGATGTAAAGGAGAGCTACAGCAGAGACCAGATAAAAAACAGTTGGATTGGGAAAGGATACTTACTACATGTTGCATGAACGGACCAAAGTTTGAGTCCTGTGATGTCTGGCAACATGCTGTAACCAGTAGAAACAGACAGTGGAGACCTGTAGTACTGGAGGACAGCATATCGTCTGCTAACTTTGCTGTACAGACTGAAAAGAAAACGAGCAAAATAATCAGGGAATGTTCAGCTGACACACAGCAGGAAATACCATTGCACTCTAGAAAAACAGTATGTCCCGTCTTTTTCAGCACACTCTGCCTGTTCACTTCATCCAAGACAGAGCCCAGAACAAGATTTGCAATTATTCCTCTGCCACTGTCACCAGACTGTTCACCTCATATCTCCTTTTTCTTTTTTTTTCCATGTCAGCTGTGCCTAAACAAACTGGAAGAAGAAAGCAATCACTTGGAGAACGCACCGTCCTAAGCAGATGTCCAACAGGAACTAGTGAGGTGCTAGAAATTCATCTGCCATGAGAAAAATTGACTTTGGATCTTCAGATATTCCTCACAGTGGTACTTGGTAAACACACAGCCAGAACATGAGGGAATAATGAAAAATGTTGCTGCAAGTGAGGGCCGGTCCTGTTGCAGCAGGGAGAGCTCTGCTATCAGCCCTGTCCCACTCTGGAGGGGGCTGTGGTGACATCATGGACTCATCTAGGAGTTTCATTCTCTGTTACCCCTTAGAATCATAGAATCATAGAATCATTATGGTTGGAAAGGACCTCCAGGGTCATCAAGTCCAATCTTTGTCCTAGCATTTCTCTAACCACTACACTATATTCTCAAGCTCCACAGCTAATCGTTCTTTAAACACCTCCAGGGATGGTGACTCCACCACCTCCCTGGGCAGCCTGTTCCAGTGCCTAACCACCCTCTCAGTGAAGAATTTCCTCCTAATATCTAATCTAAACCTCCCCTGATGCAGCTTGAGTCCATTTCCCCTCATCCTATCATTACTAATTTGAGAGAAGAGACCAACACCAGCCTCTCTACAACCTCCTTTTAGGTAGTTGTAGAGGGCAATAAGGTCTCCTCTCAGCCTCCTCTTCTCTAGACAAAACAAACCCAGTTCCCTCAGACATGCTTTCCAGCCCTTTCACCAGCTAACCTCTCCATTAATTGCACTGATGTCAACAAGTAAATAACCTAGAACACTGACACACTGACATATAATGTGGTGCCTGAAATCAAGACCCACAAAACCCAATCACAGAATCATAGAATGCCGGAGGTTGGAAGGGACCTCTGGAGATCAATTCAACCCCCCTGCCAGAGCAGGGTCACCCAGGGCAGGCCACACAGGAACAGATCCAGGTGGTTTTTGAAAGTCTCCAGAGAAGGAGACTCCACAACCTCCCTGGGCAGCCTGTTCCAGGCTCTGTCACTCTCACAGGGAAGAAGTTTTTCCTCATGTAGAAGTGGAACTTCCCATGTTTCACCTTGCTACCATTACGTCTTGCCCTATCCCAGGGCACCACTGAAAAGAGCCTGGCCCCTTCTCCTTGACACCCACCCTGAAGAGATTTGTAAACATTCATAAGATCCCTTCTCAGTCTTGTCTTCTCCAGGCTAAACAGCCTCAGGTCTCTCAGCCTTTCCTGCTCAAAAGAACCCACGACAGAAAATTATAATATGAACATGATCTGTGGTCTCACCTTGTGAATGGGTGGAAGACAACAATGAGCATATAGCCAAGCAATATGCTTGATGTCACTGGTGTGTGTATCCAGCAGGGATTTGTCAGGGCTTCTCAGCACCAGTGGTTCCTAGAGAGATTCATCTGCAGTGAGACTTCACCTGGATACTGACCTGGTTAAAAGATAGGAAAAAAAAAAGTAGGAAAAAAATGATTTGCTTTTCTAATAGAGAAATGTCAGCACTAGAGCTCCACCAGAGCATATGTGGAAGCCTGTGTCCTTACCTGCTGCTCTCAAGGGATGTGGAAAAGGCTGTGATTTGTGGTTCAACACCGCGGAAAATTTTAAATGCCTGAGGTAAACGAAAGCAAAGTGAGCCTGTGAAGACCTGCATAGGGATCACAGGATACTGAGTCACAGGGACGTGAGATAAATGAAATTCAGCATTGATAATTGTAAGGTAGAAAGAAATGATCCCGACATGATGTCTTCTCTGATGGGCTCTGAGCAGACTATTATCACTCAGAAATAAGATCTGAGGAAATGTCAACTGAGCTCTGAGGAGCAATTGAAAAAAAGGGAAATTAATTTTAAGATATTCCAGGGTAGCAACAGGGGAAAAACAAACAAACAAGCAAAAAAAAAACCCAGAAAACTGTGCTAAGTCATCTGAGCTGACCCAGTATGGCTGCTCTTATGCTCCTACATAGGAATAACCAGAAAGCAAGACATGTCACTGGTCGATAACGTCTTTCCACCCCACACCAAAATTCATTAAAAAAAAGACTGTTAAAGCTAGGAAGAGTCTCTTCAGTTTCCTGGGCATGTCCATCAGTATATCCAGCATTTGACAAAATTGCTCTCTTGAAACATTATCCAGTTTTGACAATCTCAGGTCTTTCATGGATTTAGCTGATCCCAAGACCAAGATGGATCAAATCAAATCAAGAAAACATGGCCAAGTTATAAGCTGTGTCACAAATCCTTGAGATAGTGGCATGACTTAATAACAGAAACACTAGCAAGACAAAGATTTCTGATAGTTTTGTATTTGCAGCATACGCTCATGGTATATGGTACAATAGCTTAATCTGTACAAAGAACTTGTATTTTATTGGTAATAGGTTGATAAAACAGATAATGGAAAGGAAAAAAAGGTCATTAAAAAAGGTCATAATGAGGTTAAACAGCATGTGCTGTAGTTTTGCGTTTATCTTTTGCACTGTTCACAAACTTGCATTCATATGCAAATGTTGTGGGTTGCCTTCTATTTTCAAATACACCCTTTGTGCAACCATGTAGCTGAGACCAAATGCCCCATTAACTGTGTACATAATAAAACATATAGAGAAAAACTCATGCAAGTAAAAACCATGCTGCTACTCAGGCTTTGATAGCTATTTAAAAGTCAAAAAAAAACCCCAAACCAGCTTCTAGAAAGTCAGAAAACTAGAAAATAAACATCAAATCACAAATGAGGAAAAATATTAATGTTCTTCCCAAGTAATGTGTCAGTTCCCCTTGTTCATGTAATGTCTTGTTGAAAAAAAGAATTGCTGTACATTTTTCAGCAAGCAATTTCTCAAGTGTCTAATCCCTTCAGTTGATTAACCAGAAGATATGTGGACACAGTCATCATTTCTCATACAAACTCTCTCCTGGGAGGCAGTAAGTATCTTTGTCTTTAGGAAGTCTCAGAGAATTAAAGAATCACAGAAACGCAGAATCTCTTTGGTTGGAAGAGACCTTGAAGATCATCTAATCCAACCTTTTACCCAACACTGCAAGCACACCACTAAACCACGTCCCTGAGCACCAGGTCTACACGCCATTTAAATGCCTCCAGGGATGGTGACCCCACTGCTGCCCTGGGCAGACCATTCCAATGTTTGAGAACACTTTCAGTGAAGAAACGTTTCCTAATATCCATCCCAGAAAACAAGAGGCTTCTTCTTCACAGCATTCAGGCTGAAAATTGTTTGAAGTTAACTCTAAAGTGCGTAAAATTCCTAGAGGTAAAGCACAAGGTCTTACTTTAACCCAGGACATAGGTGATCTACATGACCTTCTTTTTAATTTTTCTGTAAGTTTCTCTTTTTAATAAATGTTTGAAAATAATTGCACCCTCTCTTGAAAACCCACCCAACACAACAGTTACTATCACATATGTTTTAGAAAACAAAGACGACACCCAGAGATATAATATAGTTTACCTGCTCAAGTGATTTGTAGAGATCTTCTCATTAGATCCATCTTAAACATCCTTTGATTTCTACTGCAGCCCAGGCTGCTCTCTCAAAGGGAAAACAACGCACAGGAACCAGTACAATTAGCTGAACATGTCATTGGTGCCCAGAAAACAAGTCACCTCTAGAGCCTGCACTCAATTTTCAAATGTGAGGCTGACCAGAGATGCCACTGCAGAAAAAAAGAGGAGATATTTCCTGATGCCATTCATCAGGTAGCACTCATTATTTCCCCTTGCACTGATCTAAGTCCCTCGGTGTCTTATCTGCAGATTAGTTTATGAAGTGGACTAACTTGTTCCGCTGCTGTTACTCACCTGCTTTGTTTCAACAAAAGAGGGTGTTGAGGACTAAAAACAGCAAAATCATATTTTGTAGCTATGGCAAAATGTTTGTGGCCTTTGAATTAAATAACAAGGGAGGAAAACCCTCAAGTTTTCCTACCCGAGGTGCAGCATACTCGTTCTGGGCTGGACCTGGCATTGGTGCCCTCAGAGAAGCTGCACTGAGATGCAGACCTATGACTCTGATGGCCACTGTGGCAGGTGAGAAAGAGCAAGAAATTCCCAGGAACCAGGTGAAACTCTGAGGTGTTATGTGTGCTTCAACCTTGAACAAACTCTGGAGCCAGGAACCCACTGCACAAAGAGGCAACATCTGTCCAGATAACAATGGGGCTGTTGACCCTACACTGTTGACCACAGCTGGTTTATCAATGGAATTTGTTTCCACAGCAGCATGTGAAGCAGTGACTCTGGAGTTCCCGTTCCCCCACAGATTAGTAGTAGTCCCTGTGGAGATCTTGACTTCTCATAAGTCCGTGAGGAGGTGATATGCTCATGGGGTGGGCAGATATGCTCCAGCATCTCCAGAGCCACTGAGCAGCAGCTAGAGACCATGTGGGACACACCAGGGCATACCAAAAGAGCACGTCTCCAAGGCAGACAACTGAGTCAAGCTGCAAATGCCGTTCATTGTCACACCACAGAAGGAAAACAGGAGCAAAAAAGTCAATAAAATGACATGCCTTTGCCACTTCAACACTACTTCCCAGATTAAGGGGTTGTGACATCAGGACTGGTCCAGCAGTTACAATAGGGTCACGTGGTGCAGTTGACACACTTGAGAGACAGGATGCCAACCAGAGGGACCTGGAAAAGTTTGAGAAGTGGTCCTCCTTCTCCTAAACATCATGGGATTCAACAAGGCCAACTGCAAGGTCCTGCACCTGGGGTGGGGCAGCCCCCAGTATCAATACAATACGGGGGATGAAGGGATTGAGAGCAGCCTTTCTGAGGAGGACTTGGGGGTACTGCTGGATGGAAATCTGGATGTGAGCAAGCAATGTGTGCTTACAAGCCAGAAGACTAATTGCATCGTGGTCTACACCAAAAGAAGTTTTGTCAGCAGGTCAAGGAGGTGATTCTCCCCCTCTACTTTGCCCTGGTGAGACCCCACCTGGAGTACTGTGTCCAGCTCTGGAGTCATCAGAACAAAAAAGACAGACCTGTTAGAGCAGGTCCAAAGGAGGCCACAAAAATGAAGGCTGGAGCACCTCTTCTATGATGAAAGCATGGAGAGATGGGGTTGTTCAGCTCAGAGAAGAGGAGGCTCCAGGGGGACCTTACTGTGGCCTTTTAATACTTAAAGGGGGCCTACAGCAAAGATGAGGAGAAACAGGTTTGTAGAGCCTGTAGTGACAGGACATGGAGTGATGGTATTAAACTAAAAGAGGGTAGATTCAGACTACATATAAGGAAGACGTTTTTTACAATGAGGGTGGTGAGACCCTGGCACGGGTTTCCCAGAATTGAAGCTTCCTGCTGGGAAACATTCCAGGTCAGGTTGCACAGGGCTCTGAGGAACCTGCTCTAGTTGCAGATGTCCCTGCTATGCACAGGTGGGTTGGACTAGGTGACCTTTAAAGGTCCTTTCCAACCCAAAGTATTCTATGATTTGATGTCGCCAGCTGGCATCGGCTGTTTCAGGGGAACAGGAGGGATGGCTGTCACAGCAGCACGAGGCATCGTTTGGCTTGCCCTTGGTGTTAACTATCTAGAGTAGCAATGGTCATTTTTGTGTCACAGTGAGCTTGGGCCAGGTCTGTGCTGAGCGTGCTGGCTGCTCCATTTCTAACAGCAGCATATTGCCTCTCGCTGGGTCTGAGTCACGGAAAGCAAAATGTGTGTTGAGCAATGTTTGCCCTGCAGCCTTTGCAGGTTCCAGCATTTACTAAGGATGCTGAGGATTTTTCAGTGACTGTAAACTTCTCTTTGAGACAGCTTGAGGGTGCAGTGTCCTTGGCAGCAACACTGACTGTTCCCGTTCCTTTTTCTGCAAACCTGGTCACCTGCCTGCTCCCCACACTGAGGTGAGTCAGCCCCCAGCCTGCCACTCTGCAGCACTTTTAAGGTGATTAAATGGATGTGACTGATGCCCTCGTTGCCCTGAGAGCTTGTCCCCACTGTTGCAGTGGTGTGGATCTGGTTTATTGACCACCCAAGCTGGTTCAGGGATCTGAACAAGCAGAAAAACTGAGGCTGCATCTCCAGCACTAAATGCAACCACCTCTCTCTCTGCTGGTAGGTTTTCCTGTTGGCCTTCTGCTGGTGCCTTCCAGACCCCTTTCTGAGCCAAAACTAAACCAGCAACAAGGCATCTAGCTTGCTTTCAGCTGAGTGAGTTTAATCAGCCCAGTAAGTGCCAGCACCAGATCAAGGAGAGGAGCAGACACGTGGCTCCAAGCAGGGAGGAGGGAAGGAGCAGAGAGAGGTTGGCGGTAATGGCAGGAGGGTAAGGATAAGGAAGACGGACCTCTTCCTTCTTACTCTGGCAAGCAGTTCAGCATATGTCCATGATCCATCCCTACAGAAAAAGCTGTGTTGTTCTCACCCAGTGTTGCTCCCTTGGCTGTCTTTTCATAGATTTAGATAAGCAGCGGTGCCAGTGCAGAGGATGGGGTGAAGAGGAGGGCAGACTGGACTTAGATCAAGTTAACTGTGCTGGATCCACACCTTCCACATTGCCAGCTCTTGACTGGAAAACTGATCTGATTTAAACCCTCCTCCCCCTCACTTTTTTTTGTTGTTGTTGCCATCGTTGTTGTTGTGGCGGCTTGAAAAAAAATTTAACCAACATCACCAAAAGCATTTGAATAGGTGAGTGAACCACGGGCTGTAAAATATGGCTGGATAAATATCCACATCTGGTGAGAACAAGCAGTTTCAAGAGTTTCTCAGAACATACAATAAAGTTACAGAAAACTTCTTCCTGGATTACATAAAGTATTTCACTAGCAACGAGGTTAAACCAGTGGAGATGGCTTGCCCAGAACACTGCCTACAGAAGTAAATTAAAATGGCACAAAGGATCTCCATGAGATTTCAGGAGGACCATACTGAGCAGAATGAAGCTCTGGCAGCTGAAGCAGGACTGCTTGGGCAGCCTTGATAGACAGGAGCACTCTGTTTACTTTGGCAGGTGGGAATGGGAGAGAACACCAGCCAGGTGAAAGGATTCCTTAAAAAGAGGGGTGCTGCTCAAGACACTGTATCATCAAACTGCAGCCTAAAAGTGAGAAATCTTGATTCAGTTTGCAGGAGAATGTGAAAATTACACAATGTTAGAGCAGTTAAGTATGTAATCCATTTGGTATGTGAGCACAGGGGATGTCTGATCATCCTGTTGTTTTTTCCTGTATGCATTCATCATGTACTGTCATGTCACCAGAAACTATGAACTTCCTGGATTTTAAAGCTTTAAAGTTTCAAGCCCCAAATGCTTTTAGTTTAAACATTAGTGTGTTAGAGGATATCTGCTCAGAACAAGGAGCACTTGTCCAAAACAGGGCAGAACTACGTGGATCTTGTAATTCACTGTAAGCATGCCGTTACAAAAGCAGGTGAACACATTTCATCTGGCATGAACAAAATAGTCCAGGGTAGTGTTCCTACATAGGTACAACCCGAGAGTTACTGTTCAAAGCAAAGCTAAATGTACAAACAACTTAGAAATGAAGTTAGCAAGTTACATCCCTATGGACTCACCCATCTTCATTCCAGTCCTGGCTGTTAGCACTTCAGTCTCACCTCTAGAATCTAACCAATTTGTGTAATCAAATTTCACTGCGACTTGTCTCCCAAACTCAGAAAAAGATGGCAACATCCCTCAGCAGCTGGATATAATCTTACACCATTTGCCATTATTATTTTTGAGTCTGACTTTTGCTTAGTCAGTGTCTCAGAGAGATGTAGAAATGGAAGAACAGAGTGAGTCACAAGCCTATTGGATCTAATAGGCAGATTCATTTGAGATAAAAGGTTTTGGGGTGAATCCAGCAATACCTGGCGCTTCACTTATTATCTATTTATTATTTATTATATAGTTTTGCCTGCCTCAGTCTTGCAGAAAAGAACCTGGAGGGAGACCTAGCAAATTACCACCTAAATCCACTCAGCATGTTGGTGTTGAAAAAAAAGGCTAGTCCCATTCTGAAGTTTATTCATGATTTTTTTTTAAAGACTTGTATGATAACAAAAGTGATGATGTGGATCTTTGGCTGGAATGCTGTGTCTGGATGTTGCAGTATTGGAGACCATGCAAAGGAAAGCCACGTGAATGCTAAGATAGGATCAGAACATGATCTTGTGAACAGGTTGAAGGTCACTTGGTTTAGATAGGACCAGACTCAGGGAAGGACACAGTAACAGTCTGGCGCTTGGTAAAAGACTGACATAAATGTTCACAGTGACAGCTGGGTGAAGGTTGGTGTGAAATCACACAACCTGAAGCAAAGACAAATATGTCAGTGATTATGGAATATGTGCAGTTGTGAAGGTTGGAAGCACTGAATTAGGCTACCCAAGGCACCTGCAAAGTTCCCCTCAGTGGAGGTTTTTAAGAACAGGCAATAAAATAGCTGACATGGAAGAGAGCACTTGATTCTTCCTCCATGTGATTTGGTGGCAATGATGCATCAGGTAGGTTGGTTATTGGCCTCTTCCAATTACCTCTGTTCCTCTACACTGCTTCAGCTTCTGTGCAATGAATGAGTTTAAAGAGATTCAGAGGAGACATTCAAGACCATTAACCTGTGTATTAAGGGCTGTGTTTTGATTTAGCTATATCCATCTTAGACAAGTTCAGGAATTCCCTTCTGGGCTTCTCCAGAACAACATTCCCACTGGTTTAAGCAGAGAGGAGGTGAACTGTATCTACAGCTTTATCAAGGGTTTTCCCAAAATGAGCCCAAAGAAGGGCTCTGATTCACACCCTTTTCTACACCAACTCACGTTTTCCAGCCTTATTACAAAATAAATTCTTTTCCTTCTTGACCTGTGACTTTCAATTCCTCTGTTTCTCTGCAAGCCTTCCTGTGAATTGGTGATGACCTTTAAACATACTCAGTCTACAAGGAAAATGAAAATAATTTAGTTCCAGCTATCTGCAGATCAGGCTTAAATCATACCATGACGAAGCAGGAATTCCTGCAAGAAGAAAATAACTCCGCAAGACTCATGTTTGCAAGGCACAGTAGCTGGAATAGGAACCACTCAGCTGGATAATTGAGAGCATGGAAAATACTGCCCAGCTGAAAGGCTGAATTATCACATCCGTCAAGTTCTCCTAGTGCTCTGAGAGCAGCCAACAGAACTTTCCATGAACATTTCAACATAGTCTGGACAGTGCCAGCCAGCCCTGGAACGTCATCCCAGCCCTCCTGGAAGAGTTCACAGTTGGACTTTCTGCTTGTCGGTGGAGATCCAGCAATCTGCTGGATTGGTTAGGGTGCTCAGACATGAAGAAGCATTGGCTGCAGTACTCACTGGCTAAGGATTGACTCAGGGAAGGAGGAAGGTGAGAAATCCTCTGCCACATTCAGCAAGACATTAGCAGTCTCCTGGTTGATGGCTTGCTGTACAGCTGACCTGCCTGGGAAGGTACCACACTAACGCTAGACCTCTGGCCTGCTTCTCTCATGGGGTGAGGTAACAAAGTCCACCTGCACGTACAGACATTTCTCTGTGTTAGAATGAGAAAGGCCTGCTGAGGACTAACTTTTCTCCAGAGGAGGTACCTCCGTCTTTGGCAAGGAGATGATGCCCACATTGGTCATGGCTTATATGGCCTTACCAGTGCCACATGGTGCAGAGACACCTGGATTGTGCAAGAGTCAGAATATTTTGGCATGCTGTACAATCCCTTGCAGCAGGGTCTGGTAGATCATGTCTGATGGCCAGACTGCTTCTACAGACACTTTCAGAGCCCTGTGGCTCGTTACTTGGGTTCCCTAGCTCAAGTAACCTCTCTTCATTCACTGGGACCTGTTTTATTCCACCTTATTCTTTTGTCTGGCTCCCAGATTCCTACTCTCTTGTCTCTTACAGGTAGACATATTTGATAGCTGCTCTTAGCCAACCCAACCATGTCACCTTTCTAGAGTATTTGGAACAGAATTTCTAATTTGATTCTAGACTTAATGATGAGAAGATTCCCTGGTTCTGGATTCATCGGAAACACAATGTCCAGTTCCCAGGCTCCTCAGCATGAGACATACTGCAGTGAGTCTAGCAAAGGGCCATGAAGATGATTAAGGGGCTGGAGCATCTGTCAAACCAGGAGAGGCTAGGAGAGCTGGGACTGTTTATCCTGGAAAAGGAAAAGCACAGGATGATCTTGTCAATGTCCAGAAAAAACTGATGAGGGGAACTAAAGAAGCAACTTCTGCGGCGTGGTTTCCTTACTGAAGGATTGTGAATGCAGAAGTGTAAGTGGAAAGAAGCATTTCTGTGTTAGAATACACAGAATTATCCATCGTCAGGCAGCCACCCCAGACAGAGCTGTTTTATTCCTGCTGGATGAAACTCTCCTATATTCTGGGTCTGGGAATGTGGTCCCTCTTGTGCCAAAGGAGAGGTGAACACACCTCTGGCATCAGCAGGAAGAAGACAACAAACAACTCTGTAGCCACACCTGTCTTCAACCAGCAGAGTTCTTTGTGAGGTAATATTAGTCCCATAGCCTCACTCTTGGCCCTCTCCTAGTGCTGTAGTACACATCCTGAGTCACTGGGGACAATACCCCCTTGTGTTGTCAACCTCCTATATTCTGCTCCAGAGATTTGTCAAGCTTCATTGCAAAAGCAGGTAGTTCTGTGGGTTTACTCCTTCACTCACACTGGGAGACCATTCCCATGACCTTCCTAATGAGTGGTCAATCAATGGCCAATGGAGGTTGAACAATTGAGTTGAACAATTGGTGGTTGAACAATTGAGTGGTCAATCAACTGGTCAATCAATGCCACAAGCAGATTTGCACTTGGTTGGATCCAAGAATCCTCTAGCCCAGTTGCTTCTTATCCAACATGGGCTATTAGCAGAGGCACAGCCAGGGGCAAGGTGGTCTGAATCTCCTTTGCTTGCTTTGAATCTGCCACTCATTAAGGATGGGCCTGGTCCTTACTTATCAAACTGGATGGCACACTGGCTCCATGGCCTCACAAGAGCCAACAGCACTTGTGTTACACTCCCCAGCAGCTGCTGAGCCTGAAGAGTCCCATGTCATTCCAGCAGAGCGGTCACCTCACCTCTTTGGTACTTGTCCTGCCCTGCCTCTTTCTGCTCGGGCTGTATCTTTTTTGGCTTTCATTAAGCTAATTTGTCTCCATGCCATCATTTTCCTGTGGCTTAAATGGCTCTGCCTCCCTTTGAGCATTTTGGACGAAAGGCCTCTTGTTCTCTGAGATCTTTGTAGGTGAGGAACGTATGGAGGGAGGAAGCAGGAGCTGCTAAGGATTAGAAGGTGTGAAGGGAGCAGATACAAGGCTGGCACAGGACAGTCAGTCTCCATGCCTGTCCAATATCTTATAGCACATGAGCCCTGGCTTAGCCTTTCCAAACAGCCACCGAGTACTTTTTCAAAGACTCACTATTTGCAGCTAAACTCTTGTTTTTAGTGACCGTCCAGTTTGTTCTTCCTCAGCCACAACACAAGAGCTTTCCCTTCTGTGCACAAAACATGACCTTTGGGTAGTGCGTAATAAGTTGGATGATCAGACAATGTTTGTTTCAGACATAAAACACACAATGACTTTAAGAAATACACACCCATGCACAACAATATTTCATGGGAGAGTTGGCTAAAAGGGAAAGGGGGGACAGGGGAAGTTGCACTGACCTTAGATAACACATCTGAATAAGAACAAAAACAAAATAAACACAAATTAATCAAGGACTCCGAATCGAACCGCTCAGTGATAAGGATTCAAAGAGGTAATAAACAGGCTATGAGATACTTCGTGATGTTTGAAGAACTGTGTCACTCCAGCTTTGTGCCTAGCACAGCAGAGGGGGCTGAGCTAGCTGCTAAGATGAGGGACCTGTAGGACTTGAGCAGAGGTTTCATTTTTGGGAGAGTGTGGTGGCAATTTTTGTATTTTGTGAGTCAATTACATGCAAACAGATGCCACAATGCTCCTAAGTGAAGGGACAAATGATCCCCATGCCACACAACACATTAATATGCCAGGCTGAACACTGTGGTAGCTGAAACCAAACTTCAAGAAGGACAAGGAACTACTGGAGAGGGTTCAGTGAAGAGCTGCTAAGATGATTAAGGGCCTGGAGCACCTGCCATATGAGGAAAGGTTGAGAGAGCTGGGGCTGTTTACCTTGGAGAAGAGGAGTCTGAGGTGGGGTCTTATCAGTGCTTATCAATATCTAAAGGGTGTGTGTCAGGAAGATGGTCCCAGGCTCTTCTTAGTGGTGTCCAGTAACAGGACTAGAGGCCATGGCCATAAACTGGAAAACAGGAGGTTCAACCTCAACAGGAGGAAATACATCTTCACTGAGGGTAACAGAGCACTGGAACAGGCTGCCCGGAGAGGTGGTGGAGTCTCTTATCTCTGGAGACTGTCAAAAGCCACCTGGAGCTGTTCCTGTGTGATCTACTCTAGGCAATCCTGATCTGGCAGGGGGGGTTGGACTAGATGATCTTATCAGTCCATTCCAACCCCTATCATTCTGTAAATCTGTGATTCTGTGAAAACAGCATTTAAATCAGCACTTTACTATAAAAAGAAATCCCTGCACAACTTTTGCCGTCTTCTTGGCATTTCTTCCTCACTTCCTCTCAGGAGGCTTTTTTCAACTCCACTTAAGGGCTCCTGTTTGACTTGTGTTAGTTTTTTAGAAGGGCAAATTAACCAAAAAGCAAAACAATGCATTTCACTCTGCTATTGCAGCTCTTTGCACGTAGCTGAGAACCATATGTTCTGAAAGGCTTACACTGGGTCACCTCTGATGGCTGGGATGGGAGAAGGGATGTAGCCATGAACTTTCCTTTCTCCTCATTCTTTTTGGAGCATCTGCAGTTATTAGCATCAGGCTTATCTCACAGCTGGCAGTAAAGAAGCAAGAGAGTTGGAGCTCAGCACTGTGTGAGTACAAGGGAGGTGGAATTCTCCATGCACTCTCATATTGCTATAATGAAGAGCGAGGGCTGACAACATCCGTTGCAATGGAATTTCCATGGGCTTCAATGAGTTTTGGATGAGGTCCCTAAGCCAGGCCAGCCACGGGTTACTTCTATAGACTGAAGTACTAGAAAGTCTGATGACTGCATGCTTCCTGCTCGTTTCGTTTTATTAACCTCTTGATTTTTTTCCTGTTATTGATTCAAGTGCAGCTGGCTGTATAGGAAGCTACTTCAGGTTGTGTAGGTGTCAGCCATTCGGAGTTTGTATAATCCTGCTCTGGACAGCAAGAGTTTCCTGTCTGAGCGCCTGGCCTGTCACACCTAGCAACAAAAATGGAGAAGTACAAAATAGCATCCACCTTTTGCACAAAGAATCATATAAACGGAGGGAAATCCCCATGATCAGTGAAGGGAGGTCTCTGATGTCCATATCTGATAATTCCCTTCTGTAACGATCAAGCTTGACAGAAAAAAGAGTTGTTTGTATTTTGTTCCGCTCGCTTCCAGCCTTACTATTTTTGTACTGATCTGTCTTCCAAAGCACAGAATAACTCAGAAATGCTAAACAGTGCTCATATTTAACTTCTTTAAAGGCTACACTTCTCTATGATATCTTCAAAATCATCAGAGCTCTTACATCTTCATCATTGGCATTAGGCGTGAGATCAGGACAGAATAACACCAACACAGATGAGACTAGTTTGTTTTATTGATGTTCAGAAGACTTAAAGGAATATTTGACTTCTGGCAGATGCTTGGCCTGGTTCAAAATAACATCACACTTCAGATTTAGACCACGTATGGTCCAGCCTTGTGAACCCCTATGGTGCATGTTGGGCTTACATGGTGTAAAAGCACAGCAATACAAAGACAACCTGCACCTGATGGCAAGTTTGCTCATGAGATCCCACACCGAGCTGAGTAGAGAAGTAGCATTTCTCAGGCCCCAGGGTGCCTTTGAAGAGCTTCAGCAAACACCTGCCATGAGTGTAGGACTAGAGTAGATGACTAGCAGGTCATCTTTCTGCCCTGTTTTTCCAGGAGACCTAGTCAACAGTTAGCCTGTTCCCTGCCCCAACCGATGATGATGCCAAGATGCACGGAAATGATTCAAAGAACATTTCGGGCCAGGGGCTGTTCCCAGTCAGCAGCACAGCCTGAGCTGCCTTGTTTTAGAAGGAAAAGGAGAGTTCAGGCATATGGAGGTGGGATGTGTCCTCACAGGTGGCTTCAGGGTTAGGGAACAACTCCAGACTGTCATGCTGCACTATTGCATGTGTATCTCCCAGTCCTAGCATGGACTAAGGTAAAATGCACATTTCAAGACCAGGAATATTCTTCAGCTCCTCTGCCCTCAGTGGGATGGGATTGGTGCCCGACTTTGACGTCACCTCCCACAGCAACTCTTCAGAGCCCCTTCTGTTTCTCTCTG
Source organism: Todiramphus chloris collaris (assembly GCA_025345505.1). Taxonomy (NCBI): domain Eukaryota; kingdom Metazoa; phylum Chordata; class Aves; order Coraciiformes; family Alcedinidae; genus Todiramphus; species Todiramphus chloris. The sequence continues at coordinate 4,945,388 of JANVCC010000018.1, forward strand.
CTGCCTGTATAGGCAATTTAATCTTACTTCAGTAGGAATCTGCTCTGCTTCAACACCCTCAAAAACATCTGCACTTACATTAGGGACAATGGAAGCTTCCCTTAACTGCTGTCAAATGGATTAGGACTTTGCCAAGTTTGGTACAGTTGATGCTGAAACAGTTCTGGAGCCATCATTGCAAGGTTGTCCAGAAATAAAGCACTTAGGAAAAGAGAGGGCAGCTTTTGAGACAGATTTTCATTAATAACACAGAACACCTTCCCTGTGAGGACAGGCTGAGACAGTTGAGGTTGGTCAGCCTGGAAAAGAGAAGCCTCAGGGTAGACCTTAAGGCAGCCTTCCAGTAATTAAAGGGGGCCTACAAGAAAGTTGGAGAAGGATCTTTTTACAAAGACATGTAGTGATAGAACAAAGAGTAATGTCTTTAAATGGAAAAAACGTAGATTTAGATTAGATGTAGGAAATAAGTTCTTCACTGTGAGGTTGGTGAGACACTTCAACAAGTTGACCAGGGAAGCTGTGGACGCCCCATCCCTGGAAGAGTTCAAGGCCAGGTTGGATGGGGCTTTGGGCAACCTGATCTAGTGGAATATGTCCCTGCCCATGGCAAGGGGGCTGGAGCCAATTGATCTTTAAGGTCCCTTCCAACCCAAACGATTCCATGATTCTATGATTTTAATATCTTTGTGTTCTTACTGAGATAACAACCAGCGGTTATGAATGGCAATTGGACTTTCTAAGCCGTAGGCTTTAAACAGGATGGATAACAAGAGGAAGGAAGGAAGGCAGGAAATGCCATCAATCCTGCTTTACAGGCAGAGAGACTTGAGGCATGCTCAGGTTCATCCGGGATCTCAGCCATAGGGTTGCTCACCTAGATTTTAGGGGCCCCCTGTAGGAATGTGAAGAATTTCTCCATCAAGAAGGAGCAGTGAAACAATTCCAGGAGCAAGGGGCATGCTGTGAACAGCCTGTCATAAGGCACGTAGGGACAGCTTTGGAATGGAGATGGCTTTTACACACTCAGTCTGATGGCTGTTGAGGGCCAAGCCTGTGGGCACAGGAGGGAGCTGAAGCGGGAACTCTAGTAGAGCTTTTCCTCTGTGCATGAACAATTGGGGGAAGCTCTGTCGTTTTGAGGAATTTCCAAGGACAGTAAATTACATACTAGATCACAGCTCTATTATGTTTTGGGGGTAGGCATTTGGAAATTAATGTTTCATATTAAAACTTAAATGGGGAATACATACATCTCTGCTACTCGCAGGCATCCCCAAACCTGTCCTGCCCCAGCATTCTCACTCCTGTTGAGATGGGTTTAAGCAGAGCCTGGGTTGACAGCAGCCAACCACATAAGCAGACCATGGCTATGACTGTGCTTCTGTTCTCCGCTGCCAAAAATGGGTGGTATTAGCTGTCCCTACTTCTCAGGGTGTCTAGAGAGAACCTGGGACAACAATAACACATCAATGCTTGTATCAATATCCTGATAAAGTGACAGCTGTAGGAATACCTAGAAGGCAAATGAGACATAGCCCCCCTTTCAGACAGAAGGAGGGATTTCATTGCCAGGAGTGGTCAATCTTAGGTGACCTTTGAGGTCTTTCTAAAACAAATATTACTTTGTGTAAATCATCTGATTGAGATGACTCAAGGGAGCTAAAGGGTTTTTTCAGGCTGGGAGAAACCTTCCATTTATTTAAAAATGGCCATTAAAAGGTGTCTAAAAGGTGGGTTAGATACCCTGTTGTGGCGGGTTGACCCTGGCCTGCAGCTAAGCACCCACACAGACACTCACTCCCCACCTGAGAGCAGGATGGGGAAGAGAATAGGAAGAGGAAAAGTGAGAAAACTAGTGTGCTGAGATAACTACAGGTTAATAAGGAAAAGAAAAAACAAGTTATGTGAAGGCAATTACTCACCATCTCCCACAGGCAGATGGATGCCCTGAAAGTCTCCAAGCAGTGGAGAAGCAGTAGCAATGGCCACCACCCCGCCCCCCCATTTTTATTGCTGAACATGATGTTACATGGTTTGAAATACCCTCTTTCTGAATCTGAGTCATCTTTCTCAGCTGTAATCACTCCCAGGCTTGAGTCACAAAGGCAGAGTGGGAAAAAGAGAAAGCCTTGATGCAGTGCAACCCATCCTCATCAACAGCTGAAACTTTAGTGTTATCAATGCTGCTTTAGCCACAAATTCAAAACACAGCACTTTATGGGCTGTAGTAAAGAAATTTAACTCCATCCCAGCCAGAACAAATGCACCCATCTCATTTGACTTGCTCATGGTGGGAGTTATGATGGGGAGGGAAGGGCTTTGGGGAAGAATTCATTACAGGCTTCAACAGAGATAAACTGAAGTTTGGAGTAAAGGTATGGGCTGGGTGCAGAGATGGTGGATTAAGGTGACAGCGTTCATGCTGTGTCATCGGATGGTTGTCAAGGTGAAACCTCTCTTAAGGCCACCACCATAAACAGACAAGTACTCAAAATAGTCTGCAAATGTAGTCAAAAATTCCTTAACAAAGTCCAGTGGTGCAGCATTATAACATGCAAATGCGGTACTGTAATTACCAGACGACCTGTCACCAAGAGTAAGTTGCTCTGCAGGAGCTGCTCTTTCCTGCAAAACACGTGGAGTGGATGATTCCCCCGTCGGAGAGAAACAAGCCATTCCAAGCCCATCTTTCACAAACTCCTTCCCATGCTCCCCGTTCCTGCACACGACACGCTGCTGCTTCCTTACCATGCGCAGCAGGCTCTGGATCAGGCTATTTGATGGGTGTTAACTGCCATTTCTCATTTGAGACATGAACTCCGCGTAATTGTGCGGTTACGGTGGATCAGCTCATGAATGGCAACTGGACTGCTCTTTGAGATCACAGTCATGAGAAACTGTTTCATGGATAACTGGAAGTGGTGTTCTGAAGGGAGTTTGGTTTTATTGTAGATGTGTTCTTAAAAAGCCGTGTTTCTTACACAAGGCTGAGATGAATTCCAGCAGCAAACCATTTCAGTTTCAAGTGCAAGTACCTTTCATGTCCAATGTGAAAATACAGCCCCCAAACTAACAATGCCTTCATGGATGATGCAATTCACACCCATGCTTGCCTACTGTAAGCCCTTGTTTTCTTCTGGCAAACCAAGAATAGCAGCCATATATGGTGGCAGAAGCAGGGAGGCTTTCTTCATCAAGATGAATGGGTTAAAAAAGAAATTCTAGTAAAGGCTGCTCTGGTCTTTTGTGTTTTAACAATGAGAGGAAGCTCTGCCTAGTTTGAGGAATTTCCCACGTCTCCAATTCAGACGTTGGAAAACTGCTTTATTAAGCCTCTCTCTAAGAGGTGTTAAAAAAATAAAAATAATCAGGGAGATTAGGACAAAGATATCTTGCCAGAGTCTCCGCATGTTCTGTTTGTTTGTTTTTTAAACCTGGATCACGGGAGGCAGAGTCAGAGGAATCTAGGGAAGTTAAATAATGACAAATGCCAAAGACACTGGGTTCCTGAGCTTCCTGAGACATTATTGAATTCAGTCAAGTGTCATTACTATTCAGATGCTAAAGATTTGCTCCTAAATTTCTTTACGTGCCACTTTGTTGTGCAACTTTTCCAGACATCACAAGGCAGATTATGTGACAGAAATAGATGAGGAATTTTCACCATGCAAGAGAAGTGATGGGGCAAGAAGAAATGGAGCCTCAGGCTTTCGGATTCCCAGTGTCCTTTCCCTCACTATTCCCTTACCTGTTGCAAGATCATTGCCTCCCATAAAACTGTCACCGAAAGTGAGAGTTACAGCATTCAAACAGTAACACCTTTCTTCCTCAAACCTTAAAGCTCCTTATGCGCATAGGGGAGCATCAAATTCCCACTGATGGGGAGAGAGAAAGTTGTACAAGGTCACACCAGAGCTGTGGTTTTTTCTGAATCGTGATCATTTAAGCAACCAGTGGCTACTGCTGCACCAGAGATGTTTGGATGAAGCAGGATTTTGGGCGTTACAGACACCGATGGAGGTGAAAGCATCGGTAAGCATCTCTTCACCACCCCCCATACCCCTCGTGACACTGAGCACTGGCAAAAGCACTCCAGCACTCCGACATCACACCAGAAAACTGGCTTTCATTTAAGAATCTCAAAACACGGGTAAAAAAGACTGGAAATGATAAATGTGACACTCAGACAGCACACAGTAGTGTCTTAGTCTATGGCTGTGGCTGCCTCAAGTGCCTCTCCCCTGTCAGCAAACATCACCTAATATGAAACTGAAGGGGGATGCAAGAGATTCTCTTAAGTAAAACCATCATTTCATACAGCTGACAAAAATCCAGTGCCTGTTATCTGCATTGCAAATCCCATTCACTATAAGCATAAAAAAAACCCTGAAAAAAACCCCAAATGTTATTGCAGCTTATTTGTTGTGGGTTTGTGTTTTTGATGTTGTTTAGATTATTTTGTTTTTTGAAACTGTGTAGCATTCCTTAGGAGGTAATAAATACAGCCCAGATTAGCACAGTATTTCCATGTACATCCCTCCTTACCTCTGCAACCACACGCTTAAAATAGATTAATTGGAGCCTCTATTAAAATTCACTACCCAAGCTAACAGACAGTAGCACGTTGTCAGTGGCTTGAATGGTGTAATTCATACCCTGAAAAGCCCAAAGCATCCTACAGAAAACTGTCAATTAGTCACCAGAAAAATGAAATATATGCACCATTCACAGTTCTACCAGTATAAACCTGAAGCAGGTCATGCAAAGCTTGTGCCACAGTGTCAGAATCTGGACCTGAAAATGATGCCTTCACCTGCCCCAAACTGTCCATAGCACACAAGGAGCCCGATGCCACATTTCATGCACATCATCCATACCTGTAAGGACAACAAGTGCTGGTCGTGTCCGTCTTTTCCAAACTTGTCCTCCTGTGCCTGGAAGGAAACTTCCCATCCAAGTGTCAGCTCCTGCCTTGGTCTCTGCCCTTTGTTTTCCCAAGAGCTGGAGACACACCTGCTTTTCCGTGTGTGCCGTTGGTTGTTGGGCTTGAGGTTTGGGGGTTTGGTTTTCTTTTTGTTTTGCTTTTCTTTTTGGAACGAATTAAACAGACAGCGAGCAATTCGCAATAAGCGAGAGGCAGAACCTTTTGGCTTGTGGTGATTTAATCAAGCAAGCCCCGTGACCTCCCTTTCCTGCCATCAGTGGGAACTGATCCCTCTCCACCAGCACGGGGTGGAGTTGCAGTGAAAAAAACACGAGCCTGAGAGCACTGTGCTGGATGGGCAGGGCAGATCTTCCTTCTCCGTTTGTTGTGTCAGAGAACATGGTGATTCCTGCTGGTCTGAAACACGGAGATGACCTCCGGCCGGAAGGAACCTGGGAAATATTTTCTAAGTAATTTCCTGCCATGGGGGAGAAAGTGGATGCAAGGGACACTTGGGTGGGGGTGCTAAAGGAGCTGCTCAGGAACGCACTTGCAAAACAAGAAAAACACTTTTTTTGGTCATCGGAGGTGTAGAAGTAAAACAAATTAATTTCCCCCCCCCCCCCCCCAGTTGTCACTATACATACTGATCTGAAGTCTAAGTTATGGAGGTTCTTCTCAGGCTTTCAGTTACAGTGACTTCCATGCTAAGAGGTGCTGAGGTAACGCTATAAATTAATATAGAAGAGCCTTTCCATATGGTGCTCATGTTCAGCAACACCTCAGAGGTGCAGCTGTGGCACAAGGGCTCCTTGTCAATGTGCAGAAGAAATCTGGGCAGGCTCATGCTTCCAGAAGGACAGTTGCCATTGGAGTAACCCCCAACCTGTGCTGTATAGGTCCTGATGACTTACACTGGGGCTCCCAGATTGGGATTTTCATGTACTAGCCAAACAACTGCGCCCGAGCAAGGTGAAAATGAAACAAGCACCCAAGGCTTAATCCTGGTTATGCTGATGAAATGAAGGGCACTGTAAATGGCATCTTTGCTTTTGTCTTTCCTGGCTTTGCACAATCTCTGAGGTTCTTTCAAGATAACAAACTACAGCACTGTGGCCCAACATCAGTGTGATGAGTATTGCTTTCTGGAGATATCATCTTCTCCTTCTTGACTGTAGAAGTAGCTGAGAACAGCTAGTATCTAGTGTCTCTCTCTTTTTAAGGGTCTGAGTGGGGTGTTTCTGGACCCTCTTTCTGAGGATGTCTTAAGATGGAAAATAACATACAGGACTCCAGGTCTACAGCTAATAGCATCCTTCTTTCTGGACACAAGAAAGCCAATTTTAGTAACTTGTTATCTCCACTCTGGATTGCTTTTTAGTTACTCTATCACGATCCAGTTCATGGAGTAATAGAATGTTCTGGGGTTGGAAGGGACCTTTAAAGGTTATCTAGTCCACACCCCCTCCACTCCCCCCACAGTGATCACGGACATATTCAACTAGTTCATACTATAAAAGCAAAAATGGACATTTGGATATTTCACTGCTGAATGCACCTCACACACATGCCCACTGACATAGGTTTTTTGTGGGGTTTTTTTTCACAGAGGAGAGAAAGAGAGAGAAAGGGAGCCTAAGATGTATATCCCATTTTTATATGCTTTTAATTAATTAGTGTGATCTATATTTCCTTATATTTAACAGCAGCCACTTCATTTCAGAGGGCTTTTCAGTTTCATTTCCTTTTGTCTGGCTAGAGTCAGAAGTTTTATTCCTGTTTATCTCCTTGTACTGGTTGGGATCTAGGAAAGAAAATGCTTCTGTCGTACTTTGATTAGAGTGATGGAATGATTTTTTCTTTAAAGTAGAGCACCTGAGTGATTATTTTTTTACATATATAGAAAGTGCTCATACTACGTTTATTGTTCAGTCTTATTTTCCTGACCTTTATTCCTATCTATACAGCAGTTTGCTGGTTGGTTTGGTGGTGGGTAGAAGGTGGTTTCCATCCCCACGGTGGTTTCCTAGGTTTCAGAACTTTTCCAGTTCAACATTCAGATAAATTTAAAATCTTCAAGAAAGCCTGGGGCAGATTTTGCTGTCACATCTTGGAACTGAGGAGAAATAGGTACTGTAGAGAATGGTCAGATAAATGTCTAAAACAGCTCAGAAGGAAATATCTAAACTGGCTCAGCCCAGAGATGTTTATTCCCTCTCTTGACTGACAGGAGCCTTAAAGACTAGCTCAGGAGCACGTATCTCCATTGCTGCATTTCCAGTGAAGTGAAATGAACACTACTCTTTGTGGAAAGAACTTTCTACAATCAACGTGTCATCATATTATGCAAAATGGAATGGCTCTTTGGACTTCAAGATAAGGGCTGACAGGTATGGCTCTAAAGTTGGCTGGGGCATCTCAGTACAGCTATATCTACCATAAATCATTAAACACCATGGGTCACTGGAAAGATGTTATAGCAGGTATCTCAGAAGCCTGTCCTGTCATCTACGAGTGTCATAACCACCAAGTGAGCTGCAGTGCTCTAACATGCACAAGGACAGCGAAGGGATACTTCTGTCGACCCTGGCAAGAGAGCAAAGAATTAACCTTTGCTCATACTGTGGACAGCAAATCCTGACTCACTTTGCTCTAATGTGCTTGGAAGGAAGGAAGTAAATGTCGTATTGTACATCTGGCTTGTGTAATATATTCAGAACTGACACTAGTGCTGAAGGCTGCACAGTTTCATACAGAAAAAAGTGACATTCTGTGGACTGTCTCACTGCAGCCTGTGGTCAACTGACACCATTTACCTGCAAGAACAAGGTCCCTGAAGATTACTTTTTTTTTTTTTTCCTGAAGCACCAGGATAGAGCAATTAATTTGGATATTTTGAGCATTGCAGTTGTACACTGCCATCGTCTAGCTTTACGGGTTCCTTTTGGGATTTTTAGGCTAATTACCACACTGGTATGAATTCGTCTTAGGAGAACGATGATTACAACACCGTGTAATGTAGTCATGGTATTGAGAAGGCAGAAAATGCTAAGTGGCTAATTAATCTTCTAGAGAAAAGCAGAGAAAAAAACAAATGTGGGAAACTTGAACTGGACAAATTCAATTTATAAGCAAACGTCCATAACTTTAATAATTCCAGCAATCAACCACCCAAGCAAATTTCTGTGCAATTCACTACTACTTGAAGTGTTCCAATCACAGCTGGCTGCTTTCCTACATGAGGTGCTTCATTTTTCTTCATTACCAGGCTTAGACAGAGATACAGCCAATTGACATCCCTGGTACAGGGCCCGCTCTTTCAGCCTTTAGACTTGCTGGAGCTCTTTTATTATTCAAGTCGGGACCTGCGTGCTTTGGTGGACCGTGTTTTTAACATGTTTTGTCTGGGGTTATATAAAGTTCTGTGTGCTATAATCAATACTGACAATAGGCAACCGAGGGCCTTCATAGCTGATAGGAAATCCCAGTGCAGAGACCCTGGCCAGAGTAGGGACTTCTGCAGAGTGATGGAGAACTCATTGAGCTCTTGTGAAGACCAATAGAGGAAGTGGAAAACGCCTGTAACTGGTCGCCTTTGTGTTCATGCGATTGTTGGATTTCCCCCTAGCAAAAAACACGTAGTAATTCCTCCTGGGATTCTGGAGTCCCTACCCACAAAGCACCACCCAACTTCAGGCAGTTTCCTTTGGGTTCGCTGGGCTTTTTTAAAATGGATGTCTCCCAGCCATGGCCTATTTTCCCATCCTTTCTTCTGACAATGGACAATGGGGGAAATAGTTTTTAACAGTATGTTACCAAACAGAAGTGACCACCTGAGGGTTCTGGGTGGGAAGAGCTCTGCAAAGCTCTCTACGTAACATGGGGCTTACAAAGTCGAGTACTGTGGAATTCCCACTTGTAATTATCTGCACATGGAGGTTGTCAGTAGAAGTAACAGTGACAACACAGAGAAACACAGTCAGGAGGAGACCTTTGTGTTGAGGGTGTACAGACCCAGAGCTCCTGCTCCAAAGAGCAGGACATGTAGTAGCTGAAGACACACAGATGAGATAGGACAGGGACATAAGGAATGGCCCTGGTCCTGTCCTTTCAAAGATACAAGCTGAGATGATGCTCAGACTAGACACAACCTTTCCAAGAGAAGACACCATCAGAAGAAGATCAAAAATTTTGTCATCATCCACGTAGAACCATCACTGAGATGACCAAAACCTGGATGGAGGAAAGAGGATATCTCCTGGAGAGGGAATCAAGAAGAGCCTCCAGGACTTAGGCAGCGTGTGAATGGGAGCTCTTGAAGAGTTAAAGCTCCAGTACTGCACAGACCTTGGCATGGGAGTGACCTCACGTACATGAATAATCCAGCTGGGACTGCTTTCCCAGCCAAAACCTCTCTTTTGAAGTCTGGTCAATGTGGCATATAGTCCAACATGGTGGGGAAGCTGATGTCTTGGATTATGATCAAAGAAATGGTACCCTCCTGGGGCAAAGGGGAGGGTGTAGGGAAAATGCTCCAGGAGCTTTTCTTCTCATCTTGTCTCCATGACAGGCACAAAAGTAGGGAGATAGACTATATGTATATTGACTTTTCTTATATTCTCATGCTCCTTTAACTTAGTACTCAATTTATTTACGAGAGAGGAAGCCTTCTTTAGGTAGGCATTAGGATAATAAACTTGCCTAGGAAAACGTGGATTTAAAATCCTTGCTCTAACATCTAGTGTCATACATGGTATTAGGCACAACACTTTGGGCACGTCCTTCAAAGTGTTTTTCATGTTTATGAAAGTGAAGAAGGGATCTGCTAGCCGCGAGAGGCTCCAAGGTGAAAGAACAGGAGCTGTATAACCACTGTGGATTCACATTTAACATATGCTGGCTGAAGTACATGTCAATGCATAGCATGTACATTGAGTTCATAGATTTGCATATCCTTTCCAGTGAAGAGACCTTTCAGGCTGGTCACAGTATGTTTATGCATCATGCTGGTTACTGGTAAAGAGCATTCTGGTCATACAGGTATTTCCCAGTCACCCTTCTGCCCTTGATGTCCACCAGTTCACTGCAAATCCCAAGCAGGCAGGAGACAGCAAAGGTCATGTCCCTCCATGGGAGCTGTGGTGTCACCACGTTCATGACTAGAGGTAATTGAACCCAAAGAAAAGCAAACATGGGAAGGATTTATGAATTCCAGCTTGCAGAGAGTGTGTGTGTATATCTATCTATCTATCTATCTATCTATCTATCTATCTATAGGCTATTCATTGAGCAAGCCATTTTCTCTTTTTCGTAGAAAATGACTACGCAAAACAGAAACTCCTGGCTATATAGAAACCTTTGTATTTGGTATGATTCTTCATAAAAGGCACTTTTCCTGTCTGAATCTGATCGTTTTTCTCCTTGAAGTGAGACATGAATGAGACATCTTCACCATTGTATGTTCCCTCTGACCCACAGGTCCAGCTCCCAAACCTTTTTTTTTATTATTAAATCAAACTCTTCTTTGCTTTCCTTCTTTGCTCTGGGACAAGCAGCACTCTTTCTGCTGCTGGAAAGAAGACAATATTGCTGGAAAGGTCTCCTGGCTACCTTTTAAGAGGCAATCCCATGTGTATTGGGAGAAGCAAACTAATTTGAGGAAGGGTTGCATTTTTTTTTTTAGCAATGGCTATGTTTTTTGTATTGCAATGTTTGTTAATTCCTTTCCTACCACCTTTTAGATCGACCACACAGTCTCTCTGAAGGACAGAGATATTGTCATTTCTTGTCCTCTCAATGATAATAAATACCCATGTGGTTCCTGTTGGAGGCTGGGCTTGAAGGACAAATGCCTAAAGGACAAGTATGTTTTGTTTGACTGTTTAGCAGCTGGAAAAGGTGTCCAACTAATCAAACACCAGTTATGTGTTTGCCAACTATATGGTGAAGACTTGTGTCAAGACAACAGACAGGCTGAGTCAGGCAGGAGACATGTGAGTTGATTGATAGTATTAGGAAGGGAAGGAGAGTACAGAAATGAATTGGGGTACACTATGGGGAGATAAAGGATAGGTCTGTTGGAAATACAGAAGAAAGTGGGAAACATAGGCATAGAGAGAACACAGAAGGACTACAGCAGGATCTAAGGCAAGTGTGGTGGCTTTCATATTATTATGGAATTACAGGGAATATGGTGGGACTCCATGATATTGCAGTAGAAGGTGTTGGTTAAAAATCTGGGGGAAAAAAAAAAGTCATTATTTCTGTGGTTCTTAAGACAACTTGTCTTTCTACAGTTCTATGATAAGCAGGTGGGAGGTTGCTGAAGATTCCCAATTGTTCCTGCACCCTAAGGACTCCAGAGAGAGAAACCCAGGCCAGTGTCCTGGGTGTGAGACAATGATGAGCCTGGAGCCAGAGAAGTGGGGAAAGGCACGCTGACTTCAGTGGAGGAGAATTTAAGCAGGCTTTTGGCAGTGTTACTGGAAGAGGATGGGTGGTTCACCTCAACTGTCATCTTCTAATAGAGATGTCTTTAATTGCTTGTAGACTTGTGAAATGGGGCAACTCTGTGCTGAAACAGCATTAAGGAAGGAGGCAGTTTATTTTCTGGATAGAGTGGAAGAAAACTGGTACAATTTAGTTGCTTATCAGGGGAATGTTGACAAATGCCACCTCACTACTCCAGAAAGCATCCTCCTTTCATCCACTACCTGGTAGAATTTTTACGTGGCACTTTCTTGTGGTGGTTGGTTAAACTTCCTACAAATGTCTTTGCTTTGTGCCTGATCCATGATGTTCATCAGTCCATCGCTTTTTGCTCAAAATAGATGGGCCATTAGGAACTGAGAATTCCACAGTTCCACATGGAAGGACCTGGGAGCTGGCAGGGCAGTGCCCTCACTGATGGGCACAGTCCTGTGTCACTAGAACAAGGAAAGCAGAGTAGGTCTGATGACAGTTGCAGGATTCAGCCACAGTCCCACCTGCAAACAAGCCCATAGCAAAGGCACAAGGCCAAGGTGCAGCCAGGAGGTCATGTCAGCAAGTCAGTGTTGGGATTACCAAGATACAAGGCTGGGCACACACAGATGCACAATGTGGCTCAGCCAACAACCAAGGGTAAAACTTAAATGTGACTCCTGAACCAAGGTGGTGTCCCCAGTGAGATGTCTTCCATCTTGTTCCCACACCTTAGCTGTCTTCCCAGCAGTCTGATCCCTGGTTACCCAGCTGCACCCTTGAAGATCTGACCTTGGGTAGAGGCAAGAAAACCTCAAAGAGCAGAAGAAAGAGTTTACAAAGGCTGTCAGTGCTCTCAAGGCCATGATGGTTGACCTTAAGTATCTGACTCCATATGGAATGACTAGTGGAAGCATCTCAGTGCAAAGACATGAAGTTATATTGCAAAATTCAAAGATGCCTGCACCAAATGTGAAGAAAGAGAAAGCACCTCACCTCTGAGCATCTGCTCCTACCATAACACTGCTCTCAGCTCACTGTCCAGGCTTGCCATTACACCTGAGCCCTGGGTGCCTTGGGGCTCAGATCTGGCTGAAGTAAAATGCTGTAGAACAGGGTGGTATTTGAGCATCAAGTCTCTTATGCGTTGCTAGATATGGAACCCTTCTCTCAGCAGCCTCACTTGCAGGCTTTTCCCCTGCTTGAGGGCCTTGGGTGTGCTAATATATGGATATATAAAAGTAAATATTAAAAAAATATATGTATAAAAAAAAATTAATCTTGCCTTTATATGGGGTTGGGAGAGTCAGGGAAGCTTTTCATCCACTCTGCTCATTTTCAAGGGAAATATTGCATTCCAAGAATGCAATATTTATAATATAATACAATACGTATATGTATAATATGTAATATTTATATGTAGTCACAGTTTCCTGTGGCTTCTGTGTTGAAAAAGAAAGAAAACAAAAGGAAAGACTAATAGAGAAAGATCTGAGCAGCCAAAAAACAAACTTCGTAACATGGAAAACACCTCAGCGTTAGAGGCCAAAGGGGTACACGCCAAAGGCATCAAATGCCAGACATAACCTTGATCTGCAACTCAGTTCCTCAAATCTGAGACTAAAGTCTGGATTTTGTTTGGTCCCTGAGCTCTCACTAAAAACACCTCTGTGGTATGCAGTCGTACTGGTCTGATCCCTTAGGCTAAGCCTGAGGTCTTAGCCACCCATGCAGAGCTGATGCAGATGTTGCTGAGCAACTGCAAAGTCAACCTGAAAGGCTTTGGGTGAGATGAGCACAGTGTCACGGCTTCATGCACAGCTCTCGGACGCGCTGAGGCTGCATTGTGTTGGTATTTCTGAAGTGAGACAGGAATGGGTGTGAGGTGCTGTGCCTAACAACAGGTTTTTTTCTGGGAAGTCCCTGTGCTTTTTGAAGTAGACACCTCCCTAACCAGAACTAAGCACCCATGAGGATGTGAGCGCTTAATCGCCACTTCAGGTGCCAACTTCTGTGTCTGTTATCAATATCCTTCTTAAATACTCTGAAAGTCCTGCTCAGACATTACTTAAGCCTATAGATATCCCTGCCTGCTCAGTACTTATTCGGGCAGATCTTATGCAGGTTTTTGAGAGGCCTTTCCTGAGGAGCTCAGCCTGGAACAGGTCCAGACATCATCCACACAGGGAGGCATTTATGAGGATTACAGGCTGTCCCTGGCCAAGCCAAAGATCAAAGGGCTGTGTGTGCATTATGGTTTCTTCCAGACTTGTTTTCTCTCAATAGCCTTTCAGATCTCACTTCTAGAAATGACTGGAATGTCTGTGTGATTGTGGCTCAGGACAGACATATCACCTGTAGAACAGATCTAGAGAGAAAACTCTCTGCACATCCAAAAACCCCTCCAACAGAAATAAAGGAACCATGGGACAGGGCAATACCAAGCTATCAGGTCAATGCATCTTGAAATTGCCATTTATAGATTAAAAAGATTTGTTTATTAACCAGCACACCTGGCCCTTTCATTCGTGCAGCACAAAGGAGGTCCTTTATTAATGGTTAGCACAAAAATGGGCAAGAAATATCAACTGTGTACATGTGTACACAGACTGTGTACATGAAAATAAACCCCGATCTTAGGTGTGCATTCAGCAAGCTCAGCTGGTGTTGGGCATGTTTGACCTTCTCACTGGTGCCAGCTGAACAAAAAGGACAACAAATATTCATCTTGAATTTCCTCTCACATCAGTTTTGCACCAACATCATTTCATTGAAACCACTGTAAATCTTCCGTTTGCAAGAGGGGATGGAGAGGAGGACCAGACCTGTGGACTGGCAGATGGAGCCCCTCCTCTGGGACTCTTCTTCCTCAGATCCTAGATCACTGAACATGCTGATCCTTACAGAAGGGCTGATGCATCCCAGGCTCTCCCTTAGTCCAGTTTTTGGAGTGTCCAATCTGTCCAAGAGGCTGGGGGATGGAGGTTGAAGATAGCTGAGATTATAGATGCCTGAAAGATGGACTTTCCATCCAGCTGAAATTCAGCACCTACTGTAAAACATGTGTCCTTGTGGATGCTGAAAAGCTTCTAGCAGAGGGATTTTCTCAGGGTCTCACAATATTCGGTGAGAGTCCTGCCTTTCTCACACAAGTTATGAAAAACAGTAGGATGGTTTTTGTAAGCTGGACCAACACCTGGTGTTTTGCTAAGTTCTGTTTATGGTACAGTGGAAAAATATTTTGAAATGGGTATTGTAGGACTTTAGCCACTCCCCCTAGGAGATGGGTGATCACTGACCCTGTGGGGCTAGGGTATATAAAACAGGGTTATAAATTAATAAATAGGCCTTCTCTTGCTGAATTTGTGTGTTGCTGCATCTCTCCACTCCTGGTATAAACAGTGACATGTCCTGATCTGGGACCTTAAACAAGAATCTCTAATAGGGTGACTAAGAGAAGGAAACAGGGGAAAAATATTTTGAAATAAAATACTTAATTTTAATTATCTGACAAATGATACTGGGATTGAAACAGAGGCTTATCCGTGGGTATTGATGGGTTCTCTCATCTTTGCTAGCTGTCAACCAAGTCAGTGAATACTCAAGTTTTACAGAACTTCAGCACTGGGAGAAAATTACACTGAGTCAAGGTGTTGAGAGCCTTCCACCAAGCCCAGAAGTAGTTCTTGTTGCATGTTGAGTATCCCAGGTATCCAAGGTGTGGATCTCAGGTGTCCAAGATGCCTTGGCTCCCTAGCAGGGGTCTGAGACAGCGTGTGAGAGCTCTGCTGGACAGGGTTTCTCTGGAGGCATCACCGATGGTGACTAGGTCTCATGGACAAGGAGAAAAGCAAGCTGGCTTCTAGAACACGTAACCCTAACAGTGTTTGTTTCATCCATTGTTTTGTGCAGTTGGACAAGACTTCATTTGTGACGAAATAGCATTTCCCAGATTAAAAAATTAAAAGAAAGTCTGTAAAGAAGATCCACAAGCTTACAGCACTGGCTCCTTCTTCCCATCTGCGTGCAAGGTTGATCCAGCGCAAACCTTCTACCTTTGCCTGGGTCAGTTGTACATTTCCTGCAATTATTGTTTGCCCGCTATCCTTCCTGTTACGAAAGGGAAGCTGGCAAGATAAATTTGTTGGGACTAGTCTACACTTGAAAGCACTGGCCCTATCCTAACCCCAGGAAGGAATGAAGAGAGGCACATGCTCTCACCCGACACACCTCAGAGGGGTCTCGGGGGGATAAGACGGTGCTGGTAGCAGCAGGTGGAAGAGACACAGCATAAGAGGACTTTATTGGATGGATGTGGCAAAGCCCTGCTTTCTCTCCTTTCCCCAGATTCCTTGCACAGTAGCGGGCTCAGCACACTGCTGGCTCATGCAAATTCACCATCATCATGGTCCCAGCACAATGAGGCAGGGGACAGTGTGAGACAGTGCTGCTGATACACATGACGGAGGCTGCTGGTGAGCTGCTGGTGAGTAGGCATGATGCTGGGAGCTGCATAGGCAAGCACCTTGAGTACAGACTTCATTAATCACATCTCTTCGGCCCTGATGATTGCACGGGGCTCGTGCTCCTGACATAGATGGGTGGGCTGTGGTCACTGTGGGACCTCTCTCCACTGATGCTGTCTGTTGCAGGATGTGTCCCAAAGGGAAACCATAATTTCCTCTCCCGCTAGCCATCAGAGACCAGAGCTGCTTGCTGCTGGTGGGTTTTAGTGCTTCCAAGGACTGCACGCTGCTTCCCGACCATGCTTGCCCATTTGTTCATGTCCAACAACAAGGGGCCATGGGGCAGCACTGATCTGTGTACACATGGCCACAATGTCCACTCCCATGCCCAAAAACCAAGGTCAGATGGGACAGGTGCCAGTCCCCACTGATGCTGGGAACAGAAGTTTTTGCTTTCTCCTTCAGTTTCAAAGCTTTAAAGTTTGTCAGATGCTTCCTGTGGAGCACAGTCCAACTTTCACATTGGTTCTGCTTAAAAACACGCACTGGTCTAGCCCAAAACCCCAGCAGATTTGGCCAGCCTGGGGCTGTCAGTTGTAGGTTGTCTAGTTCAGACTACAAAGGATGCTCATAGGATGTCTCAGAGTCCTCAGATGAGCTAACTCTGTTTGTCTTATCCAGAGTAAACAGGTGATACTTTCTGATAAGAAGACATGATAGAAGCAGGAAGGAAAACCTGAGTTAGGGTTGTCCACCAGCATTGCTCAGCCAAGCAAGTAAATAAATCTTGCCTTTTTATGTGTCTGGGAGAGTCAGGGAAGGCTTTCATCCAGCCTGCTCAATTTAAAGGGAAATGGTTCCAAGAATGCAGTATTTACTTAGTATTAAACACAGCCTTTGCCAAGTGCTGAAAAGGAAAGGTTTAGCTTTTGCTGTAGCTGGCTAGCCATAGCCTGTCTGGCCACTTTTGTGTTAGAATTACTACAGAAATCCTGAGAGTTTTGTACCAGACTCAAAAGTTTGCCCAGGAAACTCCATCCAGCCTTCGGTGCCCTTTCTAACTGGGGAAGCTAAGACATGGAGAGCTAAGCTACCTGCAGTTTTCAAAGTCTTTGGAGGACACAGCTCTTCCAAACAGCACAATCACTGTTCAGTGCTTCCTAGGCCACCCCCCCCCCCTTTATTTTGAGAATAAATATTATCTGGCAGAAAGGTCCAGCAGGACTACATGGCATGCTCCCCTGTTGTAAGCCAGCACGGCTGCTCCTGGTGACTACCTCCTCCTCTTCCCGGGTTCCCAGAGGATGTCCTGCTGGAGCAGCCAGTTCAGCTCACCGAGCCACCAGGAAACAACGTGGATGTTTGCTGGGCTGATTCGTGGCCAGCGTAGTGGGATGAGGCAAAGAGGTGGGTGGAGGAAAGGGTAGAGCACTTGAGATGCCACAGGGCAGGGGACAAGGAGAGGACATGACTAAAAGCGTTAGGGGAAGAAATTATCAGCTCTGTTCTCATAAAGAGACAAGTGAACTCAGAGGAATTTTCTCATTTGAGCAGTTTCAGCAGAAAGTTTGCATCATCCCCAGTTCAATATTTTATTTAGAGAGGAATTTTGCCCAGTCCTAGCAAGAAGTCCTTGTTTTATGCAGACAAGGAAGAGGTTCATATAGACACTTCTCTTCTGTCCACAGGCGCAGCACCAAAAACTCTTCAGATGTGAAGGGCAAATCTTCTTAAGTCACTTCTTTTGGAGCTGTACAACTCTGTTTTTCTCCCTCAGCAATTAAGAAAATGCTCCATATTGTCAACTCAAGGGACTGCTTTGTACTACAAATGAATTTTCCATCAAGAAGTACCCTCTAATTCCCTGTACGCATGTGAGGCATTAAGGGAATTAATGAACATCTTGTTCACGCTACTGTTTGTGTGGTTCTTGCTCCGGGGCTGCTCCATTTGCCCCCCTGCTTTTTACAGCAATCAAGCAGCAGCTCTGGATGTGCCTCCAGGCCTCATCCCACGCTATGGATGTAGCTCTTGGGTGCTACGGGCAGCAGCGGGCAGCTCAGCACAGTTTTTCTTCTCCCAGCATGAGCAGGAACCAGAGCTTGCCTGGTGCTGCAAGCCCATGAGCACTTTGGGGCACAGAGGACCCTTGGGGACAGACAGACAGGGTGCCTGTGGGAGTCACACGAGCTCCCCCGTGTTTATGCAGCAGCACAGCTGTGCACAGAACCTCATTGTGTAGGGAGCAAGGTTCTCATTAATTTTATTAGTGCAGCAGCTCTTTGCACGCAAGAGCTAAAATGCCCTGTTTTGTCACGGGGAGGGTGAGTTCCCCCAGGCTTTTGGGTAGCCAGCAGTTAATCGGATTTAATAGATACCCAGCAGAGGTGGGGGATCACTAAGAAACCACCCATCTTGAGTTCCCTCAGCCAAAAACCTGGGAGAAGGAAACCAAACTGGGCACTATTCCTCTGGTGGGTTGGCAGAGGATGAATCAGTTGATTTAACAGTGGTTTTTTTTCAAAGGAAGAAAATGATAACAGGAAGATGAGTAACACAGGATACCTAATCACTTCTGCAAAGCTTGATCGTAGCTGGTACTGTCCTTATCTCGGTGTCCCCAGGGAAGCAATTGCAAGATCAAAAGCACGTGAAATGAGAAGGTGCATTTCTAGTGCCCTGAGCTGTGCAGGTCTCTGAGGACCCAGGGTGCAGCGGTGTGCAGTGCCTGGAGGGCATGGCAAGCTGCATGGGAGAGAAGGTCAGATCCAGCATCGCCAAAATCTGCAGCATCTCCTCCTAGACAGGGGTGTGTGGAGAAGGCAACCCCTGCAAACAGTTACACATCAGCTCTCTGTCAGTGAGGGGCAATTCTGTCTCCCCCGTTACCTACCCTGCCTCCTGAGCTGGCAGCTGGAGATGGGCTTGGTCCAGTATGTTTGTTCCAGTCTGCTTAAAACAATCCTTGGTGTTTATGGCTGATTCAGTGCCAAAAATATGTCCAACACCCAGTCAGCTGGCTTTTCTCTGAGCTACACAAATCAAATCAGCTCTTAATTGAATTCCCCTCTGTTGAGGCAAACTGGAGCTCAAGCACTGGGATTTCCTTGGATTGTTCCCACCGGCCAAGCTTTCATGCAGCTCTGTCTTGTGTCTGGCACTTCGTAATGACTTCATATAGAGCTGTATGCAAATCAGTTTAATGAACTGGAGATGCTCTCAGCCAGGCAAGAGGAAGGCAGAGCATCAAGCCATAAATGAGATGTGTTTTGACTCTGGCACCAGTGTCGAAGGTAACACCCCAGTCACCTGGTGCCAGCAGCTACTGTAGATGTGAGACTTGGTGGATTAGACTGCTCTTTCCATAGTCCCACTGTGCTTAGTCACTCTTTGCAATATAATATAAATTGCTCTGTGAATAAACTTAAGGGCAGGGAGCCCCACAAGCCATGGGAAAGCTTCTCCTCCACAGGGAGCTCCGTCCTCCATCAGTGGATAGTGGGGACCAGGTAGATGCCCCCAGCAGCCCCTCAAACCTATAGGGATGCAAAACTCCAAGGTTATCCTGGGCAACTGGGCCAGGGCTCTGTTGGCACTGGTTGGAGGCATTCAAAGGCACCACCCTAGCTCTCATTTATTTCTCCCCAACCAAAATATCTCATGCAGATTTCATGCAGGTCTGGAGGTAGCAACCAGGTTCAATCAAGAGTCCAGGTCCTCAGGAAAGTTGAGGTGATGAGGTAGATCTGAGGTTAAGCTGCAAAGTCAGCCTGTAGCTCAGAGTCAGGATCAGGTCTAGTGAGGTAGCCATGCTTAGACAGAGCCTCGTGGTCACGAGACAAGTCCATGTGGGTGAAGGAGGTCCAAAGGATGGGAAACAGCCCTCAGCTGTGCCATTTCCAGTCTGGCCCCAAGTCCTGGTAGCCAAACTACTAAAGGGGATGTGCTGAGGGTGCTGCCAGTACCAGGGGAGGCACATCCACAGCAGCATCCCACCATCACCACAACCAGGCTGCAGGCATCCCTCAGTCGCCTTCCTCGCAAGCTGGTAGGTTGTTTTGGATGAGAGCTCAGGCTCGGAGAAGCCTTTCACAGCAACGAGCCTTCATTATATGTCTCTCTCTAAGTTTCTGTCCACTTCATCCGCCTCAGTTGCTCCCCATCTTGGGGACAGCCTGCCACCTTGTGTTGGATGATGAGCATCATCAGGGTGGTTTTGCTCAAGGCATTCAAAATACCTCTGGCATTACTTACTGGTTTGCATTTAGGACTCCTAAAGCCCAGAAGAAATCAAGAGGGACTTGAGAAGCTTAGCTCTGAGGGGGTGTCAGGGGTGCAAAAGAAATTGCCTCCATGTCCCCAGTACCTGGCTTTGGTGGCAGAGCTGCTTTTGGGTAGGTTACTGCCTGGCATGTATCTCCCCGAGTAAGAGCGAGCATCTTCTGGGTCCCCAGCAGCCCTTTTGGACTGTCCCTGCTACAAAGGAGGATTTTGGTTCATTCAGGTTGTGGCATCCCCTGCAACTGGATGTGACCATTCTTGCCCTTGAGCCTGGCCCATCATTTTCACCACCCATACCAAAAAGCCCATAGAAACTCCATTGTTTTTCTTCAGTGAAGGCCTCAAACGTCACTGGAGATATAAAGGTGGGCTCCAGGTGCTACATGTGGAACATCAGCAGCCACTGAGTTGTGGCTGGAGGCCAGGCCAGATGCTCAGGGCACCTCATACAGCCTTAAATACCTGTACCAGAAAAAGACTCCAGGTCCTTACACACCTCAGGGGCTTCATCACAAAGTGGACCCCACTTGACTTCTGCTTGTCTCCTTTTACTTCCTCTGCTCTAAACAAGCATAAAGTGTTCATTAGAAATTCTAGATGTTTATAGGGTGTAACACTCTTTCCAGATTACTTTATTTGTTTTTCTAAGTACTCCTAAGAGTGTAACAAATTCTTCTCATAAATCCTATTAGTGGTTAATGAACCCACAGGAGAAGTTCCATCGTCTTGCTGAGCTCTGCTGTAGCTTTCTTCAGAGGTTCTCTATTATTTCTCCTATGTTTCATAGTTTCTTCATATTTTTCTTTTCTTCACCATCACCCTTTCTACCCTCCTTCTGCTTTTTTCCACTTGTTCTTGCTGCAAGTGGTGCTATGCAGCACACACACCCCATCCGTGGGACAGGCAAACAGCACATGCATGATGTGCAGATGCTATGCAGGGCAGCAGGTATGGTTAAAACATTCACAAAAAATCCCATTTGCCCAACTGTATTGACTCCCAAGGCTCCCAGCCAAGGGGTGACAGCAACTGTGTTAGCAGTGATGCCCCAGCAGAGGTGAAGGCAGATGCCTTCACTCAGCTTTCACAGAGGACACATAGGGACTGAGCTCGAAAATGGTGGTGGGTCAGAGCCAGCTCATAAGTGGGGAGAAACATCATTTTGTTCTCCTTGTTTGGGATTTCATTTCCTACACAGACCTGATTCCTCTTATCCTTGCACAGGAGAAGAGCTGTCCAGGTGAGAAAGGCTGAGTTTTGAGTTACTAACTCACAAGCAGTGGCTGACTTCAGACTGATGACCCAACCAGCAGGTGATGACCCAACCAGGCACAACACAGTGCTCAGCACAAGCAAATTAAAACCTCAGGTTTTGGGACTAAGTGGAAGGACCAGCTCCTTCCTGAACTGGGTTGGATGTCACGTGACACGTCTGTGTTGCTGGTGTAGCCCACTGGGGTCACGGTGAGATGGTGCAACGTGACTGCAGGCTGAGCAAGGCAAAGTTGTGCTGCTTTTTCTAAAATGATCTTCCCTTTCTTTCTCCGGCCGCTGGGACAGCTGAGAATTAGTCTGCAGGATTAGCTGAGACGAACGGAAGAAGAGCTCAACTGCGATGATTTTTCCCCATTAGCAGTGGGCTGCGGATGCAATCTGGCAGTGTGGCACCCATTGAATTCTGCCTGGGTATTGAAGAGCCTCTTGGCAGCTCAGCTGGAGAATGACTTATGGGCTTGTTTACTTGCTAGGGCTCCAACTCATGTTCAGCGTAGGCCAAGCTGAGTCAAACTTTCACATTTTGCTAATATGGCATGTGCACATCAGGCATGAGGAAATAAGCTAAAGCTGCAGAGACTCAGCCATGTGTGTGCACTCCTTGGTTTCCTTGTTCCTGCATACCAGTGCTGGTCGAGGTGGAAGGTAAGGCAACAGCAGACCCTCTGGTCGGTTCAAGCCTTGGCTGCTGACCTGCTTATCCAAGTGCAAAATGATGTGTAAGAAGATTAAATCGTCTCCTCAAGGAAGTCTGAAATCCTTTCTGTTCCAGTAAACCACCAGGTAACTGTTTACTGGCACACTGCGAAACCCAGCCAAGAACTTGTGCAGAGTGCTAGCAACATCAAAAAACGACCCCACGTGTCCTCATAGCAGCAGGTCATTTAAGATGAGGAACAAGTACAGGGCAACTTGCCAATTACTTTAACGTGCATAAAAAATCGGGTTGTGCCTGGTCACGGCTTTGTGATCTTTCGGTGGAATTGCTATTTGGTACCGACTTGCTCTTGCATCTTTATTGCTTATTTAAAATGTGCCTCTGCTTGGACTGGAGCTTTGCAATAGTGGCACTTTGGGCTTCCACAGCTATTGCCTCGGAAAACATCACATGAAAACTTGGTCAGCTGTACAAATCCCAGCCCCGCAGACAGAATTCAAAACATCGCTGGCGCCTTCCTGGGTGCCCTGTAAAGCACTGACAAAGCCGACCCCGAATCCTGCAGGAATGATCACATCCCTGTGACTGGTCCCCCTCTCACCCCACGCTCAGAAAGTGCCCTTCTGGCTTCTGCTTTTGACTTGATTCAGTACACAGCAGATGGGCTCCACCACTGCAATGCGTTTACCTCCGCTCCTCCACCGAAACACATTCACCTCTAAGGCAGAGCACAGCATTAAATCATGGAGTAATTTACTGCCTAGAGGAGCTGGGAGGGGTGTTGCTCACATTCGGAGGTGCTGGGCTGCACAGGTGTTGCAGTAGCTTATCTGCTGTTGTCCTGCTCCCTAGTCTAGCAGTACCCAGAGCTGCCGGGGGTTTTGTGACAAGTGCCTCCTGTCCCAGCTCTGCCCCTCCACTGCGTGCTGGTGGGTCCTCCTCTTTTGATAAAACGCAACTTGTTTCATTGACACTATAGAATATCCCTGAAAAAAAAGGGTGAAATCTCCTTCCTCAGCCCTCACTCACAACCACTGGCATGCCTAGGGATCCATCCTGCCAAAACCGCCCCAAACCCCTTAAAATGGGCACCTGCTTCCACCTCCAGGTTTCCACCTTCATGTGCCTGCCCACCATTCTTGTACAGGGAATCGCTGAGACCAAACCCAAGCAGCACACTTCTTCACACCAAGTAGTTGCTTACAAATCAAAAGAGGTCCAGCTGAGGAGCTAGCTGCCTCTCTCACCTGTCTACAACGGCCATGTGCTCCCCTGAGGTCTCATGAATGAACACGGTTCCTGAGTTGTGCACAGTAGGAAATGGTTTTTCTTTTTGGTTAGCCTTGTAGAAGGATTTTTTTCCCCAAGTTCAGACCTAGCCAAACATGGGAAGATTCAGTTTTAGAGGAAAACGGACACCTCTTCAAGTCCTGTATGAAGATCCAGAGTGCTGATCTCATGGCTGTGGGTTCAGGTGCTGAGGGACGAAGAAAGCTTGTTGAGATGAGCCGTACACAGGCTCTCTGGTGTTGGCACTGAGGAGCCATGGTGGATAGTGGTGGGCCTGGACAGTGGTTGAGCTATTGGCCCAGGGCAGCGTGTGTATGCCTGAGTGACCTGTGGACCCTCTACTGGCAGCAGAGCAGGACCTTGACAGACTTAGGGATAGGAAGTCAAATTAGCCCCAAAGAGAAGCTAAAGGCCAACGAGACCCTAGTCTGTAGGTCTGGACAGGTGGCACTGTGTACACCTTCATCACTTCTCCGGGGCAAGGACCAAGAATGTGGGCAATCCCATCTGGCTTTTCCTCACTATCCTTCTCCTGTCTGGACTTTGTTTTCCCACAATTTCTGACTTTCCCCGTGTAAAAGACCTGTGCCTTTCCCTTCAGCAGCCCTGTGGGATGCAGCTGGCCCCATGTAGAAATGTTGAATGTTGCAGAGGTGGAGGAGGGCATCTCATTGAGATTGGGCATGAAGACAGACAGGGTAAGGGTGGGGTATTTGGCTCCTTCATGGTGTTGCACATCTTCTTTTCCAACCATTACTGGTGGTGTAGACCTGTGACATATTGGTGGAATATGGGATTTTTTTGAGCTCTTGAGGTGTATAGATCACAGGTGGATGACTCTCCCTTACAGATCAATGGACAGCGGGTGTAAGAATCAGCAGGCAAATGCTTCTGAGGCTATGAAAATATAATAATCATGCTTGGTTTCCCTCACATCTGTTATGTGCTTTGTGTTCTGGAAATAAGATCCAGGTCCACAAAGATGTTTAGGAGCATCATTCCTATATAGGCTCCTAACCTGAGTCAGCACCCATGTGTGTTTGTGCCACTGGTAGGAGCTAGGTGCTAGCTATTGTTCACACATTGCCTTCAAGCTGTCATTTTGGCAGACATGCAAGGACTTTGCCTGGCTGGAAGAGAGCAAACAGAGAATGCACAGTGTCCTGCGTGGGAGCGTTGGTCAGGAGGGGACGTTCTGCATCTCTGCCTCCAGCTCACTGAATCATATCACCCACGCCTGGAAAATGGCCTTCAATGGTTATGTTCTTGGCATCATGCCTCCACACACAGCACTTTTTGTGTTCTTCACCAGACTCATGAGGCTGAGCTGTGCAATAGCTTGACAGAGGATGTACTAGAGGGTGGCAGGAAAAATCGAAGGGAACATGACGTGCAGATGCTATGCAGGGCAGCAGGTATGGCTAAAATATTCACAGAAAAAAATCCCATTTGCCCAACTGTATTGACTCCCAAGGCTCCCAGCCAAGGGGTGACAGCAACTGTGTTAGCAGTGATGCCCCAGCAGAGGTGAAGGCAGATGCCTTCACTCAGCTTTCACAGAGGACACGTAGGGACTGAGCTCGAAAATGGTGGTGGGTCAGAGCCAGCTCATAAGTGGGGAGAAACATCATTTTGTTCTCCTGGTTTGGGATTTCATTTCCTACACAGACCTGATTCCTCTTATCCTTGCACAGGAGAAGAGCTGTCCAGGTGAGAAAGGCTGAGTTTTGAGTTACTAACTCACAAGCAGTGGCTGAGTTCAGACTGATGACCCAACCTCACAGGACCTCACAGGCTATCAGGGTCTCCAGGGAGCTGGGACAGAGTCACAGCAGAAAGGGAAATACAATCAGACAGATATACAGATGTTGCTAAACCAAGCCCAGTGCAAACCAAACCCAAGCTCAGGTTTCCAGCGTTACCCTTTCCCCCCAGTATTTTACATCAAGGGAGAAAATTGCTGTTTATCTCCCCTGGTTCTGATTTCAGGTAAATGAACGGAGCTGTGTCTGATGAGAACAAACTATGGAAATGTCAAAGGATAATCAAAGATTTAATTTTGAAAATTTTGTAATGTTGTGGGTATCTTAGCCTCTGTGTAGTCCTTTATAATGCACAAACTATGGCAAAGATAGGGGAAGAAAAAATAAAAGGGGGACTAAAACCACTGTAAAATGAACAAGATCAGCAAAAATCTTATCTGGAATTGTCAAGGGAGGATAATTCAGCGTTATCTGGACATTTTTCAGTGCTGTTGCAGAGGGAACGTGGGGGCCAAGGCTGAGCACAATACCTCTGGGTCCCACCAAGGCTTTCAATGCCATGCAAGATTCGTCCTCTCCCGTGATCAGCTTTTCAGGATAAGTGCTTTGAAGCCCACCAGCTCCTAGCAAGTTCATTCTCATGGGGGCTGCTCAGTAAGATTTGAGCCATTTTTCTTTTCTCTTCCACTTGCTCTCCTAACGTTATCCTCAAGAGGGCGAAAACCCTTCAAGAAGAGTCTGGGAAGAGCTCCAGCCAAGCTGGAGGTGATCTACTTGAAAAACATCAGCCGACAGACCCGGGGTAAGGAATCCACCCCTCTCCGAGATGATGCATTTTCCGGACTGGTTTTGGGATGATGTCTCCGTCTCCCAAACCTGGACACTGCTGCTGAGGTTAGGGGGCCAGACTGGATGAGAGCAGGGGAACATGAACTCCTGACTCAGGGCTTCCTGGAAAGCTTCTGGGATGATGAAATCGGCTGGTGCCTTACATCAGGTGAAGAGTTTTTCTTGCCACGGAGCTGGGTCGTTGGCCAGAAATCCTGGGTGATGCAGGGAAGTCCTAATGCCGACAGGGCAGATGTTATGCTCCTTTTCAACACAACATTCAACACAACACAACATTCAACACAAGAATTTTCCTTGCCAAATACTTTAGGAAACAAGAGGATCTGCCACTTGCCAGCTTCAGAGGGGGTGAAAAATCCTGCCAGATCAGACCAACCTGGTGGTCCAACCTTAACCTAGAGCCCAAAGCGATGGAGAAATTGGTCCCAGGACAGCTAGTATTAAAGCAAGGTCTGGATGTTTTTGAGGACAACGCATATATTGCTGCTTGTTGAAGAGACACTTCTTGGGAAGTGCTGAGTGCTCTGAAAAGCGGGTCTTTTGCTTATGTCTCCAAAGTAAGAACTGGTGGGAATATTGTACTCATGGGCAGAGAGGATATTGTTGGCTTCCAGCTGTCAAAAAGGGTTTAAGAGGGTATGGAGACAAGGTGGAATGAGATAGGAGTAGTTTGGGGGTGAGGAGGTGGGAAATGGGGCTGAGGAAGCCAACAGAAGGAGAAATAGGACTGCTGGGGGCCTCAATGTATGGAATATTTCAGCATATATGTATATACACACACACACACCCCTATCAGCTATACTAATAGTATACTCCCTCTATATAGTTTAATTCAATTCTGTAGTATATTTATGGTAAGATGGGAGGCCACAAGCCCCAGGCTTGCTGCTGGGCTACAGGAGGATGCTGCTGTCAGCTGGAGGGACCCAACACCTCTGCATCCATTCTGGCGCTATCACCGAAATAAGATGAGCAATTAAATCATTTACTGCTACATTTCTGTCAGATTTCATTACACAGCACCTAAGTCATTTTTCCAGTTGAGTGATTTCCTGGATCCTACTGTAGTGATGGTATATATCCCATCCCTGATGAAATCCCTGACAATAGCCCCCTATAGAGGAGACATTTGGTCAGGGCTGGCACTTTCTTCTGCAGCAATAAAGCTGTTGGGTTCTAATCCTGATGTGGATGTGGTCCTGCCCCATCTGGCATCACAGCTCACCATGGGCAGAAGAGGAAACGTTCAGAGAAGGGACTCAGGGAAGATCAAACATCTCATGCAATGAGTAGGTCAGGGCTCATTGTCTGAAAGGAGATGGCTGGAGGGGATGCATGGTGAGGCTTCATCCAATGAAAAATAAAATAAATGTATAAGTAAATAAATAAACAAGGGTATCAGCTGAGGTTGCCAGGTTCAAAACAGACTAATCAGCCAGTGTTTGGTAGAAAGCCTCTCAAGGAAGCTTTGAGTGGGAAGGACTGGTCTTGCTCTCTCTGGAGGAGCCTGTGTAGTAGTGGGAGAAGAACCCATAGAGGGTCATCCAGCAGAGAGATCCCGGCTGCTGCGGGTACTCCCCAGGACACAAATGCTCAGAGACAGGAGGGTCTGCAGAGGAAAAGTCATTGCCTGTTATTACTCCTTTCCCAGACATCTGCCTCTGGTGAGTGTCAGGTACAGGACAGCAGGTGAGTAGAACATGTAGGTGACCCCAGTAGTGCAGTCCTGTCCTGTTTGTGTAACCCCTTCGACTGACACAACGAAGCTGCAGCAGAGACAGCCCTGGGCAGAGCCTTTCCAGGCTTGCCTCAATCACACCATTTCTTACCTTGCTTTTGTAGCACAGGCATGGGTGGCTTCTGCCAGCACAGACGTTGTCCTTATGGCAGTCCAGCTGGAGAAACACCTGGAAACAGACTCCCTGCATTCATCCATCTGTGTTATCTAGCAAAGAGTCTTCCTTCTGCCTAAGCTGCCTCTTGTATCCACTAAATCCTCAACCGTTTTTTCCACAGACCAGTATTAACAGCACAGATGGAGCAACTACACTGGAATATGCATGGCTTTTATTTGAGAGGAATAAATTATAATGATACAGAGAGGCTTTTTTTTTCTATGGCTGGGACCAGCATAAATATACCTTAGAAAAAAATAAAAAAAGACCTCCTTTTTCCTTTGTCTTCTTTGCAATCTGAAGTAATCACCCTGGCTGAATGCTTGTGCAGAACTGGCTTGGGCTGGCAAGACAGTTTTTAAAAGCAACATCTTTCAATTTTTAATTTGCAGATATTGGACATTGAAGGGGATAAACACAAACACCACAAAGCTCCTGTGTTTTTTCCTATTGCAATTTTTCAGAGACATCCTGTGTTTTGAAGTGGTTTGTGCCGAAATAAAATGAGCGTCAAAGGCAGAGAGCAGCAACGAGCCTGTTGTCAGAACAAATCCACCCTCACAGGCTTTCCCAAACATTTTTCCTTTATTCTGCATTTTATGTGGATGTTCAACCTGCTTGTTTAATTTCATTTTTCTTTTTTCTTTTTTTTTTTTTTGTAGAAAAAATAAAGCAGACAAGGTTTGAAAGCAGAGAACATGCCGAGTGCTTCAGAGAGTTTTTCTAGAGATGCTTGTCGGGTCCTTCATCTGGAGCTTGTTGGCTTGACAGGCTGTGAATTCACATTTCTTTAACCAAAGCCCTGAGAACACGATATTCTGCTTAAACTACCCTAACCCTTTAAACTACTCTAACCTTTATAGCTGTTTAAGCTGCTTAAGATTCAGCTACAGTTGAGATCAATTCATTGTGGAGTAGCCGAGTGCAATAAACTCTCCTGGCTTTGAGATGATCTCGCAATTGAAAATGTTTCAACTGGTACCATGTAAATATTCATTGCTCTAAAGCTAAGAAATTTGTTTCTAAATAGGATTGAATTATGAGCCTCAAAGAGATTTGCAGCACAAAGCCCCATTTGCAGGGAGCCTGAGTAGCAGTTTTAAAGTTATTAACTTCTGCAGTTAGGAAATTCCCCCTGAAGTGGCATCTTTAACAAGTGCTTCACAGAATTGCCTTCACCAATCAAAAAAAATACGGATGCAATTAATTTGCCTTGAATTCTAAACCTCATTGCCATCAACGAAATGAGCTGCATTTTATCTCCCTGGCTCCCACTACCCAAGCTGAGTGCAAAATCTGGCGGTGACATAAAATCAGTACGGCTCGATGTTTTTGTGCTCCTTTGCTCAGATTCACTAAGCCAGTTGTGATGGGGATGTGCGATTGCACACACAAAACGGGCACAAACCCAAAACTGTTGCTGGGATGAGATGGAGCAAGCCCAATCCCAGGCACAAGGAGAGATAGTTTTAAGTTACAAGCACCATGTGGGTCGCCTTTTCAAACTGCCAACAGCCTGGGCACTTAACGTGCATCAGTATGATGCTGTGCCAGTGGGCTTGTGCCAGTTTTTAGCCCATCATTGTAGGAGTCAGAGGAGGTGACACCAGCCTGGGTGAGAGCAGATGCCTCCAATGCATGATGAAATGTGTTTGTGGCCAAGTTGATTTTTTTTTTTGTGCTGAAAGAACAGGACGTGATTTTCCTGTCTGAAATAGGGTGAGACCTTATTGGGTCACCTCTCCTGCCTCTGCCTGGCTGCAGAAATGAGTTAAATATCAAACTCTTCAGCTGAACTGATTAACCAGCTCTAATGCTGCTGAGAGTTGCTGGGACAGAAGCAGTGTAAAAATATGCAGGTGTGGAATGCAACACAGAGATGTCTGGGCATTCAGCTCAGCGGAAAACTCCCCATGAAACTCTGTGGGGACCCAGATCTGCAAGCTAGGGGCCAGCAGAGAGCCTGCTCACTCCCACAATGGGGTGAATGACCTCCAAACCACCACATATTCCAGGAAACCCACGTGGTGTTTAATGGTACTTCCCTTGCACCATCTCCCAGCTGATAGTGGGTGCAGGTCCTTGGCATGGGGCTTAAGCTCCTGTGCCCCATGAGGAGATCCTGCAAATTCTGCTGACCCCTTTGATCAGAAATCATAGAATCATAAAATGGTTTTGGTTGGAAGGGACCTTTACAGGTCATCGAGTCCAACCCTCCTGCAGCGAGCAGGGACATCTGCAACTAGAGCAGGTTCCTCACAGTCCCATCCAACCTGGCCTGGAATGTTTCAGGTCAAGCATGGGGCAACAGCCACCTCTCTGGGCAACCTGGGCTACTGTTTCACCACCCTCAATGAAAACAAAATTCTTCCTTCTCTCTAGTCTAAATCCCTTCTTTCAGTATGAAACCATCATCCCTTGTCCCAGGCCCTGCTAAAAAGGGATACTTCATCTCCTCAAACTCTAGCCTGGCATTGGTGTTTTGGCTGGCAGCAGTTGTGGCAGTGTTGAGCATCACAAATTGGGGCACAGGGACCATCCCTGGTCTTCAGTAGAATTTCAGGTGCTTTAGTGGTGCCTGTCACAGAAGTTTCCTAGAGCTGGAGGATGTGGGGGGTCTATGGGGTGCTGTGGTGAGGATCAGGTTAAATAGGATTTTAATGTGGTAACTCCAGTTTGCCAAATGCTCCCAAAAAAACAGCAACCGCAGGAAAACCGCTGCTCACTCTGGTCAAAATACGCATGATGATTTCTTTTTATCTTCATAAGAATGTCTCCTTTGGAAGGGAAGAGCTGTACATTTGAAAGGGGAGGTGGTAAGATGCCAGCTTTTCAGCGCTGAAAATGACACCTCGTGCTTTTTACCAGAGCCTCGGGGAGCAATGCGAGTGAATGACGCAGAGGACGAGCACTGCAAGCCTTAATGTCACACCCTGGCCCCTGGAGCTATCAGTAGGGACCGTCTGGCCTTCATCCAAAGCCCACGTGCAATTTCTTGCTCTGATACTAAAGGCTGGACTATGAGCCCAAACAGCACCCTCAGAGCAGCAGCGTGGAAAGCTGTGCCACTTGCCGTGGGGACTTCCACCATGGTGGGACAGCTCTCTGTGGGCATCACGCTGTCACCTTCAGCCAGGAGGAGTTCTGGGGCCAGCCGAGCAGCACTCTTGCAGCCTCATCTAAGAACTGCTAATTGTGCTGTGCTTGCTTGGACCTCAGCTCTATAATTAGCAGCGCCGCGTCAGTGTGCGGTGATGCCGCAGTGTCGATCGCACGGCTCGTTTTCCAGGAGCTGCTGGCACTCCAGACAAATGAGAGGTCATTTCAGGTGACTTGTCCATCACACCTTTTCCCTGGGTCCATCCATCTCTACCGATTGCAGGTCGCTGTGCAATGGCAGAGCTGGGTTTGTACAGCAACTAACCAATTAGTCCAACTGGGAAACCTTCATGGTGTTCAAAAGGCAGTCCTGTGGGCTTTGTATGGGGACCTCAGTGGGTGGCACTTGAGAAGGAAGCCGAGACCTGACTTGATCCCAGGGAAGCACCAGGGGCTGGGGTGGCATTAGAGGAGCTAACCCTGAAGGAAGGGTTTGCTGCCCTCGAGGGAAGCGTTTTCACCCCTGCAAACATCCAAACTCCAAACTAGAGGGTCTAGTTCCCCCAGCTGTTGTACACTGGGGCAAGTGGGGTGAAGCTGAGTGCTATTTTGGGATGCAAGCCAGGTGCTGTGTCATAGTGTCTCCAAGAGATACACATATTCATTTAAAATCTGGTATACTGTCCTAATCTGTCTCCTTCTGAGGGATCTCAAATGGGCCAAAGCACGTGTAGTTTGGAATGTCAGGCTCAGACTGAGACCTGGATGGCCATCCATGGCAGCAAGGCACTTTTGGCATTACTCGTCCTTGGGGATGATGTATGGGTGTGCAGCACCTTGGGGACAGATGCAGAAAAGCAGCCCCCTCCCAACCCCTCCCACCCCACGGCCTTCCACACTGAGGTCCTCCAGGGCTGCAGCAGAACAAAGAGGGTGGGAAAGGGCAGCAATAGAAGAGGGGGACATTCAGCCTGAGGTGCAGAAAACCCCAGTTACTTTTATTCTTCCCATCAAAACAGGTTTCCTGCCCAGCCCCAGTGCAGAATTGCTCAGGTATCTAAGGGGCATGCTGAGCTTCTTTCACAGCACATGCCCATGCTTGTGAGTTCAAAGATTACATCCGTCAGTGACCTGCCAGGATTCAGTCCCTGCTGGACCAGCTTTTATTTCCCTGCCAGATCCAGCAAATCTTTTAGGTTTGTCTCTTTGGCACTTCATCCCTCACGCTCACGGCACAACCAAGTAGCTGCAGTTCCAGAGCGAGCGTCACTCCCAATTTCTGTCACTGTAGGAGGCAGAAGAGCCAGGACTGTTACGTTATTGTATTAGCAGCCCTTTTTCTAGGCTAACAGCAAGACCAAGGCATGTTTTGCAGAAGCCTGGGCGCTTTATCCCAGGCAACAAATCCTGACTCAGCCTGTTATATAAATTATTTATCACAATCACGGCAAGTCAGAGAAGAAGAAGGCTGAACTAGTCCAGACAAGGCGGGTGATGGAAGCAAAGTGAAAGCATGAGTGAATGCAGGGCCACAATGAAGGCTCCTGATTTCGAAAGGGCAAACTCACAGGCTGAGCAGCACCAGAGCCTGGCTGCAAATGCCACCACTGTGAGGACCATCCCTGGCAGGGTTTTGGCTCAGGATTGCTCATACCCTCCCCCAAAGGTCTCCTGTGCACTGCTGGGGATGGAGAGGTGGAGGGATGCGGACATCAGCTTGTCCCAGGAGCGGAATTTGGACAGGGCCACCCCGTGCAAGAGGATGAGAGTTAATGTTTCAGCTGGGGTCACACCATACTAGCTGGCCCTGGTGCTGTTGAGTCTATTCACCATCTCAAGGACATTAGAAATAAGCAACAAGACCCCAAAGAATCAACGTAACCAGAGTTTCCCAGCAGTGAGGGCCCTCCCTTGGATGTCCACAATGGGAGGGGAGAGAGGAGCAGCCAGCAGTCAAGCTCATCAAACAGCAAAGAGCTGCAAGGAGGAAGACCCACCATGCCACAGAGACACATGGAGCTCAAGATGAACACAAGTGCAGCCCCAAAAAAGGGGCAAGCACTCAACAAATATTTAGCTTCTTAAATTGCCATCCATTGCCCCAAGTCGGGCACAAGCAGGGAGGAAAGTTGGAGGGAAGCTGCAAGAAGATCCCCCAGGTTAACAGAATCCCTTAAATGACCAGGCATGAGGCAAAACCCTGAAGAAATCTGAGTTTGTGAGCCCAGCAGAAGGATGAAAAGAGAAGGAATAGCATCACAGCCTTCAAACACCTCCAGAAGGGTGCCGAGGGGCAGACAGGGAAGGATAAGCATCAGGCAGGGAAAATATTTAATTTAGCTAAAAGACCATATTGACACTAGAGCAAAACAGGATTATCTGTCCATGGATGCATTTAATTAGACAAAACTTCCCAGCTATTAGAGCAGAAAAAAAAGCAAAGGTGAGAAAAGAAAAAAAAGGAAAGCTGTTTTCGAGATTAAACATCAATTTAAAAAAGGAAATTTAATTAAATGGCAACAGCAGGGATGAGGGAAAGGGTTGATGCCCTGTCCTCACACCTCCTTTAGGTGGTCTGACCACATGTGGGCTGGTTACTCCATCTTCACTGTCCAGAGTGTTGGATTTTTTTTGTGTGGTCCTCGTGCCTGCCAACCAGCTCCAAGGGCCCATTCTGGGGGGTGGAGGGCAGGTGGGTGGTCCCTCCCTGAAGTGGGGTCTGGGGGTGTCCCCTCTCCTGGAGGCTGGCAGAGCACCAGTTCATCCTCTTCCCATCATTGTCAGTCCCTGCTCCTCCTCCATCCTCTGAAATGATGGCAAGATGCAGTTCTTGGGAAAGGAAGAGAAGGAGAAAAAGGCAAACACAAAAGCAGGAAAAAAAATTCTGTTATTCAGCTGGAATCTTTATTTTCTATGTTACATTTCAACAGCTTTAATTCCTTTCCCTCCCTTGACAGAATGTGATGAGAAGGATTTTACCATTCATGGCCAGGTGTAAATCCTCTGGCCACATGGAATTGTTTCGCTTGCAAAGCCAAGAGCTCTGCCACCAACAGCCAGACGGGCATCACGTGGGGCAGGGTGAGGGACCATCCCCACTCCGAGGAGATGGGACAAGCCAGGGCAAGAGACAGGAATGAGTGATTTTCTCTGGGGGGAATGGGGACATAGGATGAAGGAGAGAACCATTGGCTCAGCTCTACAGTTGGACCTTCTTCTCAGCTACCCACAGCGAGATGGGGCAAGAGGAAGACAGACAGGCTAACCAGGGAGCCAGCATGGCTGTAGATTTAATTCCAGCTCAAAACCTAGTTGATGGAAAGCCCAGTTTGGGAACACTGACTCCCATCCTCCCTGTTTGCTGGGTCTCAGCACTTCAAATGCCAAATCTCACCATATGTTCCTTGAGGGAGGCTGGTGTGGGGTTTGACAGGGAAAGACTTTTCTCTGGATTTCAGCCCCATTTTCTCTCTGCTCAGGGGAGTTTCATATAGTCCTTCAAGTTTCCCCACCTGTAAAGCAACAATAACACTGCTAGCCTCAGCTGTAAGGTACCTGGAGCTCTGCTCACTGGGAAAGCTGTAAGACAACCAGTTATTCTCATAATAAATTAATACTATCAGTAAAAGAGAAGCAGCAGTTACCATGAAAAGCAATCAGCAGCCCATCAAAACACCCTGGAAGATCAATGATTTAATCAATCTAATCCTCGACAAGTAGTAGCCTGGAAAGGTCTGAGCTGCAAGAAACAAAATCAGGCAGATTAATGTCCTGCTCACAGTCCTGGTTTTCTGCTGAGCCCGTCAGGTCCTGAAAAAAAAGCTCCTAAAAATGTATTTTAAGACTAGTATGCTTGATGAGTAACTCATCCCTTCAAATTAAATTAAGAAGTTAATCTCATCTGTAGAGGGAAGGGAGCAGGCAGGTGAAGCTGGCCTTGCAGCCAAGGGCTCCTCGAGGGGCTTGGAGCAGAAACAGGGTACCAGAGGCACAGAGATACCAGGGTGCATTGGCCTGGCTCCACCCAGCACTGCAAAGGGCAAGGGCTTGGGGTGCTGTGCAGGAAAGGTGAGCTGCCAGAAATACCCACAGTTGCCAAAACAGGCAGCTCCTCCATCACCCCTCCAGGTTCCTCTACTCCCAAGCACCCCAGCAAGAAAGTGGCTCATTGGTGGGGTGGAAATGAGAACTGATGCAGGACACAACTTTGCAACTAACAGCCTGTGTGGGATGGCAGAAAGGTGCTCCACGGGGTCCAGAAGAAGGCCAGCTGGCACAATTTGGCCATGTCCACAACATTTGGCTCTCTTAGAGGTGTCCACCCACACAAGCTCCAGCATTGCGTGTAGGAATAGCTGCCAAGTCCAGGTTGTGCCTGGGACCACGTCAACGGTACAGAGTTTCACGCAGAGGACTCTTCCTCAAGACTGTTTCACGTGCTGTGATACACAAACCTGGGTCTCTCATAGCAAAAATGGGAGGGGGGGAAATGGAAAATTCTACCTTTTCTGTGGACAGTGGCCCAGATAATATACGGGGTCTCTATCCCTGGAGATGCTCAAAACTCAACTGAGCACAGCTCTAAGCAGCCTGACCTGAGAGTAGATTCAATTTTCAGGCTGACCCTACATTAAAAAGGGGGATGGATAAGGTGATTTGAAAATACATCTACCAGCTGAAGTTAATTTTATGGTTTGAAATTATCCAATGATCCTAAAGTATGAGTAAACCTTTGGAACATTATGAGATCCTATGGAGTTATTCTCCTGGCTATTTGTACTGGTTCTTACCTTGACCTCAGAGATGGAGTGGATTTATGGTTTGACACCAGCTTCATCACTTCTTCTCATTGCTCCTGTAGCTACGTGATCTAGCCCCAGATTGTCCCAGGGGATCCACACAGCTTGTCCTGGCACCATGGAGGTGAAACACACCATGGAGGTGGAGTGGTGTGCACAGGTCCTTCAGCTGGCTTTGCCACACACATCCCTGTAGCATAAAATTACCTCTTTGGAAAATGCCTTCCATAAACATGCCTCTCAGCTGCTCATCTCTTCCTAAACGCCATCACTGCTTAATTGGAGGTTGCTTTGATTTTGCAGGGCATATATTCCACATGGAAGTGGTCTACCCAAGGTGTACACCCCTTTAGCTGCTCAGCGGACAGTGTTGGGGAAAGCCCAAGCAGGCTCCTGGGTCTGGGTTGTACCCTTTGCACTACTGGGTGCCCAGCAAAATGTGCTCCTAACACTTAGCAGAGCATTCTGGATAAAAATACAGTGAAGCCCTTTGAAAGAAACACCAGCTCACTGCTGATGTCCAGTGGTACATAGGTAGGAATCTAGAGAAGACTGTCTTTGAGGAAGGAGCAAATGCTTTCTGCTGTCTTGTAGCAATAGTCAAGAGTCAAACAATTTTAAATAATAATAATTATTAAAAACCAAACAAACAAAGGCTTCATTGCTTTGGACCGTAACTTACAGAACCCTAGATAATTGGGATTGGAAAGGACCTCACAGGTGTCCAGCCCAACATCCTGGTCAAGCAGGGTCAGCTCTGGGGTCAGACCAGGTTGCTCCTGGCTTTATCTAGCCACAGCTTCTCCATTTGACCAGCTCCCCTGTCCTCAGCATTGAAAAGTTTCTCCTTGTCCCCACCTGCAACCTCTCTTGTTTCAACTGAGGGCCTACGTACAGTTTAATAAAGACCCCAGACTACTGATGGGTAAGCTGAACCCCTTCCAAACCTGCTGTTGAAGAGGAAGGGAAGAAACCATGACAACATGCCTGACTTTTACAGCAAAACACAAGTCTTTCACCATGGACACAAGGTGCTCTAAGGTTAGGGATGATGTGAGCTGGGGAATGATGACCTAGTGCTGATAGCACAAGTCTTACAGGGAGCGACTTAGGGAACATTTAGTCTGAAGAGAAGGAGGCTGAGGGATGTTCTCACTCTCTACCGTTACCTGAAAGGAGGTTGGAGTGAGGTGGGAGCCAGTCTCTTCTCACAGGTAACAAGCAATGGGGCAAGAGAAAATCACCTCAAGTTGCACCAGGGGAGGTTTGGGTTGGATATTACGAACAATTTCTTCCCAGTGTTGTCAAACCATGGAACAGGCTGCCCAGGGAAGCAGTTGAGCCACCATCCCTAGACAAGTTTAAAAGTCATGTAGATGTGGTGCTTAGGGACATGGTTTAGCAGCACACCTGGCAAGTGTTAGGTTTAAGGTTGGACTTGATGATCTTAAAGGTCTTTTCCAACCTAAATGATGTTTCCGATGATAAAAAGGGCATTTTCCCTTCCTGGTGCTGAAGCTGGATCCATGGCCTTGCAGGGGTAGAAGATTGCCAGGGGAAAACAAGAGGATGTGTGGCCTGGGCACTACTGAGTCACTCCCTTTAGACTAAGGAGGACCTGAATGAACATCTCCCGCGTTCTCCCTTGTGATCTAAACATCTTTTTATCCAAAAATCTGGGCAGGAGCCCTGCCTGGCTGAGCTCCCCAGCTGGACCAGTTGCCACCAACTAAGTAGCTCTCACCTGTGTAGGGCAGCTTATTCTCAGTGTTAGGACTAAAACTGGTCAATCCTAGGTCTCTCCTCCACCTCCAGTCATTTCCCAACCATCTCCAGGTTGAGGTCCCCAGGTTAGGGGCTCACGTGCATCTGAGGAAGAAAAGTCCAACGGGAAAATGCCATAATTTGTGCATTTGTGTCTGTAAATCACCAACTGTGACTTTACTGGGTGGGTGCAGGGGGATTAGCAATGCTTCAATCATGCCTGAAACAAGAAATTTCTTTCTTTAGCATCAGGAAAAAAAAAAAAAAAAAAAAAAAAAAAAGGAATAAAGAGAAATTAAAAGCAAATCTAAAAAAAAAAATAGGAAAAACTTGTAAGGTCACAACATTTTATAGGCATACAAACTATTTTCCTTCCCCAACAATATCAGAGGGAGGACTAGCTGCTGATTTTGAATTGGATCAGTATTATGGGTTAATCAGGCAGAGACAAAGCAAATCTGAGCAGCAGCGAGAGGAACATCTCTGACATTGCTTAAGTGACTTTGGAGCCAGATAACCCAAGTGCAATTTAGGCAGCTAAAGAAGAGAGACTAGAACCTGGCCTGGCTGTAACAGGCACCTAAACCCACAGAAAGGTTGGTGCAAGTTTAGGAAATCCCACAAAGTCACTGCCTGAAATGCTGGACAGCATCTTCAATCAACTGCTGATCCAGTGTTGTTCAGATGCTTCTGGTTTAATATTGTTTGGGTCCCCCCAGCTTTTTCTGGATTATATTGGTTGAGAACATGCTTGAGAAAGAGCAAAGCGGGAAGGGAAACAAATTACAGCAGTAGGAAGGCAATTGTAAACCTCAAATGCTCACATGGTGAAGAAGCAGCTGTGTCCTGAAGGCTGGTTTGATAAACACCTCAGGGGGTGCCACCACTAGGCATGTACTCGATGAATACATAAATTATGGCTCCCCTTATTTCTCTTCCATCTTCCCACATTCTACCAGTTGCCCTGGAAACTTCCCCGTTGTGGTACTCACAGGAGCAAAGTCCAAGAGAAGAAAATCCAGCTGCAAAGCCTTCATGACGTGAAGCTCGTGGCCAGGCGATGCCAAAGGAGGATTTTGGTGCGTGCTGTCCCTGTGCTGACCTGCCTCCCTCCCACACACTGCACAGCCTGGGCCTTAAAGCCCCAGGGATGGGCGTGGGTCCTCCCAAATAACCTCTGAGCCCCATGCAGGGCCTGTGGAGCATCCTTGGGCAGCATCGCCACCATCTCCCCTCAGATTATTCACACAAAGCCTGCACAGACAGTTCCTCCTACACAGAGACCGTGTTACAATCCACCAACAATTAGCTGATGTAAAAGAAGCCGGAGGGCTGGAGAACCTCCCAGAAGATCCCAAGTGCTTTCCAACCAGGGATGTGATCAGCCACACCTAAAGGCTT
This sequence comes from Todiramphus chloris collaris, assembly GCA_025345505.1. NCBI lineage: Eukaryota > Metazoa > Chordata > Aves > Coraciiformes > Alcedinidae > Todiramphus > Todiramphus chloris. The sequence goes on from JANVCC010000018.1 coordinate 4,984,314, forward strand.
GCAATTAATTCCCTCTTAGGATAAACTCCTATTAGGCTGGGGTAGGAGGAAAGTGCACCAGATGCCTTGTTCATCTGGAAGGAGCATCTCAAATTAATGACCCTGGAACAGCAGAGCTATCCAGTCCTGAGGAGGCTAGGCTATGCTGGAGACATCTCCAGAGGGTTTTGTGCCAGCAAACACCATGACCTTGGTGGAGATGCTATTTTCACACCTCCTGTCCAAGCCCACAGCAAGCAGGACGGGAGCGCTTGATGTTTTGCGTGACTCACACAAGAAATTTTGGTTTCTGCTCGAACACAAGATGCCCACAGCAGGCAAAGGAGGGGAGCACGGCTGCAGTCTCACCTTCCTTTCTGTCCCCTCCGGTTTCACAGGCTCTTACCATCAAGGACTGACAGCCCAGCACCTAAACTCCCCCCTTGGAGCACATTTTTAACAGGGATTTGCATAAAATGCAAAGCTCATTTTAATGCATCTACTGCATAGTCACAGCTTTACCTCGCTGAGCCCATCGAGCCAAAACCACCACCCAGTCCAGCCGCACAGTGCAAGGTTTGTGCCTTGCCTGCCGTGCCTCAAGCCACGTATGAGGAGAAGGACAATGTCTTCTCCCATGGAGTGATGTCTCCAGGTCACAAACCCATCGATCCTTCCCCCCCATCTGGTTTATTTTCTGCAAGGTGTGTGAGAGCTGGCTCAGAGGAAGGATGGGGGCGCGGGGCTTGTGGCTCCTCACACCTCCCACGCTGCCAGGAAATACCCTGCCCGTACGTGTGGCTCAGCTGCTCTCACATTTCCCCTGCACGTCCCCAGATATATATATATCAAAAATATTTTATGCATTACGTGCATATATAAATACATATATGTATACAAGTAAAATAATACAGGAAAAAATACGTATGTGGCATATATTGGTATGTATTTGTATATATTAAACTAAATGCTTGCACACATGTAGGCACATACAGCAAAGGGCTGCCTGCTTGGAGCGCACAGCTTGGAAGAGAAAATGATGGAGCCATGGACAAAACCAACATCCAGGGACAAGAGGAGGAGGAGGGAGTGCTGCCTGAAGTGGGCACAGAGACAGGGATGGACCAAGTCTTGGCCTCTCCCATGACCTGCCACCAAGAGGAGTTAGATGCACCCCAGCAGCCTGGGGACCCACCTGTGCCCACTTTTACAGATTCCTTATGCCTCCTCAGCATCTCCTGGCCAAGGTACTGCCACAATACGCCTGCTTTGCAGCTGTTAAATCCTCTTTCTGGGACTTCTTGCTTTATCTTCCAAGCCCATCAGAAAACACAAGCAGCTGCCAGGATGGGAAATGCCAGGATAAGCAGTGCCCAGGCAGGATGGCACAATGGGGGCTCTCAACTCCGGTGCTCACAACCCCATGGGCTTACCCGAGAGAATTTGGACCATCAGAAAAAGGACAAATGGCCATTTTCCCATCTGGACTGTCTGAAAACCTGCTAAGGTTCATTTAAAGCTGGTGGTTTGCACTTGCCATAGGCTATTGATTGAGCCCACAATTGCATGTCTTCTCTCCCCGTGTCAAATCTTGCCCAGGCAGATTGACAGCAACCACCACGGAGATAAAAAAAGCCACTTGCCAACAGGGTAGTACTGGGCTCCACCTCAAAACACTGCTTTTAGCAACCCAGTGCATGCCAGACACAGAAACCATGCTCACTATTTCTTGGTGATATTTTTAAGACATGTTGCAGCCCCGAAGAGCTCAATGTGTCATTGCCAGTGAGGGAAATCCCTACCCCAGTATTCCCAATAAAGATTCCTACTATTTTGCACTGTATTTCATCTGTCCATGTGTTGAAAAGTTTTAATCCTGTACCTACATATAGCCCTGTAACATCAATTTTCAGTGCCAGCCAGAAGGAAAACAGAGCACCCTAGTTAGCAGAAAACACTCTGGAGCTAAGTATACAAAATGACAGCACTATAAACCAGAAGCATTTGTCCCACGAAGGTTTCCATTTGTAGACAGAGTAACAAGGGATGAGTTAACTTGGAAGCAGAGATTTTAAGGACATCAGTAACAGGGCAAGAGAAATGCTGCGACTGCAAGACCTTCGCTCAGGAGTGACTCAGCACAGCAGCTGCATCCTGGAAAATCTATACTTCAACCCCCGCCAAATGCCTGCAGAGCCTTTGAGAGTTTGCAAAAACCAACCCTGGAAGCCCCATCAGCCATCTGAGCTGCTCACTGCTACACAGGTTAACACACGTCCCCCAGCCCAGCTCAGTGTGTGGAGGGGATGAGGGGAAACGCGTCCATCCCCCCTTCCCCCAGCTGCAGAGCTTCAGCAGCCATCCCGGGGACTCAAGGCAGTGCTGTCAGCAGAAAGCAGTGACACTTTGGCCTCAAAGCTAAAGGAGACGAGCCCCTCACCACCTCCAAACCCCAAAACCTCCCTCTTCGCTCCCCCACGTGCGACCCTGAGCAGCCCCTGCTCCAACCCAGGCATCCCCGAGCAGAGGGAGGTGTTAAGGAGGTTAACGCAGAATCGTGTCAAGTAACAAACACCTAGTATTTATTAATAAATTAGTACACTGGAAGGCAATTTTTCAATTCATTCCCCTCTTCCCCCACTCCCACCCCTTCCCACGGGGCAGCAGGTGCCACCCTCATATCATGACTTCTTCAGATTGAGCGTAGTACAGACTGTTTGTTACGGGAGCATAATAGTTGCAAATATAATCAGACAGACTTCTTACAATGCAGCTTTTTCCCCCCCCACCCCCCCACCCCCACCCTCTTTTCTTCTAATAAAAAGTGAAGTGTGATTTGAAGAGACTATTAAGACCACGTTAAGGTCTTCGGAGAACCTATCGGCCACGTCTGTATAAAAAAAAAAAAACCCAAACCAAACAAGAGACACGAGCGTAAAAGCGTAGCCTGGTTTAAGTCTTACACCACGAGAAGAGCAGGACCACCGGCGCTCACCTTCACCTCCCCACGTCCAGCACCAGCTCCCTTCGGGACCCCGCCGTTTCCCGCAAGCGGCAAGGCAAGATAATTCTTCCTTACATTCAGCTGAAGGCAAAAGGACCTTTTCATCACCTCGGAGGTCGGTGGGACTGACCCCTTTTTTCTTTGCTTTAGCTTATAGGAGCGCGCCGCATTGTCCGGGTGAGGACCGTACAATAAATAACCGTGCGAGTAAAGTCCCAGCGATGGATATGAGCCTTACGATAGTACATTGGAAAAAAAAAACCCAAACAGAAGAGTCAGCTCAGGTGGGAAGCTTAGCTGTGCTGAGGGACAGTAACCAGCAGTGAGACTGGGCTGGGTGGGGTGGTTTTTTTTTTTTTTTTTGCGTGTTTTTGCCATTTACCGCTCCAAGGCAGAAAGGGAAGTGGTGGGAGATGGTCACTCCGAGCAACAGCTTTGCCAGAAGAAGTGGGTTACAGAGTGATCCCCGATTCGACGTGTTAAATTATACCAGATTCATGGTCTTTTAGTTCATTATCTGCCCTTTTTTTTTTTGGTCTTTTCTTTTTTTCTTTTTTTTCTTTTTTTTTTTTTCCTTTTTTTTTTTTTTTTTTTTTAAAGTGCATCAACTGATCTGATTGGAATGAGAGCGAGGAGAAGAGATGCTCGGGAAAGAGGCAGAGGGTGCAAAGACTTGGACCGAGCGATAAGAGTTAAGGTGGAGGGGTGCAACGCTGGCAAACCGCCCCCCCTCCAGAAACCAAGGACACCTCAACGAAAATACTGGCCATATATTCTACAACAAAACCTGCCTGCATATTGTCGGTCGTCTTCGAGCGCCAAGCTAGCTCTAGCAGATATTTGAGAGTGCGTGGTGACCCAGTGCCTACAGTAAATCGGGAAGGTGGCTATAGACAGAGTCCAGGAGGGTCTGGCTGGCTTCCTGGCTCTTGACTCCAGCGATCTCAAATAGCCTGTCCAACTTGTCTTCGGCCTGTGGGATCTCCTCTATCACGTGGAGCTCCTCAGGGTTGAGGATGTGCAGCATGTCATCGAAGATGGGCTGCAGGTCGCAAGGGTCCAAGCGCACCTGGCGCAGGACGGTGTCCTTCTTTTCTGTAGGGGGAAAGGAGAAGGTGGTCAAGAAAACCCTCAAGGAACCTCTGCCAACTGGGGCTTGTTCTCCTTGGAGACGTCAGTCCATCCCCTGGTGCCACCTCTAGAGAGGAACACGCCACCAGGAGAACGGAAGGAAAAGGTGGAGGGTGATGAGTGATGGGAAGGGGAGGAAATGGAGAAACCAGTGCTGCTGAGGCACCTAATCCAGGATCCCACTAGAGCAAACACAGCATTTATAAATGCTGAATGGCCAACAGGGAAAAGTGAAGGCAGAAGGGGAGACAAAAAAGCTGAATTCTGCTCTTTTGAGTTGTTTTTGTTGGGTCAGCTTCATTTCTGCACTCAAGTATAAATTTGGTAAATTGACTGAGGTCAGTGTTTCACCTTCATCAGAAGTTAAAGATTAAATGCACCTTAAATGCACCAAGTTAAATCCAGCAAACTAACCCCCCTTCAAAAAAGGGAGGGTGACCAACGGTGATTTACATCTCAAGTCACACACTGCAGCGAGCAGAATCAAGGGTGAAAATAAATAAAGAAAGAAATATTTTAACCTTGAAGTAATGTTCTTCTGGTTCCATCTCATGCAGTAGTGCAGCAGCCAAAGGTCAGAAGAACACCCCCTCCCCAAGTCACCCAGGGATGCTACAACTTCTAAGAGTTGTAGCGCTTCTAAGAGTTAAAAGATTCCAAAGGTGTTTTCTCCTCTCGGGTCTCTATCATCTTTGCCAACAGGATATTCTGCTCTGGAACGAGGATGCGATCAGGGTTACCCTGGAGAGCCAGTTTCCCCAGTTACTTAACAATAACATGTGGGGCAGCTCTGCCACATGTGCTGCCCGCAGGGGAGGTGCCGGGACACCCCTTCGGTCACCCCTTTCCCACCCTTGGGCTGGTTTTTGGTACCTTTGGTAATAAAAGAGCCCGTCCGGCTGAGCGCGGAGGAGCCGCTGGAGGTCGAGTCGCACCGCAGCAGAGGCTCAGCTTCGTCGACGAAGAAGCATTTCTTCTCAGAAGGAGAGGGCTCCACGGTGAGGACGGCCGCCTCGGGGGGCTTGGGGCTGGGGGTGGGCGCGGGGCTGAGCGGGCTGGGGCTCACCGGCAGCGCCAGTCGGTCACCTTCCAGCTTGGGGGGAGAAAGAGAGAGGGAAATGAACTTTGCGGGGGGGATGCTACGCGATGGGCTTGCGCTCAAAGCCATCTGCAGCCCAGGTCCCAACGCACCCCAGCCCAGCCTCGTGTTCAGATGGTCTCCTCCTCCCAGGGAACTGCTAACCCAGACCAGGCAACAGAGGTGGACGCCAGCAGTGGCATTTGGCACGTCAGCGCTCAACAGGCAGGAGGGGTAATGCGACCGGTACTCTTGGTAGGAGCAACCACAGCACAACCATGGTGCACACAACCACTGCAGAGCAACTTAGCTTGGTTTTCCTTCTCACTCTGTTTACTGAAGCCCAAAACACATCTCTCGGGAGGAGCAGGTGATGGCAACCAAGCGGTTAAGCTGCCCCAAAATCCTGCTCTACAGATAATGTTTGTTAAAAGCAAGGTGCAGTCCAGCTCCATGCCTCCAACCAGAGCCAAGGCTGCAGGGAGAGAGCTGTGAGACCCCTCGGGGGATCTCCACTGCTGCACATGCCTGTGACCAGCTACACTGGCAACATTACCAGTTAATTATTAGTTTCCTTCATCTCAACCTTGCTCCTATGAGCACCCCATTAAAGTGTGACAAAGAAATCCATCCCACCAGACTCCAAGTTCAGGGTCAGGAAGGACAAGCAGGGGTTGGCGTTGACCACAATGTCACCCAAGTGCCTTTGTTTTTGTTCTACCCTGATGTGAGCCAAGGGCAAGCATTTGGCTCCACAATCCCCAAGACACAGCAAGCACTGCTGGGACACGCCGTGCTGGGAAGCAGCACCATTTTGGTGCCGGTGTGAACTCGCTTCCTCATTTCACTGTGCTCTGCATCTTTCTTCTTGCATCTCCTTCCCACCTGCACAGCAGCAGCCAACATTATCTACCCTCCTCCATCTCTCAGCATCCCCTTGAGGTGCAAATCTCAAGCAGAGCATTTCTGGTTACCATTCCCTGCAGAGACAAAAGGCTCATGGCAGCATCCCCACATCCCCTGCTTGGGCACCTCTGCAGGTCACCAGGTCCCCCCAAAAAGGCTGCTTTAAAGACCATCTAATATACTTCCCAAAGGTCATGTCCCTGCTTGACCCGCCAGCCCTTGTCAACATGCAACCCACCCTCCTGACAGCACCTCACAATCTTCTTTTCTTCTTCTATGAGGGAGGACCAGGCTACTTCAGCTAACACGCTTCTGTCTACTACCCAGGGACTGAAAATGCAGCATTCAGATTAAAAGCTGTGGGAAAGGGAGCTGCTGAGCCACCTCCACTCCGGCATGGATGTGCCTGTGCATTCCTCATCCGTGTCGAGGAATTCGCCACCCACAAATCACATGTCTACTGAGACACCCATTAGTTCACATTAAATTAACATTGAAGTCTGTTCCTGGTAGAATAAAAGGGTTGGTGTTTTTTTTTTTTTCTTCTTCCCCATTGAAACTAAACAGGGGAGGATTTGTTCTAGCTCAGTACGTTATGCAATAGGCATGTTAAAAATAAAAGTCAGCTTTAATTTTTAATTAAAAGAATCTGCTTTCTCCTCTGAAACTCCCTTTCCAATACAGCTCATCGACAAGAATCAGCCTGTTGCCTACTGGGGAAAATCAAGGGAAGGACTGGAGCAGCAGCTGGCTGCTTTCCAAATTGTAACACACTCTGATTTCCCCTAGAAAAAAAAAAACAACCAACGGGCTTTAGGGCTTAGTTCTCCCCCCATGCAACTCATCCATCAGCCACAAACCCACCTCCTGATTTCCAACAACACAGCCCAGCAGCTGAGAAGCAATTACAGGGAGGGCAGGGAGCAAGTGGCTGCCCCAGCTCTGCCTTCCCAGCAGAGGGGAAAAGCCCTTCCCAGAAGCGAGTTATTTGGAGTTTAATTAAACAGCTGCTAAAACATGCTAGGAAAAAATATAAAAAAAAAAAAAGAAAAAAAAAGTCAGCTAAGGTTATTAGACTGTCCCGGGAGCCCAAAGCTTTCCAAATAGCTGAATGGCTGTGAGCTTGAGGCAAAGCAAACAGGATGCTTGGATGCGTGTTAATATTTAAACCGCGGGAAGGGAGCGAGTGGGAATGAGGGTTTTGAAAGGCCAGGGAAAGCAAAAGGTTGCTGCGAGGTGAAGCCTGGGGAATAGGTGTAAAAATATGCTATTCATAGCCCATGAGTCATTTGCTTGAAACCACCTTGGCCATCCCTGTTTTTAAGGATGGCGGCGCTGGAGCGGAAACATGCTGGAGAGGAACAAAAAGGGGGAAAAAAAAACCCCAAAACCCCCAAAACTACAAACCCTCTGCAATACTTTTGCCTTTCCAGAGCTGCTGCATTTCTCACCTTTCCGTCATCGTTGCAGGGGTCCTGCGCTTGCCACTGAGGCTGCATTTGCACCTGCACAGACAGACAGAAGACTGTTAGATGTGAAAACCAAGATGTGCCGCGGCGGCTTTAACGCATCAGCAGCCTTCTGAGGCTGGTCACTCATACTGGGGCACTCTAACCATTTAATTAATTAATTAATTATTATTAAGGACTGGAGCAAGAAGTTTGCAATACCAAATAAAAGAAATTACTTAAAAATCCATAAAGCTCCTGTGTACTCGCAGCCCTTTAGGATGCAGCTCAAGCACCAATGTTGCTCTTGGCTCCCAGTGCACCTGGGAGGATGCTCTGAGCAGCTCAGGGTGCCTGAAGGTCCTTCCTAAAAGGAAGGAAAGGGGGCAAGAAGAGGGTGGGTGCAGAAGATGACACAGGCTTGGCTTTGCAGCTGCTCCCACCAGCTCTGTTTGAAACTGGTTGGTCCCATACTCTGCCTTCGTTTAACCGTACCGCAATAAAAGCTGAACTGGGACAGCCTGAAAGCACAGCTGCTGTGCTCGTGTTGGGAAGGTGCAGTCACAGGCATTAAAAAGAAAAAACAAAGCCTCCTCCCTTGGGCAATGCTTCCCTGTAACTCCTCCTGCAGCAACCAGGCGGTAAGAAAAGCTGCTGGCAGGTTGGCTGCTGCCTCAGCCCAGCTTTGGGCAGCCGTGCTTGGGTTGGGTTTTCTTGCCCCAATACAAACACGACTCAAACTGCTGGGGTTTTTTTTTGTTGTTTTGTTTTGTTGTTTGTTTTTTTCTTTAAATGGGAAAATTTAGCAAGGAGCTGGGGTCTCAGCAACCTCCACAGAGGGTGGCTGCAAACCCTCTCAGGATCAGGGATAAATTGAACACCAAGCCCGCTGTCTCCCAGGTTCCCTGATGAAAGGTCACACCCTGCCCACCCCAGCCCTATTTCCAGGCCTGTCACATCTCCCCAGGGGTGCAGGAGGAGAAGCCCCAGCACGAGCAGCAAGGTGGGCTGGGCTGAGCAGCAGTCCCACGGGGATGATGCTGCGGATGCGGGGTGCCGTTAGCTGGGGATGCTTTCGCTACGGTCCCCACGGGTGTAGGGGAGGATCCACTTGGATGAGCAGCTTCACTGTGCACGTGGTGTTTGGGGGTCCACCTTCAGGGCAGACCAGGGCTTTTCAGTCACCTGGGCAACAAGGTCCCATTGGGGTGGCAAAGAGATGCAGTGATGGTGTTGAGGTGCTGTAGAGCAGAAAGCAAACCCTTGGACAGGATGGGAAGGGCACAAGGGCTGTCAGCACACTGGGGTGGGAAAACCCAAATGTCCTCTCTGTGTCCTTCACCTCACTGGCCAGGTTTCAGAAAAGTTCTCAACACCACTTCTGTAGTGGAGCCAGCATCCCTCAACACAAGGCAGCCCTAGAGAAAAGCTACACAAGTCAAGCTTCACGTGACCCAAGACAAGCAATTCCAGGTCTGGGGTGGGTTTAGATGCCAAGACCAAAATGCAGCCATCCATGAAGAAGCAGCATTTCCCCAACAGCCCTGGCCATTCATGGGCCAAGTGTTTCTCCAAGCACTCTATGAGTGTCTCTGTGAGAGCTCCTGATGGCTTCTCCTTTCCATGGATTTGCACACCCACTTTTTCAACCAAAATGAAGAGCTGGTGAAGCTGTGATGAAGAGTTTCCAATTATGGGCTGAGTAAGTCAGTGCTTAGTTCAGCTTGTTCTGACCCCACCATCTTCTAGCTTCACTTTATGCTCCCAAGGCCATTACGCTGCAAAGACACAGACCCAAGGAGATGTGGCTACCACAGCAGGGAGACCTCAAACATAATGACAGCTACTATAAAGTTGATATTTTTGTGTTTATATTATTTATATTACTTTACAAATTCCTACATTTTTGTTTACTGCACACTCTCCAGCCTGGTTCAAGCCCAGTCTGGGCTTGCTGAAAATCAACTCATGGTTTAGAGCAAACCTGGAGGAAAACAGGGATGCCCACTCCAGCAAAACCCAAACAGCCCCACTCCTTCCCTGGGGCTCTGGACACTTTATCCTACAGCTTCGTGCCTCAAATGAAACCTGATGCAAGTCCAGAAGGAAACACTGGGTGCAATTTGGGGTTTTTCTGGCATTTATGGCATTTCCCAGCCCTCAGACGAGAGCCCCACGGCTGGGAAATCCATCCAACAGCTTTGCCCTCGCTCTACCGCCAACACACGAGGTTAATGCAGCACAAAGTTAATTGCTAATTACCAGGTCCACTTCTGTTTTCCAGAAGAGGAAATGAAGGGGATGGGTGGGACCTGTCAGGGGCTGGATTTGGGGAACGCTGCTTTAAGTGTTTCCCAAATCCAGCCAGGGTTTTGACCTGCAAAAGAAAAGGAGCCAAAAGGCGCTGCCAGAGCTGCGTGCCTGGACACGGGGCTGCTTTTGCATCCTCTTCTCCTCTGACACCCCCCAAAACCCCCATGGCTTAACCACACACCAGACCCAGCCCTGACATATCTGCTGATTCATGGGATTATCCGCAGCACACAATTAGCCATGGACCTAAATCTTGCTGGGCTTGGGGCTGCAGCCTCCCCCTCTCCATTTTCAACATCTCCCTTATTAATTTAAGCCTTGCTGAGGCTGCGCTGTCCAATGCCCTGAGCAATTATGGCTGCTTGCTTCCCCCCCCCATCCATTCCCATTTCAGCTGAAGCCAGCAGAGCCTTAAATAAAGAGATAGGAACTTAAAGCACTGCTCATGGTAGCAGACTCTGGAGATCATCGAGTCCAACCCCCCTGCCAGAGCAGGAACACCCAGGGCAGGTCACACAGGAACAGATCCAGGTGGGTTTTGAAAGTCTCCAGAGAAGGAGACTCCACAACCTCTCTGGGCAGCCTGTTCCAGGCTCTGTCACTCTCACAGGGAAGAGGTTTTTCCTCATGTTGAGGTGGAACTTCCTGGGTTTCCCCTTGCTACCGTTACCTCTCGTCCTATCCCAGGGCACCACTGCAAAGAGCCTGGCCCCTTCCACTTGACACTTGATTTGTGAACACTTACGGTAACCAACGTGGCCAGCCATGCCAGCTACACCCCAGAGGAGCACGGGCACCCCTGGTATCTGCAAAATGCTGTTATGCACCCCCCAAAAAACCCCCAAATAATAATAATAATCATCATCATCATCATCCCCCCACTACCCAGTGCCTGCGCGACACCAAACCTTTCTGATTTTAACCCCAAAACAGAGCATTGCAATCTGCTGGGACAGCAGGGATAAACCTCTCCCGTTCCCCACCTCCATCCCCCAGTTCTGCTGCCATCAGCACTGATAATTCGGGGTGTGCCAGCGCTCACCCAGCGCTGCCCAGACTTGCCCGCCGCTGCCTGGCGAGCCTTCCTGCAAGGGCAGGGATTCCGCAAGCCTCGGGCTGGAGAAGAGCCCGTGGCCAAAGCCAACCTTTAACAGGAGGCCCTGGTAGTTAAACACACCCCAAGAAACCTTCCGAAGCTGCTGCGATCGCCGTATTTTCTGGCTCAGCTATAGCAAAAAAAAAATAAAGCCCCAGAAAAGTGACACAGAGGGCTAATCCCGTTTTAACCTAAATTCATTCAGCGTGATGCAAAACCCAGTATAATCTCCTGCAGCTAAAAAAGCCGTCGAGCCTTTCCCTACCCGAAGGAAAACGTTCCTGCCACGTAGCGTAACGCTCCAGAGACTCCCATTAATTCCCCCATTCCAGGTGGGAGTTGGGAATATTTGGATTTCAGAGCCTGAAAGGCTGCCAGGAGAAGAGGGCACTACGGGAGAGAGAGCAGCTTTGCCCTGGCGGGTTTCGAGGGTGGAAGGCAGACAGCAGTGCCAGGATGTGATAGTGGGTGAGGTGACAAAGGGACACTGGCTGGGTTTAGGGAGCCAATTCGCTGCCTGAGAGTTGCAGAATCATCAAGCCACAAAATGTTTTGGGTTCTTCCTTTAAAGGTCATCTAGTCCAACCCACCCTGCAGTGAGCAGGGATGTCTGTAACCAGAGCAGGTTGCTCAGAGCCCCATCCAACCTGTCCTAGAGTGGTTCCAGGGATGAGGCATCAACCACCTCTCTGGGCAAACAGTGCCAGGGTCTCACCATCCTCATTGTAAAAAAGTGTCTTCCTTCTCTCCAGTCTAAATCTCCCCTCTTTTAGCTTTAAATCATTACTCCTTGTCCTGCAACAGCTAAAGAGACCCTGCTAAAGAGACCGTCCCTGTCTTTCTCGTAGGTCCCCTTTAAGTACTGGAAGGCTGATAGAAGGTCTCTATGGAGCCTTTTCTTCTCCAGGCTGAACCACCCCAACTCTCAGCCTGTCTTCACAGCAGAAGGCTTCCAGCCCTCTGACCATTCTTGTGGCCTCCTCTGAACCTGCTGCAACAGGTCCAAGTCTCTCCTGTGCTGCCGGGTGAGGTCCCACCAGAGTGAAGCAGAGGCAGAATCCCCTCCCTTGACCTGCTGGCCAGCTCCTTTTGATGCAGCCCAGGATACACATTGTCAGCTCATAATCAGCTTTTCATCCACCAGTACCCCCAAGTCCTTCTCAGCAGGGCTGCTCTCCACTCATCCCTCAGCCTGTATTGTTACTGGGAACTGTCCCAACCCAGGTGCAAAGTAGGTGTTATTGGGTGAGTAAACACAATTGCTACCTATGAGGTGGGGGTGTTGGTGCTTTCTTGTAACACGGGATGATGGAGAGATATGGGGGAGTGCCCACTGGCACCCAGGGGTGCTGGCCATGGGCCCAAGGACAGACAGCACAGCCACCCACACGCACCCCTCCCCGGATCATCCAAGACATGCATTGCATGCTTGCTGCTGGGTTGGGTCACCCCAAGAGCTCCACGATGTCAGCTGCAGGGAGGACACATTTGCATTGCTTGTAAGAATCCTTACTCCCTCCACAGAAAGCTCTTGGTTTTTATTGGTTTTTTTATCCCCCCCTCCCCAGCTGCTGGAGATGTAGAACACAGCAATATGGGGCAACCCACTCCTCTGGGTCAAACTGGTTCTGTATGGGGAGAAACCAGCTTGATTTCTCAGTGTTCAGACAGACAAAATACCAGGAGCCAAATCTGGATTAGTTGTAATTAAAGGCTTTCCGACCAGCAGATTAAAACAACCACATCTGAAGCGACCTCGATGCCTGCTCCCAGCACTGAGCAGCCACCTCCCCCGGCACGAGGCTCCATGCATGCAGTCTCCCTTGAACAAGGTTGTCCTCTTGCTTTCTGCATCTCTCCCAGGGCCATTCCACCACCACCCACATCCCCAACGGGGAAGCCAGAGCAGGGAGAGGAGGCAGACTGGTTACAGCACGTAATACCCTGCAGACACCCTGTGTGTTGCCATGATAAATCTGCACCCTGGGGTGCTTCCAAGCATTGACATCCCACACGCCTTTGACTTCACCACAGCAACTGG
>JANVCC010000018.1:4997319-5024415 GCA_025345505.1 Todiramphus chloris collaris
AAAACACCTCCTTTGCTGAAATGACCCCACATCTCCCATGTGGGCCCACCTGAGCCACCTGCTCAAAAGATCAGCAACCCAATTTTACCATCTTCGAGGAAAGCTGGTGAAAGTGGTGAAGGATCACCAGGCTCCAGGTGTTGCTGGATGCTGGGGAACACAACACGCTGTTTTAAGAAACATTCAGAAACACTCTCCAGGAGAGCTGTTCAGGAAGTCCAGAGGATTGGCATACAATTATCCATGAGAATTGTGTTTGCTCCTTCTCCAGAGCATCTGCCTGCTGCATTTTCAGAGTTATGGGAATGCACAAGCCAACAGCTCATGGTTACTCCATCACTGGGAGACCACCATCCCAACAGGTCATCCCATCAAACCTGTTCCTGGAGCTACATTTCTGTGCTGCTTGAGAAGTGCCACCTGATAGCCTTGGCCAAAACAGGGCAGCACTCAGGAACGTTGAGTGCTGTACAGCCCAGACTGTTAATCAGGTGCTGTGCAGTGAACAAACCCCACATTTTATCTGAAGTCCTAGCCCAGCACTTTGATGTAGTATTCAAAGTCAAAGCAGTAACTAGGAGGACAGAAGTCACTACCTGCTTGAGAAGAGCAAGAGGACAACATGTCCTCCTGGGCTGCTACATATATTAATTTTTAAGTACAAAAGGACAACTTTCTCTGCCTCTTTTCCTAACCATAGCTTTGTCTCGGGCTTTTCATTTCAGGTTTCCCAATTTTTATATATAAAAATATACACATATATCTTGGAGCATGGTAAGAAAAGAAAAAGCTACATTCTGCTTAATTTCCAGGGTCTGGAAGGAAGAGAACAGCTATTGAATGGGAGCAGGAATGATCAGGAAGCTGGCAAAGTGACTCTATCCAAAATTTGGGCAGGATACAGAGAGCGATGCTTGGCAAGCACCCGACTCGGGATCTCTCAAAAACACAAGCCCAGGTCTCCTGCTGATGTATCTAACCCTGTGATTTCACACCATGGTCATGAGGGATGGAGATGTTCATTACCCTACATGAAGTCATGTGGGATACGCGACACAGTGAAGGGACCATGGTCCCCCTTATAGAGGGAAGTCTGGGATGGTCAAAATGGGGTTTTGGAATCCCCTGTCCTGACAAATTGTATATAGCAAAGCTTGTGGAGCAGACAACTGTCCACCTTGCCAGCCCCCCACCAAGTGACCACAGAGGTTTGCAGGCACTCACCCTTTGGGTCTGGGTCGCTGCTAAGACCAAGGGCAGATGTTTCACCATCTGATTCAGGGGAAAGAGCCCTCCCTCAACCACCCCCACATCCATCTATGTGTTGTCCCATTGGATTCCACATTCAAAGCAGCCTCATTCACACTTTAGAAGCGTTTCCAGAAGACCACCATTGAATTATCAGAGACAAAACCCCAAAAAAGGGTTTTTTTCCCAAAACAGGGAAGGCAGGAGTGGCCAAAACAAACAACAAAGGTCACTGAGACAGCTCCCAACAACTTACACCCCACCAAGGCCTTGCTGCAGGATATTCTGCAGCAATTTCTTTTCCCCAAAGATGGGAAAGTTTGCTAGAAAGGCCAGAGCTGCCACAGAAGGGCAACAGCTCTGGAGGACAGCATGCATGGACTCCCCCATGCCACCAGTCACTGCCCTGAAGGAAATGATTTGCTGCTGTTCAACACCACCACTTATAGCTCAAGGATGCTTGGCCCCTCTCACAAAACCCTGGGGATTTAGTAACAGTATTTAAGAGCAAGTTGGAAGAGGGCAACATTTTCATCCATCTCCTCGATACAAGGGGCTCAAGCACAAAGTCCTCCTGGTGACCTTCCAAGATACAAGCACACCACAAGACGCAAGACAAAGGACTTTGACCAAAGTTTGCTCTAAAGTTTTTGCTCAAAAGCAGAGTAAGACCTCGAGGAGCTGCAAAGGGAGATGGGAGTCCAGCTACTCAGTTGCCAACCAAGCTCGAGGCTGCAACCCAACCCCGTGCACTTGCCACGGCCAAACAAGAGCACGCGAACCCCAGCCCGTCGTTACCGGCGTGGTGTCCTCCATCAGACCTCGGATCTTCTCCACCACGTCGTTGCGGCGGTGCTGGCGGAGGGCGCTGATGAGCTGGGCCAGGCTGGCCTCGGGCCCGCGGATGGTCCAGTGCTGCAAGGCGGCGTAGGCGCGCTCGTGGTCAGCCGCGTAGCCGTTGGAGAACGCGGCCACCTCCCGCTCGCTGGCGTTGCACAGGAACTGGTAGATGTCCTTCCACTGGCTCCCCACTTGGGCTGCCACCAGCTTCAGGATGTCGATGCCTGTGGGGCAGAAGAGCTCGAGGTGAGGCACAGGGGTCTGCAGCCTCTCAGCTTTAGAAAAGCTTCTCCCCTCACCCCAGATAACCATGCTTTGCTCTTCTTTGGGTCATCTTTGTTTGGAGATTAATTGTTATCATTATGTAAGACACTTCAGGAGTCCAGGCTGCCAGGAATTCTGCAGACAAGGAACACTCAACACCTGCTATTCAAGTAAAGGGGTGACAGACCCACCAGTTGCTCCAATCGAGCTGCACACACTCCAAAATTAACCACATTATACTTTAAGCATTTGAACAGGACCTGGATTAAGGGGTGAGTCACCAAAGCATCTCCATAGAATCACAGAATTGTCAGGGTTGGAAGGGACCTTAAAGATCATCCAGTTCCAACCCCCCTGCCATGGGCAGGGACACCTCCCACTAGAGCAGGTTGCTCACAGCCCCAGCCAGCCTGGGCTTAAAAACTTCCAGGGATGGGGCTTCCACCACCTCTCTGGGCAACCTGTGCCAGTGTCTCACCAACCTGTGCCAGTGTCTCACCAACCTGTGCCAGTGTCTCACCAACCTGTGCCAGTGTCTCACCACCCTCATGGGGAAGAAATTCTTCCTGATGTCCAACCTGAATTGACCCATCTCTAGCTTTAATCCATTCCCTCCAGTCCTATTACTGCCCGACAGCCTAAAACATCCCTCCCCAGCTTTCTTGTAGCCCCTTTCAGATACTGGAAGGCCACAAGAAGGTCTCCCCGGAGCCTTCCCTTTTCTAGGCTGAAAAACCCCAGCTCTCTCAGTCTGTCCCCATAGGAGAGGTGCTCCAGCCCTCTGATCATCCTCGTGGCCCTTCTCTGGACACATTCCAGCACATCCATATATACAGATGGATATTTCCATAAGAGAGCACCTACAGCAGCTAGGGTCACAGGTACAGCCATTTCCTGTGCCAACTGGTGGGGTGTTGTTGTCAAGCCCTGGAACAGTCTACCAAAGGCAGTGGTGAAGCCCATCCCTGGAGGGACTGAAAAGCCATGCAGATATGGTGTCAAGGGACATGGTTTAGTGGTGACCTGGCAGTGCTGGGTTAATGGTTGGACTTGATGATCTTGAAGGTCTCTTCCACCCAGCACGGTTCTATAAGGACTCAGTTACGGGACGCCAGATTCTGCACGAGGTGAGCGTTAGGTCAGTGGAAGATGCAGTGGGGGATCTGAAGAGCAAAAAGGCAGGTTCCCCCACAAAAGCCCTAGAGACATCTTGGTTCAAGCTGGTAAGAGTTTCCTCCCTTTAGCTTTGGAAGCGAGGCAAAACCCACACTCATCCTTGTGTCTAAGAGATTAGGAGTTAAACCTTCAGCTAAGCCACACCTCTTCCCTAATAGCCAATTAACCACGTTTGAGCAAGCCCAACACCACCTTGTTTTAAACTACCACGGGAAGGGTCAGCACAGGTGAGCTTCTTCCAGAGAAGGAACCACACCTTGTGTCTCCTCACAAGCCAGCAAGTCTCCATCTCTGCAGGGACTATTTCTCCTCTTCGCAGGCAAAACAGCTGTGTCAGCAAAAATTGCTGCTGCTGATGGAATAGCATCTCGACCAGGGTCTGCCCTGATGGCCTAAAATGTAACCCTTTCTAATACAGTTTAGACCTTCCAGCTGCACCTTCAGGTCACAGCTCTGATATAGCCATATGTATAAAAACATATTTTAAACAATATACATAGAAATATATATAAACTATAAAGCCTGATACAGCTATCTATCTACATAAAAACTATGCAGCTTAATACAGGCATATTGATATCTCCTTTTGATATATGTAAAATCAATACAGTCCGATGTATATTTCCATCTCTCCTATATAGAAGTGTACATATATATGATAGATATTTGTCTGAATCCCTATATATTACAGATTTTATATATGCATGTATATATAGATGCTTTACTATATCTATTGCAGATATCTCTATATATACACAGAAAATATGTAAAAGCATCTACATATGCACATATACATATAAAATCTCTAATATATACAGATACATAAAAGCATGTATGTGTGCATATATAGATGCTTTTACATATGTCTATATATTAGATATTTTGTGTGTGTATATGTGCATATATAGATGCTTATACACACACAAACACCTATATATATATATAAAACCCTACAGAGCCTCATATAGAGGTTTTTTCCCAAATCCTTCTCACTACCAAATCGAGTTTACCAAGACCTGCTATAGATGGACTTTAGATCTCACTTCCAAGCCAGATAACATAGCCACAACCCCACAGTGACCACAACATCTGGTTGCTCACGCTGCTCAGCGGCAGAAACACCAATGTACACACAGCATTTTCCATCTCCCTACCCCCTTCTCCCCCCATATCACCCTCCCCAGCTGATTTAGGATGGTCTGCATGTACCATCTCACGTGGAGATGCGAGGGCTGGGGCTTCACCTACCCAAAAAAGCTGAACCCACCACAGGGCCCCCCAGACCAATCACAAAGCTTGGGTCAGGAAGAAAGGGAAAAAAAATTAGAAGCTTTCCTCACTATTCCAGTGAAGCCCATGACAAAGACAACGTGCCCCAGCATTAAGGAAGAAGAAAAGGCTGCAAACCCACTGTCGAGATTTATGATGGGACTAATTATCTGAGGCACATAAATAGATGCTATCGCCCATCACATCTCACAGTGGTAGCAGGGATTAAGCCTGGTCCTGTTCACTCTGCCCACTACTCAGATGAAGACCCAGCAGTCCTCAGCTCAAGATGGCACAGGTTGCCTACAGGTTTCCAAGCAAATCCCAAATTTCTTCTCCTCCTCCTCCCCCCCCCCACCTTTGCAGATGGGCTGCCCATCGATCCAGGGCAGGAAGGGCAGGCAGCCCCAGTGATGCCAAGCCCTGTGTCTTCGGGTCTGGTAAGAAGCCCAAAACCCAACTTGGGCTTGGAGTCAGATTTTTTTTTAAGCCAGAAAATTCAAACTGCTTTTGATATACAAGCAGCAAAGCTCCAGGTTTATGCAGCTGATGCTTAATTTTATCACTCAACCCAGGGGAAAGAAAAACAAAATATAGATCCCTGAATATGAGGGTAGAGAAAGCTCTGCAAGGCTTGTGCACCAAGGGAATGGCAACAGTGCAAAGAGGGATGAGCAGGTCTGGTACTACCTATTATATATCTATATATATCTCCATATATAGATATCTATATATATCTCCATATATAGATACATGTCTCTTTATATATAGACAGATATAGTATACCTATATATATTATCTATCCATATATAGAGGGAGATAATGACTTATGTACTATACATCACTAAGTCCTTATCTCTGTGCACAAATCTTGCAGAGCTGTTTCTAGGCTCATATTCAGGGATTATTATTTTTTCCTGGATTGAGTGATATATACAGACAGATATATGCAGATATATAGATAATGCTGAGCATTTTTATATAAATATATACACACACACACACATATGTGTAAAATGAGCAGTCAGGTCGTCCTGACAATGCTGCCCTGCAGCAAGATGAAGCATTACAGCTGGGTGGGAGCTTTGCCCACGCCCAGTCCCATGCACACCAGTCATCCAGAAGCATTAAAACATAATTTGCTGGTTTATGACCCCCATGTAGCACATCTAGTCCTCCCAGGGAAAGAAAAACCCATATACCACCTGCTCCCCATCTACCTATTTAATGCTGATAAATCCCAGTATTTACAACTGCTGTACTGGTGAGAAATGTTTGCGGCGGGTTGCAACTTGATTTGCCCCAGTTTTACGTGGTGGAATGACATTTATGTCCTGATGTTCTCACACAGGATTTACCAACACAAAGCACTCATGCTCCTACTGACATGTTCAAGTTTAGTATATTTAATCTCACCGCTCAATAAAGTGGCCCCATAAACATGTTTATATCCCTTGGCAATAATATCCCCGGGCAAGAGAACGCACCGTGCAGCAGAGGACTTAATGGTGTGTAATAATCTTTGGAGAACAAATGTTCCATTAAAAATGAATTTGGAAATGTCTACCTTAATACTATAAGAACCTTAAACTCATTTTCTTGCAACTATTAAATGAATTTAAGCCCCATATGTTCGCTACATCCACTACAATATTGTGCAAACAAAACCCCAGAGAGATGTGGAAGAGACACAGACGTGTGCTCCAGTCAGTTAGAAAACCATTGCTCCCTCTGTTCTTGAAAAATAAGATTAAAGCCATTACATGACAAGTTGTGGCTGCACGCTGCCAAGTATTACTGCTCAAGCCATTTACAGGAATTTAATTCACTTGTTCAAAACCAAAATAAAATGTTAATGCTTATAATAAGCTTACAGTCCTACTATTTCTATACTTCCAGAAGCCCTACAAGTTATTCTGCAGTGCTGGAGCATCCCGTTGGGATGGGATGGTGCCCACTGGGGTGCATGAAGCAAAAAAAATCCTCCAGCTCCACCTTAGGTGCAGGGTCGTCTCCGCTCAGTAAACCATGTGGACCTTCCCACACTACGTTCATCTGCATGCCAAAGCTGGAGATGAAGCTCAAGGCCCTCCAGATCCCAGCAATCCCCAGTAAAATGACTGAGCTCAGCAGGAACGGTGCTTTAACCCACCCATTCCAGACTTCCCACACGAGGCCCATCACAGACACATCATCACGGTGCTAAAGCTGCTCTGAGCTTGCCTGAGATCAGCCCGAGACCACCTCCTTTTTTACCACAGGAAGAGTCTGGGAGAGCTGGCACCTCGCTGCTGCTAATGCAGGAGGCACGACTGGAATTAGAGAAGCCCTTGCTATACAACACCCACTGCTGTATCCAGCAGAGCTGCACGTGCTGCGGCCATCCCAGAGCAGGCAACAACAGCATCTGAAGGATGCAGGACATCCATACGTGCCTTGGGTACCCGGGAAGTTGGTATTTAAATTGACATTATCTAAATATTGCAACTCTCTGAATGTTGTGATGGGCTACTCCACGTAACCACCTAATGTTTTAAGGTGGTGATGACCCCGGAGCAATGACGAACTCCCCTCCGAGCCAGGACAAGGCCAACGTTGTTGTGCAACAGGCAAACGTTCTTCAATATCTCTCTGGGGTTTTGTCTGCTCAATATGGGAACACAGGCACAACCAGGCACGTCTAGAGACAGAGCAAGCTAAGACAAATGGAGACAAGTCCAGAGACAAACAGATACCTCCGGAGCAGCGCAGGGAAACGGCATTGCTGAATACATGTCCAGCTCATCTACAGAGATGCTGAGCTGAAGGAAGGACCTTCCTGGAGAAAGGCAGGTCTATGGACAGGTCGCTCACCTCCAAGCGCACTGCTCACCTCCACCCCAGTCTTCCCCATAAACACCATTTCAGTTTATTTCAGTGACTTCCATTTGCTTATTCTGAATCCGGTTCAAGATGTTTCTCACTCATTTCCAACTCCTTCAGATGTCTCCTGCCTCACTGTGGCACACAGTTTGGTGTAGACAGAGAAGTCACTCCTGCCACTCATGACCATCACCAAGGTGGTCATCACACAAGCACATGGGATCTGGTCGAGCTTTAATGACTCTCTTGGGCTCGTTCTGGACAGGCTTCACTCGTCTCCCAAAGCCCTGCTATTTACAGGTTGGACACAAACCCAGTTCTTCAGCAATCATTTGGCCTGGAGCAGGGCAAGAAGCCAGGGCAGCATGGGGCCATGACCAGCAGAGCTGGCGCACTTACGTGCGCTACTTGTGAGAGACCATTTCTCTTCTCTGCTATTACTTACACGCTTCTTCAAGCCAACTCAAGAGGAGTGGAAGAGCTACCCTGCCAGAAGGCTACACCCAAGCACCTGGCAGCAGATACGGTGAAGTCTAACCACAGTCTAGCCACAGAGGAGCTTCAGTTCCTTCCTCTCCCCACCCTCTCACAAACAAAAAGTTGTCATTATTTTCACTTTTGGAGCTCAAGCCAAACATCACTTGGTATTTTTCAGAAGAGTGCTCATTGGGAAGCTGCCATCTGTGAGGGGAAATCTCATGTTCAGGTCTACACAGAGCTCTCCCAAGCCCTGTGTCCTCCAGTCCTACTAATAATGGACACAGCACCAAGAAAAGGATTAACACAACATCAGTTCAAGTCTTACACAGATGGGAGGCAAAGCCCAGGAGATCCTCCAGGACTTGTGGCACACACAGTCTCATCTACTGAGCATCTGACCAGAGCTCCAGAGCCAGCTTCATGCCTTTTCAGAAAGGCTGGATTTCAGGAGATTCCATGCTCCAGCCCTTCGTCAGCAGGGACAGGTTCCACCAGTCCACCCCACACCACCTGCGGGAACTGACCTCCACCATCCCAGTACCAATCTGAGCTGGAACATCTGGAGCTTCCACCGCCTACCAACTGACACAGATATTCTAGAGACGGGCAGCTGTTATTCTGTACATCACAGGCAGTGACAGATCCCAACTCTGACAGGCTGGCTTGCATTCTGACGCTTGCACAAACCTAGAGGATGAAGCATCACGGGTGGAAAGCACAGCCCAAGGGCACACGCAAGTCAGACAGGGAGAACCACAGCGATGCAGCCCAACCCTTGCCTACCTTCAGATA
Organism: Todiramphus chloris collaris; assembly: GCA_025345505.1. Classification (NCBI taxonomy): domain Eukaryota; kingdom Metazoa; phylum Chordata; class Aves; order Coraciiformes; family Alcedinidae; genus Todiramphus; species Todiramphus chloris. The sequence continues at coordinate 5,006,251 of JANVCC010000018.1, forward strand.
AAAGCTCCGAATCACTGCAAACCCAGCTCTGCTCCTGAGCTCAGCCCACCTACCTCTTCCAAATATCCTCCTGACTCATGCGAAACGCAGCCACCGCCGCCTATTTTTACCTCTGAGCGCACACCGAGAGCCTGCGTGGACAAGCGAGCCAGGATGTGGCATGTCCAAAACCCAGGTGGCAACACACCACAGCTTGGCCAACACAGCACTTCAGAAATCCCAAATCCCCGACACAAATGCTTTTCCAGAATGTGCAGATCTCACCAAAAAGAGGTGGTTCTTGGAAACTCAATTCCTCCCCCCACCCCACCGCAATATATTTCAGTTTCTAAATGAGGAGGTTTGGAAGATCTGCAAGGTCCTGCACCTGGATCAGGGTAATCACAAGTATCAGCACAGGCTGGGGGATGAAGGGATTGAGAGCAGCCCCGTGGAGAAGGACTTGAGGATATCCATGGATTTTAAATTGGACACAAGCCCACAGTGTGCACTTGCAGCTCAGAAGCCAATCGCACCCTGGGTTGCATCCAAACCAGAGTGGGCAGCAGGTCAAGGGAGGGGGGGATTCTGTCCCTCTGCTCTGGTGGGACCCCCCCCCATGCAGTGCTGGGTCCAGCTCTGGAGTCCTCAGCACAGGAAAGACATGGGGCAGGTCCAGAGGACACAGAAGTGGTCAGAGGGCTGGAACCCTCTGCTGGGAGGGCAGGCTGAGATATCTGGGGGTTCAGCCTGGTGAAGAAAAGGCTCCATGGAGGCCTCACTGCAGCCTTTCAGCACTTCCAAGAGGGCTTGTAAAGATGGAGACTTTTTACCAGGGCCTGCAGTGACAGGACAAGGGGCAACAGTGTTAAACTGAAAGAGTGTAGATTTACAGTGGACATAAAGAAGAAAATCTTTACCCAGAGCACAGCGAGACACTGGAACAAGGTTGCCCGTAGAAGCTGTGGATGGCCCATCACTAGAACGGTTCCAGCTCGGGCTACATGGGGTTCCTTAGCAACCTGATCCAATGAAAGATGTCCCTGCCCATGGCAGAAGGGCTGGGGTAGATGATCTTCAAAGGTCCCTTCCAACCAAAACCCCCGCCACGATTCTAACAAGAGCCCTTTGTTCGCACGGGAAGAACGGACACACTCAAGAAAACTTGTTAGGGAGTTGAGAGTTTTCCCATGGAGGACAGTGCTGGTAACAGACCCTCCCACGAACCAGTGATTCACATCCTCAGCAAGGGCTGCTTGGGCAACAAACCACTAACGGTGATGTCTGTTGGCTTATTTTTTTTAAAAAAAGAAAAATAAAGTTCTTGAAGGGTAGGAAAGGGACTCCTGACACACACTTCCCACACTCTCTGGGAAACTCAACCAAACTAGGCAGCTGAGGAAGGTCTGTGTCAGCCATATACACAACTTGAGTGTCAGCACCAGTACAAGCCCTCCCTTCTCACCACACTCTACATGGAAGACACCCCTGTAAGCACCTTTGGTCCAACCCTGAAACCCATGTCACAGAACCACAGAATGATAGAGCTTGCAAGGGACCTCTGGAGGATCTAGTCCAAGCCTCCTGCCAGAACAGGGTCACACAGTATCACGTCCAGGCAGGTTTTGAGTCTCTCCAGAGAAGGAGACTCCACCACCTCTCTGGGCAGCCTGTTCCAGGCTCTGGCACTCTCAAAGTAAAGAAGTTTTTCCTCATGTTTAGCTGGAACTTCCTATATTTAAGTTTGTGCCCATTACATCTTGTCCTATCACCAGGCACCACTGAAAAAAAGACTGGCCCCATCCTCCTGACACTCACCCTTTAAGTATTTATAAGCACTAAGATCCTTCCCCAGTCTTCTCTTCCACAGACTCAAAAACCCCAAATCCCTCAGCCTTTCCCCATAACAAAGATGTTCTAGTCCCCTAATAATTTTTATTGCCCTTTGCTGTACCCTCTCCAGTAGTTCCCAGTCCTTGTGAACTGGGGAGCCCAGAACTGGACACAATACTCCAGATGTGGTGTCACTAGAGCAGAACAGAAGGGAAGCAGAACCTCCCTTGGCATGCTGGTCACATACTACTTAAATACACCCAGGATACCATTGGCCTTCTTGGCTACAAGGGCACATGGCTGGCTGACAGTCACGCTGCTCACACGAGCTCCTGCCCACGACCACAGGACATTCTGCCCCATGTGTGCCTGCCTACACTGGTGCTGGGGACCTGCAGAGTTGGGACTTGTTCTTCCTATGGTTTAAAAGGGAACGGCCAGCGTAAGTATTTTATGTAATTATTAAATTTTAAACAGCTTTCGCAGAGTTAATCTTCATGATAACCCTCTGGGACAGCTGGTAACCCTGAGCAAGCACACTGCCAGGGCCATATAAATATCCAGACACCCACAGATGCCAACGTGGGGATTAAATTCACACTTCTGTGTCTCCCACCCCCCCTCACCCCAGACAGAGCCTTGGCAAGCGAGGAAAAACAAAATCTGCCTTGTTATTGGAGGAGTTATGTGCAAGAGCCTTACCCGTGTGAGAAATCACAGCCCTGACAGCCCAGAAACCCCTGCCAGGTTTTCGAGGGGGAAAAAAAAACCCCAAACCAAACAACAAAACAAACAAAACCAAAAACCACAAAACCCAACCCTGTGCTGTTTTTGACAAGGACAGTGCTCCTCACCCTGCAGAGCTGCCCTGCCTCTGACACTCAGCCCTGAACCTTAACAGGCAGGCAGAAATTCTGATCCCTTCTTAAACTACTTCAGGGGCCACCCAGGAATTTTTACCATGGGATACTTTGGTTTGGGTTTTTTTCCTCTGTATTTTTGTTTTCTTTTTTTAAGCAGCTTTGGAAGCAAACATACCATCTTCCTGGGGCAGCTCTGCAGAGCCCTGCACACACTGCAGACAGATAGCAGCTTATGTAGCAACACGCATTAGAAGTGATCAAGCACCAGTCTTCTGGGCTGCTAATGCAATAAAACTGAGGAGCAAGATAAGATAAACCTGCACATGATTAGGTTTCCTCCTTTCTAAGCAGAAGAGCAGCCTCCTTCGTCTGTGTTTTTCAAGGCTCCTTTTGAAGCCTTGGTCAGCTCCTGCACATGCCCTGTGAGAACCACACAACTCCCCAAAAGGTCAAGTTTGAAGCAAACCTGAGCATAGTTTTAAGCCAAGCAGCTGGAGGAAGATGGTGTCTCAAACTACCTTCCTCCAACCAGATGTCACATCAAAGCTCCCATGGCAGAGGCTTGCCCTGCAGATGAAGAGCTGCTTCATCCTACGCCAAAGCAGAGCATCAGGCCCATGCTGGAGCAAACATAGCATGAAATGCAGAGCTCCCATGCAGCCAAACAAGCTCCAGTGAGGTAGCATTCCTGCTTTAAGGCTCAGCAGTATCACAGCATCCATAGTCCTTGTGGTGACCAGCACATACCCTCTCCTTCCAATTCAACAAGCTCCCTTTCTGCCTGGGTCTCAGTAGAAGTAGATAGGCTGGCTCTAGAACACCAGCAATCATCTGCACATCATTAAGCTGCAGATGCCAAAAGAGAGATTGCTTTGGGAAAAAACCAAACCAAACACCTTCTGCCTCTCCATTTTGGCAGGCAAACAGACATGAATCCCTCATCTTGTGCTCTGCTTGCCAGAGTCATATTAGGGTTTGCACACAAGCCCAGGGCTGCTCCTCTCCAGGCGTCACTGCAATTCCCAGATGATGTTAGCAGCAGTGGGGACACCTGCCCTGAGGAGATGCTGCTGGCCATCTCTGTCCTACCTGTGCACTGGGCACAAAACTTTGAGGCCACCACAGTTTGAGACTGGTGAACCCCATCACTCCTCCTCATGCTCTGCAGATGTGCTGAAGAGATCGAGTCCCCAGATGTGTGTGTATCTATAGTTGCTCCTCCATCCTCACCCTGCCTTCCAGCCTGATGCTCCTGCCACCAAGCTGTGACCCATTCAAGAACTGGTCAAAGGGAAAAGTTTCTCTATAAACCAAAACCACCACACTGAGTGGCTTTCACCTCATTTACCCATACAAGCCCTTAGAAGGAGTCCTAAAGTAGCATGCAGAGTTACCTGGTAGACCTGCAAGTACCACCCCTGCAGCTGGGTTTCCTTATTCAGACAATGCATAATGGCTACACGTCCCTTGGTTACATTCACGTGGGGATGCTTTGGAGCTGCAGCACAGCATTGGGCTCCCCAAGGTACAAGGATGTGGTCCCTCTTCAACACTCTCAATGACTTCCTTGGGAACAGACCAAGACCAAGCCTAGCCCTGGGCCTACAGCAACCGAGCTGCAAGCCAAGGACTGTTCCCTATGAACGGCCAACCAAGATGATCCGAGCTCCCAATGTGCTGACAACTGGGCATCCCAACAACTGAGCAACCAAGACCCCTAACTCCTGACAGTCCCCATCTTTCCAGCATCACCCCTAAATTCCCCACTCTGATCTCGAGACAGTTTCAGTACAGACTCTGCTACCTGCAGTCAAGCCCCAGCTCCATCTCGGCTGCAAACAGGTTTTGAAGAACACTTTAATTCTCTGATTATTTAACCAGAGGCTTCCTGGCTTCACTCTCACCACCCACTGCAATAACGTGCAATTAGAAGACTGGAAGAAAAATAAAAGGGAAGTGGCATCTCATGCCAGGCCAGTGCTGCCAAAATCTGTTCTTCAGTCTTTCAACTCAAAAAAAAAAAGTCACTAAACTCTCTTCTTGCCTCTTGGCACATCATTTCAGGCATCATCTTCTATCCACCAACAGCCTTTCACCCTCTGCTACTGGATGGGTAAAAGTCGAATGCAACACTATCTGCAATTTCTGCAAGCCCATCTTCATGTTTGGCACAGACTGATGCCAAATTTGGCACTTCCAAGATGTTAAGGAGATGGGCTTCAATTCTCAGGTTTTATTGAAAGGTCTCTGCGAGCTCAATTCCTCACCCTTCCAAACTGCTGAAGAAAGGAAATGAGTATTTGCTAAAACAAAAGGCTTGCATAGAGAGCGTTTCCAGCGCGTAGGCTGGTTTTGATCTTCTGAAAGAAAGTCATGGTACAAGGTTAAAACCACAGAGCGCTATCAGACCTGCACCCATGTTGTCCAGGCACTGCACTGATCATTTCTTTGGAAATCTTTGGCAAATTGCTTTTCCCCTTTGGATTCCCACCTGCAGGGCTGTAAACAAAAGCTAGCTGAAGCAGTAAGAGGTCCAGCTTCTCCAACTGCAGCTGCATCATTGGTGTTGCCCCAGCTTCTCAAACCTGTGTAGATGAGACCTTGGGGCTCTTGGGAGAGCCCGTGTTGGGGGGATAGACACAAGGACAGACAGGGAGATAGGCTGATTGCTCACTCAGGCTATTAGTCATTGCAAGCTGTTCCTAGACCTCTGAACCACTTAAATCCAGTGAGCATCACTGGCATTTGCCATCTCTAGCTGGAACACATCCATGTTAAGGACTCAGGTCTAGTTTTAACACCAGCCTCCCAAGCTACTGTTATTTTTAGGTTTGGGCTGTTATTTAAGGCATGCATTATGACCAGAGAGCACAGGGCATAGAATCCAGCTCAAGGGGAGTTGAGGACAAGTGAAACACCCCATGACAACAACGCCTGCTCATCACTGCACACCTACCTCAACGATTTAAGCAATTCAGTGTATCGAGTGCCTTCAGGAACTGGGTAAGAGTTTGAGCCACTGCTTCCACTCCAAAATCCTCCTTTTTTGGGAAGACTCCCAACTACACAGCAAAATGTCTTTGCTCCAGCACCGAGCAGCGCTAGTGTCACCCTGAGCATGCTTCACTTGGAACTAAGTGCTAGTGACACCTTGACCATGCTTCACCCAGAACTGACAGGCTTGGAGCAATCAGTGATAAAACCCTCTAAACAGGCAAAGCCCGGGATGCCCATCTGGCATGATGGGAGACTTGAGGGGTGTCAGTGCAAGGGCAGCCAGCCAAGCACAGCTCCCCTGAGGAGAGGCTGCAGAGCCTACGTCAGACCCGGTCTTCCCTTTCAAAGGTTAAAGCTGTTTACCGAAAGGATTAGGAGGGAGGAGATGGTAAACAAGGAGGAAGCAGGGGGGAGACTGTGAGTAACAGCTAAGTACACAGGCTTTGCCCCAGCAATAGACACCCTGGCCCCCAGTTGGTGTGGCCAGCCAACGTATACCCGGGGAGGGCATGGATGTGGGTGTACTGCCAGCACCAGGCCCTGGGGATTCACCCATACAGAATGATGTGAACCTAACTTCTTGCCCTCCACACCTCTCAAGCAAACCACAAACCAGGCTGACACCTGAAGACCCGGGGTGCAGCTGTGGTACTCACATCTAGAGGCTTTGCTCCAGCTTCCTACCACAGAGAGATCTGTGCTGGCAGCGCAGCAGGGGAAAGATTTCCTCTCTGCAACAGCCTGGAGTTTGTTCCTGGCTATATTCATAGAATCATTCAGCCTCGTCTGAAATGCTGCTTCAGGATGAAGCATGAGTTGGGTCCAAACACTGCTGGAGCAGCAGAAAGCGAAGCCATGACGCCGCGGCTCTGCAGTACATCCTAGCTGTACGGCCAGTTATTAAATAAAAGGTCAATTGCTCTCTGACACTGCATCTCTCATTTCAAGTAAACAGCCTGAAGAGCCAGGCGTTTGAACGGGAAAGCTAAAGCAGGATTTATACACCACCGCAGAGGAGAACAATTTCCATACCTGACAGGACAGAGCACCACCACCATCATCATCACCACCACCATCATCACCAAGTAAGGACTAAGGAGCGAGGCACTTTCAGCTAAGGCTGAAAGCTAAGGCTGGTGTCGCTTTAGTCAACACCAGAGCTGCACTAAAAGCCAAGACAAAGCATTAATTGGCTCGCGCTCGTCTGTCTGCCTTCATTGTACAAAGTTCAGGCGAGGACATTCAGTGGCAGGAGGAAGTCATGAAGCCACCCACGCCAACAGGGAACCGGCGTTGACTATTGCAAGAACGGCTGGGAAGGGTGTGCAAAACTGCCCAGTCAGCAGCCCGAAGCCATGGGGCAATTTGCCTCCAGACCTCAGAGACTTGATCAGATACTGGGCTAGTTTATCAGTTAAGTGTGGTTTTGCTGTTGCATCCACCTTATTTCCCAAGACAAGGGGAAAACTTGGCAAATACCTTGTGAATTTGATGCACCAGCTGAATTCAGTTGTTAAAGGATGACAGAGAAGACAGAACAACTCCTCTTGGGAAACACAGATGACTCATGAATGATGCTGTCCCCCGAAGGATGACAAGATCTGGGAGGTGGGGTTGTACCTAAATGGGCTAAAATAGCCTCCTTGTTCACCACTTATCACCTTCCCTTACTCACCCGGTTTCTTTCACCTGAATCCTGCTTGGTGAGCAAACGCAGGGTAGTGCTCTAACGTGGCCTCCAGGAGAAGGGCAAGCTGCAGCCTGTGCATTCAGCACCGGGTCTGAGACACCAGGCTAGAAACCAGAGCTGCATCCCCTCAAAGCAACTTGGTTTGGTGCTTGCACTCCAGCGGTCCTTGCACAGTACAAACTCAGCCTCTGCTCAGAGATGCTTCAAAAAACGGCAGAGAATCAAAAATCCAACCAACTGGTAATTAAGGTCTTGGGGGAAGAAAAGTTACTACAAGTTAGTAACAACCAGCCGCTTTTGGACAATGAACCACAGCCAAAGCCACAGAGTATTTCTGGTAGTGCCCACAAATAAGGATGTCTAATATGGTTCAGCAGCCACGTGGCAGACCATTCACCCTAACCTCAAGGACCATGCTTCAGGTACCACAGATTTCAGGGACAATGGAGCGCAGGGGTTACGAGAAAAAGTTACCACAAATGCAAAAAAAAGCTCAAGAAACAACACGTCAAGAATTCAAAAGAGTTAAAAGGAAACTGATAAGTAGCACAAACACAAGAGAAGGCACAGAAGTAATTCCAACAAGACCTTACTGGTTCTATAAATGCATTAAGAAGGGCAAACAAAGTGTAGGTCTATTAATCAGCAGGAAGGAGAAGAGAGTACATGATAGAATACGCCCTACTCAAAGCCTTCTTTGCTTTGTACTTAAGCACTCAAGGATGACTTTCATCAAGGACTGATCTTTCTTAAACCTTCCAAGCATTTTTTCCATCCATTTTTTGTTCCCTCCCCCTTGTTAAATGTGCTTTTCTAAAGGTTAACTGTGAACAGATGTTTAAGGTTGAGCAACCTCAACTCAAAGTAAGCAGTCATCAGTGCTGTCTGCAAAGGATATGGGTGGGTCAAAATTGCCACCATAGCTTTGCAGAGGAAGAACCACACATCCTACTGGGGAGATCGTGGCCGCTCGAGCTCACGTTTGTGCCACCATTAATTTATCTTTGGGTTTTTTTCCACAAATTTCAACTTAATGACCACAACAGGTCACCGCTGAAGTCTCATCTAAATGCTGACAGCAAATCATCCACCAAAAGAACAGAAAACACTACAGAGCCGAGCCTCCGGGAAGACCTTGCAGTGCTCATGGATCTGTATGTCTCCACAACACAGCTCTCAAGGACAACCTTCCTGGCTCCACCATGGGCAAAGGGCTGAGGACACAAACCAGCAGGCAGGATTTTGGGCTAAGAACCTGAAACTGAGGTGCTGCCAAGAGGTAGGGGATGACTCAGCATTCCAGAAACAAATGGGGTGAGGGAAAGAGGATGACATGAAAGACAACCAGACCTATGCCTGAGTCAGTGGGAAATTAAGGACAGTGTGAAGCAGAAAAAAAGTGAGGCAGGGGGAAGCACCTTCATTCAAGATCCTTCTACCAAGGATGCGTGAGGAAGTGAAGGAAAGGAGCTGGGGTGAGCAGTTGACATTCCCTCCATTAACCCTCCCTTCAAGAGCACGGACACACCATAGGAACAGAAAGGGGAAGAAGCCAAGGATGAAGAAACACCTGAGGAACCAGTATACAGACTTTGTTCTCGCTACAAGACCCAGCAAGTCAGAAAAGCAACCAGTCACTGGACGTGGGGGCAGCTCCCCCTAAAAGTACCACCCGGGATGCTGGAGAGCACGCTACCCCTCACAGCCCCGAGTCACGACTGCTCACCGTGCCCGTTGCAGTAGTAGATCCACTTCTCCCTGTTCTGTGTCGGAGTGGTGGACTTTTTCATAATAGCTTTTTCCACAATGGCACTGGGATCTTGCCTGGGTCCCTTCTTCAGAGTCCGAGAGCTCTTCCTTACACTGCAGACGACGATAACCACCAGGACCAGCAGCAGGAAGAGGACTATCATCCACGGCAAGTGTTCGTTGATGTCGAAGTGCTGGTGGACATTCTGTGGACCTCGCCTGGGGGGCCTGTATGGAACACTGGACTTCTCACCCCCCACCATCTCCAGGGATGGCTGTTTCTCTAATGCTTGGCTGGTCTGCTTATGTCGGTAGCTCTGTGCCTGGCTGGTGGCACCAGAACCCACGAGGGTCCCACCAGCACCATCTGTCTTGTTGACCAAGGTATCATTGTAGTAGCCCGCCGGCTCCACCATGCTGCTCGACGCGCGTGGCACTGGAGAAGGGACAAAATCGGGAACTGAAGAGTTCAGACCTGCGAAAGGAGAGGAGAGTTCAGTGTCACGGCACCGGAGACGTGATACGGCATCACAGCACAGCCTAAGACCTGCCTGAGCATCTGCTTGGCCAGCAGACAGAAACCCAACGCCAGGCTGCGAGAAAGGGAAGAGGTGAAGTTGAGGTTTGGCTCTGGGAACAGATGGCTACAGTTACAGAGGTAGGTTCAAGGTAAAATTGACCCTTGTTGGGCAAGGCTAGTGGCAGCTCATTAAAACAAAATGAGTTATTATTAGTTTTCAATCTGTGTTCAGTAGTTCTCAGAAAACCTACAACTTTTTCTTTCTTAGATGTATGAACATTAGTTTTACTCCAGTTGTGGAATTTGGTATTTGGGGTAGAAATAGATGGCAATTTGGAGGCTCAGTATCTCTCTACTGGGTTCTGTTAAGGAAGCACAAACTTTTTTTAGCAGCACTGCAAGCAGCTGTGGATGCACCAACAACAGAACAGGTTTCTGAAGCAACAGAAGCAACCAAAGGGCTACTTTCCATCTTTATAAAGTTTGATTATCAACCAACAGCTTTCAGGTCCCAGCTAGATGTAGGACCAAAACCCAGTGAGAATAGGAAAGGCTATGGGGGCAAAAACTAGAGTTTGTTTCAGAAACGTGGCTTTTGAAGACCATGTCTTGACCCAGATGAGCCAGAGAGTGGGTGTCACCACCTGTAACCTGATTTTATCTCTGTTTTTCTTACCCAAAACACTCTGACCAGGATTAAAAAAGGGAAAACGCTTTCACTTTTACCCAGTTGTCTACAGTTGATGTCAAAGTTCAAGGAATACCCTGACACACCAACATCCTATCAAGCTTTGAGACCTAACAAAGGAGAAACACTGGGATTCTACCACTGCCAACACCTCCCTGCTATTGCATTCACCAGCTCAGGTGTACAGGCCACCAGAAGTAGCTTTTTTTTTTCTTTTCTTTAAATAAAATGCCTCATTCGAGATACTGTAAGGAGGCTGCTTCCCAGGGAGTGCTGAACACCACAACAAATGGAAGCTGCCTGGTGGAAAAGGACCTGGAAGTGTTGATTGACAAGCGGCTGAATATGAGCCAGCCATGTGCCCAGGTGGCCAAGAAGGCCAACAACACCCTGGCTTCTATTAGAAATAGTGTGGCCAGCAGGACCAGGGAGGTGATTGTCCCTCTGTACTTGGCACTGGTGAGGCTGCACCTCGAGTACTGGGTTCAGTTTTGGGCACCTCAGTACAAGAAAGACATTGAGGTGCTGGAGCGGGTCCAGAGGAGAGCAAGTAAACCAGTGAAGGGCATGGAGAACAAGTCCTCTGAGAAGCAACTGAGGGAACTGGGACTATTTAGTCTGAAGCAAAGGAGGCTGAGGGGAGACCTTATCGCCCCCTACAGCTGCCTGGAAGGAGGTTGGAGAGAGGTAGGCACTGGTCTCTTCTCACAAGTCACTGGTGACAGAACAAGAGGGAATGGCCTCAAGCTGCACCAGGGGAGGTTTAATCTGGACATTAGGAAACATTTTTCACTGGAAGGGTTGTGAGGCATTGGAACAGGCTGCCTGGGGAGGTGGTGGAGTCACCATCCCTGGATGTGTTTAAAAGCCATCTAGATGTGGTGCTTGGGGATATGGCTTAGTGGTGGACTTGGTAGAGTAGGGTTAATGGTTGGACTAAGTGATCTTAAAGGTCTTTTCCAACCTTGATGATTCTATGAAACAGGGTTCCACAGAACCACTGCAATCAGCCACAGATAAAATATCTCCATAAACACTGTGATGATGAGTAATTTCCAATTAAGTATGAGAATGGGGAATTCAACCTGTTTCTTCCCACCAGTGATAATGAATGGAAGTCTTAAGAGGTTAAAGAAAAAATTTACAGCTCAGCCTAGGCTCCTGGAGGGCTGCTTTGGCAACTGTTCCCACCCAAGCCAATACACTGGCACAGTGTGGGGCAAAGGACAGCAGGGAAAGCATGGGCAGGAAAGCAGGGAATTCATCGGGAAACCAGTCTGGTGGAGCAAAGCTCCTCTCCTGCCAGGGTTTTCCTGCTGCACCTTGCTCAGGTTTGCCACAAATGCACAGAGACTTGTGCCAGCACGACACATAGATGGGAAAAGTGTCTGGGGAACATGATGTCCTTTCAATCCAAACAGGAGTCCAATCATGACTACAGTTTCAGTGAACATAGTTTAACACAAATGAGGGAAACCTGATGCACTCTGGAGCTGCCTTCTGGCCAAGAAGCAAAAGCATGCTTTAGACCTGGTTGGCCTTTAAAGCCAACCCTGACTGAGGAAGAAATGCAATCCCAAAACTAAAACCACATCTGCGTTTCAGTGGAGGACACTACCTTTGGGAAGATGAGCGGTTGGTGGAACTTCATAGGGTTCTTCATCCACTGCGGCGCTTGACGAAGTCAAAGACATGTTCGGAAGAGACGCTGGAGAACCACAGACGTTGTCACTCTCCTTCGTCCCTGGCTTGATGACCACCATGTTCTTCCCAAAGCAGTCAGTGTATGTTTTGCACTTCATCACGCTAGAAGGCACATCAGAGAAAGTACCCCGAGGGCACGGCTTGCACCGAACGTCTTCCGTCTCGGTTCCTTTCTTGCGGACGCCCCAGCCGACCGGGCACACCGTGTAAGGGACGCAGGTATCGTTTGTCTGAAACGTACCAGACAGGCAAGTGCACTCGCGGTCGGTCAAGGCAGTACAAGGAGTTTTCTCAATCATTGGCAGTTCACAGGGTTTTCGACAAGGGTGGCACCGCTCTATGCCGTTCTCGTGCTTAGTAAAGGTCCCGTCTGGACAAGGGCTGCACTCTCTTAAGGTACTCTTTGTACAATGTTTAGACACGTAGGTTCCCGCGGGACATTTGTCGCAGATCAGCTCTTCGTTGGTGGCACGGTTGAAGTGGCGGTACTTGCTAGGGGAGAGGCTGATGGCATTCTGCTCGGAGGTCAGCTTCGGCTGACTGTCAGCGCTGCCGAGGAGCACGAGCAGCTGGAAGACAGATGGGAGGTATTAGTCAACAACAGCTTGAGACTGGAGCCCTCCTAACCTTGCAGGATCACAAGGGACATCTCAGAGCCGTGGGACCACAGAGATGTTTCTACACTGAGGGTTAGGAGCTCAGGGAGGTCAGGGTGGAAGAGAACCAGCGCAGAGAGCGGTACGCTCTCCAGACACATCGCCACTCACCATCAGAATTCCTTACATTTGACACCACGCTTCTCAACACAACTAAGCATCATTTACACCGCAGCCCTGCCAGGCTGGTAAATACCACTGTGTTTCAGCAGTACGTGCTACCTGGCCACCCCAGGAGAATTCAGACCAGCTTTGCATTTCAAGGCTGAGAGGCTCCAGCACGAGGCAGGCGCTTGCCAAGAACACACACAAAAAAATAAAACTAACAAAACACGCGCAGGTGGCAGCTCTGACCTGTAAAACTTTCCTCCTCCCTATCTGTTAATCTGCACTTGTTCAAATAGTTACCTTTCTGAACAACACAAACCAGGACAAAACCCAGGCTAGCAGAGCAGCTGTTACTGGACTATTTCTCAGCCCCTCTGTCCTTCCATGACTTTTTTTATGGCCCTGAGCAAGCATAGGGTTTGGTGACATCACAAGCGATGTCCTGTTTCGAGCCTCCAACCCTTCTCTGGACCCACTTTAAAGCAGATACATTAGCAACTGGAGAGAAAACTCAGTTTTAAGTTCTTTGAGGAGCTCTGCTGTCACTCAGTTCCTCATTGCATCAGATACAGGTCAAACATCCCCAGTTTGATATTCAGACACCAAACAGCACCCAGCTGGCCTTGGCTAGATAGATGATGGCTACAAATCTGGTTTATCTGTATCTACTTCCACTTCCAGGGCTTTACTCTCTTAATTCCTTTGCACTGAGGCTGCTCCATCCCAAAGAGAAGCTTCATCTAGCAAGCAGGATCTCTTCTTCCTCCAGAGGACCTCCGGTCCATGGATTTCATGTCAGTTATGCCAGAGGAGATAAGACACCAAGAACAAAAGGCACATCAAAAGAAAGGCTGACACAACCTCACACAACATGCAAAGCGATAGGAAAAATAACCCAACATTTTCCAATGTCTGCAGGCTGAGTTCGAAGGGAGACAGAAGAACAAACCACATCACCTTGAACTTCCAAAGGTGCCTTCCTACACTGAAGGTAGAAAAACCAGAGATCCTGATGCTTTTCAACTGCACAGCCAAGCACAGAAATCGCTTGGCTACGTTATACAAGCCCCCGCCTCCTGCTCTGCTATCTACTCCGGGCTATCAGCCAACAAGAATATATTCAGAAGAGGAGAAGAAGACATTAAAAAAAAAAAAAAGCCTCCCAACAACATGACTCTGCAGAAGGCAGATCGCAGCAGAGCCGCAAGCCGCGCCGCGTCATTTTTGGTGCAGTCTTTTGCTTCCTGGAAACACACAGCACATTTCTGTTTCACCTGCTAAATAATTTACGGCTTGGGATTTGTACAAAACACTTCAATTTTTCCTTTTTTTTTTTTTTTCTTCCCTTTCCTCCCCCTCCTCAAGCAGCAATTACAGAGCAGGCAGAAGCAGGCAAGCCCGCAGGAGCTGACGAGGATCCTGCAGCGACCAGGCTAATTACGGCACGTCAAATTACAGAGCGGGGTTGCCCTGGCAGGCAGCAAAGGATTACAGGATGCATTTTATTTTTCCCCTCCTCTAAGACATGATTTAGCAAAGTGCTTCAGCGGCTCTAAGGAAACCTGCCTCCCCCTGTGATCTTCATGATGCAACCCTGAATTAGCAAACCAGGCGCAGCAGGATCCGGCCCCTCGAGGTTACATGGGGGGGGTCACCTGTGTTATTCATCCTCCTCTCCATGCTGATGCCAAGCGGGACCAGGGTGTCAGGAGAAGCAGGACAGGCAGCAGCTCTCCTGCCCTGCCAGAGCTGAGCTGTTTGCTGCCGTCTCAGGACCTCAGGAAATTCATGGGCAACCCCGCTGCATGCATGTGCCACAGATCCCATTCTGCCTTCCCTTTCCTTCCCATCGCCTGCATCTTTCCATCACTCATCCAGGTAACTAAAGCCAGTGGAACCTGCGCTACCATAACAGCACCAGGTTTCTTTTCCACTTCATTTTAGGGTCTTTTTTAAACCCTATCTCAAGTAAAGCAGCACTGGTGCTTTTGAACATCTCCAGATCTTTAGATGCACAGGCACTTCTAAGCTTAGGGACAACAGTTTCCCACCCCAACGGGGGAAAGCTAAGCAGTGCTGAGCATCCAATATTTATTCAGATGGGTGCTTCTGGTCCCTAAGAAAAAAAAGTCATGCCAGGAACAGGAGGACCTTTTCAACAAAAAGTGGTGTCTGCTAGTTTGGTCCCTCATCCTCAGGACTGCCCAGCAGCAGACAAAACTAGACCTTTCTGGCTGATACACCCAGTTTCAGTGGCAAGAGCTACAGAGTAATGAAGTGAGATGAACTTAGCTCTGCTTAGCCACTGGATTTCAGTTCATTACTCTAATACCAAGGAAAGTGTATAAGGTTAGAAAAAAATAAACACAGGCAAAAGGCAACAGAGCAAGATAACACTGAAGAGCAGATTTTGTTTCAAGCTGTTTCGGTGCTGCTGTCCATGCCCAGTGCAAGAGTAGCTCTTGACACTGAAGCCAGAAGGGTCAAGCGGGCTGGGGCAGCCACAATCCCAAACAACATCCCCAGCTCAGCATCAGTGTCCTGCATTGCGTGGGCAAAGGCCCTTCCCTGCCATCTTCGCCTGTTCCAACACATGGAGGTTTCCTGGTACAAGGAGAGCAGATCAGACTGGGGAACACTCTCATTTTCACCTCCCCGCATCAGGGAAATGGCTTGGACGAGGGGATCAAAGCTCAGCCTGCAAACAAACCCTTGAGCCTGCAGCACCCGACAGCTGATGTGGGCATGACCCACCTTACCACCACCCAGCCTGATGACTCCATCTCAATGGTTGCATCTATGCTGTGCCTCCATCACCCTCCTAAACTACTGCAGGCTGGAGGAAAGACCCAATGGGCAATTTGCACAGTAAATAGCTTTTTGGGGGCCACAAGCTTCCTGGACACGTGCACAGGGGATCTGGCTGGGAATACAACAGCTCACTCGGGACCCAAACCTGCTCGGAGGCCTAGAGAGTCAGAACACCAGCAGAAAGTTGGTGGTTCAACATACATTTGTGTCCTGAAATGGGCTGATGCCTCGAGACAGTCATAACCTTGGGCTGCATTCAGTGCCACCCTGCTGCTAGCTCTGTGGGGAGGCAGCAATAAACCTAAAAACAATTTAAAAAAAGACAAAAGCCAGATATAGGCAGGGCACCTGACCCCAGCAGAGAGGAGCAGGAGCACAGAGCTGTAAGCGAGCAGGGACCGACAGTGCTAAATTCATACCCCGGGAGCTGTTTCCAAGCAAAACCAGCAGAATTTGGTAGAAATGGCAGCTGGCTCCATGGCGATGCCTTGGCACAGGTTGGGGACAGGCTCCACAGCCCGCCACCCTTCCTGAAGGTCAGCTGCACTCTCCGCCAACCGGCACCGGGAAGTCGCTTGCGACATTTAATGAGGAAAAAAAAAAAAAAACATTATAAACTAAACCCAGCAAGACAAATAAGCTGGTCTGGAAGTTTTACGGTAACTTTGCAGACAGGAGGAGCCCATCTCCTGTCCCACTCACTGGAAAAAGGATCAAGTTACTCACTCCAAAAAAAAAAAAGTTGCCTGTGAGGAGAATATTGACGAGCAAAGCAAGTTGCTGCTTCTTGTAATGCAACCGGCTATTTCAGCTGCTTGGGGTTTGTGAAACTGAGAGTCCCGGGCTTACCCTGCTCAGCAGTCCTTCCACTATGGTTCGAGAGCGAAACGCAGGCAGCTGAGTGTGCCAAAACAGCAGCATCAACCGGCACATCTGGTCTTCATGAAGGAGCAGCCAGCAGCTATCCTGCAGCCAGCACCAGCCAGAGCTCACAAGCATCCCCAGCAGCCACATTTTTGCTCCAAACAGATGAAAATCTCGCCCCCCCGGCTCCAGAAAGCCCTCAAAGCAAGGTGAAACAACGTCCATTCGAGGCAAGGACATCGGGGGAGATGGTGGAAACTACCCTGAGACAGCCAGCGGGTGCCTGAAGTCAAGCAAGAGAAACCACAACCAACACCATCCTTCCGCAACCGCGTTAAAAACAAGCGGCCAGGCAGACTCAGGTTTGCTGCACCAGTGAAAGCCCCACCAACTACTGATTCGAACTGTAAAGGCATTAACTCCTTGGGAGGCCAAAGGGAGTTGCCCAGAATTTTGAAGATGTCGGCTCAAGAAGCCCTGGCTGGTGGCCAAGGGAGCATCCTGCCAGCTCTCGAGCAAACAGGCATTGTGCTCTCCGGCTCGTTTGCTCGTAGGATCAGCGCAGGCAGAGGTTTGAGCGCACACCTACACAATCAATACGTGCGCGCCGTTGGCTCAGCGTCTCAGATTTGCTTTGCAAAATTGCTGCTGTATTTCCTTGCACCTTTATATCACCCTACTCTTCTTCCCCTCTTCTCTCTATGCCCACCATTCCCAACTGACCTCTAGGATCCCAGACGGAGCTTTCTAGCTCAAGCTCCCCGTCAGCATCTCATCTTCCAGCCGTGCAGCAGCACTCGCCTCTCCCAGCGGGATACGAGGGCTCCGGAGCACCCAGGGAGCACCCAGCCAGCATCCTGCACTGACCCCGGCTGCTCTGCTGCTGCACGAAGTTACCTCTCACCTTCAAAGCAACGAGGCTGGGTCTCGGCTAATGCTCTCCCAGCTTTAGATTACTTTTGGTTTACTTGGATTCCTGTCGAGCCAGCACCAGCTTGCTAAGATCCACCTTGAGTTCAAGAGCAAGTGCAGTCCTCAGTTACACAACCCAGCCGCAGCAGCTGCGGCGTGTGCCTGACACACCGAATTAGCATCTCTCCCCGAAAAGGCAGGATGGAGCCCGAAAGCGCTCACTGGGAAGGGCCCTGCCTGGGAAGGTAAACCTGGAGGTTAACCCAGCGGAAAACAATTCTGTGTTTCTACAGGATGCAATTTCCACTATTTCTCCTGCCTGCAATTAGCGGTGTTGAGTTTTGCTGCCTGGCCAAGGGGTGCCAAGGCAAGCAGCAAAGGGGGGGATGGATGGATCCCAGCCCTGTGCCAAGCCTTGGGAGTGGGAGCAGGGCAGGGGGTGAAGCAAGTATCCACTCAGACCCTGACATGCAACGCAGCCCTGGATGAAGCCTCCAGGGAGGATGCTGCCCTTTGCCCGCTGCAGTAAAATAGGGATGGAAAGGATGGTGCAGAGGATACTGCACCCAGCTCGGGGGTGCAGGGGCTGGGGCAGGCAGCAACCCCCGGGCAAGGCACAGGGGAGAGCACTGCACACCCCGGTGAGGGGGGGGACAGCAAGACACCTACACCCCTAAAAACCCCCAGCCCTGCCTACCTGCCCCCCGCAGCACAACCCCCCGTTTCCAAGGCAGGAAGGGCGAGCAGGCAGCCCCGCACTGCAGCGCATCCACTCCAATTCCCCCCCCCCC
>JANVCC010000018.1:5024815-5067827 GCA_025345505.1 Todiramphus chloris collaris
CCCCGCCATCCCAAATCCATCCTCGCGTCCAGCATCCACACGTTGAGCGTATGGCAAACGCTCAGTGCCCAAGCTGGGGGGAGCGTTGACCTGCTGGAGGGTAGGGAGGCTCTGCAGAGGGATCCGGCCAGGCTGGACCCATGGGCAGAGGCCAACGGGATGAGGTTCAACAAGGCCAAGTGCCGGGTCTGGCGCTTGGGTAAGAACAACCCCAGGCAACGCTACAGGCCTGGGGAGGGAAAAGCTGCCCAGCGGTGTTGGTAAACAGCCTGATGAAGATGAGCCAGCAGTGTGCCCGGGTGGCCAAGAAGGCCAGCAGCATCCTGGCTTACATCAGCAGTCGTGTGGCCAGCAGGACTCGGGGGGGATCATTCCCCTGTAGTCTGTACTGCTGAGGCCACACCCCGAATACTGGGTTCAGTTTTCAAGAATGTGGAAATTGCAGGCTGAGTGTTCAACAGCATCAAATTTTGGTGTGGGATTTTTATAGTCTTTTTTGTTCTCCAACATAAGACTAATATAAGGAAGACACATTTTACAATGAGGTGGTGAAACACTGGCCCGGGTTGCACAGAGAGGTGGAAGAAGCTCTATAGCTGGAAACATCTCAAGTCAGCTTGGATGGAGCTCTGAGCAACCTGCTCTAGTTGCAGATGTCTCTGCTCACTGCAAGGGGGTTGGACTCGATGACCTTTAAAGGATCCTTCCAACCTAAACCATCCTATGATTATCTTCTATCCATGACATATTCCTTGTCATGGAGGAATGTGTGAGAGAGCAGACACATCCCTCCATGAATGAGGATTAGCTGGAAGCTGAGGGTGGCCACAGCACGGGCAGATTCTGCAGCATCTGAACAGAGCAGGCAGAGCAGGGTGCTGGTTACATCAACAACCATGGCAAGTGATGGAAACAGGTCCAGGTCTATCCAGGGAGTCAAGAGGAACAGGAGATGGGGCAAGAGACAGGAATGGAAAGGCTGCAACGTAAGTGTAAGGTCCTTCTAGAAGACAGGAACAGGCTAAGGATTGGTCCAGATTCTGACCAGGAGATGAGAGCAGGGGTGGAGGATGTCCCTGTCCCTTAGGGAAGGCTGATCAGGGCCTTCTAGGTTTATGAGTACACCAAATCAAGACATTATATGACTCTTCACATTGCTAGTCGTCTATTGAGGAGAACATTCAAACACACGATTTCCAGAGCCTGCAGAAATCCTATTAACCAACAGTCACCTTCTGGAGACAACCTGAAGGCAGATGAAACAAGGCAGGATTTCAGTGCCACACCAAAGCAAACAACTCAGAACCCGTGTGAATGACAGAAAATCTCAAAAAAAAAAAAAATTTAAAATGCTGGTTTTGCTCTACTGGAGTCTGAAGCCCACAAGAAGCTTCCTTCTGATTTCAGGGAGGTTTGAATCCAGCTAGAAGGCTCCTCTCCCAGCCAAGGTGGACTTTTTCTCCCTGTACTTCCTCCATATCTAATCCTGGAAGGGAACTGGAAGAGAGCAGTGACCCTCAGGAGCCTGGGAATGAGCCTGAAGAAGAGCTTCATTCCCCAAGCTGGGGTGGCAGTGGCAGGACTGCTCTTCCCAGGAGGGGACAAGACAGACCATGTCACATGTGCAGGGAGAGGACCTTCCTCCACAGCTGGCTGTGCTGCCTCGCAGAGCCCCGCTTTGAGCTTCACCTTCCCCTGGGGCCACCAAACCTGGGAACAACAGTGCTCTTCCCAGGAGGTCAAAGAAGGGGAGCCTCATCTCAAATAAAGATCACGATGCAAAGCAAGACCCAGTAAGGCTGTCCATAAGGAAACTGGGGATGCCCGTCGCTGCTTTTGATTTCAAGCAAATTGGGCAAATAACAGGTGATAACACAACTGGGTTAACATCAGACTTGGGGATGGTGGAGAGGATTTTAAGTTTAAAAATGTGCAGCTTTTTGACATGATACAGGAGAAGTGTCCAAGCTAGAAGAGGGTCTGAAATGCAGCATGAGAGGCAGCATTCAGATTGCACTGGAGAAAACCAGCAAAATAACCATCCAGAGGACAGAGTGACTCAGGGGATTGGCAATAAGATGGATCGTGTTACTGCCATGGAGTGGATTCCAATTAGTTACATCCGCTTTTAATTATTATTATTTATACAGAACCTAAAGGCAGTCCACAGATTATCCAAAAATGTGTGGGCTGATCTGTAAATCCTCCACAACCCCCCCCCCACCACAGGCCATGTAATGACAAACACAAGTCACGCTGCCTAGACTGGTTCATACTGCCTGCAACATAAATTGCTTCTTAACGTTCAGTTTGCTGCATCCTCACTTTTCTTCGTCTTTGGAAGGAAAAGAGGGAAGTGGGTGACTGAGGTCGGAGTTTCGTGTTAAGTGTTTTTGGTGATAGCAGCAGCAGCTCAAGAAGTTCCTCCTCGCCCCCCTGCATTTGGTTCCTTTTTCCCCCTTGTACCACCCTGTGAGTCATGCAAATACATCCCCGCGGGATCAACCAGGTCAGTGAACTGGTACCTCTGTTAAAATAACAAAAAGGAGGATATTTTTCATCAGAGTTGGTGAACCGGACTGCTCATGTTGACCACATACTTGTGGGTCTTTGCTGAGATGGTGGCAGAAGTCCTAGCAAGCAATGGAGTGACATCCACTGACTTGATTTGCCACCACAAACCATCTTCTCTTCAACTGCAAGCCCTCCTCCCTTGAGATGAAAAGCCAGTGGTCCTGCTTAATAATCTGAGGCTGTCCAAATCATGGTCATGAAATTGGAGGAATTGTCTCACCAGAGGAAGTTTTTGGGGAAATGTTACAGAATATGCTACAGAACCATCACTTACTTAATCCTATAGAATTCAGAAGCATTTTGGGTAGTGATTTTGCATCACTTATTTGCAATAAAAGTAGCCGGGCTAATGAGACAGACATAATTTCCTTTCAGACTTTCCCATTCTCTTCACATGGACCATCGCTTCCACATCTCTTGTAGAAAAAGAACATTTCCGTGTTCTGATGCTGTTACGGGCAAGTAGCTACTGCATGGGAAAATTCACAGCTCCAACTCGTATAGAAACTAAAATTATCACTTGCTTTAACATAAATTGGGAAGTTAAACCAACAAAGCTCATCGAGTTCCCTGGGTGAGGGAAATGAGAGTTTGGGTGGGAGTTCTTGCCCTTCTGTCCATTCTTATGATCTCCAGGAAACTGGCAAGGGAAATGTCTACCAAGAGCAGATGTTCCCAGCAGGAACATAGAGATATATATACACACACACATATATATAAACACAGTGGCTTCTAGTAGGATTCAGGACAAATGCAGGATTGCATGCAGGAAGGTCTTTTGGTGGTTGCGATGAGAAAATGTTGGTCTTCTAGTGTAAGACTGCAACCAAACAAGAGCATGAGAACGTCCTCCAGATGAGCAGACAGAGCAGCTCCCCCGCGGCCATCTGTCCAGACAGGGACAGTGCACTTCTCCTTATTAAAAGAGCTTTTCTCACCTTAGGCTGTGGGAAAACAAAATCATGTTCTCCATTGCAGAGCTAAAAGGAGTCTGGGTCTCCCTGTAGAGAATCCAGTTCCTGCCTTCAAGTTTTTGTCAGCAGTTCCTTTTATGTATGATTCTGATTCCACTGACTCAGAAGCATCTTGAAAGAGAGAGGTTTCCTTTTCGCAGGTGTGTTATCACTGATGGATTTCCTGCCTGGGCATCCCATGGGATGTCAGGGCAAGGAGCCAGGGAGCCAGGGGTGGGCAGCTGGGAAATGAGATCATAGAGTCATAGAGTAGTTTGGGTTGGAAGGGACTTTTAAAGGTCATCTAGTCCAACCCCCCTGCAGTGAGCAGGGTCATCTGCAACTAGAGCAGGTTGCTCAGAGCCCTGTCCAACCTGACCTTGAATGTTTCCAGGGATGGGGCACAAACCACCTCTCTGGGCAACCTGGGCTAGGGTCTCACCATCCTCATTATAAAAAAAATATTCTTATATCTAGTCAAAATCTACCCATGTTTGGTCACCCTCGCTCCTGAGCTAATCTCTCTTCTGGAAAAGGCTGATGCACAGCCTGTTTTCCCAGAGGACCTTAAGAAAGCAGAAGCCCAGCAGCTGATGACAAGGCTCAGTGTGTAAACACGACTTTAACCCTGCACCCCGGGTAACGGCGCTGAGATAACCAGCGGGTAAGATGGGGAGATGAGGCTGCACATGAAGTACAGCTGGTGCTGCATCTTCTGGTGAGAAAGGGGCTCTGGGCACACAGGCCTGGCACATCAAATCCTTTTCAGGTCAGTGACTCACTGTAATGAAGTTTCCTTTCTGCCCTGAGAGCAGCACAGCAACACCAGTGCTGTAAAGCAGAATAGTTTCTCTCCATCTGAAAGCCACAGCTGCCTGAGCGCAGAGTTCGGGGCAGGTTGAGCAAGCCCAGCAGTCACATCTGCACCTTTCAGGGGTAAAATAATGAATGTATATAAAGTTAGTGCTGCTACTTCTTGGTTTTGTTTTGTTTAATTTGTTTTTTTTTTTTCTTGAGGGGGTGGTGGGTTATTCCTTTGATTATAAGGAGTCTTGTTTTACAGGAGGTCCTTTGGCTGATCTGGGGAAGGAGATCCAGATTTTGAAGCCTGGTGTCTTCTCAACCTCACTAAAACCACAGGCATGTCATAGAGTGCCCTCATTAACCTTCCTGCTTCTCCTTGGGTGCAACTGCTCTGGGGCTGAGGCTAGAATTGTGCCTAACAGAGCCCAGCCTTGCTCTCAGATAAGGCGTCTAGATGATCACGAAGTTGGAAATGAAAAATTATGATCATTTCTATGCACATATCTGAGATTCTTGCAATGTCCCTCAGCTTACTCAAACCAGCAAAGTATGTGGTATAGCCACAGTCAGAGAGTTGGCAGCAAAGCCGAGAGCTTCACTCTGAGCAGAAGCTCCCAGGTTGTGCTTGCTCCTTTGAGCCCAGCAGAGCCTGAGTGGGATGAGGAGGTGGCAAGGGTGATGGGGTGGTCTGCAGAGCTTTCGCAGAGCACTGCAAAACTCACTACCCGTTTCCCAAAGCCAAGTGCTTCCCCGAGAGCTTTGTGAGCCCTTGTAGATTCAACGTCACAAAAAGACACCAAGCAACCCCCCCACCCCATCCACAAATCTGTGGCTGCAAGATCCCTTTTGTGTCAGACTGCCTGGCACACGTGACGTTGACAGCTTTGCACTTCATGTTGCCCGCAGAAGGAGCGTCGGGGTGGCACGGGCAGCCACTGCCTAATCCAGCCTAAATCCTCCTGGTACAGAGATGACCCAGCAAAAAAAACCCCTCACCACCTCTAACCCAGAAGGCTTCATTTCGGTCAGCTCAGCACAGCGCTTGTTGTTGGGGTTTTTTTTTTCGCTCAAGCAAGAGCTCAAAGCCAGATGTACAACCCTGGGGGGTTTTATGGAGTGGACCTCATTGCTGAGTGATCACAGATAATCTCAGTCACAGTTTTAAGGTCTCCTTCCACCCCACTGATATAAAGTGGACCCCACAGCTCTGTTGCCCCGGGGCTGAGGGCAGGCAGGGCTGTGCACGTGTCTGTGCCAAGGGGGTGATGGCCACCAGATAACGGTGGTCATGGGGGGATGATGGTTGGGGTGAAAAGTATCTGACAGGGGCTCTGCTGGCCCTGCACTGGACATCTTATTTGATGTGTTTGCACAGGGTATGGAGTTATCCAGGGCAGTCATTAAGGGTGATGACACAGACATGAAAAGAGCTTAAAATAATGCCTGACCAGGCACTATAAGCACATGGTGTCTTTGAAGTGGGGCAAGAACTCCCTCTCCATGGGTAGCTGCCCTCAGGAACAAGATCCCAGAGCCTTTCAGAGGCTTCCCTGGGTATCAGATTGCAGCACAGCGGTGAGTGAGCAGTCTCCCCTGCACCCGAGGGGATGGTGATGGGCATGGAGAAGCCCCTGGATGGGGGGGGGCTTATGAGGCATTGCAGCGTCAGGGACATGAGGCTGATGTGATGGATCACAGAATCACAGGGTTATTGAGGCTGGAAAAGACCTCTGAGATCAACAAGTCCAGCCTATGACCTTACACCACATCAGCCAGACCCTGGCACTAAGTGCCACATCCAGCCCTTCTTTAAACACCTCCAGGGACTATGACTCCACCACCTCCCTGGGCAGTCCATCCCAATGTCTGATCACCCCCTTTGTCAGGAAATGCTTCCTGATATCCAACCTAAACCTCCCCTGCTGCAGCTTCAGGCCATGCCCTCTCTCCTGTCACTGGTTGCCTGGGAGAAGAACCTGACCCCCACCTGACTGCAACCTCCCTTCAGGGTGTTGTAGAGAGCAACAAGGTCCCCCCTGAGTCTCCTCCAGGCTGAACAACCCCAGCTCCCTCAGCCTCTCCTCGCAAGACTTTCCTTCTAGTCCCTTCCCCATGATGATACAGGCAAAGCCAACGGGGACATTAGTAAGGTATCACTCACAGCACAGGTAGGTGAGGGAGCCTGGGAACATGCCAGGTCTCTGAATCACTCCATGATGCTCTCACATAGAGCTCTGTGAGGCAGCCTTTTCCCTGGAGCAGTTTAGGGTGGAAAGCATGAAGCCAGCAGCCTGCTGTGCCTGCAGGCAGCTTCCTGGGGTCCAAGCAGTGGCTGGATGTCCTTAGCACCATGGGGAGCAGGGCAAAGTAGCTTGGAGGTAGCAAGATGTTCACATCTTGGATGGGCTCCTGCAGACCAGCACAGCTACTTAAAAGCCTCGCCCAAGTTTGGCTCATTTAAATCACTTCAGGCTATTTAATTATACTCTTAACGTTGCTTAGAGTAACTTGATGGGTTGTCTAAGGAGCTGGTAATGTCAGGATAAGCTTTCAATGGAGTTGAAGACTCAGGGAGCAAAATTTCCAGCATGAAGGCAGCTCAAGCCTTGCATTAAGCACCAGTTTAGGAGGCATGAAGAGCCTGTGAGAAGCTCCCTGCAGTCTGGCACTCATCTGCCTTTCACATATTTTCACTAAGTGCAAATACTCCTCCAGGAAATTTAGAGTTAGCCCTGGTGGTAAATTACTCTGGAAGAGAGTGTCTTTAGCCCAGATGATTGCTGGAGAGATTAACACCACTTCTCAGGGCTTGAAGTGTAAAGCAGCGCAGAAGTCACAGGCCAGCTCATGTGAAGGACACGTCCCTCCCATCTCACCAGCCTCTGGGTCCTTCCTAGGGACTGGGCAGCTTTTCTGTGTGTTCCCTGGCAGCTTTTCAGATTGTCTCCTGGGATGGTTTCTGGTCCTGTTTGCTACCACAGTTATATTCAGGCTGGTTGAGAGGGCAAAGGGAGGATAAATCCCACTGCTGGAGCTCAAATCACCTCCAGCCACAGCTTAAACACGTCACCTTGGACCGGTCTAAGAGCTTGCCACTCCCAAACACGAAGGTCTTGTTCCTGTCCTTTCTCCTGCAGCTTCAGGCCACCCAGCCCCTGTCCTCCCCTCTGTCTCAGCCTTCACACTGAGGGCTGGCATTCTGTGCTGACTTAGCAGAAAGCTGTTCCCTTTTCTTGCTCAGTTATTTTTGTGTCCAATTGGTAGTTTGGGTGTGTGGAGGATGTGCAACACCAAAGGGGGGTGGGGTGGAGGGGTGGAGGATGATTCCAGGCCATCTGTTGGTGAAGGACCATCACTATGGATGTGAATGCCATCAGAGCCTATTCCCAGGTCATATGGGATCAGAGGAAAGGTCGTTTGGAACTACAATAACTGGTGAAAAGCCTGAGATGGGAGGAACTGGGCAGAGACATTAGCAGATTGCTGGGACAATCCCAACATCAGCTGAGGAATGCCTACCATGGCACAGTGATGGCTGGGAGGTGCTGGGGTTGCCCTAGGCCTTGCTTGTAGCTCATTTCATCCTGAGCTCTGCCCCATTACGGCGGGGCTCTTGCTGGTTGAGTAGAAGTGGAATGGTGGGATGCCCATTGCCATGCCTATGGGAAAGGCCTGGATAGAGGTAGCACAGAACTGGACGTGTAACCACCATGTTCCTGCTCTTAGCCCACTTCTTTCCATTTCATGCCTGAGGACCCCCACTTCAATCTCTGAAGCATCTATGGAGCAAATTTTCTTTGAAAATGAGCAAAGGTACAGCCCTAAAAGCTCTAGGTGCTGCCCTGTCTGGGGGTAATGCTGTAAAAAATGCAGCCTTCCTGGTAGCAACAAGAGAGCAATTAAGGAACCCTTTATTCCTAAGGGTCCTTACAAGCACATCCTTAATCTCCAGCCGGAAACTTTTGGAAAGTTCAGTTAAATCAGCCTGAGCACTCCAAGGACTATCATGTCCTGCAAGCTTTTCCCTACCATTCTGCTTCTGCTCTCCTTCCCCCACCGCCATGCCCCTGCTTCCCTTCCCAGATAACATTCCCCACTTGTGAACAAAGAAACTTAACAAAACAGTGCTCCACTGAAAGGAAGGGAGGCAAGGGAAACAGGAAAGCAGATAATACAACAGTAAACAACCACCCCATCCAAAGGACACTGGGAAATGTTCAACTCTGTCTTTGCTTTTCCGGGGCCCCCTAGACAAGCCAGCTCCTGCAGCCTCCCAGTGTGTCCAGTCCACTGGTCTCAAGCCTCGGGCTATGCATTTCTTCCAGGCAGCAGATACCCATCCATCCATCCATCCATCCATCCACCCATGAATCCATCCACCTCTATTAGCCACTCTACATCATTAGCTATTCAGTGACACCCTTAGCAGGAACCCCATATTGTCCTCTCTCAGAAGACTTCCTAAATAAAGTCAAACCTCAAGGGCAGCCCATTTTTTTCATGCAGAGTTTCTCATAGTGGTTGTGTTGAGCTAAGCTCCGCGAGGTCATGGAGTGAGAGAAATTTGACACAGGAACAGGAGAACCTGTGGACCTGCAGTTTCCATCACCAGGTTCACCTTGCACTCAAGCAGCAGTGGAAGAGAGGATGCTCAGAGCAGGAGCACGGGGAGGTGCAGTCTGGATGCATCACCCGATGAGTGACGTGGTGCCAGGCATGGGACGAGCTGTTCCCCTGCTCGTTATTGTTACCAGATGAGTGGGAGACTTTTACAATCGCTGGTTTGGGATAATCGAACGCCGATTGCAACAGAGGAAGGAGCACTCTGCTCCTCGTCCCTCCTGCACCCCGCGCTAGGCAGGGGGTGTAGTGGGTACAGCCCCCTGCCCTCCCCTGCGAGGCTTTGTTCCTAGGGGTGACGCGCAGCATCCCGGACGTGACTGCGGATCCCACCCCCCCACGATGCCTCGCTGCATCTGGGGGTATTGTGCGATGCCCAGAACAATATGTTGTGGTTAGGGATGCCTGGGAGAGTGCCGGGAGGCTCCCTGCTCCCCCTCTCTCTGCTGGCGCTGGGGGGGAGGCAGCTTTCAGCCATCTGGTAGCTGTGGGTTTGGTGGAGGTCCCGCAGCAAGGGAGAAGAAGCAGTCACCAGTCCTGTTCCTAGACAGGAGGGCCAGCGTTTGGCACCGACCCAGCCATAGATGCGCTGTGTGTCTTGGGTATAGGGTGCCCTCGGGCACTGCAGGAGCGTAGGATAGCTCATGTGGGAAGGGACTGCAGGAGGTCTCCAGACCAATCTCCTGCTTATGTGGGGCCAGCTCTGGGGTCAGACCAGGTTGCTCAGGGCTTTACCCAGTCATGTCTTGGAAACTTCAGAGGTTGGAAGCAGCATAGCCTCTCTGGATGTCCTGTATCAGTGCTGAACTGTCCTCATAAGTGGGATCACTTTTCCTCATATCCATAACCTCTCTTGTTTCAGCTTATGCCCAGTGTCTGTTGTTCTCCTGTCATGCACCACTGTGTAGAGCCAGCCTTCACCATCTGCCTTCATCACCTGCCTTCATATCCTCCTTACAGCTATTAGAGGTCACTATCAGATCCCCACCAAAGCTCCCTCTTCTCCAGCCCCGCACCCTCAGTCTCCCCTTCCAGGCCATATGCTCCAGTGTCTTGACCACCTTGGTGGCCCTCCACTGGACTCACTCCCATGTGTCCCTGTCTCTCTTATATTGGAGGCTGGAAAACTGGATGCATTATCCAGACGCAGTGTCAGCAGGGCTGAGAAGAGAGGGAGGATCCCTTCCCTCAACCTGCTGGCAACACTGCCTAAGGTAGCCCAAGGCGTTGTTGCCCTTCTTCTCCATGATGACTCTTTACTGGCTCATGGTCAATCTGGTGTCTACCAAGACACCCAGGTCCTTTTCTGCAGAGCTGCTCCCCCAGCAGTCAGCCCCAACCTGTGTTGTAGCATGGGGGTTATTCCTTCCCAGGTGTCAGCGTTGGCATTTGCCCATGACGAAGTTAATAAAATTTCCTTGAAATATCAAGTCAGAGAGAGTGACCAGAAGGTGCCTTGTGGGCTTGCCCTCGTCCCATGGATTTCTGCTTTGAAATGGATTGGAAAGTTCCTTCCGGGACCTGCCTGCATCTTAGAAGAGTCTGCATATTTGGGATGTTGTGATGACTGGAAGCTCAGGCAGTGATGCAATGTAGGCCAGTGAAATAACCAAAAACAGGAGAACCACATCTCACAGGAAAACCTTCTGCACCACCCAGTGTCAAGGGGAGGACTTTTGGGAGCACTAGAGAACCTCAGATAAGACTTTTCCTGCCAGTGCTTCATTGAAAAACCCACAGGAGTCAGGGGCTTCTTTGTCCTCTGGTGGCTGCAGTCATAGAATCATAGAATCATGTAGGTTGGAAAAGACCTTTGAGATCATCAAGTCCAACCATTAACCCTCTTCTACCAAGCCCACCACCAAGCTATATCCCCAAGCACCACATCTGTACAGCTTTTAAACACATCTAGGGATGGTGACCTCCCTGGGCATCCTGTTCCCATGCCTGACAACCCTTCCAGTGAAAAAAAAATTTTTCCTAATAACAATTTTTTCCTCCTTCCAGGAGGGAGGGGAAACTGTGTCCTTTCAGGCTTTGGGAATCCATTTGCTGCCGGGGTGAGATATCACTCAACACACATCTTGACTGCACACCCGTTTTGAGGAGGCAGGGGGCATGGGCTTGTGTGCTGCAAGGAGCTAGGCTTTGAATGGTTTGTACTTCTCTGTCCTCACTTGCTGGTTGTTTCTCCTTGTCACACAGGTCCCCTTGGGCAGAGCTGGCCCTCAGAGTCAGTTTGGTGGCCCAGGATCTGTTAGTCATCTTTCTTTGCCGTGTGCAAGTCCTTTGGCCAACAGGTGTGTTGGGAGATGTTCATAGCCTTTGGTAGAGGCAAGGCAGAATAATGTTCTTCCCCACTAACTACCCAAGGAGCGACAGTATCTTTAAAGACCATATGAACTGAGACATGTAGGAAGATTCCATTTCTTTTCGGTGGATGAAGAAAAAGACCCCCTCGGTTCCTTTGACAAGGAGCTCCTATTCTTCCCCAGCTTACCACAGCAGCAGTGCAGGGTCTCACCCTCCCTGCAGAGAGGTCCCTTCCCTGGACCACAGTATTTATTCCCAGGACTTCCCCACCGCAGGGCTGCTCATTCATCTCTCACAGACAGAACGGAGCCTGTCACAAGAGCAGATGCAGAGCAGGCAGAGCTCCCCATGAGATCCTTCACCACCAGGGATGATAAACAGATGGGGAAATCTGCTGGGAAATGCATTGACGTAAGAAGTAGGTGAGAGGCTGGAGCATTGTCCCCAGGGAGGTGGGAACAGGCTGAGAAAGCTGGACGCAGAGCCCAATGCACAATGGCTCTTTGATTCCCCCAGACAGAGAGCTGCTAATGGACCGCTTCCTCTCCCAGCCCTCCCTGCAGGTCCGAGATGT
The DNA here is from genome assembly GCA_025345505.1 of Todiramphus chloris collaris. NCBI lineage: Eukaryota > Metazoa > Chordata > Aves > Coraciiformes > Alcedinidae > Todiramphus > Todiramphus chloris. The sequence goes on from JANVCC010000018.1 coordinate 5,036,654, forward strand.
CTTGCCCTCCCCTTATCTCTCCCTCTGACTTCTTCTCTCTGGGATTTCCTCTGACCCCCTTCAGCAAGCCGCTGGACTCCAGTCATCCCAGGCTAGTGTCCCTGGACTCCAGTCATCCCAGGCTAGTGTCCCTCGTAGCACTCCTGTGTCACCAGAGCTTCTGTGGCATTGCCCTTCAGAGGGTAACTCACCCCTGCCATGCATGCATACGGAGCGTGGCCCCATGGAGAAGCCTCAGCCTGCCCATTTGGAGAGACAGGTGGGCTTAGGCACTACTCCAGCACCATAACATGACCTGACAGCCCTCCTCGGAGGGGTTTCCACACCAAGGCTGCAGCCTGCTGCATCAATCCTTCTTGGAAGGACGGAGCCATCCATCCAGTTGCCATTGATGCAATTACTTGTGTGTTTTGCACAATGTACCTCTCCCTTTCCCTCTGAACATTGAACGGGGAATAGGGCCCCCATGGCTCTCTCCCAGACAGGTGGCCAGCTGCCATGAGAGCGATGCCTCGGGGCCACCATACTGGGTGCACCCAAGAAATTCAGCCCTGCAGCATCTAGGTTGCTGAGCTGGTCTTTATTATTCAACTTTAATTACCGGGGCTGAATTTTAATAGAGAAACTGTGTAATGGCACTTTACATCCCAGCCCCAAGGCCAGGTCGCTAGCATCAAAGAGTCCCTAATGATGAGGTTAGGGTTGGGTTGGGTTTTTTTCTGGCTAATGCAACAATTGGATTTGGAAATACAGGAAAGAAGTTGCCGTGGGGGAAGGGAAAGCAGAGGGCTGCCTGAGATGCAAAGCTGCTGGGAGGCTCTGACAGCCAGGCGTATATTGCTGTTTATAATACTTAATCACGAGCAACATTACAAAGTCCTTTCTTTATTCATTTCTCTCCCCAGTACTTCACAGCACGCAATAATTTGGATTTATAAATTAAACATGCTCCTTGTTTTCATATATCATCTACTTCTTATTCCACGATCTCGTAAGAGGATTTTTAATTGCCTGTCAGAGAATCGTGCATCCTTCTCGCAGTCTGGGAGTGCGAGAGTAACCACGAGTTCATTGGCCCATGTCACTATTAAATGGTGCATTTAAATCTTCACATTAACAAAAGCGAGGAACACGAGCGGGAATGTGGAACAGTCGTCATTAAGGAGAATTGTTTTCTGTAGCAAAAAAATGAGGCAAACCAGGCCAAAAATACAGATTTCTTTTTCTTTCTTTTTTTTTTTTTTCCTCCCCCCCCCAAAGGGAAAAGCATTACACAGTGTTTTAATTATTCCTGGGTTTATTTTCAAGTGATGTGTATCCAACAGCTTGAACCCAGACTGGAGTCCAAAGGGATGAGGCAGAGGGCTAGAAGACCTGCTCCAAGAGTGGCCACACACCCATGATCTGGTGCTTAAATTGGACCATCCAGCTTCAGACCCCTGTCCTGCTTTAGTGCCTGCAAGAGATGTGGTGGTTTCCCACTGCTTTTGCACTCAGCGGTGCTAAAACCTGTGCTGCTGGTTACCAGTCCAGCTGAGATGTCCCTACCAGAGCCTGGGAACCCTGGGCAGGAGAGAGCACCGAGGAGGGAGATGGAGAACGGGGCAGCAGGTACCGTTCTGCTGCTGTATTCGACCTCGGTGCACCCACACGGTGAGCACTGTGCTGCTCTGGACTATGCACCCCAAAACGGGTGTACTGGGGGGAAGAAGGAACAGAGGAAGGTAGCTAGATGGTTAACAGGGATGGAGCAGCTGCCCTGTTGCAATTTAATGTGATTTCCTCTTGCAACACTCAGAGTATCTGCTCTTTGTAAGAGTTGGCTGTATCCTGGAGCTTTTATCACAGCTTCTCCTTCCTGGCAAAACAAAGTCAAATCCTTTGACCTTTCTGCTTTTTTATATCTTCATCTTTCTTTCATTTAGTTTACATGCTTTTTTTTTTTTTCCAAGTGTACCCTAAATAGGAGACTTGGTCCAACAGAGACCTCAGCAGTTTGGAGGAAAGGTGAAAAATTCCCTCCTCTGACTTACACACAACAGTCTTGTCACTGCATCCTGGAAAGAGATTTGCTGCTTTTGTTGGTGTTTTCCCAATAGCAGATTCCTCATCCCCATCCTTTGTGACTTGCTGTATCTCCTCCATTTCTGCTGTACCATCACCTGGTAAGAGCTCCCCAGTGGGCACCATGCATTTGATATCACTCCTCTAAGAGCTGCACTTTGTGCTGGTTTTTATTGTATTTCATCTTGTTCAATTCAGGCTTTTTTTCCAATTTTTTGAGTTCATTTTCAGTTCTCATCCAGTCCTCCTGGGTGCTGGTGGTCCAGCACTACCTGTGTATTTTAGGGCTTTCATTTGAGTCAGGAAATGAAAATATTGAATAGAATCACCTTTATGCCTAATTTGGGATGACACTGCTCAGAATCTCCTCCTTGTCTGCCTGAAAAACCCCCCAGCAGTGACTCCAGGCATCTTTTATTTAGTTGTTCCTAAATTCATTTTCTCATATTTCCTTAATTTAAGAGAATTTGTAAAATGGCAGATGGGACTATTTCAAAAGCTTTACCTAAATCACAGCACATTTTGGCTGCGCAAGAAGGAACCTGAGCTAAACATTAATCTGGTTTGGGCACTTTATTTCTGAAAAATTCACCTTCTTATCCCCTTATTCTTCCCTGGCTTCATATCAACTGTTTGTTTAATAATTTATTCTGGGACTTTCCAAGGCTTCTGGTTTAACATTCCCACTTTTTAAAGAGAGATATTGTGCCTGATGGTTTCTGCCCCACAGGACGTTTCCTAGCACCGGGTTGCTGGGAAGAGCATCACAATTGCTTCCTCCATTCACTTCCAGCAGGACCAACCTCTGCCTGTGCTGACTCCATCTCCTTTGTCCCACCTAAACTGTCTCCAGTCGGTTTCTTTCTGCTCCACTCCTTGGTTTGATTAACATGCAATTAAAGTGAATTAGCTGGTGATGAGGAACCTTCCTTGTGAAGGCAGCACTGGCCTTTTCTGACTCATCCTTTGGTTATTCTCTTTCTTCTTTATTTTCCTTCTGACGTATTTATAGATCCTCCTGTTGCCTTCCCACCCTTGTTAGCTGAAACTCATTCATGACTTCCCATACGGTTTCGCAATAGGGTGGTTTTGGCTGCAGATATGCAATGAGTTCCCACGGTTCCCACCTCCCTCTGCACTGGATCTGCAGCAGGACCACTGGTGTTGGGGTCAGTGGTTGTGTTTTCTGCCTTTCTCCAGGCAAGATAAACCACTCAGTACCTTTAGGGCTCTTCCCCACTCTACCAGTCCTCCTGCTTCCCAAGGAGCTACCCATGGCTTCCCTGTGTGTGTTGAAATCATCCAGTTTGGATCCAGTGTCCCTCTGCCCTTGCTCTCGCATCTCCCTGTTTGTGAGAAAAATGAATTCTGCCACTTTGTGGTTGCTGTCCCCAAAATCACTCTCCCTTCTGTTTCTCATGGTCACAGTCCAACCTAAGTAGCTGTTTGTCCACCCAAGTTGAAGCTTTATCCCCAGCATCCTGGGGACCTGGGGGGCTGTGTCCTTGCCTGTCTCATTTCCAGTTGTGGGTCATTAAAATAACATCCTTTGCTTTGACTGTTCTTGAAAATTGGGAGAACCTCTTCTACCTCCTCCTCACATCTCCTGCCATGGTTGCACCCCAGGGACAGCCTCATGCTCTCCCATCACTGCCTTCCTTTCCTCTGCTCTTCCCAGATTACCTCTGTAAGGACATGGTAGGTTTCTGTGGTGGTGTGCATAACATGTCTTAAGGGTTCATGCTGTACTTATTTCCTAGATTCCTGAGGGACGTTGTTTCAACATAGTAGATTATTGTTGTATTGCCCTTTTCCCCTCTTCATGTTGCCTTTAAAACATCACTGTAACTTCTCCAAGAGAACTAGATCCTCCATCATCTCCCATATTTATGCACCTCTGCCCAGGCTCTCAGCTGGGAAAGTTCTTCCCCAGACAGAGTTGGCCCACATGTCTCACACCACTTGTCCCAGTGACCAGGCTGAAGGCTGAGTGTTCTTTGTTGGGGTGAAGACCACACACCTCCCAGCTTTGATGTCCCACTGGTATCCAAGCCTAAGAACTGAGCCCTCTTCATTTCCATTGCCATCTGGAAAGCCCTGAGCCCACAGGCACCAGGAGCTGGGGCTCACAGATTTCATCTTCCACCCAAACCAGCAGGTCAAGCCAAACTGCATCACAAATTAGATATCCAGGATGTAGGAGAGCGGTATTCAAAATGGAAATTGGGTTCTGAGATGGGCCTCAAACAGTTCAGGATGATGTTCTAATTAACTGTGAGATGCCACTGCAAATACTACTGGCTGGAACAAGAGATTTGAGCATCTTTTCTCTGGTCATATTCTGCAGCCCAAGAGTTTATTTACTGTACGTTGCAAATTAGAGCCCTTTCCTCCCTCCCCATTTTGTGTTGAACAAACAATGCTATGTCTCTCCTGCCACTGCAGTGCTAGAAAAAAACTGGGTCATGCATATAATTCTGCAGAGGGAAACAAAAGGCCATTCTGCCCCTCTTGGATCTCATATTTATGGATGCTGTGGCACATTATAGTAATTCTCACTTGAATCCAGCGTATAATTAATCGCTAATAATTCGGTGGTGCCATTTTTACATGCAGGTCTGGGGGAGATTCACGACACTGGGGACAAGACAGTAAAATATGACTTACACATAAAACTGCTTGTAGACTTCCCAAGGCACCAGCTTCCCATCTCCGCTTTAGCTTCTGGCTTTTCACACTCTCTCTCCTTTTGGAGGGTGCTGTTGATAACTTCCCTTGTTTGTATTCTAACCTGCTTTGAAAAAAAAAAAAAAAAAAAAAAAAAAAAAATTACAGCATGTCTGCATGCAAAACTGGATGGCTGATGAATTTATTATCAGTATAATGTTGACATCTGCTCCGTACTCACAGAGCGACAACGCCAGGAGGGTGGTAAATTGTGGAGAGACAGGAATATGCTCGTGTGTACTGGCTAGGTTGCATATGTTGATTGTGGAGATGCTTGTGTACAAAGGAGGGAACCTCAGCTTTGGCTTGGTGAATGAGCTGAAATCACCAGTAGTCAAAACTAGAGTGAATCAATTGATTTCTGGCACATTTTAATGTTTCTTTGTGTTCCTTTTAGCTAAGTATTATCTCATATATGCATTCAGTGGCTCATTGCAATAAGAGCAATCTCAGGAAAAAAAGAGATGAAAATAAAAGAAAAAACCCCCAGAAAATTAAGTAATAATAGCACAGTAATAAAATAATACAAGGAAAAAGAGGCATAAAAATGTTTCCATGGCTGTGACTGAGAATAGAAGTGTTCCTGCTTTGCTGCGGTCAGGATGTGACACAACCACTCCTCTCCAAAGGCTGAAGCAAAGAAGGTGATGAAGCAAAAACCACTGCCATAATCACCCTGGGATTACTGGCCCTAATCCTGCAGGGTGAGATGAGGTCTCAGGGTATAAATGATGTCATCCAAGCGTGTCCACTCCTGCATGCTGCTGCCTTTCTCTGGCAAACCTGGGGTAACATATGGTGTAGGAAAGCGAGGCTACAGATCCCCTGTTAACTTCCCCAGGCACACACACAACTCCACATCATTTGGCATTACCTAAACACTAAATATCTGCTGCACCTTTTTGTTTGTGTGTTTGATTTTCAAATAACAGCCAGACAAGGTTTGGGTCTGCACTTGCTCGTTAGAGCATCTCCTGGCACTGCAGTGCCTGTGTACATCTTACCAAAGAAAGCCTCAAGTGTATTATTTCTTCTCATTGGCACTCACAGAATCATAGAATCACAGAATGGTAGGGGTTGGAAGTGACCTCTGGAGATCATCTCATCCAAGCCCCCTGGATAAAGCAGGTTCACCCAGAGCAGGTTACCCAGGATAGTGTCCAGGCGGGTTTTGAATCTCTTCAGAGAAGAAGACTGCACAACTTCCCTGGGCAGCCCATTCCAGGGCTTCATCACCCTCACAGGAGAGAAGTTTTTTGTTATGTTTAGGTGGAACTTCCTGTGTTCTAGTTTTTGTGTGTTGCTGAGCACCACTGAAAAGAGACTGGCCCCATCCTCTTGACACCTGCCCTTTACATACCAATCATCATTGAGAAGATCCCTTCTCAGCCTTCTCTCCTCAAGGCTAAACAGCCCCAGGTCTCTCAGCCTTTCCTCACAAGAGGGATGCTCCAGTCCCACATCATCTTTTAGCCTCCACTGGACTCTCTACAGTTGTTCCCTGTCTCTCTTGAACTGGGGAGACCATAACTGGACACAATACTCCAGATGTGGCCTCAGCAGGGCAGAGTAGAGGGGAAGAACAACATCCCTTAACCTTCTGGTCACACTCCTCTTAATATACCCCACGATACCAGTGGCCTTCTTGGCCACAAGGGCACATTGCTGGCTCCAAATAAATTGTGTGACTCAGGGCACTGGTAGGACTTGTAGAGTGATTAAGAACACCAGCATCAGAGCTGATATTACCCTACAGCATCCCATTCAGAAGGATTTTAGCATCCCAAGCCCTGGCACACATCCCTGTGGCCTCAGGTGCAGGTGAGGTTTGCTTCTCCTGACCTGGAAAGCAAAACAGTGGGACAGCATTGGGAGTGATGGCTGCAGCCTTCCAGCTCCTGGAAGCCCACGGCAAACACATGCAGCATCCTGCCCCCCTTTGTTACACCCTGGACTGGGGGATGTGGTCCCTCAGCAGTGCAGGTGAACATCACGGAGGACAGCCGGAGGTGCATGGAGCTGTGAGGAGGAGCTGCAGGAAAGCCCAACCCTTGCACACCCTGCCCCAGAGAGGTGAGGACAGTTTGCCTCTGATGATGATGATGATTAAACACAGAGCAGGGTCATGGCACCAGTGAAATAAGCATTTTGCCAGTCTAACTCAGGGCTTCTTGGGGCTTCAGCAAATGACTTGAAAGACAGTTCCCAGACAGCTCTCTGCCCAGTTTTTTCCTTACTGGTTCTGCACCTACTGCTCTAGACACAAAGAAAGAGAAATGTGAGTAAGGAGGGTGAGGCAGAGACAAATTTCCTTTTTATGGCCCTTTCACTGTATATCATCCCTCTTTCATTTAACACAGCAGTGACATTTACATATCCCCCAAAAATGCCACCTAGGAAAGAAAACACATTAAGAAATAGCTCGACATGAAGAGTGAGGTGTTCTTCAGTGGGGCTGACTGGGAATGTGCAAGGCACAGGCATCCCTCTGTGCCGAGCCCTCCTGGGAAACCTCTGGTCTGTGGTGGTGAGATGCAGCAGCTCCGCACTACAGATCAAAGCTGCTCCTGCTCTATGGTTTTGTCTCCTGTGATCCAGCTGCTGCTCGCAAGCAAAGCTGACATCTGGAAAGGAGGAGACATTTTTGCATGGAGGTGCTCCCCTGCCCCCTCTAGCTCTGCTTGCACTCTGTGCTGTTCCTCCAATGCTTTCAGGACTTGACATTTCTAGGAAACTGCAGGCAGACATAGAGGAGACCACCATCATCATCATCAATCATCATCAATCATCATCATCATCATCATCATCATCATCATCATCATCATCATCATCATCAATCACAACAATAATACTGCTGAAGGCAATTAGTGCTGGGATGCAGATTGCCCCTGGTCCTGGGAAGTTCCCTGGACCAGGCACACCAAGGTAACAGGAACCTGGACAGGCTGGTGGATGACTTTTCCCACATCCTTCACTGAGGAATTGCTTTTTATAGTCTTACGACATGGACCTGTTGGAGCGGGGCCACAGAAATGATCCGAGGGCTGGAACCCCTCTGCTGTGAGGACAGGCTGAGAGCTGGGGTTGTTCAGTCCAGAGAAGGAAAGACTCCAGGGAGCTCCAGTACTGCAGCCTTTCAGTACCTAAAGGGGACCTACAAGAAAGACAGAGACAGTCTCTTTAGCAGAGTCTGTTGTTGCAGGACAAGGAGTAATGGTTTTAAACTGAAAGATTTAGACTGGAGAGAAGGAAGACAGTTTTTACACTGAGGTTGTTGAGACCCTGGCACTGTTTGCCCAGAGAGGTGGTTGATGCCCCATCCCTGGAACCATTCCAGGCCAGGTTGGACAGGGCTCTGAGCAACCTGCTCTAGTTGCAGATGTCCCTGCTCACTGCAGGGGGGTTGGACTAGATGACCTTTAAAGGTCCCTTCCAACGCAAAACATTCTTTGTTTCTATGATTAAACTGGGTGATTGATGATCTCTGCTGGGAACAAAGCACCTCTGCAACTTTGGCTGACAAGTTTGGTACAGACAGACACGACAAACCTCTTCTCCTCTATCTTGTGTATTGCTTTAGACCTGCCAAGTCAGCGTGAAGCTCAGCAGTCTGCCCAAAAAAGTGTACAGAGTACTTTGTGCCCTAACCCTGGCCAAATGCTTTACCCACCACTTGCCAGTGCCTTTCCCAGGGGGAAGAGGTGCTCCAGAAGTACACATCTGGCCTGAGCACAGCCCTGGAGCTCTCTGGCTCCAGGCTCAAGTCCAGTGCTGGAGATGACCTGTTTCATGCTCTTGGGCAAATCCCTGCCACGGGAATAATTGTGCCCGATGCCAGTCTCTGAGGGGAGCACGGAGGCTTCATTAGCTGGTGTTTAGGAGAGGCTTTGAGCAGGAAAAGTGTACTCAGCGTTAAAAATGAATGAGCATCAGCAATGCCAAAAATGTGTGTGATGGAGAGGGAGAGAAAGACAGTATTGGAGGACAAAATGCTCAAGGGAGCAAAGAGCTGGCCCAGACAGAGCAACAGCTTTGCTAGTGCCCAGGAAGAGGGCAGGGCCGTAGCCCTGGCCCTGGCACAGTGTCCTTTGGAGACAACTGGTTTGGCCCGACTGGTTTGTCTCACCTTGCCCTGGCACATGGTGTAGTGGAAATCTCAGCATTCTCCTGGGAAGTGGCAATCAGGAGATGTGTCATTACCACTATCCCTCCATCATCCCCTCACCCCTGTCCTCAGACTCACTGGGATGAAGACACCTCCCTTCCCCTGAGAAACGGGTGGTCCAGCAAACATGCTTCCCTCCACACCACTGCCTCGTCTTACAGCTCCAGGCTTTCTCTCCCTGAACGGTTCACATCCCGAGGCTGAGCCTCTGCCGTGTACAGGAGGACATGGTCAGACGAAAGCCATGGCTCAGGATCACAATGGACTAATGGAGATGGTGGAAAAGAAGGTTGTGTAACTTTGTGTCATCACCATTATGGATCTGAGCTTGGCCTTGGGTCTGTAACAGCCCCAAGGGACTGAGTGAGTGTGGAGGAGGCCTTTGGCAGGTTATTTGGAGCGCTGATCCTTCAGCTGTTCCTGGAGGACTCACCCACGCACCATGGCACTGGATTTCCTTCAGGAGGAGATGACCAGCACCTTATCAACCATTTAATGGTGACTATGTCCTTGTGCCTAGAAACATCTGATGGAAAACAGGAAAGGAAGGGATATGCCTCATTACCTCTGTCTACTCCTCACCCACTGCCCCTTGAACTCTGCCCTTCAGTGGCTTCTCCTGAGATCTGATTCTTGTTTTGCACCCACAATCTTTACAGACCCGTGAATCCTGCCTCATTCCTCTTCCCACTTCTCCTAAGACCGAATGTCATCCTTGGTTCAAAGCAGGAGGAGGCACCTTGGCTATTGAGAAGGTCAATATGGAGATGTCACCACAGGAAGGCACAGCTTCCATAGCTTTTGGGGCTTTCATTGCATCTGTGGTGATGTTAGTTCAGGCTTTGCCATGAAGAACTGAGAGTGAAAAGCCCTGGAAAAGAGGGTGTTTCCTACAGCTGAGAGCCCGAATGCAGCCATTACTGAGGAGGTAAACCTGCTGATTCACATGGTTTCCCTTCTGCTCTTCAGGACCCATCTCACACCACAGGGAACCTGCTAGCAGCGCTGTCCGGAGCATCCCTCCATGGAGCTCCTCCTGTCCCTCACAGGCAGCTCAGCTCCTGGACAGCAGGGACACAGAGGATCTCTCTGAAACTCCAGCAGATTTCCCAAAGGCTTGCATGAGAAAGGACCTTATAACCCTTCTCTTTCCAGTCCTCTAGCAAAAAACCATCTTTGATCTCTTGTGTATTACTCCTAATTCTCCCTTGTGATGGGGTTCTGTGAGAGGGAAGGAAATGTCCTTTGGTCCCAGTACCCAGGTGAAGGTATGGCTCTCATGCACACGTGCTAAAAGTACGCTGTGCCTCGTGCTCCCGGGGAAATGAGGACACTTCCTACTCTCTCCCTGAGGAGCACAGCTGAACTGCTTGCAGTGGAAGTACTGCCAAGCTTCCCAGATGAACTGCATGTCACTTCCCACGTCTCTGGAGTAGCAACTCTGACATCGAGTTAACAAGTCCTGCCAGCACGCCAGGAACATTCAGCCTTATAGATGTTTTCCCAAACCAAATCCCTTGGGATGTTTTTCCAAACCAAGCCCTATCTCTGAGTCCCTTTGAACTGGTGGCCCACGATTACTGTAGAGTAATGAAGCAGAGCAAACTACGTGAGACCCAGGACAATTACAGTAGGGACCAGGATGACATTTGAATCAAGTCCTTGGACCTGTGTTTCACATTGCAGTGGGTGTCCAAAGCAGTGGGATCTGCAGAAGGTTGGTACTGTGGGTTCCAGGAAGGGTCGAGCATGAGGTGCAGCAGGAAAACAAGGTTGTGCTGCGATCAGAATTTCTCCTCAGAAGCAGCATTCCCACTAAGAGCGCTGGGTGCAGTCTTACACAACCACAGCTTTCCCAGACAGCCCACTGTTTATCAGAGGGGAGGGGCAGGAAGGGAAAGGGAATGAAAACTGCTTGATGTTTCTCATATGAGGGAGAAAGATTCAGAGGATGAACATTGGCCAGGATGAACAGGGCTTCAAAGATGTGTTTTTAAGTTTCTTCCTTATGACAAACTTCTTGTGTGACCCTTGGCAAATCATAAACTTGCATTCTGTTGGAACATCTAGGTTGGGTTTTTTTGTGTGACACTGAATTATAACATGTAACCAGCTCCTCCTGTTGAATTCAACAGCTTGTGTTTGACTAAAGCACAGATTTCCCATCTGTTCCTCAGCCTCAGTCCTTTTTGCTGCAGCATCGCACTGTGAGCTGGTACAGATGATCCCACTAAATCCCTCAAATCCTTCTCTAGATACACTGAGTCCCCATCCTATAGACACTGCTTGTGTTCCGTGTTCCCCAGTATATCCCACTGCATGGAGTGATATTCATCCTGCACTGCTGGATGAATAGTAGGCCCCAGTACAACTGTTCTGCCATGGCAGCTATCAATTATCCCACCAATCTTTCTGCAATCCCCAACTTTTACCAGCAAGGATATGTATTTTTGCCCTCAAACTGGAGTCAGAGTTGAACAGTACTGGAATTAGGAGCTCTCCCTCCAGTTTCCAGTTAAGGAAATAGAGTGTTTTATTTTCCCTGGAGCTGTCTGCACCATTTCAGGCTAACTAGGTGTTGCACAGGTCATTTTAGTCTGAAGCAAAGGAGGCTGAGGGGAGACCTTATCACTCCCTACAGCTGCCTGAAAGGAGATTGTAGAGAGGTAGGCACTGGTCTCTTCTCACAAGTCACTGGTGACAGAACAAGAGGGAATGGCCTCAAGCTGCACCAGGGGAGGTTTAAACTGGACATTAGGAAACATTTTTTCACTGGAAGGGTTGTCAGGCACTGGAACAGGCTGCCTGGGGAGGTGGTGGAGTCACCATCCCTGGGTGTGTTTAAAAGACATCCAGATGTGGTGTTTGGGGGTATGGCTTAGTGGTGGACTTGGTAGAGTAGGGTTAATGGTTGGATTCAGTGATCCTAAAGGTCTTTTCCAATCCAGATGATTCTACAGTTCTATGATTCATTCCTTTTGGTGGACCTGTGTTATCCTACACCCCATGAGGCTCTGACATGTGGGCTACTGCCTATAGCAGCCCCTTCATGAGAAGGCCTCAAGAAGAGCCCAGCTTTTCTTTACAGAAGAAAATTGCTGGGAGCAATGCAGTACAAGGATAAGGAAAATCTTAGGCTGTAGCTTAGTGTAAGACTTTGTTGTCCTCTTCTACAACCTTGCTGCTTCTTATTCTTGAAAATGGGCACAGTGTTCCCTGAAACCAGCATGGTGGTACATCCATGTCTCAGCAACCAGAGACACAACAGAGGGGAGGCAAGAGGGATGACAAGACCAGGGAAGCCCAATTTCCTTGATATTATGCTGGAATTTGTAGTTATTTTCATGCAGAATTGGAAGTAAATCTCAAATAATATTAATAGAATCAAAATCCTGCACGGTTTTGTTTTGGAAACACGTCAATTTTTGAAGATGAATCTGGCATCCAAGATACCTGGCAGCATTTGGATAAAAGTAGCTGGTTTCCCAGTGATTCCAGGGTTGCTGAGGGGAGGTGGAGCTGCCAGCAGAGATCACGACAGATGATTCTGTTCAATACAAAAGGAGAATGGACACTGATTGCTGGGTTTTTCTTATTTTATTATAGAGAGCCTCTAAATTTGACGTCAGGTTTTGAAGAGGGTCAGTGGCAAAGGCCGTTGAGAGACAATGGAGGGCTCGTAGGAAAGGGAATAACCAATTTCATACCCTTCAGGGGAATTAGGCAGGCTCACCTCAAATTATCGTGAGGCTGGCAGAGCACATAGGTGCAGACAAAGCTGGGAATGAGAACTGAACTGATGAACAAACATTTCTTTCAGATGTCACTCCAGGCAGCAGGACCTTGGTGTGCCCCAGCTCAGTGTAGCCCAATGCTCATTTGAGGCTGGGGGCTACTGCCAGGAGTAAAAGTTGCCGGTTAAATAGGGACAAGGGTTTTACTGTGAAGAGAAGCAGATCCAAAGGTCCTTTGCTTCACCACACCAGAGCTTAAAATTGCAGCCATGCATGGCTATGCTCAGCACCCAAGGGGCTGCTGCAGCCCCTGCTGCCATGTACCGCAGGCTGGTGTGAAGATGATGCTCAGGGAGAGAGGTGTTTTAAGGGAAGTGGAGGCTCAGCTGAGTTTTTGATTACAGATTTCTGCCCTTGAGTGGTAACAGTCAGGGTCCTGAGACAAATTGTCACGTTAAGGTTTTTAGACGCAGGCTGTTATCCTTTAGGGCTGCTCTGAAACACCTCTTGTGGGCTAATAAAGATCATAATTCTAAAAACTGCCTATTGCACAGCAGGGTAAAGCAGGCAGAAAAACAATAAGCCCTAGTCAGCAAACACACCTTTCATTCAAAAATACCTGAGGAGCTTTGCCATTTTCAAGTTAGCCCAGCCTAGGATACTTTTGGGATGCCCCTGTGTGTCACTCCAGGCCCCAAGACTGAGAGCAAGGCTCCTGCTTGTTGCCATGAGTCAGGAAGACATCCTTAGGCAGTAGATCCTCCAAAGATTTATTTTAGTCCCCCTCCCAGGCTGCCCCTTTATGTGGCATCAAGCATCTTCCTTGTGAAACCTTCATCATGTCCCAAACTGGATGAGTAATTATCAAGCAAGGAGGCCAGTTCCTGTTTGCTTTTATTTTTCCATTAAAAAGACTGAGCCTGGGGAGAAAAGCCCCAGTGCAGGTTTTGGCCACGGTGTCAGTCTGGAGCCTGCAAAGGCAAAAGGAGACCAGTGGATTGCAGGTCAGCTTAGCGGAAAGGAGACAGGGACCAGAGAAAAAGGAGGGACTGGAGGAACATGTGGACAGAGCCAAAGAGACAGATGGGGAGAGAGGAACTGCTGCTCTTTCCTAAGGCCACTATCCACTAAAGCTCTGCCCTAGTGCTACACAGTGCTGTCCTTATTCGAGTTCTAGGGTTGCTGAGCCTTATTTCTCCTGCACAGCCTGCCTGAATGGTCCAATGATGTCTCTTTCCCTGTGCTCAGGGATGAAGAAGTGAGGCATGGAAAGGTCTAGGGCTATGGGGTGCAAACAGCTGCAGGCAGCCCCTCCAGCAGCAGGTTGCACGTGGCTTGGGTGGCCCTTTGAGAGCTATGGGCCTCTTCCAGAGTAGATGTTGGAGCCTTTTGCAAATTGCTTGGTAAAAGCTAGAAATCTGAGCGGCCACTGAAGTCCCCTGGTGATTGTTCAGAGATGACTTGCCCAAAAGATGACTGCAGTTAGGGGCTGGACCTCATGGGACGTATCCTTTAGGATGCACAGGCTCTGCCCAGTGGTGCCTGACACTGCTCTTGTGTCTCCTGGCTGTGACCATACCTCCTGCAAAGCAGAGCACGTGGGACAAAAGGGAAGGCACCTGGTGCCTTTCTTGCTCTAGTTACAGCTTCACATTTCCACCAAACTGGTCTATGAAGTACTAAGATGCCTGTACTGCAGGCTGGCCCAGACAGGTTATGGACACAGGTTCTGCACAGTCAGGCCTGTCTAGGGAGCTGTAGCTCCAGCGAGGACATGGAGTGAGTTGAAAAGCAGAGTAAAGGCTCTATAGATGGATGCAGCTACTTTTTCAACACGTGAGCTGGAGCTCTTTATATTTTCCTTTCAAATGATGCTAGGCAGTGCCCGTGGGACATCCCCCAGCTGAATGCTGGTCTGCGTTGGGCAGGTGGGAATAGCCAGAGTGTGGTTAGTTCTGCGTGCTGGGCAGGCTGTGCCAGCATCCCTGAAGGAATGGCCTTGGGCTGGGAAAGCCCTGTCTGTCCAAATGAGCCTGCTCCTGCCTTAATTCGCCTGGAATTTGTCAAGGGAGCTAAAGCTCTGCATTGTTGCGAGACAAAATTTTGATTTCCGTTTTGAAACATCATCCCTTTCAGCTTTGTCTCATAAAACTCTCCTTTGCCTTCCCTCTGACTTGGAGGTGGCGTGGTGTGATAAGGCCACATCCATACTATGACACTTTTACTCTTTAAAGGGTGGGGGTGCATCCAGTTTGTGGCTAGGGGATGGACCCTGTGTTGGATTAAACCCTAAAATCCTCCTGGAAATTGCTTGGGCAGAGCTGGGGCCAAATTTGTGCCTAGGACTGTCCTACCAAGACAAGCATGCCAACAACTGAGCACTAAGAGGCTGGACATTGCACTCATAGGTGTGGCCTTTGTGTCTCTCCTTGGTACCAGGCACAGTGCCACCAAGCAAGTATCTTCTCTGGCACCCCGAGGGTGAGGATTTTCAGTCTGGAAAATTTGAGGGGGAAAGATTCTGGCTTCACTTATCCATGGCTTTTCACAAACAAGCACTCAGACATAGGGAAAATGAACAGAAAAGTGGAAGTAGTAGAAGGAAAGGCAACAAAATAAATGAAAAGAAAAAGCAAAATATTGATGACAGTCTTGTAGTACTGGTTTAACATGAGGTCCCAGCTGTGGAAATGCTCTGCACAGGCAGAACAACATGGGGAGTGAAGGTCTCTTAGGGGGCTTAGTGTGAGAAGGGTGGTCTTTGCAGCCCGGATCTGATGACATGACCACTTCAGAATCAACCTCCATCAGGTCAGTTCTACATGTTTCAAGCCCAAGAGAAAAAAAATTTCCATGCCTCTTCAGTACATGGCAGTGTAGAAATGGCACTGTCCATGAGCAACTTCAGAGCCCCTCTCTAATCATACCCTATGTGGTAAGAGAGAGGACACAAAACCCTGTTACAAGTGTAGGAGCAGAATTTTAGAGATGAAGGCCATCTATTTAGATAGCAGGCAAAGCTGTAACCCCTTATGCCCAGCCTGGATGCTACTGTGTAGGTAATGATCTGTTTACAGGATTTAAAACTCCCCAGGCTCCCCAGGCTTGGCATCCATGACAAATCTTCCTGCTATCTCCATAGCAATCTGCTGCAAAAGGCTCTAGCTGGAAAGGATGCACCTTTTCCCTGACTGTTCCAACCCCGTGCTGTTCAAATCTCCATGAGAATGCGTTTTAAAATTGGCTTTCATCTCCACCCTCAATGTACTGTCTATGAAATGCAATATTTTACTGGGTAGCCAGAAGAGAGAAACGCCAGTAAAACTGAGTTGCCAGAGAGGAAGAAAAAAAAAAAGTCAAGCAGATTGGACCTCTAGAGGCTTCCAGCATCAGGCATGGGAAAGAGATGATAAAACGTTCTGTTCCGAGACATTTTTTTTGCAGTAGGTTAGATGGCAGCTGCTGACTTAACCTACTGAGTGCCTGGCAGGAGCCCACAGCCAGCAGCTCTATCTCCACCAGCGATGTCCATGGACCTCTGGTGGCTCAGAGGCTGCAGGCAAGGAGGGAAGAGCTCCAGAGCTGCCTGCACAGGGATGCTAAGCTCTACTGAGGTGCTCACCCAGATGATGCCATTGGCATCCGGGAGCCTTGCTGAGATGGTTTGTGATTGAATGATCTCTGGAGGTCCATCGCAGGCTGGACCTACAGAGAGAACAGGATGGGATGGATGTTTGTCTGAAAGCAGGAATGTCAGGGTGGGAAAGCTGGCAGAAAGAATAAGGGTTAGACAAAACCCAGGGGTGTTCACAGGTTTTAGGGCACCTCATATTTCCCCAGGCTGAAAGCAAGAACCGTAGAAGGGCACACAGCCAAGCTCCCACTCCTTCGAGCCCCAGGTCTCTCCATCATGCAATGGTTAACCAGGGAACACCCTGGCTTGCAGAGCCATCTACTGACAGAATGATGCAGGACAAGGAATTATTTTTTTTTTCCTCCTCGTGTAGGTTTTTTCCAACTCTGTTGTCCTGGTTTGAGTGAGAACAGAACTAATTCTGTGCAGTGATTGCACT
The DNA here is from genome assembly GCA_025345505.1 of Todiramphus chloris collaris. Classification (NCBI taxonomy): domain Eukaryota; kingdom Metazoa; phylum Chordata; class Aves; order Coraciiformes; family Alcedinidae; genus Todiramphus; species Todiramphus chloris. The sequence goes on from JANVCC010000018.1 coordinate 5,053,417, forward strand.
TTTCAGCTCAGCTCTAACTCGGTGCAGTGTCTGAAGCCAGCAGCCCGTTCTCACAGCAGGCTCTGCTGCTAGCAGTGGGAACCCCCATGGTCAGAGTTGGTGCCAAGGGTTGGGGTGCAGCCCAAGGCCACTGCTGGATCTCGTGCACCACGGTGGGGGTGCAGAAAGGAAAAGGAGACACCTGCAGGGAGGGGTGGCCAGGACAGGGGACCCCAAACTGACCAGCCAGGGATCCCAGCCCAGATACGGCCTGTTGGGTAGAAAGCTGGGGGAGCTGGAGGGTTTTACCCCACTTTTGCCAGCCCTGCTTAGTTCAGTTCGGGTCCTCTTCTAGTTTTAATTACAGCATCCGAGGAGGACTCTGTCTGTTCTGCCTTCGATCCCGATCTGTGTGTTCCTGAACCCAGTACCAGAATCCAGCTCCTGAACACAGCTCCCATCTGCTGCTGGGCCCAGTGTGGGATTTTCCTGGTGCCTGCTCCACAGCATCAGTGGTGACGGTGATGGAATTGCCATCGGGAGCAGGGGAAGGGTATTGGGTTCCATACTGGTTTTGTATATATTTGTATATATTCCATTTTTATGATTATTATTTTCATTACAGCTGGTCTAGTTTCCTTTTCTAATCACTGATTCTCTCTCCCTTATTCCCTTTCTCTTCCTCTTTGGGGCGGGAGGGGGGGTTAACAGAGAGCATCTGTTACAGGGGTGATCTGAGGCCAGATGGAAGGCTACACTTCTGCCGCTTCACCTTCTCTCTGGAAGCTGTAGAGACAAATCTTTTCTGCCTGACCCAAGCCTGCATGTTTCATTCCATGACAATATTGTCCTGCTCTGCCAGGGGGGTTGGACTCGATGATCTTCGGAGGTTCCTTCCAACCCCTAACATTCTGTGATTCTGTGATTCTTTTACTAGCGTGAGAACATCAGGCTTTAAATTGGGTAGAATTCCCATTTTCAAAGTGCTCCATGCCTTTGGGGTAGAAAGGCACCTTCTCCTTAGAACGATGAATGGATGCTGTGATTCTCAGGTTTGCAGAGTTGATGTTTCACAGAAAGCAGAGCTTACAGCAGTCTAGAAATACAATTTCCTACCACACTAAAATGCATCATGACATTTTTTGTCAGGGAAAACCATATTTTTTCCAAAACAGCCTTTCAGGTGTTTGTCTCCTGATGTCCTTGACGTTCAGCCATTCTAGGGGACAGTGGCTCAAGCGAAAATGGAAAACAAGTCTGTGTTTGTAATTCAGACCAAGGTGATGCAAAGCAGATAAAGAAAACTGTCCCAGCTCAGACTGATGCCCAGGGCAGTGGTTGAGTTGTCATCCCTGGAGTTATTTAAAAGAGGCATAGAAATGGCCCTTAGGGACATGGTTTAGTGGTGGGCTTGGCAGTGTTAGGTTAACGGTTGGACTAAATCTTAAGGGTCCCACCACCTAAATGATACGATTCTATGATCTGCTGTCTGACTTGCTCCAGTATTTTTCTGATCCTAGTTCTTTACCATCTCCATCTTAGCCATACAGGCACACTCAGAAGGGGATTATGGACTGTTCTCATCACCCAGCAGAGGAGGGTACCTTCACGCCTGCAGCGTTATGTCCCTTTGGGTGTCTCTCACTGGCAACAGGCTGAGATTAGCATTGTCACAGTGGACCTGCTGTTAGACGGTACCGAAGGATGTCTAGGACTTACAACTGGTCTTTAATGTAACACCAAATAAGACAATAAAATTTTAGAGGGAATGTGGTGCAAGAGAGATAGGGATGTCACATCAGTCAGGCAAATAAGGCACTCCAGCAACAACTGCCTTAACCAAAGTGCTCTGGAGACACTACTTCAGCCCGGGTGTGGTGGTACAGTCCCCTGTCACTTGAGATCTGACAAGATTGCCCCCCTTCCTGGGACATGTACCAACCTAGGGTAAGGAAGACATGGATTGCAAAAGACAGCCAAGAAGAACACTAAGGCATCTCCTTGGTGTGCTGGGTCCCTGCTTTCCCCAGCTTGGCACTGCTTTCTCCATTGCCTGTGAGTCCATCACCTCCTGACAGCCTGGGATGTCTGTACCTGGACCATGACCAGCAGGGGGGAGAGATCAACACTTCCAAAGTCAGCAAGTTCTGTGTCTATGCAACTGAAGAAGATACCACAATATTTTGGTATCAAAAGTGGGCCAGAAAGTAAAAATACCAGAAGAAAGTCAATTATGTCAGACCCTATAAGCAGTAATTCTAAAGCAAGACCCTCTCTGGATCGCAGTGAGCTGTGTCTAGCATCTCCCATGGGTGAGGTGTCCCTTAGGGTCTGCATGAAGGGTCAGGATGAAGTCAGACTTCTCAAGGCTCAATTATGGTCCACTGAGAATGCCAAAGCACTGTGAGTATTTGCTCTAAACTCGAGGAGGGGGAAATTTTAACTACAGGACAGCCTCTCTTTCATCCACCTCTCTACCTATTGATGTGTTTGAATATACTCTTTTCACAAGTGTCAGTGTCTATATATTCCACTGGATCCAAATAACCCTGTCTGTCTGTCTGTCTGCTTTGTGGTTATACCTATGCATATACATCTACATACTTCGATTTACAATACCTTGTAGTAAGTTAGTGTGAACCTTGTCACTATTGAAGCTGGAGTTAAGTCTCTGTTTTGATTATAACATATTCTACTGCATCATCTTGTCAATTTTAAATTGGTTAATGATTAAGTGCTGCTAAAATTTAACCTTCTGATCTACCTCTCACCATTCATAAATCTTGAATTGTTGATAAATTGTAACCATGTCAAATATTTCTCCTGTGACACCAGGCTTGCTATGGTACCATAAAAAAAACCCCTAAACCCAAACAAACAAAGAGTTATAAGCAGGTAGCCCTTACCTGAAAGGCATTCTGGACATTTCAGTCTTGAAGTGCAAAGATGTAGACACACACGATGAAGGTTTATTTCAATATGATGGGGAGTATTAAGGCTTGAGAATTTTTGGAGTATGTAGCATGCTATTTCACATGGGGTTTTTTTTGGAGAGAATGAACATGTTGGTTATTGATGTAATATATAGCATCTGGCCATTCCTACCAGGGATCCCATATTTGCACTGTACAAACACAGAACTGAAATATTTGCTTTATATGTGTCACCCCTGTCTGTGGAAGTGGAGGTATGCTATCATGAAAGCCTGTGTCAGGGAAAAGAGGTTGTATGTCTGCTGTGTCCATGGGGACAGCCTTTGTGTCAGGAGCATCATGATCACGTTTCACCTTTTCTGAATATTTTAATAAGCCAGCAGCACTCTTCCAGCTGGCACCACTCTGGGCAAGCCCAAAATACCGCAAAGCTCCAGCTCTCTTAGCCACCTTCCCTTTAAAAGCTTTCTTCTTCCCCCTGTTTTTCCTTGAGCTGCAACACTTCAACACAACCATACAGTCATAGAATAGTTTTGGCTGGAAGAGACCTTCAAGATCATCAAGTCTGACCTTATTCCTAGATATGTCAAAAGCCACTAAACCATGCCCCTAAACACAACATCTGCCTGTCTCTTAAACACTTCCAGGGATGGTGGCTCCACCACCCTGCTCTGTGTGGTGGGATGTTTCAGGTTCGCCGTGCCAGCCTTGAGGCAGGTGGGGTTTGCTCCTGTGCAATGCCACACAGGGTACATCGTAAGTGCCTTAGGACAGTGGCACACCAGGACTGCAGCTGGGGGATGTGTGTACCTGGTGCCTTTGGCCACGCTTCAGCAGAAGCACCGTGGGGCTAGGTGGCACCTAGAGAAGATGGTGTCTCCTTACCTCAGGATATCTTGCATGGCCAGGGCGTTTGTGGGCAGGTAACACTGTTCACTCTACCAAAAGAGCTTGCTTATTGTCTTCACATCCTTGGAAATCAACTGTGAGGATGCTCTCCTGCTTGGTTCATCATATGGACAGGCCTGTGGGGAATATGCAAAAGGTGAATGCTCCTTGTGACTAGCTCTCCTCCATGCTCAAGAGCCAGGGTGAACCTTGGTGTAATAAATACAACTTCTTTGATTTATCAAAGATATTATTCCAGGCAGCTTCTCCATCTATAATCCTTTCTGAACGAGTGCCATGACCAAGAAACAAATGAAAAACAGGTTGGGTTTTTTTCCCAAATGCTTCCTTCTTCAGGGGAAGCTGAAATCAGCCTTTCATTTCCTTCAGCTTTTCATTTCTCCTTTTGTTGACACGAAAATTTTTTTCCATCGTTACCATAAGATGGCATTGCTGTATGGGCCTATTTTTTCTCTCCTGTGCCACCATCATTGCTGTCTGTTTAGGATAACTGCATTTTTAATAAAGATTTATGTCCATGAAGAGTCAAGGTGAAAAGTCTTTCTGAGCTCACATGACTTGTCAGGCTAAAATGGTTAAGGTGCATATGAAGTTCTGTAACTAAAAGTATATAAAGGAGTTTGATGTGTATAAAAAGATAGTAGGAAGAGTTGAACACAGTCAAGTCAGATAGTGGTAAATGGATAATTTTACAATTTAAATTTAAATGCCATCTTGGCATGTATCTGCACAACTCTCTGCTGGAAAGAGTAGAATTAATAGTTCCACAAAAGTTTTGCCATTAAAAAAAATGAAATATAGCTTTGTGCAAAATTCTAAACACCAAAGTTCATCAGAATGACTTTTGATCAGGTTTGGTTAGGCAGTGATAAGGGATAAAAACGTGTATTATGAGAGGCCTAAAAGAGCTTGACTTAATGCACTAAGACAGAGACTAAAATGGGATATGATTAATTTTTGTACATGTATCAACATATGGAATGACTGGGAAAGGAAAAGGATTATATAACCTAACCACAACTGTTCAAACAAGCACAAATGGTTGTAGCTACTCATACATACATACAGACCAGAAATAAATAGAAAAGATACTAACGGGAAGAGATGGGTTCTAAATAACCCTTTCCAGAAGGAATGAGGTAAAAATAAATGGTTCTCTTTGAGATCTATTTATAGCAGGCATTTTGTGACATAGCTGCCTCTGTCCGCAGGGAACTGTGCTCAGTAACTCAGCCTCAGTGACATACCAGTAAATGCAGGAAAATTAGTTAATCCCTGTAATTTGCTACTCACAGCAAGCCAATGGTCTGACCATGCAGGAAGGAACCCAGAGCACTGCAATCAGAAACACATCAGCTTAGGTTAAGGCTCCTGATTAACATGAATTAAGCATCACTCCACTGGCTTCAGTGAATTAACAGAAATTTCTTCATTTTTACCAGTTCTTATTGTTAACAGCAAATCTGCAATTTACTTTTCTCTGGGACTTGGAGATCTTTTTTTTTGTTGTTGTTTGGTTTAGATTTTTGTGTTCTTATTTTTTGTTTGTTTTTTTGGGTTGCTTTTATTTGGGAAAAATAAAAGGCAAACTGCTGTATCTCTTTTGGCGAAGCAACCAAATGCAATGGATGGACGTTAGCAGATGCTTTGCTTCACAAACAGTGGTACATTTATTCTAGGTGGAACCTCGTATGAAGTAGTCTTTACAAAGCCTGTATCATTGCAGATTAATATGTAATTTCAAAGACTCTAACAAAAACAGTACCTGAAAAGCAGCAGTTTAAGTCTAATGTCACCACTGTTTTAGCTGCTATTTCTGGTAAAAATGAAAAGGAGGTAATCACATTGTTCTCCTTGCTTATCAATAAGAAAAAAGAATATGGAGAAAATTAATTATTTTCATTGTGTATATATGCTAAGATCATTACAGTGTGATCTTTAATTTGGGTTTTTTTGTTTGTTTGTAAATAATTTTTCTTTCACAGTTTTATACTTAACTGTTAATTACTGAAGAGTACCTTCTTTTTCTTGCCAATTCCAAAAGTGTAATGTAAGAAAAGGTGTAGAAAATAATAAATGAATGTAAACAATGTCAGTAATGTTAATAATATTTTAATCACTGTATTTTCCACTGAGAATAAATGGGACTAGCAATTTTCTGATTAAAAATTCTACACTACAGTGGAATAGAGTATTAGATCTTAAGAGTCATAAATAAGAAAGTTTGATGAATCAAAAAGGGGTACTGATTAATGGAACTCCACAGTGCTATCGCATTTTATAGCCAAATGAGAAAGATGTAGAACCTCCCCTCTGCAAAGGAGTGTAACCTTTAAAAGTGCTTGTCTAAGTAACTGCATTTGTGGGAGCTTCTTCAGTAGATGTGCCAGTTTATAATATTTTTACACTGTCTTCCTCACTGTAAATTCTCTAGATCTCTAATATTTATTAATGAACTACAATAATTCATGAAATCTCTCTGCCAATTAAGGCATATTCTGTTTGTGAGTGATTCTATGTTCCTCAAAACAAGATGCTCAACATTCGAATGACACTAAATAGTTTTGCTAAGGAGGAAGAGTTCAGACAGCATTTTGCCTAATTTTATGTTAAAATGACACACTGATGAAAAGTATAAGGATGATGGCACAGCCACTTTTGCCCCCTCCAATTTTAATCCCTATACTGTCTTGACCTGTACCCAAAGTCCCATTCTACTGCAGGAGAGTCAGCAGTAGGCCTTTACAATTGGCTCCAAATGACTGGCTGATGGTTTACACCAATATAGAAATAATCCACAGATTAAAAAAAAAAGAACATTCAAATGTATAAACAGAAGTTTTTAAAAAAAAATGTAAAAGGACTTGCAAGAGTGTCAAGCGTTAAGGCTGGGCTGTCCCCTAAATGAATGACAGATGCTCTCTATTAACCCTCTCTAATATTAATTAAGGGAATACGAATGAGAGGCTTATGGGTTGGGAAAAAACCCTGAACCATCTTAAATGAAACAGTAACAACAAAAAGAAAAAACCATAATAAGAGAATTAATAAAAATTAAAGAATGAAATCTATACAAATACATAGAAAACCAACAGTGGACTTCCCCAGGGTCCAGACTGGACTCAGCAGCAGATGGGAACTGGAATGAGCAACTGGATTCTGGAAATCAATTCAGGAATGCACAGGGGCTCAGCCAGGCAGGACAAGGACTTTCACTGCTGGGTCCAGGGCTGCTCGGCTGGGACGTGTCTGGCTCCAGTGCAGGGAGAGGCCTGTGGGGTCCTGTGGGTTGGGAAGAGTGGAAGTGCCTCTCTCCGTCACTGAGGTGGGGTTTGGGTGTTCCTCGTTGGGGTGTCATAGGCTGGGCCAGGAAACACAGGGCTGGTGCTGGCTGGGGCACAGAATCATTGAATGACAGCATGGTAAGGGTTGGAAGGGACCTCTGGAGATCATCCAACTGCCCTGACAAAGCAGGGTCACCCAGAGTAGGTTGTCCAGCATCACATTGAGGTCTATTTTGAAAGTGTCCAGAGCAGACTCCAAAACCTCACTGGGCAGCCTGTTCCAGGGCTCTGTCACCCTCATAATCAAGTTTTAACTCATGTTCAGATGGAACCTCCTGTGTTCCAGTTTGTGCCCATTGCCCCCTATCCTGTCAGTGGGCACCACTGAGAACTCTGGCCCCATCCTCTTGACCCCCACCCTTTAAATGCCGATAAACTTTGGTAAGATCCCCCATCAGTAACTCTCCTCAAGGCTAAACAGCCCCAAGTCTCTCAGCCTTTCCTCGTTAAAGAGATGCTCTAGCCCCCCAGTCATCTTTGTGGCTGTCTTCTGGACTATCTCCAGTAGCACAGACTAGTCTGAGAGCTATGCAAGGGGATGGAAGTGCTCAGACCAGCAGTGAGCACGTGACAGACACACTGGCTTCTTGGCTGTCTTCCTCCATTGCAGTTGGAGCCTGTGCTTCTACCCTTGCTTTATGTTTTCACTTTTAGAGCACAGGGTGGGTGATCACTCCAGCTGACCCCACAGCTTCTCATGAGTCTACGACTTCCCCATGTCTAGGGAACAAAACGTTTTCTTGTTAATGGATCTTCTTGTTCATGGAGGGGGGAACACCTTGTCTGAAATCATAGAATCACAAAATGCTTTGGGTTGGAAAGGACCTCTAAAGGTCATCTAGTTTCAGTGGGAGGAAACTCAAATATGAAGGTGGATAATGTTCTGATGTTCTGTATCAATTTCTGAAAGAAGAGTACCTGCAGTTCATGAGAGGAAAGATAAGTAGAACACGTTTTCTTTTCTGGTGTCACTGAAGTTTTCTTTTTGCAGATTGGGAATAGACAAAACCTTTTTTCTTTTCCCTACAATGAATAACATTTTTTGGATTAAAACCCAGTATTCTTCAATGTAGATATGTTGCAGTCTTTTATCTGTTACTGTGAAGGACTCGTATCTGAAATACCAAATCATGAAACTCAAGTTAGAAAAAGTGTTGTTGTTTAAAGCCAGTTGGAAACCAAGTGAAACTCCTTTTTGCTGATGCACCAGAGCTTAAAGCATGTCCCTTGGGGGTTATTATACCTCACTAAGCTACACAGCATCTCTTTCCATAGCCTTTAGAGTCTTCTTCCAAAGACACCTGCTTGGCTATTGGCATTTATAAAATCCAGCAGGAACAGTAGTCTGTAAATACTTGCTGATAATGTGCTGATGTTTCTGTCAGTGGAGTAAATCTTGAAGAAGAAATCAAATCAATCATTTAGAATTGATCGCCTTAAAATCACTCAGTGAACTTTCTGCTTTGCCTAGCACTGGATTATGTGGGACCACATCCATTAGAAAGACATCGAGACCAAAAAAGGAACCAAAGTTCTGCTTCTAGGAAAAGTGAAAAACTGTTCCTTCTGTCTCTTCTAACTTCTGCTACTAATAATGACCATAGTCTGCCCTAACCTGCTGTCTTTTGACATTTTTGTTCTTAGTTGCTGTGTAGTAGCAGTGGAAACGCTGTTCCTCAGCTCTCCGTGGGTTTCTGGGAAGCTCTTCTTGTAATGTGCTCTCAGGAAGAAATATTCCAGGAGTTGTTACTGAGTGTTACTTCTCAGTGTGCTTGCAGGATATCAAAAAAAGCAGCTTCCAGAGACTAAGCCATTGAAAATAACAGAGGATCTGGCAAATATACCACTGATTGACTGCACTGTCCCACCAAAATCTATCCAAGTACTACCTTAGTATTTTAATTATGGACAGTTTATCTCTTAAAAGAAACAAGACTAAAAGCAGACAAGTTCACCTGCATTTTTTTCTTTTGTGTCTTCTCTTGTTGTACTCAGTCAATATGCAAATATGTGAAGTATTTCTAGGCCACAAATCCAGCTGTAAACTCTCCTGCTACAGCCAAAATCAATGATCCAAGTGACTCGTAGGGATTATGCTGGTTTCAGTAGAATATTTCTATCTTAAACAAGGCTAAAATGATTGAGGATTGTTACAGAGAAGCAACTTCATTTTTTTCCTGGTAGCTGTAAAGCCCAAACGATTCACTTCTCCTGCCTGCCCCAGACATCCTTCCCTCCTGTTTGACATGGGTCTAACATACGTGGATTTGGGCTGTTAAAACACAACTGGATGGCATGACAATAACTGCTCTTACTGGTTGTATTTTTGACCAGCATCACTCATGCCCTAATACTGCTGCTTCCCTCTGTCAAGAAATGCTTCGTTTGCCTAGGTCTGCACTACGTAACTAACAGCTACATGATGCCACTGTGGGACTTGTTCAAGATTCATCAGAGCAAAGCTTTTAGGTATGGTAGTCATCAAGTTTTGCCCTTCACTGGTTGAATTTCATCACAGAATAGTTTCGGCTGGAAGAGACGTTCAAGATCATCAAGTCCAACCTTACTCCTAGCCCTATCAAACCCACTAAACCATGTCCCTAAGCACAACATCTTCACTTCCAGGGATGGTGACTCCACCACCTCCCTGGGCAGCCCATTCCAGTGCCTGACAACCCTTTCTGGAAAGAAATGCTTCCTGATCTCCAGCCTGAACCTCCCCTCGTTCAACTTCAGGCCATTTCCTCTTGTTCTGTCACTTGTTACCAGGGAGAACAGCCTTATTTCACCTCATTTCCTTGTGAGATCTAAAGTTTGGCCTGGTTTTGGATATGTGTTTTGAAATGATGTTACACTATTTGGACAATGACCAGACTGGGCTTTGTGGACTAACCCTCTATCTGGGTCAGAAAGGTGTGTAAAAATGGCTAAGTGTCTTCTTAAGCAGGGTTGCAGTCACAGAGAGACAAATTTTGGCATAAAGCTAACTGTATACATCCAGTTTTGCTCAGACTTTTCCCAATATTTACACACAAGAAAGGATGCACAGAGAGAAACACATCTCTCTGGAGAGCTGTGCTGGAAGGCAAATTATTCATGCATTTCCTTCATACAGGATCTTTTGTATATTAGAGTTCCTTTAATATTCCTACCAGAAATTTCCTACTGAAAACATCAGGTTCTGTAAAAACTCTGTGGTTAATTAAAAGATGTGCCTGCCAGCATTAATTGTGCTTTGTTAGATGACAAATAAAAAGGTTTCATTTCACAAGTGAAAGAACAATGAAGAACATTCTTCGTGCAATTTAATCTTTGGTATGCGTTCACTAAATCATGCTGAGTAGGAAAAGTATTTTGATTGCTAAAAAAAAAAGAATTAAAATATAATGGGGTTTATGCTCTTTTGAGATTCAGTGCCTTGGAATTTTACTTGACTGACTTTACCAGAACATTTATATTAATAAAAAGATTTCAAAATGACATGAACTTGTAAAATTGAATTTCTAGGTGTGCCTTTGTACATGCAGGCATTTACACTAAAAACATTCACAATTCAAACTTTACCTCCTGTGCCACTGGCATACGTAGATGATACAAATAACAGATACTTATTTTTTATATTGGCTAAGCCCTAAAAGAAGGGGTTCCCTAAAGCAAGGGTTTTCCTAGTGTGCCATCCCTCATGACGGGAATATCAAATATATGTCTGGAGAAAAAGGCTCTCAGCCTTTCCTCATCAGAGAGATGTTCCAGTCCCTTCAGCATCTTTGTAGCTTTGTAACTCATGTTCAGCCACGCTGCTGAAATGGATCAGGATATGCACCTGCCAACATCTCCTGCTGAAACACAGGGGGCTGAGGTGAGCCTGTTCTAAATGGCTTTAACTGGAACGCTGACTACTTGGGGGTTTTTCCCTAAGGATGTATGGAGGAGATTCATCCTTTATTAGTTCTGCCCTCTTCAGCACATTGTTCTTTAGTTGTATAATTCCCCATGAACTTTGCTCCAGTACGGAGAGTGGCTTTTCAGGGATGTAGGATCTAGCAAGGCTCTTCTTGCCTCCAAACTTTACCTTTCCGTATCTGCCTACATTAGATCAGCTTTATTCTTCTTCTCTTGCAACCTTCTCATACAGGCTGCTTCTTTTCTTTGCTGACAATTCAGTTTACTCTAAAAGAAACATGTTCATTCAGGAATAAGAAATGTGTAAGAACATTGAGGTAATTATTTCAGAGTAAGATTTTCTGAGGACAAACCCCAAGATTTGCTGAACAGACTGTGCCCTATGCTTCATGAATGTCTTACACAGACATGGGGGGGATGTAGAAAAACGAGAGCACACCTGCCTTATATAATTTAGAGAATACCTACTTTACAGAAATTGTGATTGAATAGTTAAGAATTTAAAGACAATTCAGATTACAGTCTTTGCCAAGGGCCTTAGTCAGGTGAAGCTCAACAAGCCTGTGAGCTCCAACTGTTGCACACCCTGTAAAAGCACCACACAGGGATATAGGTTCTACCAGGAAGGAGGAACAGTTCCATACCACACCTGGAGAGTGTATGTGTGTGCTTAAGTACCTGTACATGTAAGATCAATTGCTAGTATGACTGAATGGTCCTTTTCCCCTACAAAGACATCTGCTAGTGTCATCAGCTAGACACAAGACAGAAAAATAACCACATGGCTGAGCATCCCACCACTCTACTCTCAGACAGGACTGCATTTCTCTGGAGACATTGGAGACCTACACGGAGGGAAGGAATAACACCATGCACTGGTTCAGGTTAGGGGTTGACCTGTTGGAAAGCAGCTCCATGGAGAAGGACCTTGGAGTCCTGGTGGACAGTAAGTTATCCATGGGCAAACAACAGGTCCTTGTGGCCAGGAAGGCCAATGGCATCCTGGGGTGCATTAAGAAGAGTGTGTCCAGATGGTTGAGGGAGGTTCTCCCCCTTCTCTACTCTGCACTAATGAAACCACATCTGGAATATTGTGTCCAGTTTTGGTCTCCCCAGTTCAAGTGGGAAAGGGAGATACTAGAGAGGGTCTAATGGAGGCTACAAAGATGATGAAGGGACTGGAATGTCTCTCTTATGAGGAAAGGCTGAGAGACCTGAGGCTCTTTATCCTGGAGAAGAGAAGACTGAGAGGGGATCTTATGAATGTTTACAAATCTCTGAAGGGTGGGTGTCAAGGAGAAGGGGCCAGGCTCTTCAGTGGTGCCCTGTGATAGGATGAGAGGTGATGGTCACAAACCAGAACACAGGAAGTTCCACCTCAACAATGGAAAAACATTTTTAAAGTGAGAGTGATGGAGCCCTACCCCAAGCTGCCCAGAGAGGTTGTGGAGTCTCCTTCTCTGGAGATTTTTCAAGACCCACCTGGATGTGTTCCTGTGTGGCCTTGCCCTGGATGTTTCTGCTCTGGCAGGGGGCTTGGACCCGATGATCTCCAGAGGTCCTTTCCAACCCCACCATTCTATGATTCTATGTTTGATTATAAAAAACCACAGGGATTTATTTCCATCAAGTGATGGAAATCTGGCAGTTAAAGAGTGAGCATGAACACTTCTCAGGTGTTTCATGCCAGAGCTACCAAGCAGGTAAGAAATGTTTCCTGTCTGGCAGTGAAACCTACAACCAGAGAGGAAGAATCACTTTTCTTGGCTCAGCCCACTCGGAGGTGCTACAGACTCAGGAACAGAGCAGCTCACCCAGACAGAGACAGACCATATGCAGGGACCCAGCACCACAAGTTACTGCTAGTTATTTTTTAACAGGATTTTTTTTTTTTAGTGAAACATTAGAATACGTAGACTTTATCTTTTCCCATATTTATTTTGTAATGCTGCATCCAAAAATACAAGGAAGTGTCAGCTGGTGTTCTTTAGCTCAAACAATATGCTCCTTGTAAAACTGCACAAGCAATTCATATCTGATTAAAGTTGGGCAAAACATCTTTTTCCCTAACTTCAGACCTGCCTTTTTATTATGCTTCTCATAAAGGAAAACGTTTGTTGTGAACAATAAAAGGAAAGTCCCACTTTCCTGTGAATAGCTGTAACATCAAACCTCAGCCTTTAATGTAATGGGTTCCTATTCTCTCTCTGGACTAAAGGGCAGCCCAAGTGAAACATTCCCAAGAGGAGATGGGGAAAAAAAATCCCCTAGAAACATAAAAAAAAATTCCCAAACAACCAAACACTCAGCCTCTGTCCTGTGCCAAAGCTCTCTGATTTGCTTTCTACCTGACTGTCTGCCAAGAAATGAAGAGATTATCCCAAAGCAAGACACAAGATCCTTTCCCCGGGGCCAGAGCTTTCATGAGGAAAGAAGAGACCAAGCAGATGGAAAAAAGAAAAAGAATTTCTTTTGTAAAAGGCAAGGGGAGAAAGATGTCTCGTATAAATGAGAAAATGTGAGAGATGGATGATACGTAGATTGAAAAGGGAAGATGCAGCCATTTTTACCATCACGTAAAGATTAATTTAATCACATTCTGAATGGGGGCACTGATGGCAACTCCCTCTGTGGCTCTTTAACTCACTGTATTGCTTTGTCTTGGTTTATTGTCTTCAAGACAGGAAGAAAGAAATCTACCTGCATTGCTGAGCTGTGAGAAATCAGTTAATGATTGAAGAGGATTTTTTAAAGATGGGAAGTGTGCAGCATTAATATTGGTTGTGGGTAAATACCAGATGGCTCAAACATTGTGCTCGGCTCACACAGGCAGCCAAGCATCTGGGCTTTTTACATTTTTTCTCATTAGTAAAAATATTTTAGAATAGGCTCACTTTGTGTTTTGAATCATGCTGAGAGAAACGTTAGAAAAATTATTGTCAAAGCTCTCAATTCTGTTCAAACAAAAACATTTCAAACAGAAATGGAAAAGAAGAGAAAAACAGTATTAAAGAAACACTTTGGAACTGTCAAAATGCTGCTTCCTGGTTGGTGTGGGAAACGGGCAAACATTCAGAAAGTACTTGGGTTTGAGTTTATCCACCCTTAACCAGAGCAGCTGTTTAATCATACTGTTAGGCTTCAGGTATTCGAATAGACTAAAAATATGCTTCAACTGGTCAAAATGTTCCTCTTTCACATGTTTATTAATAATCCTGGTGCAAAGTACTACTTTCACCACTGGTAATTAACCTTGAGTCTTATATTTTCTTCCAACAACTAAGTTGCCATCACATCACATCACATCACATCACATCACATCACATCACATCACATCACATCA
>JANVCC010000018.1:5069740-5193556 GCA_025345505.1 Todiramphus chloris collaris
TCCCTTCCCTTCCCTTCCCTTCCCTTCCCTTCCCTTCCCTTCCCTTCTTTTTTTTTCCTTTAACAGAAATGCTCCAAATATGAAAACCCAAAATGAAATCCAACATCTTTCAGATGTCCACCTCAAACATGCCTGTTAACCCATTTCCCTATGTCCCTTCCCTGCTGCCTGTTTGCTCTCTCCTTGCAGGCTGCCATCCTTTCAGAGCTTTCTGGCTGGGGTTCCACTTCTCCTGTAGACCTCAGCCAGCAGGTTTACGGCTCAGAGGCTTAGGTCAGGTCTATCTGCTAGAAAGGTAAGTTTGTATGAGGTAAGTTTCCTCTTCAGCACTTGCACTCATTTCCTGGAAAAGACATTTGTTTGCCCGGCCTGTGTTTGCTGTGTGGGCTACAACTTCTTATCAGCCTTCTCCTCCCTCCCACCTCAGGCTCCTGTCTTTTAATCTCTCAGGTTTACCTCGGTGCCTGGTGCTCCTTTGCCTTCCTTGGCCATGGGCTTTCTATGTTTCTGCTCTGGCATTGCCCCTTTGCTGCTTTGATCAAACTGGGCTCTGATGTCTGGACTATCTAAAATTGGTACCAGAAGTCACTATATGAAAAACAGGTGATTTATAAAATAAACAGTTAGGCAGTCAAAAACAGAGGCAACTAAAATATACTTGTAATTGTTATAACCTCTTTGGGGAAATGACTTGAGTGTGTTTTTAAGGTAACAGATATATGTATCTATATATATTATATAGATATATAGTTATATATATATATAGATATATATAACTAGAGCTCCAAAAACAAGTGCTGTTTTAAAGCCTATTGCAAAGAAAGATTATCAGCATCCCCTACAAATAGGGCAGATAGACAAAGCAAACCTCTGGATTAAATACCATCTAATTTGCAAATGGTTTTACAGAATTAAATAAAATGGATATGCAATTAATACCAAAATAGTGTATGTGGAGGTGAGGAGGAGAAAAAGTGTTATGGGCCAAAGGAGAATAAACTCTGTTTTAAAAAAAAAGACAGGAGACAAAGCAGAGGAATAGGAGACAGAGGACTCTGTAAGGCAGTGCTGCTGTACTTACAAAAATAAGTAAATGGAAGGAATAATGATCTTCTGTTCTAAGACAAGGGGCTACCATCTAAAAATGACATAATGGTTCTTGTTTTTTTCTATCTCCCTCCGTGCAAACACAGCCTGGGAGCACAGAAGAATGAGATACTGCATCTCGTGCATCATAATTTCTAATGGAAGTTACAATGCTGTTATAAAGCCATGACACTTATCCTACTACAGCTTTCTTCGTGGGCCTTGTAGAGCAAAACTCCAGAGCTTCCTTCAGTTAGACACATTTGGTGTCTGCTTGCTGTCTTTGGTAGAGGAGAAATTCAACCCTGTGCATGTTTTATGTGCTTTGTAATAATAACCCACTCATTCATTGCAGAAGAGGCATTCTATTGCCCTCCTATGACACTTCTTTGGGACTGCAGCTGGAAGACGTGTCACTGGGACTTCCCTTTGTTTTCTCACTATGAACTAGATGTTTGTGACAGATGCTGGATTGGTGGCCCCCCAGAAACAGATACTCCAGGCCACCAGCTCGCACAAGTGGTGATAGTTCAAGTGTCCAGCTTCTGTATGGCACCTATCACTTTGCTGGTCAGAAAATACAGGTTAATAGCACAGTTCAAGCTCTTCTTCTGGGCCAGGGTTAATGTCATGGAAGCAGAACCAAAGCTGATACAAGATGCTGTATCTTCTCAGTGATGCTTTATCTTCCCAGTCACATCCAATGACAGGACAAGGGGCAAGGGGTGTCAGCTGGAACATAGGAGGTTCCATGTAAACATGAGAAACTTTTTCATGGTGAGGGTGACAGAGCCTGGAACAGGCTGCCCAGGGAGGTTGTGGAGTCTCCTTCTCTGTCGACATTCAAACCCCACCTGGATCTCTTCCTGTGTGACCTGCTCTAGGTGGTCCTGCTCTGGCAGAGGGGTTGGACTAGATGATCTTTTGATGTCCCTTCCAACCCCTAACATTCTATGATTCAGTGAAGATTTCAGTTCTATATTTCAGGGGTTTGTTTGCTTGTTTGTTTGTTCATTTATTTTCCTTTTAGGGAAGGAAAGATAGTTGAACTCCTTACTGCAGGTCTGTGTCTCTCTGCCTGTCCCTTTAGGGATGTCCTTCTGACAGTCTGAAGACTCCTGAAAAGGAAAGAAGGTGAAAGTGGGCCCATGATAGGCCAGTGGTAACAGCAGAGCTACCTAGCTCATCGTGATCTTTACACTGACTACTGTCACCAGTAGGAAGATGCTCTGCCAGCTGTGTGCTACCTTGTGATAGCTCCTGAATATGTGGATGTCAAAGGCAAAATGGTAATAGTGAAGTCTGAGCAAGCTTCAGCCTTAGAGCTGTTACATCACTTCTCTCCAGACTCCTCTGTGAATGTTGTTGCAGAATATCATGGCTGTGCTCTGCCTATTTCCCTTCTGTTTCCTTTCTAATTTCCAGTCTAAGCACATCCACCACTACACTGTGTCTGCTGATTCTGAGCAGTGCTGCTTAGAAGCTTCAGTCCTTTCTTCTCCTTCAGATCTGCCCACAGATGTATTTACAGAGAGCAAATTCCAACCTTCTCAGTCTTTGTTTTGTGAGACTAATCAACCTCTTTTAGACTGCTCACACTTCAATATGGTCCAAGTGACCCCCTGCCATACCTATTTCAAGCTGAATTTACTCGTCTTGAATGTGGTCTTTGTACTGGTTTTTCAAGAGCAGGTCTCATTAGTTAAATGATGGCAACAACATTTCCCTAAATAATGGAAACCTCTCTCGTGATTAACTGAAGAACCATATTTGTAATCTTTGTGGCTGCATCGTGTTACTGGGTACAGACAATTACTACTCTCATTTTTCTCCTCAACATCTATCCTTGCAAGCAAGTACCTTCTCACCATCAGCTTAAATGT
This sequence comes from Todiramphus chloris collaris, assembly GCA_025345505.1. Lineage (NCBI taxonomy): Eukaryota > Metazoa > Chordata > Aves > Coraciiformes > Alcedinidae > Todiramphus > Todiramphus chloris. Next base: position 5,072,710 of record JANVCC010000018.1, read on the forward strand.
AGGACCAGTGAAGGACCTTGCACTTCGAACCTGTCTTTCACACCCGGAGACTTGAAAATAGAAGGAGCAAGTTGGATTAGGCCAGTATTTTATTACTTTCTTTCCACTTCAAGACTTCCTTTTTAAGTATCTGCGTCTACGTCTTGTCTCACTGTTGGGTATATGAAGCAATCTCCAGAAAGACGAAGTAAATCTAACTCTAGATTGTCCAAAATGCACGGTTGATTTTGTTTCCAAGAAAAACATTTTCATAGCAGGACTTAAAGGCAAAAATAACACAGAGATGCTGCAAAAGGAGTATGTATCCTTTTACCCTATTAATGGCATTTGCTTTCTCAAACTTCAGTCATCAAGGTCTAAGTTAGTTGTGTGGTTTCCCTCCACAACCACCAGAAATATGCTGGCACCTCTCCAGGGTTTTTATCACTCATCTCTTAGGCACTTATTTTAGGACCCAATGAACGGTTTCCTATCAGTGTCCACTTCTTCCTTTCCACAGATTGTCAAATGAATCTGCACCAGCAGAGCAGCTGAAGCATGCAGTTAAAAATCAGGTAAAATGAGCCTCTCCTCATTGTTCAGCTTAAAATTCAAAAGAACATTCTGGTCAGAGACTGAACTGGCTGGGTACATGAAGCACACCATGCTGCACTTTTCTAAAGATTACAGGTGGACATTAGAACTTTTCTGAACGTTCTAACAAGGGTGGACTTCATGCACGGGTCTTCCTGTGACCCAGTAGCTGAGAAATAACAAACTGTTCCAGTATAACACAGGAGCAGAACAAGTCAGCAAGAATGAAAAATGCTGAGGCTTTGGTACTTGGATGTTTCATGCACTGAGAAGAAACCAGATCATGGAGCAGTCACCTGGGATGTCAGAGAACTGCTTAAAAGAACTAAACTCCCTAAATCTGGTCATTACCCACTTGTCATGAGACAAATAGAAACACTGAAAGGAAATCCTAGGGTGTTTAAAACACTTTTCCAGAAGCGAGTGCTTTCTAGATTGTTCATTGCAAGAATTGTTGGCATTCCATATTGGAACAAGGGAAAGTTTTGGAATTCTGATTTCCCATGAGACAGCTCTGATTAATTATTGTGGAAAATGACTGAGACAGGACATTGCTTCTGAACAATTCCGTATCACCATCTGTCCTTCTAACAGCCCCATCCTGTTTTCTAAGAGCTCACTGGGAGAAAAAGATGGTCTTTTGGTGTGTCTAAACAAAACTATTGTTTTCACTCTTGTTTGTGGCAACAGGTTCTGAAGAGAGATTGAGGAGTTCTCCACTACAGCAGTTCTGGAACAATTATAAACTGGAATTTCTAAAGAGGAAAGAATTTGATGTGAAGGGCCGAGTCACAAGGATCAATTAGCTTCAGGAAGGGATGAGGACTTTCAAGTAGCCTAGGCTGGAAATAACACAGATGGAGAAGTGAAAAAGAATAGAAAACATTGTGTCTGCAACCTGTTCTCTGAGCGGGTGTTTTTGAGAGGGTGCCAGTTAAAGGAGTCAGCTTTTGGTAGGAGGAGTATGATTTATCCATATCTATGGGTAATTAACTCACAAATCAGCTGATTAGTTAATGTTGCTTCCCTAGAAAAGAAAACACTTAAGTTAGTGAGCATATCTGGCGATACAGTTTTGATGACTCAGATACCATCGCTGGAGCATGCTCCCCTCTTCTGTCACACACCCCCTCCCACCCTGTGCTTTCTGGTGAGCAAATCTAAGTCCAAACAATGCACCAAACTATTCTGTGTAACTAATTTCTTCGTGGTCTTTTTCTCTGTCTGCCCACAAAAAGCCTACAGTTCTTTGCAGCTTAATCGGGGAAAGGAGAAATTCACTGTCCCACCTCAAATGGGAACTGAAAAACATTTCGTTTGTCAAGACGTAAACCCAACCATCTGTTTGCCTCTCTAACCTCACCGTCTCTGAGAGCAGAACAGGAGCTGCTTTTCCTCTGTCACAATGAGATGTTGGTTACTGCTAAAGTGGAAATACGAAGTCAGAATTTCCATCTGTAGCCAGCGAGTGAGGCAGAAATCTCACCTTCTGCTGCTTTTGTGGGAAATGAATAATCCTCAATGCTTGAACTTCTTAGGAGGGAAAACATGAAGCAATCAGGTGCTTCTGAAGGGCTCAGTCTGTGGTTAGGCTGAGCTTGCTGTCTAGAAAACCTGATGTGTATTGCTGGCAGCAGACATCAGTGCCCCGAGGGAGAGGATATACAAGCCTGCAGGAATGTAGATAAATATCTGAGTTCTTACTCTGCATGACAACAAAAAAACATAATCAGTGAAAGCCTCCAAATCTCTGCCAAGGGGCCCTTCTGCACAGTCACAAGTACCTTACTAAGGGGAGAGCTAACCCTTCTAGTTGAAAATATTTCATATTTCTTAGATCCAATCACAATTCTGACTTTTGTAACAAATAAAATTGATAGAGTTTGGCTTGTCTGGAGGTGGGGAAGGAGGAAAGTGTGTCTTTTCTTGGTCCGGGCCAGGTTTTCTCTGCAGTAATGCCCAGTGATTTTGCCAGTACTAATTTACTTGGTAACTTTCAGAATCAAAAATGCAGGTAACCAAAAGTTTTGTAAAAAAAGAGTTACGCAACTTACAGAAGCACCTACTGATTATAGCAACACGTCCTGGAGTTCAGTTAGTACAACTGAAGGCAAGGGGTGTGTAATTGTCAGGGGAAGCAGCATTTTTATTATGGAAATTTTCTGAGCAGTGGGTATTTGGTCATCTCTGGAGATTGCACAGAGGTACAGACTGCCCCTTGGGAATGCTATTTATAAACTCAAAAGTGGCTGAGCAGCACTCACAAAAAGGCTGCCAGTTTCGAGAAAATTAATGACAATCTTCCATTGTGGGGGAATGAAGGGAGAAGGGGCATTGTGTTAAGCTCGAAGCATGAAACGATAGACAAGAGTGTTTGCCCTCCTTTGTGTCGACCTCTCTATCGAAGACTGTGGTATTGATGGCAATGCACTGCTCCCTGCATTGTCAGCTGAGAAAAATCAATGCAGGAAAATGTAAACATATAGGTAACTCCATGTCCCTTTCTCCAAAAGCCTCCGGAGAGATCTCTACGGAGAACGTGGTGTCTTTATGTCCTGGAGCCTGCAGGGTGTGGCTTTGCTGTATCTACATTTAGGGAAAAAAAAAGAACAACAACCCACAACAAAGTCACAAAATACGCAAGACAATTGCACTCAAAATAGTTCCCTGAGTGTAAGTAGTATGTGCAGAGTTTCTGCACCCGCTCAGTCTTTTGGGTGATAGACTGGTTTTATGTGGAATTCTAAAAATCACAGTTGCACGTAGCTTAATTGCAAGGCCAAACTGCTCTGAAGAGTTAACAATTCCCTGCTTTACAAGTTTCCTGCTGGGTTCGGAAGCTGAACTGACAGAGCAAAACCATCAGATGAGCACTGGAACTAGCCTAAGAGCGAGAGAGATGGAAAGGGAAGCTCAGTGTCACCGAGTGACACTTTGCAATCGCAGTGGCAGCGATTCAGCTGCTTTTGGCACCGCACTTGGAGCACAAAGGGGCTGTACAGGTAACAGTGTAAATCAGCCAGTGGAATCGCTGAGCGCTTTCCGTAGACACCATCACCTTACCTGTGTCACAGCAATGCACCCTAGTACATAATACATTTGGGCCTGTTTAGTCTGAGGAAGAGGAGGCTGAGGGGAGACCTCATCACTCTCTACAACTCCCTGAAAGGACATTGGAGAGAGGCTGGTGCTGGGCTCTTCTCTCAGGTAATTGGTGACAGAACCAGAGGGAACGGCCTCAAGCTGAAACAAGGTAGGTTTAGACTGGACACTAGGAAAAAATTCTTCATGGAAAGGGTAGTGAAATATTGGAATGGGCTGCCCAGGGAGGGGGTTGAGTCTCCATCCCTGGAGGTGTTTAAACATCACTTGGATGTGGTGTTGGGGGATATGGTCTAGGGGTGAACTTGTAGAGCAGGGCTAATGGTTGGACACAATAATCCCAAGGGTCTTTTCAAACCTGAGTGATTCTGTGATAATATGCATGCATTAGAGTGATACAAATATTCATGATGATCTATCCTCACCACCTTTTGAGCCAACTTTCTATCTTCAGATGATTGCAGTTAGCACTGCATTGCTGTCACTGATGGCGCGAGGGAAAAATGACATTGCTAATACTGTACATTCTGTGTGACATGTCTGCAGAGAAAAGGCTTCTTACCTCCTCTCAGAGCATGTGTGAGAACTGTTAGAACAACAAGCGGTTTTTCAGTTACTTTTATTTTGATAAGGCAAATCGGCTGAAGGCCACAGCTGTTGATTTATTCAGATGCCGAAGGAAACCATTAGCCCGTTGGACCCTGAAGATGAGATGTCTTTGTGCTAGATGTTAATATAAGGAAATCCCAGACAGCGGCTGCCAAAGGCGCTTAGCACAAATGCAAAATCCCAAATGTACCAAAAAGGGAAAGAGGAAGGTGGTTGCTTATTAGAGAAAAAAGAAATATGCCAGTAGAAAGCACAGTTTGCTTTTTTTTTCCTGCTTCCTAAGTACAGAGTGATGTACTGCAACCAAACTGTGGAGATGAAAATTCTCCTGTATTTAAATGCAAGAGAGTATCTTTGAAACTACACATATGGTTATGCTGTTAACGACTGCATGGCCACGTGAAATGGGTTTTGTCAGCGTGACATGGACGGAGCTTCCCCACAAACTCCCTGCTGTTTGCAGCTTTGTGTTAATCGGTTCTAACAGCCCAGTATAAACTGTATCCTCACAAGAGATGGCAAAGGAAAAATGTGAAAGCTGCCATCAGGGTAACTACTCTTTCAAATTACTGCTGGAATGACCTCATGGCAGAAACATGATTAATTATTGCCTATGCTTAGCCTGAATACCAGAAACCCCCCCCCCCCCCCCAGTTATTCAGTTATTTTCTTTCAAGATTCAACAAGTCCTTTATGCCAAACCTGTGCAACAGTTTCTAACTTAGGACTTTAGGATTTCACATTTAGGATTTTGAAAGTATTTAGTACTGGACAAGCTGTTACCTATAAGAATGTTTTAATCCACATCGGATCCTATGTGAAGGAAGTATTTTCGTACAACAAAAATGAGGCCACAGAACTGAAACTGGCTCCCTGTCTTGCACTCAGCCCAACAAAATGGAATAAGGCACAGGAGTTTTTGGCATGAGGCAAATGAATAAGACAAGGGAAAAAACAGTATTTGCTAGTCAAGGCTGGAACTGATTATGGAGAAAATGGAGATTGACTAAAGAGGCTGATAAATAGTGGAGGAAATGGATTAAGAGTGATTAGATTTTAAACAAAGGACAGAGGAATTTATTCCCGCTGGCTGAAGTTCCTCAAACTTCTGGACCAAGCGCTTAACCTAAAAACAACAAACCATTTTTGTGGTGTTGCCACAACAATTTCTGCTTAAAGACAAATAAAATGAGGATAAACTTCGTGTCCATATTATTTCACAGAATCTCAGAATGTCTTTGCTTGGAAGGGACCTTCAAGATTATCTAGTCCAACTTTCCAATTTCCCTCATTGCGGTTGCTTGCTTGTTCGATGTGTGAGAGCACAAGAGCACTGAGCTTACAAAGCCATTGTCAATTATTTTGCAGACCAGCTCGTGAGTTCTCGTAGGTCATCACTGATCCACACACCACAGTTTGAAAAACATGGCACTAGTGCATGGTTCTTTGGAGAGCCTGCAAACTGGCACCCAAAATTCCTTAGCATCACCAGCTGTCTGTAGCGACAGAATATTTAATCTTCCTTTAGCAATGCTATGCCAAAGAAGACTATGACTGGTTGTTCTTTACCTGGGTGGAGGGGCTGCAAAGGGTCCAGCCTTCTTAAGGCATAGCTGCTGAGGTGCTGCATAACGAAGGGAGGCTGGAAGAAAACTGAGACAAACTTGGGTTTGCTTCTTAAAATAGTGCTGCACCTCCCCCTGTGACAGTTAAAAGCAATAATAGGGTTAAATGTTAGTGTGGAAGCTTAATTCGCCCCCTCCTTGAAAATCTACATTTTGATACAGGGTTTTTTTTTTTTACAAAACAACTCTATATTTTCATTTATATATGTTGTATTTTCATTTATGTTGTCCTGTCTTTTTCTGTGGAATAAACAGATGCACTCTGCACTGAGTGTGCAGTGAAGAGAAAAATCTTGCCTGTGCTGAATGAATATTTTCCCACAGTTTGTCTCTTTTTTTTAAAAGGAAATATACCTGCTGCTTCTTCAAACCCCCAAAGGGAGTTTTCTCAACTAAATACTTTTGTAACTTCTGAAAAGCCCTCTTCTTTTTCTCACTGTTCTGTTACCCAGTAGGAGCTGCTACTGAAAACAAAAGGGGAAATTTTACCATCAAGGGTGCTTAACTCCTTAGTGCTCGAGGCTGTATGCACCCAGTCAGTTCTTTGAGGCATCCCCCTGCAAGAAGCTGCTGTGATGAAAAAAGCAACAGAGTATTAAAGACATGAAAAAATGGCCTTGAGGGGGATGTTCGAGAGCAAACGATCTGGTCAGAGGGGAATGTACAATTATTGCAGTACATATGCCATTCAAATGGCCATGAAACCATAACTTGGTAACAGCTGACATGATTTTTGTTGGGAAAAATGTCAGTCCCTGTATTTTTTTTTTTGTGCTCTAGGGAGAAGTCTTGAAAGTTCTGTGTTTAGGCTTCTTTATTTGGAAGTAACGGAGTAATTTTAAGATGACCACAGTGGCAAAAAAGTTCAAGTGAAATGTTCACTGGAGCACTACTAGGAAAAGAGTCTATCACTATTCCTAGGGGTTTTTTTTGTGAGAGAAAAAAACATCTCCAGTGGTGACGAATTGTATCATTCTTATTTGATATTACAAGCCTACACACCAGGCTCTGTACAGTATCCCTCCTGTAAAATGAAATGATAGCAGTGAGTATTTTCTTGATCTGTTCTTTGATCTCTTCAAAAGCAAGCAGTAAATTCAGATATTCCATTAAGATTGATCAGAAAGCGTTTAGAATGCTAACCTTTCATTGTTAAAAGTTTTGTTGAACAAATTCCACCTCGGGAGAAAATAGTCACAGTTATTTTGGGGAACCTAATTGGATTGGAAAATACTCTGAAGCACGTACACGCTTTTGTAATGCCACGGAGTCAGAATACTGATGTTCTACCTTCTGCTTGAATAGAAATGGTTGAGTAAAAAGCAAGATCCAATGTCCCCTGCGTGTGTATCAGAATCACAGCAAGGCTGTATTTTCAAAGGACCACGTAAATACTGATCGTTGTACAACATCCAAGTGAAAATGGCTGATGAAACGTTTCCAACTTTTATTGAAGTGCAAAGTGAGGGACTCACTCACTGTAGCTGAGTTATAAGGCGGTTATTGAAAAATAAGGATATAGCACCTGGCAGCAGATTACTGATTCAGCAGCATCTCAGATGGTTGTCCAGAGAGAAGACGACTGTTGGGCTCAGCAGCCACAGGAACTGTCCCATTCCTGCCTTACTGGTACCAAAAATGAGACGGAGTCTGAGGCACAAGGGCTGGCTGGGTGCTGGTGCACTACCAGCAGAGCAGACGGGCTCCGAGTAAAATTCAGGTTTTGTACTCAGACTGATAAGAAGCTCTGGACCAATCCTGGCCACAGTTATCAAGACACGTGAAATAAAACAGAGAGAATTTCAGAAAGCCAGCATCTTGATAGTGCACAGCAGGAGCCGAGAACTAGTGCTTTGCTCTCCAGCATATTCTAGACTGAAGAGGAGGGCAAAGGTAGCTTTATGTCAGCATGTGTATTCACTCAGGGCTTATCTGAAGGTAGTAATGATGCTGAAATAAACTGGAAAGAGCTTTTGCCCTAGTTCAGATCAGCTTCCTGAAAGAAGGCTACGTGGAGCTCCTTCAACTCTTCGTAAAGGCATACGCGATGAATATTTTATTTCTTATCTCTCATTCCTGCATACTTAGCCTTCTGGCAGAGTTTAAAAAGGTAGGAATTACTATATCAGCTCAAATTTACAATTCCTCTCATCCTTTATCCATTTTTTTTAGCATGTAGCTCTTCAGGGGAAGTGGAAAAAAAAAAACTACAGAGAGGATAAATGACAATAATCCATCCTCACGGAAGTTACTTCTGAATTTTTGTCAGGAGTGACTTCAAACACTACGGATGATATTTCTTTTCTGTTCCAAATCTCCTCTTGCTATTAACTATTGTAAATCTGGGGGTGTGGGGAGGTTGTAATTTTCCAAAAATAAGATTCTCCTTTTCAAGAGAGGGTCATGGGGCTATTTATCAGCATTAAACATTATACCCGCTTCAAGGAAATTCTGACTATGACTTGTCTGTTCCCAGTTCAGCTGTTGGAAGAAATGGAAGCACGGTCCACCTCAAAATACGGCGGAGGAGATAAAATATCATACTGCAACATGGTATATGATTGTTTACAACCTTCAGACTGCATGTTTTGTCTTCAGTACTCATTATTCGACTCACTTTCTGTTTATAGGCCATGAGAAAGATGCTAAGCAAAAGCTGACTCTTGGAAATACTTGACATTCTTTTTAGGTTAATTTTGTCTTGAGCTTGGCTGAAATGGCTCATTTTGAACGACTCATAAAAGGATGTCTGCAGCAGGGGAAGACGGAGTATTTTCATTTCAGAGAGCCCTGCTGCGTTATATTCCCTGATTTTCATCAAAACCAGACCATGTTTACTTGCCCTTTTGGCCTCGGGGTCACTGTTTTTTCTTTAAATCGGTTTACTTCTAAGTAGTCATTTTCCCTCATTCCCAGTTTCCCACAAAAACCTGAACAGCGGCAGCCTGTTAGAGCTCCCAACGCTTTCCTCAAGTACATTTTAAGTAACAAAAACATTCAAAAGTAACCCCCCCTCACCTATAAGCTAAAATAAATCTCTAAAAGCAATGCACACAAGCTCATGAACAAATAGAGCAGGTTTGCAGCCTCGGAGGCCCAGGGGACGTTCCCGCCTTCCTCCCCAGGCCTGCCCAGCGTGGGCCCGGCCACCTTCCCTCAGCCAGGAGCGGCCTGGCCCCTGCCGCCAGAGCCCACCCCAACCTCAAGCCTTGGCTCCCTGAAAGGATCCCAGGGCGGGTGGTTTTGGGTAAGGGCCGGAGCCGGGGGAGAAGGTGGGGAATCCCCGGGATCACAGACTCATGTAGGTTGGAGACCTTCAGGAGCACAGAGTCCAGCCATTAACCCGACTCTAGACGTCCCTGAGCACCGCACCTACACTTCTGCACGGGGACAAGGGTGGGGATTCAACCACTTCCCCGAGGGCGTCAGAGGACCGGGGCTGCGAGCATCGCCAGGCAGCTCCGGGCCGCGGGGGTGGGGGGTGAGCGGCTGCGGGCAGGGCCCCCAACCCCTGCTTAGAGGGGGAGAGGGCGGGGGGAGTCTGCTCGGGAAAGCCTGAGAAGTGACCGCAGGGGCGGGGGGGAACGGGAGGGAACGGGAGGGAACGGGAGGCTCAGCACAGAGCCGACCCGGGGCCGAGAGAAGCAGGACAACAGCGAGGGGGCGAGGGGAGAGCGCTCCCGCTTGCCGCCGACAGAGGCGAACTCGGCGCTGGGGCAGCCGGCGCGGGGCGGGGCGGGGCGGGGCGGGGCGGGGCGGGGCGGAGCCACCTTCCCGCGCAGGGCGGGAGGGGGCGTGGCGGTGACGCCACCCCGCCTGGCAACGGTGGCCGCGGCGTGGGGGCGGTGGCGCGCGGCTCTCGCGGGATTTGGAGACCCCCGCCGCGGGCGGGGCGGGGGCGGTGCCGGTGCCGCCGGTGGCGGAGCTCGCCCGAAACGAGGCGGCGGCGAGCGACGGGTCGGGACGGGACGGGTCTGCCACCGCCTCTGCCCCGAGTCGCCGGCGGCTCGGAGCAGTTTCTTTCACGCCCGTAAGGGCGCGGATGGAGCCGCCGTGCCCGGCTTAAGCGCGTCGGCGAAACCCGGAGTCGCTCCGCCGAGCCCGGGCGGGCGGGCGCAGCATGGGTGAGCGCGGCGGGGAAGGGGAGGGAAGGAAAGGGCAGGGCTGGGGCGGCGAGACCGGCCCCGTCTTCCCCCTTCCCCCGGGGCCGTCCTTTGTCTGGCTCCCCTGGGGTACCCGGGGAGCGCCGTTTGAGGGTAGCCCCCGGGTTCCGCTGGGCAAGGAACGGTGCTGGTGCCCGGTGCCTTCGCAGGAGATAGGAGCCGGGGGAGGGGCTGCCGCCGGTGCCCGGGCCCGGCGGGCGGGAGCTGGAGGCGGCAGGTGCCCGCAGGTGTTCGGGAAACACCGCCGCCTCTGCGGGACGAGGAGCGGCGGTGGCGCTGGGAGAGGCCGGGGCCGCTCCCTCCTGCCCGGCCTGTGCCGGGGGGCGGCGGCGGGGCCCGGAGCGGGAAGGGGTGGGGGGCAGCGCCGGGGATTAGGGGGTTTTCAGTGGGGAGAGCGAAGTTTACAGCAAACTCTGAGCCAGTGCTTCTTGGGAGGAGCTTGGTTGGCGTGATTTGGTGAAAAGGGAAAGTTTTTTTCTGATGAAATCCCGCCTTTTCGCCCATTTTTAACCCAGTTCAGCTGAAACTCTGCCTTCACCCCTTTCTCTAGCAAGGTATTGGCTGGACGAAAAGCAAGCGTGCAATGACTCGAAAGTATTCCCGTTTTCAGAACGTGCCAGTTCAGGTGTACACTTGAAACAATCAGTTGTACTGATTTCTAGTGTAAGAGCATCTGCATAGGGAAGTATGAAAGAGTGACTTAAAGACTGCTCTTCAGAGCCCTCTTCCCTTACTCAAGAGCTCTCCCGCTGCAGTCCAGAAAGGTCCACTGACCATTTGGGCTGTTTTTGTTACCTCTGCTTGTATCATGTCCCTTGCTCTGCTGTCCTGTGTAGTATCAGATGCTTAAAGTACATCTGGAGGAGCTGTATGGAAGGAAGAGTGCTTGAGGTGGCTTTGTTGCCTTGGGTAAAGAGGCATGCATGCTCTTGCGCTGCTGTGTGCAGGTGCCTATGTTTGAGTGCAGTTGAAGCTTTCAAGTGGAAGTGTTTCTGATAGCTTCGCTTCCTCCTGCAGAAAAAGGAGGGAAGAAGAAGTGCACGGTGTGCCGATCAAACGTGCAGTTAATGCAGTGATGTGTGCTCCTCCTCACTTATGTTCCTCTTAGTTACAAAGATGTGCTTTCAGTGTTTTCATCTTGGCAAAAGTTGTCTTTACGTGGTTAAAGCAGGCTTAAAATGAAGTCTGAAAATACAAAGTGAAGTTGGTGGTTTAGATTCTAATACAAACCAAACTCCAAAGAATTCACTTTCTGATGCTTCTTATATTAGTTCAGAATAGATGAAGAGTTACTGTTGGTTTCTTTTACTTGCAAGTGATAAGCGTCTATCCGGGTCACTCTGGTGGCCTGTACCCGTAGTTCATAAAGCATAAAGGTTTAACGTGCTAATTAAACATTTTCAACTCAGACTGTGAAATGGAAATGTGAAACACCTGAGGATTTACATATGATAGGTTTGGGTAATTAAAATTATCAGTATAGTCTTACGAATAAGACAGTTAATAAAGGACTCAGTCTAGTTTATGACTAATGACTTATATAACATTGTTTTATGTATTTTTTCTTTTTTTTTTCTTAAGTGTGGCTTCTTCCTCTGCCTCTTCTGATTGCAGTAACGAGCCTGTTATTACAGCTCTGAAGGTGACTGAAAGGAGTGCATACATTGTGTGTCACCTATTGTTATTACATGGCTTGTAATAACCATACCAGCCTGTGTGCACGTGCAGTTACAGAGCTGCTTCTGCCAGAACACTGGCAAACCTCTATAGATGATCGCAGAATGATCCTAGAGCCTGTTACATAGATTTTTGATGAAGGCATTGCCCTTTTTTCATGGTTCTGAGTGTTAGTCTCTTGTGACTGAACGTTTTCTCTGAGGTTTTTTTTTGAGAGGTAAGAACAGGGCTGCATGACTCTGGAGGATCCAGAAGGGCAGAAATATTGAGTGCCATGGAACAGGTTCTTTTCTGTTCTTGCAGCTGGAAATTAATGTTGCAAGAGCCTGTGTCATTCAGGCACGTGGAAGGTGGGGAGGAGGATGTTATCAGAGGTGACAAACACTAGACCATATAAAGTTACTGGTAATGCCCGGTTACACGCTAAAGCTCTGTCACTATAATTATTTGCCTTCTGAACTAGATTAATCAGGTGGGTTAAATATGTGGCTCTACAAATAAAGAAATAGATTAATTAAAAGAATAAGATGTATTCAAATGTTCTGGGGAAAAAATGTTACTTGATTCAGTTGTTTTTTTTGCTGTCTTGGGTTGATACCCACTTTGAGGCAGCTAAAGTTCAGCTGGTGCATTGTCTGCTTTACTTCTGTGGCTCAATAAGAGATAATTTTCTTAATTATAGTTGAGAAATGGTTTGACTGTACAACTTGCATGTTAACAGGAAGGTTGAGCTAATTTGGCAGCGTCCAACTAATTTTTGTATGGCTTGACAACTAGAATGCAACGCTCCAGCAGCAGCTGATAAATTGCCACGGGGAAAGGCTGAACTTGGTTTCAGACAGATGTCTGCTGGACTTCTATCAGTGTCTTTTTAGCTATCTGCATTTCCCCTGCTCTCCCTGTTTGGTGGTTTGGTTTGGTTTTTATCTCCAAAAAATTTGTGCAGGCTTTGATTTGTGTTTCCCACAAGTTAGTACTTTTGTATTTGTTGCATTTCATCTATAACTTCGGAATACTTGAAGAAGCCAGACATACTTCTTTGGTGCTAACTGAAGGAGTGTAAGTGCATTTGGTCTACAGAAACTATGCAGTAAGTTCATAAAACATCAACATTGTGTGAAGCTGTTTGCTTCCTTCACCTTCATGTTGGCAACAGAAAAACAAGCCAACAAAACACCCCCAAAAAATCCACTCCGAACACCCCCAAACAAATGGCATAGGATAGATGAAGAGTCCTTCTGCTGGTATTTTTACCAAGAAATATGCAAGATGTGATGTGGAGTTGAACTTCATGCACAGTAAAGGAACAAAGAATGAAATGACTTAATTGGAAGTACAAGTTATTGCAGCCCTTCTGTACTGGAGTACTTGACGGGCCTGATGCTGACCGACCAACTGTACTCGCCCTGGCAATGCTGAGCAAAGTGCGTTCTTATTCTCATTTTCTTTGTTTTCTAGACAAAACTATAAGGGAAGATGATGTAAAGTTGACCGCTGGAAAAGAGATGCCTAAGCTACTAGGAAGCCAAATTACAGTAACTGGGAAGAGTTGATGGATACTGGGTTTGAGTCAAGGTAGAGAAGAAACAGCATCAAAAGATGTTAGAGGTTCTTTCAGCTCAGCTTTTGCCTTTCTTGTTTTTCCAAGAATGTAAAAGCTGCTGTGACGAGAGTTCTGTCTGTGGAGCAGGTAGGGGAGAAAAGGATATGGAAAGCAAGTCTGTCATGTAAAGTTTTTGATTAAAAAAAAAAAAGGGATAACAATTAGTAATTTATGGACTTGCTCAAAGGTGTTCATAGTTTCACTGGACTGTTTTTTATAGGTAGGGATGAACCATCAGGGACTTGTAAAGGGGGACGAAGAGTAACATGGCTTTATGTTTATTTAACATGAATGGGAGTGTGTAGGGAAAAAAAACACATGTCCTTTCAGTGTGAGGGTTTTTTCCCTTAAAGCTGCAGCTTGTTCTGCCTGACTCCTTTGTATTTTTGAGAGGTGGGGCATGATAGTTTGGTGGCTTGAGACTGAGACATCTCTCTACATCTGCTTTCCTTCTGTGCCAGCCCTGCTGGGTGCTGGTCACCTTTACTGGATAGTAGTTTTAATTTTGATAGGACTTTCATCTTGTTGTGAGGAGTTGTTCAGGACCGTGTGTTATTCAAGACTTAACTCCATGCAGAGGTGTAATTATATTTGCTGTCTTGGTTGCTTTTGTTTTGCTAATGAAATTTCTTCAGAGTTTTTGTTTCAGCTCGGTAGGATCTTCCCTTTGAAGACTTTTAGCTTTCACTGGTCTACTTCACTCTGTTGACTGCAGGTGTTATGTTTTTTTGTCCCTTAGTGGGTTTTTGTTGCATAAACCCAGGAAATGCATGGTAGGGCAAACTGTGCTGTTGGGCTAATCGAGCTGGCTGCCTGGTCTACCTCACTCTGCCTGTCACCACTCATTTTCCTTCCTTGGAGATGCTGTCACATATGACTGCTGGGCTGGTATTTCCCTAACCCAGTTTCATAGAAGTGATATGTTAGGAAAGAGCAGCAATGAAAGTGCTTAGGTCATTGTGACAGAAGTGGGTAAGTCGATCAGGTGCAATGTGTTTCTAGTGGGTCTGGGATGTAGCCATTTCTACCAGCTAGTCTAACCACAGGGCACTTCAAATGTGTCTCCTGTCTGCTACAGAGGTTTAGCCCTTCTGTGCCTTTTAAATTTTTGGGGTTTTTTTGTTTGTTTGTTTTGGTTTTGTTTTGTTTTTTTTAACCTGGCTTCCTTTTTTAATCCTTCAGTCGTCTCATGTCTAGAGTGATCCTTTTCTGTGTTAAATAAAAACATACCAAAGATTTAATTTTGCTGCTAGCCTTGCTTTGAACAGGATGTTCTCCTGGCTGTCCTCTGTAGATTCCTCTCACCCTAAATTATTCTGTGTTTCTTTGCGTAAAGTTCAGCTCAGTTGAATAATGTTGTGATGCCAGCACAGCTATTTACTTTCTCTGACTAATGCCAACAAGTATTTTAGGGAGGAATTCTCTTTTATTGCTCTAGCCAAATGACTTTCTTTATATAAAATCAATATGGAAGGTTGCTGTTTTTCAGAAGTCTTGAATGGAGAAAACAAAGCATTGTAGGTATTTTTTTGAACAGTATATCTGGATTTCTTGAAAAATTTAAGACCTGTCACTGCCAGAGCTCTAAATGAGACTGAAGGAGAAGTCGCAGTGTGTGTCTGTCTGCCAAATGAGTTAAATCTTTCCACTTTTGGGGTGATGTGCACTGAAGAGAATATAACATGAGGTCATTTAGAATACTAAGTTAACTTTTCTTAAAGGAATATATATATTGCCTGTAACATGCTCAAGGTGTTAGGAGGGATCGCTTTCAGTGGAATAATTGAGAGTGTAATATTTTGAACTGTATGAAAAACAAAGAACCATTTTCTTTTCCATTTGGACAGTGCTGGCTTGTGGGGTTACATGGGAGGGTTGCAGCTGGAGAGCTTTGTGACTGTGAACTTTGCGTTTAAATGTGACGTTATTGTTAAAGAAACCTGAAAGGAATTTTATCACCTTTATTGCTTCAACCAGATAAAAGTATTATTTAAAATTACTTAAGTGACTAAGGCTTATGTTGTTTTCTTAACAGTACCTAAATCACCATGAAACATTATACTTTTTGACAGTAGAGAAATATGTAGATGGTTTTTGGAATTAAGCAGAACTGAGTAATCTCCTTTTTTGTTTGGTTGGGGCTTTTATTTGGTTTGTTGGTTGCTTGCTTCCACAGCAGAGAGCCTCGGCTGCTGTGAATAGATTTTTGTGGACTGGAGTTATTAATGAATTTTCGTTTGGTTTTAAAGAAGGCAGTTTTGCCAGAGTTGCTGGAAATTTGCCCAACTTACCATTTAAAGAAGATTCTAAAGTCATCAGTTTCTATTTCTTGGATAAAATTACGAAGTGGTCTGTCTTAGTCCAATGTTTTTGACTGTATATGTAGCTTGATTTTTTTTGGAGTTGGTGCTGAAATAATGTCTCACCCTTCGCTTACCTCTGCCTAGTGAGTATTGTCCTGTTCTCTTGCTGTACAACGAGATGGATCTTCCAAAACTTCTGTCTTTGCTTTCAACCAGGCTGGATATCCACAAGCAGACTAAGCTCATGGTTGCAAAAAGAGCAAATAGAAGCAGGAGGAGGATGCTGCTGCTTACAGCAGTGTCAGCTGTGGCACGCTTACAGTACACCTCGAGGCTGTGCTTGATAGAAATTACTGTTTTCCAATTTTAGCTCCTTAGTTCAGTTGTGAATTTATTGGAAGCACAGCAGTTTACCTGAATTTCACTTAGTTTTTGTTGTTGTTGTTTTTCCCCAAGCTGCACCGTTTCTTTATTTTTCAGGAAAAAATGCAAAATCAGAACAATAAGCAAACTTCTCAGAACGCTTCAGGTCATTTCTACTCATAGAATCACAGAACATTTTTGGCTGGAAGAGACCTTCAAGATCATCAAGTCCAACCTTACTCCCAGCCCTATCAAAACCACTAAACCATGTCCCTAAGCACAACATCTACCCACCTCTTAAACACTTCCAGGGATGGTGACTCCACCACCTCCCTGGGCAGCCCATTCCAATGCCTGACAACCCTTTCTGGAAAGAAATGCTTCCTGATCTCCAGCCTGAACCTCGCCTGGTTCAACTTCAGGCCATTTCCTCTTGTTCTGTCGCTTGTCCCCAGGGAGAACAGACCAACTCCCACCTTGCTACAACCTCCCTTCAGGTAGTTGTAAAGGGCGATAAGGTCTCCCCTCAGCCTTCTTTTCTCAAGGCTAAACAGCCCCAGATCCTTCAGCCCTTCCTCATAAGACACATGCTCCAAACCCTTTACTAGCTTTGTAGCCCACCTCTGTACCCTCTCCAGCCCCTCAGTGTCCCTCTTGTACGGAGCATCAATGTGTCTTTAGGACTGAGGGGAGAAAAATCCTCCATCTTTGCTGTTTGAAGAAATGAAACTGCTATTTTAATGAAGTTTGCACTCTCTAATAAAGGAGAATCACATCACTTAACTCTGAGCTTGTGCCTTTAGTTATGGAAGGATTTGTTTTAAGGCTGCTTTGCATGTAATCTCTCTTCTCCTGAAATCATCCTGGGGGTGCAGTATCACACTGTACTTCAGCTGAGATAACTGTAGGCTGCTGCCAAAAAGAACCAGAGCTTTGTGTTGCCTCTTCCTGCCTTGCCATAGCTCTAGGGTTTGTGAGTCTGCGGTGTGAAGATGACAATGGAGAGAGGACTGAGAGAGGATCTTAGCAATACTTAGCAATATCTAAAGGGTGGGTGTCATGAGGATGGGGCCAGTCTCTTTTCAGTGGTGTCCAGTGACAGGACAAGGGACAGTGGCCACAAACTGGGACACAGGTAGCTCTGTCAGAACATGAGGAAAAAATTCCTTTCCTCTGAGGGTGCCCTTGGAACAGGCTGCCCAGAGAGGCTGTGGAGTCTTCTTCTCTGGAGAGATTGAAAACAGCATCCTGGGTGACCCTGCTTTGGCAGGGAGGTTGGCTTACAGGGTCTCCATAGGTTGCTTCCATCCCCTACCATTCTGTGATTCTGTGTGAATCGACAAGCTGGCTGCTGTGGAAGAAGCTCTGGTGCCACATTTGCCATCATGTCAGCAAGCTGAATGGCCTTACTCTGACTGCACAGTCATTAGCTCCTGTGCCAGAGAGTGCATGGACTGGGACTTCAGGAGACAGGAAACAGGAGTGTTTCTCTTTTTCCATTTTCACCTGCAGTTGCTTTGCACTACATCCAAGCTGAAATTCCCTAAGTTTCTTCTGAGTATCTGTATTAATTACTCTCCCTAATTATTCACGGTCCAGCAAACTCATTATTTCACAGCTTTCTTACTGATCTTTAAAATGCTTTTTAAAAAGTCAATATTAAAAACTCCCTACCATTTTAAGTCAGCCAAGTGTCCTTTTTAAACTGTGCTTCTGACTTGCATTCTTTACTGGTTTAATAATACCTTTAAAGAGTTTCTCAACAGCTAGAACTTGTTATTGAGGTACTTTTTGTATTTCTGTGGATTTTGGTTTTGGTTGCCCTCAGTAATGTGTATGTTTGGAGAAGATGGCTGAGCACAGTATGTACAAATGTGCCTCTGTCTTTCTACATCCTAATTTTCTGCAGTCATGTTCCTATCACTTAAATGCTTATATGGAATTTGGCTTATTTTAGTAGTGTCATAAATCAATAAATGGAAGATTAACTAGAATAAGCCTGCCTAAAACTTAAGGTAAATTATATTGTTGTTGATGCTCTTTTTAATGTCTGAATGTTTCAGTTGGGGAAGTTATTAACTACTAGAACAAATTGCCAAGGGAGGTGCTAGATCCAGCACTTCTTGATGTGGTCAATCCCCTGGATGATGCCCGTATCAGTGAGTTCTTTAATCTTCCCTTTTGGCAGATTTAGTGATTGTGTGTCCATAGGATGATCTAGTTCAAGACGCCGGCCAGAGTTAAATCCAAGTGGAAGAGAACCAGCTGGCTGATTTGGCAGCAAACTAAACCGGCACACCCTGGAGCAGCACAACTGTGAGACCAGCACGAGGGAAGAGGCAGCGGTGTGGGAATGAGCAGGGAGAGAGCGTGCAGGGTCACTCCTCCATCCTCAGATTGTTGGAATTGCTGCAAGATGCTATAGCTAAAGCAACCATTCCTGAAAAGCAGAGCCCATCCGTTTGATTTCCTAAGGAGTGAGATGAAGAAGATTCTTTTGTTCAGAGTTTTTAGTACAAGACTTCCCGAATGTACCTAGATTTGCAGGCTGCCTGGGAGGGTCGGCAGAATTTCAGATGACTATCTGAAGAGTGAGCCACAGGCTATTTGTTTGAAACCTCAGTGTCCCAAACAACATGTCTTGTTGTGTTCCTCTGGGTCAGGGCTGTTCTGAAGTCGGGTAAAATGAGATGCCGTTGGGAAATAGCGGCAGCGCTGAGGGGAGTAAGTCTTTTGTAGATGTGAGGACAAAAGCAAATACATTAATCCCATACTATCCTGGGTATGGTAGATAAAGAGGCAGCAGATCTTTCACAGAAGTGCAAACAGCAGAATATAGTACTTTTACTAGGCATAAATCATTATAAACTTGCTCTGGAAAATCAAACATGATACTTCATGGGCCTGACTAGGTTTGTGTGGTACTGAAAATATACCTCATCCTCACAGGGAAGGAAAGTTTGTCTGTGAGGTGGAAGAAGAGAGTTGACAACATTACATTTCTCATTTTCACATTATGAGAAGCCCGAGTACAACAGGATCTGCTTTTACTGCACAGTGGTATCTGTGTAAGGATGTGGTGCAGGGAAATTGGAAACCATCTCAGATGAAACCCTGTGCAGCTTGAGAAGAAGCACAGAATGTTAGGGGTTGGAAGGGACCTTCAAAAATCATCTAGTCCAACCCCCCTGCCAGAGCAGGATCACCTAGAGCAGGTCACACAGGAACGTGTCCAGGTGGGGTTTGAATGTCTCCAGAGAAGGAGACTCCACAACCTCTCTGGGCAGCCTGTTCACTGTCTGTCACCCTCACTGTGTAAAAGTTTCTCCTTATGTTTACATGGAACCTCCTCTGTTCCAGCTTGGACCCATTGCCCCTTGTCCTATAATGGGACATCACTGAGAAGAGCCTGGCTCCATCCTCCTGACACTCACCCTTTACATATTCATAAACATTAATGAGGTCACCCCTCAGTCTCCTCTTCTCCAAGCTAAAGACACCCAGCTCCCTCAGCCTTTCCTCAGAAGGGAGATGTTCCAAGAGCTTGAAGGCATCTCTTGTAGCTGCCCGTGCAGTGGGGCTGCCCGTGAGTTAACAGTGTCTTTGTTCTCGAGTAAAAGCACAGCTGAAAGTGCACAAAAGTGCTTCCTCTGATGCTAATGTGTTCATCATCTTACTAGATGCTTATTTTGTGAGGTTTATGCTTTTAACCTTGGTACCACGTCCTTCCTGAGAGAGAATCATAAAATTTATATATGGTTTGTAATGTAAATGCCTTCTAATGTGTAGGTAGTAGAAGAAAACCTACCCTGGTAGATAACTAGAAACAAGAATCGTCAGTCTCAATAAACAGGAGATGAAATAAAGCTGTTTATGAAACACGAGATGTGCTGTCAGTAGAGTTAGACAGAGCTTGCCATCTTCATGCAGCAAGAAGACCATGCTGGTTTCCTACCAAGAGCGAGCTGCTGGATCTCGTGTGCTGCTGTATTGTGCTTTAGCAGTCCTGAGCAGCCACTGAAGTGGTAAATTCTGACCTGTGTTTTTTTAAAAGTCTGAGGTTATATTGCTGATTTTTCTCTCTCCTTGATTTCCTTTTTGTTTTTCCTGGTTTTGTTTTGGTGTGTCTGGTTGGGTCACCAGGGCTGTGCCAGGCAGTTGTGAAATACGTGGGGAGAGTCGAAAGGATTTCCTTTGTGTTTCTGAAGCCCGACTGCTACTTGAAGCAGATGTGTTGAGATCAGTGGAGGTGAGGGTTAGCTTTCTGTGAACTTGCCTTTGTGTCCTCACCACAGCGAGTGGTATCCCTTGCCCCAGACAGCTTTTCATAACCTCCTGCAACCCTCTGCTCCCTCCTCAAATTCTTCAAATGCCGATCGTTCTGTGTTACTATCAATTAGCTCTGCAAGACACAGCACATGCTGTAGCTGCTTCCAAGCTGCATATTTGGTGGTTAGCCAACCATCAGGTTAAAAGAGCAAGAGTGCTGGGACAGTCCTGAAGGATTCTTTTTTTTTTTTTGGTGGGCTGACTGTGATTTGGGTGCTTCAGTGCTGATTCTGCAAAAAAACCCACAGACAGACAAACAAAAACCTCTTGTTTTTGAGATGCTCCTCTTCTGGTGTGTTTCAACCAACTGGGTGTACAGGGGAAGGATGACTGCAAGCAAAGCAGGAGGGTAGGCCAACAGGGACACTTGTGTGAGCCTGTCTTCTTCAAGTGCTGAAGATTATGTACCTAAAAAACCCGCACAGTGAACAAGGGAGGAATGGTTGATGTGCACCAGCGATGCGGGGAAAATGGTCCAGGAGGAACCTCCTGTGGTTCCAAAAAGACAAATGCATAATCCAGCAGGTAGGAGGGAACACCCTTGCTCTCTACCAGGTGGCGTGACCAAGATAGTAGCTTGGAGGTCCTGGGGAGTGGTTGCTCCCCACTACCTGGCACTACGAGGCTATCTGTAAGTTTTGTGTCCAGTTTTGCTTCTGATCCCCCTCAAACGCAACGGGGATGCCAACGAACCAGAGAGTGGATTGTGGTTGTGAGGCTAGTACACTTAGTGTGCTGGAGATTGGTCAAGCCTGGAGAAGAGAAAGCCATAGTCTCCTTGGAGGCACAGTGAAAAGATGTCAATCGATGGCTGCAAGTTAGGACAACGGTAATTCCTGTTGAACGTTGTGGGGGAAAAGTTGCTGTGGGAATTGAGTGTCATAAAAGGTGCTCAGGGTGGCTGGTTTATCTCCCGTGCTTTGAAGAATTTAGCTGGACAGTGCCTTGAGTGACCTGATTTGACTCGTGAGCTTAGCTTTGCTCTGACCAGTTTGGAGCAAGTGACCTCCAGAGGCCCTTCAAAACCTTGTTCTTCTGTGGCTTGGAAGTACTATGAGCCATGCAAGTTTAAATCATGGGCTTAGTAAGATATTCTTAAGTCTTGATAAATTCAAGGCACAAATGGATGTTTAAAGGACTTGATCTCCTAAGTTTTATAACATAATTGAGCTAATGAAGCAATTTTATCTCTTATAAAACAATCTGATTGAGATTGTGGGGTGCCCGTGAGCATTTGTGCCTTTGGCTGGCTTTTGGGAACATCCATTGCCTAAGAATTTCTCTCTGTGCTTTTCGTCAACAGTTCAGGTATTTTTTTTTTTTTTGTTTTGGCTAAAATGTCCACACTAGGAAGTAAATTTAAACTTCATTAATGCCATAATTAG
This sequence comes from Todiramphus chloris collaris, assembly GCA_025345505.1. Classification (NCBI taxonomy): domain Eukaryota; kingdom Metazoa; phylum Chordata; class Aves; order Coraciiformes; family Alcedinidae; genus Todiramphus; species Todiramphus chloris. The sequence goes on from JANVCC010000018.1 coordinate 5,094,442, forward strand.
CATGGGCTGTCCTGCCAGCATAAAGCTAGATAGGAACACTTGTCCCTGTTTTAACGCTAAGCATATTTTGTGGTATTTTTTGCAAGATCCCAATCTGGGACCATTCAGACTATTGCATCATGCCTGTTGTTGAAGATGAAGGGAACACTCTGTGCATGCTCTGAATGAAGCTCTTAAATTTCCATCAATTTATTTCAAAGCCAGATTCTCACCATGTTTGCACAAATACTAATTGGCATTTAGAATTAGGTAAGTGCCAAATTGTAGGCCAGCTATCAAAGCATTTTTGCCTTTTCTTCTTTCATTTTTTTTTTCTTAAGTGCCTGAAAGGAGTTTTCTTTTGGTTTAAACCCAAAAAGCTTTCAGAGACTTTCTTGTTTTTGTAACTCATGAATTTGTAACCTGGAGCTATGGTCATGCTGTCCTTTTTGGCTAGAAGAGGCCGGAAAAAAGTCTGCAGGAGGAGCTGACTCTCTTGTAGTAAAACAGGGTCCTGATATTGAAGGAATATATAATATATATATAAAATATATATAATATATGTATATAATTCAAATACAGTTGGGGTTTTGTTTGTTTCTTTTGTTTTGTTTTTGGGGAGAAGGAGGTGACTTTGTAAGAGGAGTTCTAGCTAAGATAATCAGTTTTCAACTTCAAATCTATTTTTGTCAGCTAATTGTCTAGTAAAGGTTTTAAGGCAAGAAACTATAAATATGACGTTGACCCTGGGGTACTTTTACTGCTTATTTGGTGTTTGGGATTTGAAATAAATCTAAATGAGGTATGATCTTTCTGTTCATCAGAGCTTTTTGGAATGGTTTTGTTTTAGCAGCTTTTGTAACGTGGTGTTTTGTGACTCACCTTGAATGTTTTGCCAAATAGATGTTATAAAATTAACTTAAGAGAAGGAACAGAGGAAGAGGCATAAATCTATATGGAACATTCTCTGAGTCATGAATTAAGAAAATGTGGTGTGATTTTATGTATTTATTTACTTTTTGTTTTAAGTACATTCCCCTGTGCCCTCTAAGATCCCTGTGTTTCTCTGCATATTAAATTAACAGCAGTTTTTCACCTTTGCGCATGAAGACACTTTCTACCTTTCCTGCAAATGTCACCCCTCATTTCCAGGTTGGTTTCTTGCAATGAGGTCTGCTTGAAGGAATGAAGGAAGTAGCATGTGGCACAAAGCATCACTTTATGCTTAATGTAAAACATTTTGATCTCTTCTGCTGCTACGAGGTACTATCAAATACCTGTAGGTGGTAGAGATTTTACTCTAATGCTTCCTATTTCATGTCTTCTTTTGCTGGGAAGGGAACAGTCTGGCCATTTTTGCTCACAGGGAGGAATCAAATCCACAGTTCTAACATTTATTAAGGTTGCAACAGCATTTAAGACAAGTATTTCTGATAATACTGGAGAAGATGTGATCGGATGCTTCTTCTAGAGTCGGTTTAATGTACTGAGGAGTGTATCATTAAAACACATTTTTCCCATCTGGCTGGTAACGATGACTTATCACCTTCAGGATACAGTTGTAGAATCATGAGGGGATGTGTGGAAATGATTCGTTTTGGGGAAGTGAAAATGGTCAGAGTTCTAATTGTTGAAGTGTGTTCTGTCGTACGCAGCGGTAAGCACTGGAACTCACTCTAGAAAAGTATGGGAGGCTGAAGTAGGAAAATGAGGCGTCTGTGGTTTGCATCTTGAATGCTTCAGGGCAGGCTGCTGGGCAGGCTTTCTTCCCTACTGTTTAATTTCCTTCACAAAGTATCTTGGTAACAGTACCAGAGCCAGCTTGAGAAGCTGGTGTTTGAGATGGTGACTGTTAGAATGCAATGAGTTCCTCGTTGCTTGAAATAGATTGGGAGGAAAAGTGTACGGTTTTTAGAGTTATTAATTGTTCCTTTTCCTGATTACTTGAGCCATGCTTACCGAGCTGTGAAATTAAGCATATTCTTTTTATTAAAAATGTGTGATGAGTCATTTCTTAGAGAATGCACCATTGACTTGCCCAATCCAAAAATGCCAGGCAGATCTAGGGTGGCTTCCAGATGGACCAGTTCTGTGCTGACAGAACCAAGGCTCCTGGCTTTAGACTGTCTCATGGGTAGACTGCTATTTTTGGTTTTGTTTTCCCTTTTTTAAGCAAGCTATTGATGTAGAGGGATTGTTGCTCCAAGCAGAAAAAGCTTGTGCTAGAACAGGGTGATATGGCATGGAGCATGTTACAAAATGGTAAGGGGAAATAGCAGACTATGCAGGGTGGAAAGAAAAAAACAAAACAAAACCACAAACAAACAAAGCCCCCACAAAAAACACAAAAAGAAAAAAATTGAAACTTTAATTGCCTTATCATAGTATCATAGAATGGTGGGGGTTGGAATGAACCTCTAGAGATCATTGAGTCCAATGCCCCTGCCAGAGCAGGATCACCCAGGGCAGGACACACAGGAACAGATCCAGGTGGGTCTTGAAAGTCTCCAGAGAAGGAGACTCCACAGCCTCCCTGGGCAGCCTGTTCCAGGCTCTGTCACTCTCACAGGGAAGAAGTTTTTCCTCATGCTGAGGTAGAACTTTCTGTGTTTCACCTTGCTATCATTACCTCTCCTCCTATCACAGGGCACAGCCAGTCCTATCAGTGACTTTTCACAGTAACTGGAGCTTGCTGGAGATCCTACTGTCTGAGAGTTCATGATTGGGATGTCAGTGGCACAGCAGCAAGAAGGTATTTTTGTGAGGAAATGTTTGGTGATTGAAATGAGTTTCAGTTCAGCCAATTTCTGTGGAGCTGCCTGTCAGATGTAGATCTGATGTGGAAAGTGTGAGAAACTTGAATGAGGGATCTGACAGATCTTGTAGGTCATGAGAAGCCTGTGAAAGGCACAGGGTGTCTCTCTGGAAGAGAACTTGCTGTTAACTTCCTGTTCCTGATACATTCTCTTATTTGTATGGTATGTCTAAGACCTAGGAAAAAATCTCATCAAAATAGTTTTGTGTCTTAATCACAGAATGGTTTAGGTCACAAAGAACCTTGAAAGACCACCTAGTCAAACTCCTCTGCAGTGAAGGGGAACATCTTCAACTAGATCAAGTTGCTCAAAACCCTATCCAACCTGACCTTCAACACTTCAAGGGATGGGGCATCCACAACTTCTCTGGGCAACTCCAGTGTCTCACCGCTCCCATCATAAAGATTTTCTTCCTTCTGTCCAATCTAAATGTAGCCTCTTTCAGTTTAAAACCATTGCCCCTTATCCCACCACTGCAGACCTTGGTAAAAAGTCTCTGTCCATTTCACTAATAGGCCCCCTTTATACTGAAAGGACACAAGAAGATCTCCGTTATCATTAGAAAGTATAAAGTGTGGGGGCACCCTGTACTTCAGGAAAATAACTACCTTTTATTCCAGCTTGTTCCTCCCCTTCTTCCAGTGGTATTTTTGTTTTCCCCTTGAAGCTCATAGTATTTAATCAAAAGGAAGCTGACAGTAACTGGGCTGCTGATGCTGAATCTTGGGCAAACAGAGGCCCGAGTGAGATACTGGGTATTGTGAGACTTCAAAGTTGTTGTTGCTGCTCCTCCCCCCCTGCCCTTAGTATGTGTTTTGGGGTTTTTTTTTTGTTTTTTTTCTTTCCTCTCTTCTAAGAGTTGTCTTTTTAAGAGTTGAAAATACCCGTGCTGTACACACTGGAGAGTACTTGTTAAGTTTCTAACTGATGATGTAAGCCATCACATACATCCAGCACCTTTTTGCTTGTGGCTTGTGAAGAAAAGATATACTGGATTCCAGAAGAATAATAGATTTTCTTGATTGCCTTTGATTGGAAAGACTTTGATTTTTAAGTTCTCTTCTAAAATTTATTTATTTATTTTAACATCTGATAGAGGAAGGAGGGCTGGGGCTGGAGGACTGAGCTACCCCCCAACAGCACTGCATCAGTGTGAGTTCAGGTGGGGATGGACCTCTGTCTGCATCAGTTCTTACACTGGGAAAGTGGAAAGGGGGACTGGAATTTGGCCTGACTCTGTAGCCATAGTGGCTGATGGCCATCACTCATCGAATGCTGCATTGAAGCTGATGAGCCTTCTGAGAAGTGCGGGGTGTTGGAGCAAGCGTGAAGGCTTCAAATGGAGCAAATCCTGTTGGGAGCCAAGCTGAGTCCCTGCTGGGTAGCAGTAGGGTGTTAATGGTGCTCCCAGAGTTCAGGTGGACATAGCTGAGCTGGTTTTGTGTAGAATCAGCTTGGGTCTAACAGTGTGGGTTTGTTTGTGTTGAAGGTGTCTTTAGTGTTTGAAAGGAATGTTTTATTTGCCCAGCACCTGAGCTAATAAATTCTACAGATTAAATTTCTCTGTCTTTGAAATAATCCACTACTGGAACAATCATTTTATGGCAAACTGGGAGTTAATTGTATTTGCATAAAAGAAAATGTACATAGAATGGCATGAAAACCTTTCAGTTCCATTGTTACTGTGTTGTTTTATTATAAACGAATGAAAGAATTCTGATGGCTCAGGGCATTTTGCTTAAAACCAGACCTGAAGTCTGTATCTGAATATAAGAGGTCAGCATTATCTTAAACCACAGAGTACCTCATCTGCCACATCCCTTCCTTGTGCCCACAGAAGTTTGCTTGGCTGGCATGCAGGGGATCAAAGGTTCAGGAGCAGGAAGCAATGTGACTGCTTTGGTACAGAGCTGTTGTTTATCAGGACTGGAGCTGGCACAACTGGTATGGCTCACTGGGGTGTAGGCACAGCTAGAAATGGCTCTGCTATGTGTCACTGCTGTTGCAGTGGAGGCATCTGGCCTCCTTTTGAGCTACTGGAAAGGTAGGACATCTTATGATGCTTAATGCTTTCAGTAGACCTTGTGATGCAACTGGTTTTCAAGTCCTTCACGTGGAGCAGGAATGTGATGGCTCCACGTGGCTCAGCTCGTGTCTGCTGTTCTATATAGACAACTTGAAACTACTGACTAATGGAAGGCTGTGGTGAACTGTACTGCAAAATATGTGGAGACTGCATGGTCTCTGTTAGTTAAATGTACTCTTTACTTCTTCAGTTCTTTAATGGGTTGGAACTGCACCTCTACCGTCAGAGTTGAGAAGAATCCGGCAGCCTCGTGTTGTCTATGCATTCTGTTAGGATGTGGTTTTGTGGCAGATTTCAGCTATATGCAGAGAGGGGCAGGTGAGTGGATCCACAGGAGGAAAGTGTTGGTGTCAGGGACCCAACATTCAAATTGCATGTTTTAGACATTTTTAAATCACTGTAGTTCTAGTATCATCCCATGGACTTAATGCCTATTAAAGAGTAGCGTGCATTAAGAGTGTTCCTGGGCTGCCTGTCTTTGCTTTTAGCTTTAGTGAAAAGAAATCCAAATGTCTAGCTGTGAGATTGCACCACACTTAACTGAAGCACACAAATGAGGATGGTTTAGACCTTCACCAAGGAGCATGCCCCTGATCTGGACTGAAACCATGATGTACGTGTTGGTCTGAGTTGGGCTTGGTGCAGCCTTGCATCTCTGAGCCTGCAGTGAGCCATCTTAGGGAGATAAACTTGCGGAAAGCTGGCACTAAATAGTTTTCTCTCGGGCTGTTTTCATCTGATTCACCAGTAGTATGAATAAATACTAACGTAAATGCAGGGCAGGGGGAAGGGACCATGTGGATGCAGACAGAAGAGAGGTTGGGATCATAGCATCCTTGGGTTAAGATGTCTGGGAAGTACAGCTTTGCAGATTGCCCACTTTCTGTTGGAGATGTAGCTGTGTCATAGAATTATTCAGGTTGGAAGAGACAATTGGCATCATTGAGTCCAACCATTAACCCTACGCTACAAAGTTCACCCCTAAACCATGTCCCCCGACACCTTCTCATGGTGCCCAAGAGCAGGAAACACTCACTTTCTGTCTGTTCAGGGTTCAGGCCCTAGGCTGCTTCTCATGCTGATGGCTATTGGGGTGTGAAAGGAAGGGAAGGCCCTTTTTGCATGAGACCAATGGTCAGAGTGGTTTCCCCAACAGTGGGAAATGTGAGGTGCTTCCCTACTCAGCGTGAGGAAGACCAAACCCATATCTGTACCCCAAAAGAGTACTTTGATCTTTGGGGAACTGGTTATTATGGTTACTGTGGGCTGCTGTGTGAACAGGAGAGTGACTCATGGGAGCAGATGTGGAGTGCAGGAGGAGGAGCCTGGCTGCAGAGCAGTGGAAGCTCTTGGCCAGAAGGGATTTGTCTTGGGTTGCCAAGTGCTGACACTCACCTTGTGCATGTGTCTTACCAGGGCAGCTTCATAGGAAAAACTCATGCAGTTTTGGAAACAGGAGCTAGAATTTTAAAGGCAATGGTGAGTCCTCCAGGCCTCCTTAATTTGAGCATATGGGTTGTCATCAGTGACTCAGGTCAGGGTAAAAGGGACTAATGAAGTGGAAAACAACCCCCAACATACTTATAACCACTTCTTATGTTGAACACTTCTGGAGATGTTCTCATTGTTCAGCATTTAAACACCTGAACTACTTTCTCAGTGTCCATATCTGTCTTGAGTGGCCAAATGTATGCCATGGTATTACTACTAAAACAAGCAGAACTCTTTAACATCTCACGAGCTGTAGGAATGTTTCTGGGAGAAAGTAACTGGAAGGAGCCTTCTCCCTCAGTCCCACACCTGCTTTTGAGATAGCTGTGAAGAAAAGTAGGATAGTTAAAAGGGTAAAGTAATTTCTGTCTTGAGTGCAAGCTTGCCATCGGCTGTAAAACTACCTTTGTAACTGTGTTCGTACGTGAAAAGGTTAGCTTGGTTTTTGTAGGAGGCTGAACTTTGGGTTTTTTTGGTGACAGATGTAGAAGGGGGAATAACAGTACGAAGAAAGTTTGTTTTGAGCATTTAGCAACAGTCTGTTATGATAAATTGGAAAGCAAAATCTCAGTTTCTAGTGTAACTGCAGTTCTGCTGGCAGGATGCTTCTGGAGGCCACACAACTTTTAAGGGTTCACGTTCCAAGAAATGACTTTGAACTGACCCAGAAACCTGCCTGAAGAGACCTTTACTGAGCGTGGCGTGCGACTCAAGCTCCGCGTGCAGCTTGATGTTGGACCCTGTCCCTCCAGGTCTGCAAAGCTTCCTGGATAGTTTGAGAGTTGCAGGAGTTGTATGTGGGGAGTTTGGTTTTCCCACAAATTGCTTTTTCTTTCCTTTTTTTTTTTTTTTTCCATTTTATGAGCTACGAAATGTCTTTTTCATGGGACTTATTTTATATCTGGTTGCTGTCTTTTTTCTGGCTGCTACAGAAAGGTCCCTGGATTCTGACAGTATTATAATATCCTAAACAAAGTACAAAAGATGTGGAATTGTGCTCATTGCTGGATGAGCGTGTCTCAGTTGTTTATTTCTATTGAAGACACAAGGCATGCTATAATTTCGATGGACTTTCCACTCTTTTCCTTGATTTATTTATGGTGGGGTTTTTTGGATAGGGGCTTAGTTACCTATAACATCAAGCGTGAGAGTCTGAGTAGCTGAAGACTTCCTTTAGAAGAAGTGAAGATGGATGTTATGCAGCCGTGGTTATCAGGAGACTTGCCTTCTGCCTTGGCACTGGTACGTGGTTGGCAGAAGAGCTGGTTGGGTAAGTTTTGGAGAAGTGGAGAGTCCACCTTTGCCAGCAGTGACTGAGCACTTTGTGCAGGCAGCGTTGCTACGTTGGCTGACAGTGGGAGCTGCTTTGTCAAAGAGCCAGTGTTGTCAGATAGGGCACTTGTCCTCTTTGCCATGGGGGACCGACGTAAGTCTGTAAGCCTGTAGTTGTTGCCGGGGCTGACCGGTTTTGACATGTTTGTTGTTTCATTAGTCAGGTTGTCATCTCACTTGACTGAAAGCTGAACAGAACACTCCCACTAAGCCCACCACAACCACCTTTCCCCCAAAGATGTCCGTTGACTGTTGATTTAAGCAATCCTCTGCCCCTAAAAATGGGCAAAAACTTTCAAAAAGCATCATCTGGGAAGTTCTCCAAGTTGGAAAGCTGTCATGGCTGGATGGCAGAAAGCTGTCACCTAGGGTGTGCTTTTGCCTTGATTCAGCGACAGTTGCTGAGGCTGGAAGGAGATAATCTAGTCCACCTCTCCTGCTCAGAGCAGGGTCAACCACAGCAGGTTGCTCAGAACCATTTCCATTTGGGTTTTGAGTGTGTCTAAAGGAGATTACAGAACCTGTCAGGTCAAAATTCAATTGTCTGATCACTCTTGCAGTGTATGTATATGAATATGTATATATATATACATACATGTGGAATTTGTTCTGTTTCAATTTGTGCCCACTGCCTCTCATACTTTCACTGGGCACCACTCAGTCTTCTCCACGCTCTCATCAATAAGATCTTCCTGAGCTTTCTCCCATCTCTCTTCAGTCTTTCCTGGATGAAGAGACTCCAGTCCCTTAATCATCTTTGTGGCCCTTTGTTGGGCACACTCCATTATGTTCATGTCTGTCTTGTGCTGGGGAGCCTGGAAGAGAAGGCAGCACTGCAGATGGGTCTCCCCATTGCCAAGCAGAGAGGGAGGATCACATTCTGTGACCTGCTGGCAATACTCCTAACGCAGCCCGAGATGTTGTGTGCCTTTTTCTGCTGCAAGGTTGCATTGGTGATTCATGTCAATTTGGTGTCCACCAGCTCATCCTCTGCCAAGCCAAACAGTCCACAGCCTGTACTGGTGCATGGGGTTGTTCCTCCCCAGGGGCAGGGCTTGGCATTTCCCTTTGAACTTCAGGAGATTCCTGTTGGCCCGTGTCCTCAGCCTGTTGAGGTCCCTCTGAACAGCAGCACACCCTTCTGGTCTGTTGCCCGCTCTCTGCAGGTTTGTATCACCTGGAGACTTGCTGGTGGAGCATTCAGTGCCATCACCCAGGGCATTAACTGAACAGCTCAGCGTGGACTCCTGGGGCACACCGCTGGTGACTCTCCTCCAGCTGGACTCTGTGTCATTGATCACAACCCTTTGAGCCTGGCATTTTGGACACTTTTCAGTGCTATTTCACTTCACTCTTATCTGGCCTACACCCCATCAGTTTGTGTATGGCGGTGTTACAGGAGACGGGGTCCACTGCTTTTGGTGAAGTAGTCATTTTGTTGTAGAAGGCTGTTGGGTTGGTCGGACATGTTTCCCTCTTCTTACACCTTTGCACATTCCCACTATTGCCACCCTGGTGCCCTGGAGTGGCAGTGCCCCAGCTGTCTCTAGTGTTTCATTGCACAGAGGTTCTAGCCCCTCGACTGCTGCCAGGGCTCTGAATGTAGTTACAGGATCGTGGAGGTTGGAAGGGACCTCTAGAGACAATCAAGTCCATCTCCCCTGGCAGAGCAGGGTCACCCAGGGCAGCCCACACAGGAACAGATCCGGGTGGGTCTTGAGAGTCTCTAGAGAAGGAGACTCCACAGCCTCCCTGGGCAGCCTGTTCCAGGCTCTGTAAAATAAAGTTTTTTTCGTCATGTTGAGGTGGAACTTCCTGTGTTCTCATTTGTGTCCATTGCCCCTCATCCCATCACAGGGCAGCACTGCAAAGAGACTGTCCCCTTCTCCTTGACACCCACCCTTCAGAGATTTGTAAACATTCATGAGGTCTCCTCTCAGCCTTCTCTTCTCCAGATTAAGCAGCACCAGGGCTCTCAGCCTTTCCTCATCAGAGAGATGTTCCAGTCCCTTCAGCATCTTTGTTGGACCCTCTCCAGCATTACCCTGCCTCTCTCTAACTGGGGAGCCCTGACCTGTGTTTCTAAATCTGTTCTGTCAGTTCCTACAGTCGGTTTTATTTTGTGTCATGCCTTGATCAACCTGACTCTGATTTGGCTTGTCAGTTTGTTGTTCCTTTTCCTCTTTCCATCCTTGGAAGCTTGTGCCAGGTGATGACTTACATTTATACTTGAATTCTTGCCAAAACAAGATTGCCACTTATTTTGAGATCTCTGATAAAGGCATCATCTTTGCCCACGGTGTGGGTTGTGGTGTGTGATGGCCCATGCTGTCGGGCAGGAGAATGTGGGTGAACTTTGGATGTGCAAAGAAAGTTTGGGGTGAAACCATCTCAGTGTTCCCCGTGACCCCTCCAGCTTTGCTGGTGAGACAACAGAGTTTAGATCTGTTTTATATACGTATCCCTGAGAGTGAGGGGGTTACTGAGTGGCACTAACAAATAGAAGAGGAAATTTAGCACTTGAATTTCAAACAGAAAAAGCTGATGTTCATTTACTGCCAATTTTTATCTATCTATCTATCTATCTATCTATCTATCTATCTATCTATGTTGTGTGGATTCTTGAGATCCTCCTCGTTGGCATGACCGAGTCCACGTTTTACAGCCTGGAAAGGTGACCCAACTGAACATGTTGTGCCTTTGTAAGCCCAAATAGAGAAATGTTCCCCCGAGGAAGTAAAGAAGCTTTCAAAATAATTAATTCCTGTTGACATAGCGTGGGTAGGATGGAAAAATCACCAGGTGTTTGGCAGTGGGAGTCGCAGCCTGCGCTGCTGCAGGCATTGACTGGCACTCGCGCTCTGTTCGGATCCGTTGGCCACGTGTAGCTTTGTGAAACTCTCCTAGAGTGTGTCTGGAAATAAAAACCCTGCTCACATGCTTAGACACAGAGTTTATCCTGGGAGAAATACGTAACGTGGGTATTTCTTTGAGTTTTATGCATCTGCAGGTTTCCGAGATGGTTGGGTTGAGTTACTTGGAAGGTGATATTTTTATTTCCAGGCTTTAGGTGATGAATGGCTGTTGTCTTCTATGTCCTGTGGCTGTCAGAATTTCCTACCTGTTGGGCAGCATTTCATGATAGCCACTCCAAAGCCAATTTGGTGCAGAAGCAAGACAAAACTACTATGCTTGCTGTGGCTGCTAATGGAGAAATATGAGACATTGAAGCAAGCTTAGAGCTAATAAGTTTGGCAAAAATAAATGTATACAGTATAAAAAGCCTACGTTATGAGGTCCAGAGCATGTACCACAAGCAGCTAACTGGTGATGACTTCTGTTGGCCACGAAGAAAACAGATTTTCTTTCTCAAAGGAAAAAAAAAGCACAACTAAGTCTTCACGCCTATATGTCTGTATTGTATTCAGAAAATAGTTTGCCAGACAGATCATTTGAGCTTTTCTTGTATTCATGGCACCATCATGTAGCTCTTCTTTTTTTCCTTTGTTGTTTTTCTTTTTGACCAAGGGTGTTCTGACTTCATCTAGAAGCAGCAGAGAGATAAAGGCTACATTGCCACATGCCTGCAGCAAATCAGAATTATACATTGATTTAGTGGAGCTGTAAGTTCAATACCAGGAAATAATACTTTCTCCCATTTGATTCCTTAATTTGTGAATTAATTGTTGGCTCGTGTTGTGCAGTGCTAGAATAAAGAGTAACCTGGGAGGGGGGGAAAAAAAAAAACCCAACCTCTTATAGCCCTTCAGGATTTCTGTCTTTTAACCATTTTGTGTGTTTGTTGTGATCTACAGAGGAGAGGGAGGTTTCAGTGAGACTGCTGTCGCTTCTGGTAGTGCCTGGGTGCCCTGACTGGGTTTGAGTGAGAGGGAAGGTTATTTGCTTGCTGCAGGTTTGTGGAAATTTCTGGCATAAACAGAATTTCTTGATGGGGGAAAAAGTGAGCCAAACAAACCTTAAGCTGTCAGGAAGCAACTCGCACGGATCTTGTGCAAGAGATGGACAAGTGTGCAAATACATTGCTGTGCTTCTCCAAGTAAAGTTCATTATACCAAAATTAAAGCTCTCTTGCTTATTGTTCTTCATAAAAAACCGGGAAGGTGCCTTTTAAATCTGCAATTTAAATTGTATGGTGTTGTCAGTCATTCGCCTTCTGGCTGTATTACATCTCTTGCATCAAGCCTGTAAAAATACTGTCTGCACAGCAATCAGTTTTTTGCAGATCTTATAGCTGCATTTACCATTAACAAAGAACTGCATGTACATATCATACATGCACAGTTTGAACCTTTCTTCCTCCTTGGCCCCAAATAGGCATTGAGTAACAAACTCTTGCCCCGTGGGCAGTGATTCATAATTGGTAAATCTTGGGCTGGGACTTGGCTGGGGGGAGGGAAAACCACTGCCAGCAATTCGTTCCATCACAAAAACCTGCCACCCACCAACAAAATGTGACCTGGCGTCTGTTGAGTTAAAGAAATCTGGCAGGAAATAAACCCCTTTGCATTCCATCCTGCCCTCAGCTATCAGAGGGGCTGGGGGTGCTTGGGCTTAGAATCTGAGTGGTGCCCAATTCATGGTGGTATAAGTCCAGTTGCATGTGATAAATCAAACTTACCATGATTCCAGATGCACAAAGAGCTCGATGCACCTTCCATCTAGTCACGTTCAATGGACTGACACCTTCCTTCACACCCCACATTTTTATTTTGATGTAGAGCTTGAGTGACTCTGGTCACACACACTTTTCTTATGATTGGTGTAAATCTCCTCCCTTAGCTTTTAGAGGTATAGACTAGCAGAAATTCAGAGGGCGTGCTCAGTGATGGGTGGTTATGGCTCGGAGGTGTGTGGCCTTTGGGATGGAGGTGTGTTTTGGTATTATAATGGGATTATGATCACAGAATCACAGAATGTTAAGGGTTGGATGGGACCTCGAAAGGTCATCTAGTCCAACCCCCCTGCCAGAGCAGGATCTCCTAGAGCAGGTCACACAAACACGTCCAGGTTGGTTTTGAATGTCTCCAGAGAAGGAGACTCCACAGCCTCTCTGTGCAGCCTGTTCCAGTGTCTGTCACTCTCATGGTGGAAAAAGTTTCTCCTTACATTTACATGGAACCTCCTCTGTTCCAGCTTGTACCCATTGCCCTTTGTCCTATCATTGGACATAACGGAGAAGATCCTGTCTCCATCCTCCTGACACTCACCCTTTATGTATTTATAAACATGAATGAGGTCAAAATGATTTTTTTTTTTTATGATGAGCAAGGTTCACAAGATTTCAACAGAAAAATGAGAAGCTCCGGGCTCAGAGTAGCAACTATGTGTCTTATCAGTTCCATAGAACCATCAAGTTCCTCTCCCTGCAGTGATATCACAGAGCCTGGCCGCTGTGTCTTCAGCCTCTGCTGTATCTCTCTGAGTCAGGACACCAAGGTCCCCTGGCACTGCTGACATCTAAGGTTGTAGGTGATGTTGCTTTGGGAACTCTCCTGGAACAGCTACATTCCACCCCGGAAGTTTCCTTAGCATTGTGCCTTCTCTTAACGTGTGGATATAACTTTATCCTTTATAAGTCACCTCCAGTAATCATTCCACAGGCATCATGTTCCTAAATTTACTTCATTCTAATAGGTGACCATCCAGGGTTTTTTTCCCCCTTCTCCAAAACCATTGGGAACACTACAGCTCACAAATGAATGTTGCTGTAAGGGAAACACTTGTCCTTAGGTCTCCTTTTTTGTACACGTAGGGCTTTCAACTCGTGTTTCCACCTCTGAGTTGCATTCACCGTGGTTTTTTTGTTTTGTTTTTTTGCCTTTTTTTGTTTTTTTTTCCAGTGGACTATATTGTGGAATATGACTATGATGCAGTGCATGATGATGAGTTAACTATCCGAGTTGGGGAAATCATCAGGAATGTGAAAAAACTGGAAGAAGAAGGATGGTTAGAAGGGGAGCTAAATGGCAAGAGGGGCATGTTCCCTGACAATTTCGTGAAGGTGAGTGTTCTGCATTGACTTGGTTTTCCTCTGATCGTACAGCAGGCTGGTTGTTATTGAAACAGTTAGAATGCACATCAGTTGGATTTGTAACAAGGTGATTTATTCATTTTTTTTTTTTTACTTGAACTGGAAGACCTTTTAGATGATTTTATATATATATAATTTATTTTCTTTTTTTCACTGTGCTCTTAGAAGCCTTTTTTATTTGTGGAAGTTCTGCTGTCTGTTCCTACTCGCTGTAGCATCATTTCTTTTGGTCTGTACCCTCACACAGTACGTTCTGTCTCCTCCCTGCTGCTGCAGTGCCCTACCAGTTGTCTGGAGCCACAGTTACCTGCTCTAGTGAGATGAACAGGTTAAAAAACCAAAACCACAGAAAACCCCTAAACCCACACCTACAGAAGGCATCGAGTGATGAGAAAGTTGGGAAAGTGGGGTCACAGATCCTATGCTATGATGAGCTATGATGATCATAGCTATGCTATGATGAGCTATGATGAGGAATGACATCCTTAGGCTGTGCCCATGTGGGTTCCTCAGCCCGGATGAAGCTGTTTGGTTTGAAGGAGCACTTCTGCCCTACCCTGGACTTCTCGCTGCTGGCACTGCCTTTATTGTGACCCTGCAAAGGGACAGGGCGGAGAATGCCTTCAGCTAAAAGGTAGCTGTGAATGCAGTCAGGTTGCCTTTCAGCTTGTTTGGTTTCCTGACTGGGCTCCCCATTTGTCAGCAGCAAATACCTGCACAGGGAAGGAAGGGGATGGGCTGCAGCACTGCTGTGTTTCTGGATTGGTCTTTGCCAACGTGAAGCTTTTCTCTGGAATTTCTCCTCGACGACTGCGAGTCAAGTCACATAGCACCGAGCATCTTCCACTGGGAGATGCTGCTTCTCAGACCTTTTATTTAACCTTTTATGTTTATTTTGTGCTTATGTCCTCATTGTAATTGAAGTTCTTGCTCGCACCTTCCACGTTTTTTTCCTGTTTTCACTGCAAATTTTCTAAAGGTAATGCTGAGTATACACCTATTTATTATTTACTTTGGATGAAAAAGTCTGCAAAGGGGCTGGATGTGCTCTTCCACTTCTGTGGAACTTCTGAAATTCAGAGCCTGCTGACCTGCAGATTTTTTCTCATCGAAACTACCCAAGTGTTACAGCCGTGCTATGCCTTGCTGCTTTGAGCTTTCTAACCTTTTTAGGAACTTCCAGGGATTCCTTAGTGTAACTTCCGTAAAGTGTCATCAAAGAGAATTTAGGTATTCCCATCTTTTTTGAAGTGAATTCAAGTCTTTGCAAAACAGATCTAATCTATCTTACTGTGATATTTTCATATTGTTAAACCCGAGGGGAAATTTGTCCAGTGCTGTGTCCTGGTTTGAGTGAGAACAGAACTAATTCTGTGCAGTGATTGCACTTCTCAGCTCAGCTCTAACTCAGTGCAGTGTCTGAAGCCAGCAGCCCGTTCTCACAGCAGGCTCTGCTGCTAGCAGTGATAACCCCCATGGTCAGAGTTGGTGCCAAGGGTTGGGGTGCAGCCCAAGGCCACTGTTGGATCTCGTGCACCACGGTGGGGGTGCAGAAAGGAAAAGGAGACCTCTGCAGGGAGGGGTGGCCAGGACAGGGGACCCCAAACTGACCAGACAGGGATCCCAGCCCAGATACAGCCTGTTGGGTAGAAAGCTGAGGGAGCTGGAGGGTCAAGCCCCACTTTTCTTGGCTTGGCTTTTCTGGCTTCTTCCTTGCTTCTTCAATACCTTTGATCCTGGTCTGTGTGTTCCTCACCCTGGTACCAGAATCCAGCTCCTGAACACAGCTCCCATCTGCTGCAGGGCTCAGTCTGGGACTGCCCCAGTGCCTGCTCCACAGCATCAGTGGTGACAGTGATGGAATTGCCATTAGGGGGTTGGGTTCCATACTGGTTTTGTGTATATTTATATATATTCCATTTTTATGATTATTATTTTAATTAAAACTGTTCTAGCTTCCTTTTCTAATAACTGAGTCTCTCTCCCTTGTTCCCTTTGGGGAGGGAGGGGGGTTAACAGAGAGCAGCTGTTACAGATCTAAAGGGGCTGCCCTGACCCTAAACCGTGACAGCTATAAACACTTCTTTATACTTGATTACATGAAATATTACATGTTTTGGGGCTTTTTTTTTTGTTCACTTTACTGCAAAAGCAAAATGACTAACTTTTGGTTTAGTGTGGTGGGATTTAAGTATGGGAATAATCCAGTTTGTGTGACTGCTTTTTACCTGTCTAATATTTTTAACTTGTTGGTAGTTTAGTTCAAAATCCATTTTGGATTTCGAGTCTTGTGTAAATAGTAATTTTACCTTACGTGATGTGTTGATGATTACTGCAGTGATGATGTACTTAATTAGCACTCAAGTGCCATATAGGAAGAAAGCATTGGACATGGCTCTTCTCTGGTTCTTGTGTCAAGACCAGCTTTCTACTGAACAGCAAAGACAGGTCGGGTGTGTCTTGTTTCCATGTTAAATACTAAACACGTTGGGTGTTTTCTTGCTCTTCTGCAGCTGTGGCTTTTATAAACTTCAGATTAAATTATTTCCATCCTGAAAAATCTTTATGCATCTCAGCTCCAGGTGTTTTAACTATACAGGCTGTTCAGTACGGGCATGGCATGATCAGATATTCTGAATTACAGGGGACAGTCAGTTTTCTAGAAGGTGTAGGGATTTGGAGAAGGGGAAGGGAAGTTGTGTAGAAGAAAATTATCTCTTTGGTTTCATGCCACCAGGGTGCTGGAGTTGAGTACAGTTATGAGTCTGGTCTTGGGAACTTTTAAGATGGTAAGTGTAGGGTAGAAGACAGTCGTGCAGCGATGAGATGATGGGACAGCATGAATTATTAGGGAAGTGAAAATCATGGTTTTCTTCACGGCCAATTTGATTATAGTTTCTTCTTAAAAGTTAATTTACATGTAGTGATACTTTGAGAGACTATTTCTGGGAAGGCTGGTGCAGAAAAGTGATTGGTTTTTTTTGATCTCTTTTAAAAATCTTTCCCTGCCTCTCATTTCCTTCTGCCCTAAGCTGTTGATAGTGCAGGATCTATGAAATGCTTCTATGACCAGACTGCTGCAAATGCCAAGCCTCAGCAACTCAATTCAATGCTCTTGCTTGTCCTGGTGCAGTGTTAACACCTGCAAGGTGTGGGTGAACGGCAGGAGGAATGTGAAAACAAGCTGAAGCAGGGTTGTCCTTTGGCCTTGTGAACAAGGAAGGTCCCTTGAGAAATGGATTTCCTCATTTGCTGCCCTGCCCAGTAGCTCACCACTGGTGAGGTGGTGGCCTCTGTGACCTGTGAGCTTTCTGTGGGAAGGGATGTCTTACTGCTCGGAGGAGGAACCTCCCCGCAGCTCCTGCAAGCAGGTTGAGAAGTGTAGCAAGTTGATTGGAAGGGATAATGTCAAGAAGGATGCTGAAGAGGGACAGATACTGTGAACTTCTCATGACCTACACAAAAGGGAAAGAAGGCTGAAGGTCTAAAGGATGCAGTGAGGTGGAAAGAGGTGAAAGGACACTAGGGTGGAAAGACGAGAGGGACCTTGGGTGCCTGGGGTGGATCTCCCAGGTCAGGTGGGTAGAAACAGGACAAGAGAGCAAATTGGTGTGGACAGGACCAAAGGTTGCACCAAGTTTTACGCATTTGGATACAAAACACTGAGACTGTACTTGAATATTTATTCCTACCTGAAGGGATCTTCTTATTCTCCTGTTACAAATGTAATTTTGTGCATTAGATGGGAATCAAGCCTGAACTCATTATATGGATTAATTTGGGATTTATTTTTTTCTGTTATATATATGTTGATTTGTTAAGAATCGTACTGGGGCCAGGGCGTAAGTTCTTGTTGCAGAATTTGGAAGGTAAATAATAATAAATAAAACAATAATAAATCTGTGCGGGTGTGGAAAAGGTTAGTTTTTGAAGCTGAAAGTGCATGTTATCCAGTAGATTTGCATAGCCTCTTCATGTAAACAAAAAAAATATTAAAAACCAAAATAAATACATGGCAGATTAAACTGGGTGAAGAAGGACTCATTTTCCTTTTCAAATGGTAGACATTTTTAGAGAAGAGAAAGGAGGTCTTTAAAAGAAGCCTTTGAATTTTCATCAGATAACTTCAGGAGAATGAGGGGTGAGGCACTAAGTCCAGCTATTTTGGTTTTTGCTCATTTTGTTAACTTATCTGTTCCTTATCCTGTTCTAGTCAATTGATCTTGCCCGTTTGAAGGACAACCAAGATGTCAACAGGAGGATTATGGCTGCGTGTCACCTGGCTCTGTTGGATGCCCCAGTTTTGAAATGTATCATCATTGCTAAAGCAGATCAGTCCCCTTCTGTCCCCCCTCCCCGGGCTCTGCTAGTACGTAGGATTTACTGACATTTTACACCACTCGTACTTTTGACTTTTGGATGCTTTGACAAATACATCTCTTCTGTCTGAAGTAGGACCAAGTGCTAACAACTTCATTTTGAAGGTGAAAGTCATTCAGGCAATCCTTTTTTTTTAATTGCAATATAGTTTTATGTAGTGGTAGAGGGTTTGTGTTTCATTTAGTACTAGTGATTTGGTTTTTGCTGTCGAAAGTGTAGCAAAGGAAGCTGCATTTTGTTTTCCAATGAGTTCATTTGTTGTACAAACAAGTAGATGAGCTCAGCATTGCATGAATTTGAGGTACTCGGGCAGAAGGGAATATATGGAAGCTTCCTATGGATACTGATGTGATGCTGATGCTTGCTACCTTAGAACATCTGCTGGTAATGTTTTTTTGTTGAATTTTTTTTGGGGGGGAGCCTTCTATCCAAACCTTTTACTATTGATCACAGAATCACAGAATGATCAAGGTTGGAAAAGACCTCCAAGATCATCAAGTCCAACCATCCACCTAATGCTATCGTGACCCCTAAACACCCCCAGTGTCCACCTGGGCAGTCTGTTCTCATGCCTCACCACTCTTTCAAGTATAGAATTTTTTCCTAATGCCTAATCTAAACCTCCCCTGGTACAATTTAAGCCCATTACCTCTTGTCCTGTTGATAACTGCTTGGGAGAAAAGACCCAACACCCATCCCACTACAACCTCCTTTCAGGTAGCTGTAGAGAGCAATAAGGTCTCCCCTCAGCCTCCTCTTCTCCAAACTAAACAACCCCAGTTCCCTCAGCCACTCCTCATAACACACGTTCTCCAGACCCCTCACCAGCTTAGTTGCTCTTCTCAGGACCTGTTCCAGCACCTCATTGTCTGTCTTATATTGCAGTGTCCAAAACTGAACCCAGTACTCGAGGTGTGGCCAAACCAGTGCTGAGTACAGGGGCACGATCACTTCCCTGCTCCTGCTGGACACACTGGTTTTGATCCAGGCCAGGATGCCCTTGGCCTTCTTGGCCACCTGAGCACACTGGTGGCTCATGCTTAGCTGACCATCCACCAGCACTCCCAGGTCCTTTTCCACGGGGCAACTTTCCACCCACTCTGCCCCAAGCCTGTAGTGTCGTATGTGGTTGTTGTGACCGAAGCACAGGACACAGCACTTAGAGAATCATAGAATGTTAGAGGTTGGAAGGATCCTCTGGAGATCGAGTCTGACCCCCCCTGCCACTGCAGAAACATCAAGGGCATGAAATCCTGAAGAAAAGATCCACTTATGGATGCTCCATCACTGGATGTGTTTATGTCCGGGTTGGATGGGGCTTTGAGCAACCTGGTCTAGTGGCAGGTGTCCCTGCCTATGGTAGGGGAATTGGAACTAGATGATCTTTAAGGTCCCTTCTAACCCAAACCATTCCATGATTCTAAGAAGGATTGGAGCTTGGTGCTGCCTTGTTCCTAGGGCCATCTGGGACCCCAGCATTTTCTGCAAGCTCCTCATTTGGTGGGTTAGGGTCTGTAAGTCTGTCTCAAAAGGTGCTGTTCTTGATGCTGATTTCGCTTGTTGTTTTCACATTTAAAGAAAGAGAACAGGTACACTCTGTTAAGGGGAACCCCATAAAGCCTCCAAAACATCTTCACATACTAGTGTGACAGTGTCACTGTGTTGGATAGATAACAGGACGTATTGTAAAGGTTGGGAGGGAAGTCAGGGGGTGAGATGTCCAAAGCAGACCTGAAAACAGAGCTCAGGGGTGATGGAGAAGCTCGCGGTGACTGTGTAGTTGAGAAGAAGTAGGTAAAAGAAAAAAGTACAAGCAATTATGTTGTCCACTTGTCAAGCTAATTTCAGTACTAGGCTTTTAAAAGATTTTCTGCTTTATTGCAGTGTTGGATTTTGGAGTGCAGAGATTTGCAGTTGCACTAGCAAACCCTGCTTGAACGGTGTGCCTGTCGCCTTGCAGGGAGGCTGAAATATTTGAATTGGAGTTCTCGTTCCTGACATTGTTATTGCCATTTTCCTCCCTCTTCCTGTATGGGCAATTGAAAATAAACAACTTCATAAATTCCTGAAAGGAATTAGCAGTGGAAACCCAGGGGACTTACTCTCAAAGAAAACAATGATTGGCTTTTCCTTTCCAAATTTCATCCCAGTGCGAAATGTGCACACAGCCACTCATCTCCAGTTGCAGCACCGCTGTTAAATTGAATGTGTGAGGTTTTTGGGTTTGGCTGTGTTTCTTTTGGTTGTTTGTATTTTGTTGTTTGTTTTGGGTTTGTTTGGGTTTATTTTTGTTTGTTTTGTTTTGTTTTTACTAGCTCTGTTCACTCTCCAGCCCACTATTGTGGTGTTAAGCTGAAAAGTGATCGTTTGGTGTTCATCCTCCTGCTCACTTTTTGAAGGTTTTTGCCTGTACATAGCTGAGAAGGTTAAGAACTTCAGTTCTTTGCTTTAATTCATTTGTTGCTATCTCATTTTATAACTAGCTATATTGTATGTAACACAGCTTTTCATGGTAGCAAAACCAGTTGGATCATAAGCTCAAGGCTGTAACTGCAAAGTGGGAGGAGCAGCGGATAGATTAATTACTAGCTTTCATCAGTTAAGGTAGAAAAGTTTGCCAGCAGGTTTCAGAGCCATTCCGGGGAGCAAGCTGGACACTTCCACCAGCGTGTTTGGGACATGCACCACTTCAGCTGCCTGCTCTGCAGAGGACTTGTCTGTGATAGAGTTGGCTCAGAGAAAATTCTCTGCCCGCGCAGGTATCTGCGGCCGCTTAGCTTAGTGCCAAGCCTGGATCCTTCTCAGGTTAACACCTGAACTTTGCACACTGGGACATTTTTCTTCCTTCCTCTAAATAAAAAAAAAAAGAAAAGGGGAAAAAAAACCCAACCCACACCTGTAACGCTGGGTGTGTTCGAGCAAGTATGTCCTTGGAAGTGGTAAGTTTGCTTTATTTTCCATACGTTCTGCTTGCAGAATTTGCTATTAACGCTTTGCGTTTCGGGATAACGAACGTGATTGGCAGCACAGATTTAAAAGTTGTGACTGCAGTGTGACTTTTAGCTTTTATTTAATATTTAGTGTAAACTCTAAGGCTGAGAGTTGTTTGCACAGTAAAAAGGGTTGGGTCTGGTTTAGCTTATTTACCCTCATGTAGTGTACGGAGAAGCTTAGCAGCTGCAGCCAACCGTGGGGCTTGCATGAAGAGTTTCTTTTTAAAAGGGTGATTTGTTTTTAGGGGTTACTTTCTTGTTCAACTTCCTCATCGATGTAAATAAGACAAAACCCAAGCCCCTTTCCTTCCCTAAAAGCCTCTCCTAGACCAAATCTTCAAAGTATTAGCACGGCTGACCTGCCTTCTTAAGGCTGTGTCTTTGCTGCCTCCTTCCTGTCTTCTTGCCAGTGGGATGCTGTTAAGCACTGGGAACTGGGGAGAGAAGTTTTGTCTGAAAGCTCCTTCAAGCATCGCATCTTCCGTCATTCCTTTTCAAAAATAGCAAACTGACCTCGCCCAGAACTTTAAACAGGAATTATGGAGTTGGAAGGGATTGTGGGTGAGACAGTGTCCCTCTCTCTCCAAGTCGATCTTAATTCTAACCAAGTCACAATTAAACAGCATAGTAATATTAATTAAAAGCAAACGAATGGATTAATTCCTGTAAGCTTCTAAACAATAAAAAAAAAGGCTAGGATAAGCCTTATAGGATAAGCCATTTGCATTTAGTTGGAAGTAATTAGAATATCTTTATAGAATGGCATAAAACACATAACTGTTTCCAGAACCTGGGGCTTTGTTCCTCTGGTAGGTGTTCTGTTTGGATTCTTTGCATCCAAGTAAGGCTTGAAGAAAATCAGATATTCAGTAAGTTGTCAATCCTATCAGTCAAATGATATTTTGGTCCACACTGCTGTTTCCTTTGCTTTATTGCTGTGCAGAGGAAACTCTCATTGCTGTGGGGTGCGTAGGGAGGGGAGATTGAGGAGCTCAGAGGTGGCCTTGCCTTCCCAGCAGAGCAGAAGGTGATGCTTGCCTTGAAGCTGACAGTTCTTGTTTTTCAGAAGCAAAGGTACCTTGAGAGATTGAAAGGCATGTGAAGTAATTTTGGTTTCAGCGCTGGGTTTGTGAGAGAAATGATGGGTGGAAGGTGGCCCTTTGTCTCCTTGCATGAGTGAAGCTGAGTGTTCAGGATGGTGCTTGCAGACCCGTTGCCAATGTGGTGCTGCCATCCGTTGCTCCTCCTGATTTTTCTTCTGGCTTTGGAGAAAATAGTGCCACTGGAGAGTGTGTTACCTGGGGGTGCCACGTGGCTTTGCCCGATCCGCTCTTTCTAGTACCATCCATCTGCGTGTGTCTGGGACGTGTGAGAATGGTGATAACGATGCCTGTGGGGTGAGATGGGTCTCTGCTAGCCAGTTATTTTGACCCAAATAAACAAGGAAACGGGTTTCATCCAACCAGAATGTCAGGAGAAATGGCTTACTTATGATGAGGGAAACATTGTTTCTAAAACTAATACTTAAAAAAAATACCAAACTGGTGAAAACAGTGGCAAAACCAGCCAATGACACTGATCTATGGGCATATAGTCATATATGTGAGTTTTCTCTGGGGCTCAGAGCTCATCATGGATGATGATGATGATGATTATTGTTATTCTTATTATTCCTGTGACTTTTGCAAGCAGATCACTGGATTGACTGCTTGGGTTTCTACTTTGCCAGCAGAGCTACGCGTGGGCTCCCACGTGCCAGGTTGTCTTTTTGTATCTTCACTATATCCACACTGGGATTTTATTGCGTTATTGGTGTCGGGTGGGGATGGGTGAATTGTTTCATGTTCCAGGTTATACGTACAGGTACATTGATTCTAAAGATACAGCATGAGAAAGTTACGTGGCTGTACAAATCAGTTATCTTCATAGAATATTAGATCTGAAATGTCACAAGTGCTTTCCTCAAAAGTTAACTAAGTGCAGGAAAATTGGTGAAATGATGTGGCCCCTTCCCTGTTCTAGATGAGCACCCATGCTTTAAAATGTTTATTTAAAAAAAAAAAAAAAAAGGAAATCACTTGTCAAGAAGGTTTCAGTTTGCATTTAAAAGTTGTTGTTTCACTGTAAGAGTAAAAATCTGTAGCATCATGAAGTCTTTCATGGCTGAAAGGAAACAGAAAATGAAGAAAACAGGGACGCTTCTTTTAATATTTAGTATTTTAAAATATATTAATATAATCTGTATTTTAAAATACTGTGCTGCCAAGAGCTTGAGAGAAATGGAAAGAACTCCTAAATTTTGCTTCAGTGACAGTACTGATGTAGAAGGGAACTTGAGGTACTGTTCTGAAGGATAGCAGGATAAAATGTGATTAATGACTTGTGTGAATCCTGCTTAAAATTATAATTATTCTCTCTGATCTGAGTTATTCAAGTATCTTGACAGAGCCTGGAACAGGCTGCCCAGAGAGGTTGTGGAGTCTCCTTCTCTGGAGACTTTCAAACCCCACCTGGATCTGTTCCTGTGTGACCTGCTCTAGGTGATCCTGCTCTGGCAGGGGGGTTGGACTAGATGACCTTTCAAGGTCCCTTACAACCCCTAACATTCTGTGGTTCAGAGCTTCTTCTCCAAGCACTGGTGCAAGGTAATTCTTCTCTGGAAGCTTCCAAACAGGGTGTGTTCCATCAGATGGTGTTTGCTCCCATCCTTGAGTAAACTCCACAAGGCATCAGCAGCTGGCCAATATCGACTGGACGTGCTCAGAAAACTTACTCGGGTTTAAACCTCCACTGTATACAGAAGTCTAAAATACAGCCATAAATATGTACTCTGGAATTAACCTATGTAGGAACACCAAAAAGGTCAGTTATCCAGATGCTGTAGCATGTAATGTTTGTTCTGTCCTGGGAGGCTGTGGCTGTGCATTCCAGTGATGTATTTTTAGCACTTACCCATATGTCTAATAAATCAACGTGTGTGTACACCCAACACAGTTAATATTAAATCTGTTCTTCTGTTTTGGTTTCTTTTTTTTTATGAGGTTGAATGAGTAGTGTGCTTGTGAACTTGAAAGTTACACCTGTGTGAGGCTAACTCACCTCAAAATGTTTTCACCACTTCTGATTTGTTCATTTTCTTTTGGTTTTTTTTTTACTTTAATTTTTTTCTTAGGGGTCATTGTTTTGGAAGGGGAAAGTCACCTCTCCTCTACTGTAGCATTTTCAGTATTCAATTTCTTTTCAAACGTGTTTTTTCATTCTTTGAACACTGGCTTCTATCTAATGCCACGATCTCAGAGTTAGATGTGGTAAATGTTTTCTAGGCATAACAAGCGTTTGAGATGCTTTTCACTTCCTAAAAATGTTCTTTTGGTGTATGTATGTATGTGGGTTTGGTAGCTTTGGACTTGGTGTAATAAGCTCTCAAACCATTAGAATCTCATGATGATGGGCAGTTGCCATGTCACCTTCCTGCTTCCAAAACAGGACCAGAAAACATGACACGTTTTCAGGTAAAAATGTTAGTTGTGATTCTTTTATTAAAATTTATTTTTTTTTAACCTCTTTTAATCTCCATTGAGATATTCCCAGATTTCTATTTTTAGCCTTTATTTGGCAAACCTTGTAAGCATTTAGTTCTGCACATTGGGCAAGAGTTGTGATGGGACGTAGATGTGGCAATGTTTTAACTTGCTTTAACCTCTGTGCAGAGGTGGCCATGAGTGAAGTGCTGGAGGTTTTACAGGGAGTGGAAGGAGATGGGTGCCCTGGAAAAGGAATGCATGGAAGAAGAAAGCTAGGTTGAGTATAACAGCAGATGCAGGAAGGCAGGATGATGGTGAGGAGCATCAAGGGATGTTCTGAGTTACACATCAAAGTGGACCTGTAGTAGGTTAATGGATCGCATGGTTCTCTGGACTAGCAATAGAGGCACTTAACTGGGAGAAGGGAAACCAGTGCATCTTCCTGTCTTCCCTTGTGATAAAACACCATGTGCTGTGGGAGCTGGATCTACATCTTGCCCTTTGCCACGTGTGATTCTTGGTTTCACTGATCTAAAGCACTGTTTTGTGACTGGGGTTTGACAGGACGTTAACTGTTAGTCTATAAAACAATTACCAGAAATACAATTGAATTTTCATACGTATAAGCAAGTAGAATAGAAATGCAATTAACACTTTAAGATTTATTATTATTATTAATATTAATATTATTAGTAGTAGTTTTTATCTGTCTGTGAATGTGGCAGCACCAGAAAACATTATTTAGATGTTATTTTTAGAGGTATTTTAAGCCTAACATTTTTTTCTTAATTGTCTGGGAAACACAGACATAAACATCTGTGTTTCTTTTAGTTACTCATGTTAATTTAGGATCTTTGCTCCACTGCTGGTAGGCCTGGTTATCTGACTCCTGTGCTTTTCTGCATCTGGGCTTTTGTCCTTATTGAAAGCAAATGGAAAGAGTCTTTTAACACCCACAAAATCTTCCTAATATCTTCTATTGACATTACATTTTAGATCTCTTCTATTTTGCAAATATTAACAAGATCAGAATCTGCTTTGACACTTCTTTGGCAGAAGCTCTAGAGGTGTCCAGTTCTCCACAATAAAAATGAATTGATGCATATTAAAAAAAATGTTGCCTGTATAATTATATATACACATGAAAAAAAAATCTGTATCAAGATCTGAAATTCCAAGCCTACTTCTACATTCCCTCTGTAGAGATGAATTTTCCTTATTTAGGAAAGTCCAATTCTTTTCTTCTTCTTCACCTTCAAATACTATGTTTATTCAGTGGCTTGAGTTTTAGCCTGTAAGTCTGAAGTGACTCGGTAATTTTTTAGTACTTTGCAGAGATCCTGCTTGTTCCATGTGTTATGAATTGTGAGAAGAAAAGTGATACCCTGCCTGACTGAGGGTACCTTTCTTCCTAACAGGGAGGTGGCATATGCTCTATATTTAGCACAGGTTATAAAATATGTGAAAATATTAGTAGCTTCATGCTGAGTGCCATCATGTGGGTGTGATTTAATAGAAGGAAATGCTGGGGTTCTGTCTGTAAACTGGAGGAGTGTGAGCCTGGCTTGAGTCACCACTTCTGTGGCTAATTATATTTTATTCTTGGGGGGAAAAAGTCAGAAATTGTGATTGGAATCCGCAGCGGGCGCAGCTATTAATAATGCAACTTCCTGAAAATATTTCTTCAACCAGTTATGAAACTGCTCTGCAGAGACTCCACGGATGTCTTCTGGTATCTCTTGATGGTGGAGAAGTTTAACTACCAGGACTCTGCATCCTTGCCTTCTATCTTACATTTGAAGGACACGAGAAGTTCAGCTGCAAATGGACAGCTCTGTGTAAACTCTTAGAAGAAGCTTTTAGGGGAATTTCCAGAGCCATGCTCTGGAAATGGATTTGATGGATGTGATGGATTTGAGTGATGTGATGTGTTGAGGAACTACAGCAACAGTTGCTCCCATGGCAGTGTGTGCCTGTAAAACTGCTGCTGCGTCGCTGAAGACTGCTGGGGATTGCTGTCAGCTGGAAACTTGAGTCCAATCTTAGTCTGGAACAGAAATCCCTTTGACTGGGTACAGAAAGAAGTCAGAATATGAAGAAGTTTCAGTTTGGCAAAGTTGAGGAGTGATGCTGCCTTACCGTTGGTTCAGCCTGATCGTGGCTCAGCACTTAAAAAATACACCCAGTGATTTACTGCTAAACAGTCCCTATTTTGGCCATAAATTAAACCAGAAAAAAAAAAAAATCAACCCATGACACACGTTAAACTCTCTAGGAGTCATTTCTCTTACAAAACAAAGGTTATCAAGTTTGTCCATTCTTCAGATGGTAACTGCTTTCATCTTTAAAGTGATTTGTTTCTGTTTTCAAGAATAATGTTTAATCTTTTGAGGAGCTGGGGGCAGCTTGTGACCTCTCCCAGCCGAGCTCTCCTGTTGGGAGGCGGAACCTGCTCGGACCTGCTGAACGCTCCAGGGAAAGAGCTCACGAGCTTCTCAGCTATTTTGGTTTATAAATTGTCTTGATCTGTCCCTTTAGTTTCTGGCAGGTGTGACAAAGGAATGGGGCAGATAGGAATAACTGCAAATTATTCATCATGCTTTCTTTGATTTTTATTCAATATTTTGCCTGCCTGGTGCTGTAACTGAGACTGTAAAGGTGAGAGGTAATGGGTGCTTAAATAATTAGCTGCATGAAGATTGTTGTGTTCCAGGAACCACAGTGTTTCACTGTGCTTGAACAGATTATGGCTCACAATATCTCCATCTCTGTGCAGCTGTACAGATTTTTATATGTATTTATATCAACTCTAACACATTCTTTTTCAGTGATGGGGTTTTGCAGGCTATGAGGGAAAGAGAGAGATTTGTATAAACAAAACGCCTGCCTGTAGATTTAGCAGAAGCTTCCAGTCCCTCCCTCTCCCTTAACATAAGTGTCGGGTTCAATTCTGACTTCCTTATTTTCTGCCCAGTAAAATATGAATCATGAACTTAATTTGCCAGTCCATGGGTTCTTTATTGCTGTTCTGTTGGGGAAGAAAAGAGATGAGAAAGGGGGAAGTAAAGCGATGAGATAATCTCATGTGAAGGCTCAGACGTTTGCTTTTGTGTATTCTTCATCTTAACCTCTTTAGAGGTTGAGACCACTTTCTGCTGGGACCATTTTCTGCTGCTTGAGATCTTGTTGCTAACATACTCAGCCAATAACTGAAATGCAAATTGCTTTTGTACAAGCTGGTATTTCGTAGCTTTTATTTACGCGTGAAGAATGTAGCTAAGGATTTAGCTTTGCTGGATAATGAATTTATTATGCCCTGTAATTCAGGAACAGAGTTCATATTTATAACCATCTATTCCTTATGCCCTTTCAGACGATCTGACCTGCTTTCCTGATCTCCAATGCCCCACTAATTTTAGTTCTCTTTGCTTCTGGCGAGGGAAGTGGGGAGGATCCTGCTGCCCCCGCTGGAGTGAAGTGTGGGCAAGCGGCTGATGGTGGGAGGGCTGCTGGCCCGCTCGCTTCAAAACTAGGTCAGGACTGCCTGCTTATTTGCTTATTTTAATAAACATCAGGAGGATATAGATTAATTTAGATGCGTTAGATTTTTGTCCGTGGATAAAGAGGAGGAATTCTCGGTTCATGTGCTGCCGTACCTCTTAAGTGCTTTGGAGATTTTTCTATATAGCTGTTGAACTGTGCCGGGTGCAATTAAAACAGCCCCTTTAGATCACCCCAGTCCTTTATTTTTTTTTTGCTGTTGAGTTTGATTTACATGCCTATTTGCATATCAGCCCGCAGCAACTTCAGCAGATTTTGTGTAAGTGTTGTAAAACAGTGGGGATCATGAAAACTTCAAACATTTATGACTAGTGCTGTGTTCTGCAGCAGAAAGAGCGGGTGGTTACTTCTCAGTTGAGTGTGTGTTTTAGGCCAGGAGGACAGCCTGTATTGACCTTCTACTGCCAAGTCATAAATGCATGAAATCTGTGTTGCTAATGGAAACGCTGACAAGCCTTTGACTGCAGCTGACTGGCACAACAAAAATGTTGAAATTTCCAGCTGCAGTTAATGTCAGATTTTCATTCTGTTTTTGCTGGCTGGCATCTGGTGGTGGCCTTATCTCAGAACGAGCTGAAGCGTCCTGGAGGTATTTTGTTGCTATTGTCACAGCACAGGCTCTCTCTGTGCATTTGGATATATGAGGCTGACTTAAAAACCAACAAAACCAAATTAAAATGGCTCGCTTGTTGTGAAGCCAAAGAATAGGAGGCTGTGGTTATAGTAACACTTGGGAGATGAGACCCGTGGGCTGCTCATTTTCCAGCTGCTGAATTTCAGGGCAGCTGTTCAGACAGAGATTTAAGAATTACAGACTCATACTAACATTTAATATTAATTGCTGCCATTATTAAGATTATTAATGGGGCACATATTAATGCTTGCATCAGTTAGTGTCAGTTTTCAGAGATCCAAACGTGTCGCATTTAGAAATGATTTCCTTTGTAAAATCTTAACATGTCCAAAAGGTCAGAGAGTCATAGTGGTGATGCTCAGGGTGAAATGGCTGCAGTGGTGACAGGTACGTCCGTGGGAGGTTCCTGATGGGTGCTTTTGAAAATGAATCTTGGAGCAGTTCCCTCCTTGCAGAGAATTGTTGTGACACACAGATCTGTGGTTTAGTGGACCGCATGCGGCTCTGGAGACCAGGGATTCCTGAATTTGCTTTAGCTTGGTTTGGTTTTCATGTGGTTTCTAATGCCCTAAGGAAGGGTAATTAATGGTGCAGTTCCTCTTTAACAAGAAAGAAAAAAACCCAGTGCTTGCTTTGCAAGGGTGTTCCAAAGGGTAGTAGGTTTAATATGGAAAACAGTTTATCATAGATTCGTAGAATGCTAGGGGTTGGAAAGGACCTCTGGAGATCATTGGGTCCAAGCCCCCTTCCAGAGCAGGGTCACCCAGAGCAGGCCACAGAGGAACAGATCCAGGTGGGTCTTGAAAGTCTCCAGAGAAGGAGACTCCACAGCCTCTCTGGGCAGTCTATTCCAGGCTCTGTCACTCTCACAGGGAAGAAGTTTTTCCTCATGTTGAGGTGGAACTTCCCGTGTTTCACCTTGCTACCATTACCTCTTGTTCTATCCCAGGGCACCACTGAAAAGAGACTGGTGCTTTCCACTTGACACCCACCCTGCAGAGATTTGTAAACATTCCTAAGATCCCCTCTCAGTCTTCTCTCCTCCAGGCTAAACAGCCTCAGGTCTCTCAGCCTTTCCTCATAAGAGAGATGTTCCAGTCCCTTCATCATCTTTGTAGCCTCTGCTGGACTCTCTCTAGTATTTCCCTGTCCATCTTGAACTGGGGAGACCAGGACTGAACACAGTACTCCAGACGTGGTCTCACTTACCCACACACTGCTTCCTAACCCCTTCTTTAGGTCTGTGCCGAAACGCAGAGTGTCACTGCCTGCTGCAGCAGCGGACACTTGTGTGGAGTGTTTTTCCTCTCCTTGTTGCAGAGCAGCTCCGTGTGAGGCTACAGGCACAGCGTGCTTTCTGATACACGAAGCAAGACATCCCTGTTGAGACTCTGATTCAAGCACGGCTGGGGTCAGTCCATTGCCTGCGTCCACTCATTGGAAACGTGATGGGGTTTGCAGCTCTCTGCTCCTGTTTTTGTCCCGTGGTCACCTTGATCTTTTCCTTGCATCTTCTTTCCTTTTGTGCATCTTAGCTCAGGACAGTTTATTTAAGTGTTCAATTTTCACATCTTAGCTGTATTAGCAGGGTTTGATGGTACCAGTCTCTCCCAGTGTCCTCTTGTTCTTCCTGGTTTCCTCTGATGAAATACCTCTTTAAGAAATCCTTTGCCTTTGAATATGAGTGCAAGATTTTTTCATGTAACGACTGCTCACAGAATTATTTCAAATGTTATTTTTAAATCTAATTCCCCTATATATTTGCTACCTGTCACCACTTCAATTACCGACTCGAGGCTGGCAGGAAGAGTCACTCAAGCATTCCTCCTTTCCTTTTTGGGTCTAGGGTCTTTGATCTTCTAACGGTCCCAGCTTTTCTCTCCAATTGTTTGCTGTTGTTTGTAACCTATCAGTTTCTTCGCTGCCTGAGATGTCTGAAAAGTAAAATGTCTCTTTACTTCAAATCACTGCTAAAGGTCATCCCTGCCTCACAGAGTGCTCTGGCATTTGGAAGTGTAGAGCTTTTGTTGGGGTGGTTGTTTTTTTTTTTGGTGGGTTTTTGTTGTGTTTGGTTTTTGTTTTGTTTCTTTGGGAGTATGTGTGAGATGTTTTTGACCAGACTGCATGAGTTTGTCTTCCTCATTTCCCTTCTGCATCTCTGTGCTTTTCACAAAGTTGCTGGAGCGGGTCCAGAGGAGAGGAACAAGGCTGGGGAAGGGACTGGAAGGAAAGTCTGATGAGGAGAGGCTGAGGGAGCTGGGGTTGTTCAGCCTGGAGAAGAGGAGACTCAGGGGGGACCTTGTTGCTCTCTACAACACCCTGAAGGGAGGTTGCAGTCAGGTGGGGGTCGGGATCTTCTCCCAGGCAACCAGTGACAGGAGAGAGGACATGGCCTGAAGCTGCAGCAGGGGAGGTTTAGTTTGGATATCAAGAATCACTTCCTGACAGAGAGTCCATTGGGATGGACTGCCCAGGGAGGTGGTGGGGTCACTGTCCCTGGATGTGGCACTTAGTGCCATGGTCTAGCCGATGTGGTGGTGTTAGGTCATAGCCTGGACTTGATGATCTCGGAAGTCTTTTCCAGCCTCAGTAATTCTGTGATTCTGTAACTGAATAGCAAAAGATTATCAATTTAAAAATCCAGCGACAGAACCACTCTAAGCAAGTTTTCAGGTGCCAGTAGCCTTTTTTCAGTTGAGCAGAATGGCCTCGTTGGTAAGGCAGGTTGCAAAGTGCTGCTGTAGTCAAATTTAATTCTTCATAATTTATCAAACTTGCAAGTAACTGCCCAAAAACCACCTATAACACTGAGAATGACAACGATTTTGAAATGAGAAATGTCTACTCAAGCCAGAGGCAGACACGATGCTGTGCTATTCTGAAGTTTTGGGACTTTTTTTTTTGACTTTGAAGATGGGATCTCAGCAAAGCTAAGATCTCCAAAGCAGAAGT
The DNA here is from genome assembly GCA_025345505.1 of Todiramphus chloris collaris. NCBI lineage: Eukaryota > Metazoa > Chordata > Aves > Coraciiformes > Alcedinidae > Todiramphus > Todiramphus chloris. The sequence continues at coordinate 5,126,242 of JANVCC010000018.1, forward strand.
CCTAGCAGATGAAGGAGAGTAACAGCAGGAGCTACTTGCCTGCTTTCTGAAAAGCCTCTATGTAATGTAGATGAATGGGAGGAAAAATTGTGCTGTCAGTAGTCTTGCTTATTCTACTTGCTCTGCTCTTTTGGGAAGTAGGAAGGTGCTTTGGACTGGTTAACTTGAGGTTCGTAGTATCTTTGAAAGCATCAGTAGCAACTGGCACAAAGCAACCTGGGGGTCCTGATCAACAAGTGACTGAATATGAGCCAGCCGTGTGCCTAGGTGGCCGAGAAGGCCAATGGCATCCTGGCTTGTGTTAGAAACAGTGTGGCCAGCAGGACCAGGGAGGTGATTGTCCCTCTGTACTCAGCATTGGTGAGGCCACACATTAAGTACTGGGTTCAGTTTTGGGCACTTCAATACAAGAAAGACATCGAGGTGCTGGAGCAGGTCCAGAGGAGAGCAAGTAAACTGGTGAAGGGCCTGGAGAACAAGTCCTCTGAGGGGTGACTGAGGGAACTGGGGCTATTTAGTCTGAAGCAAAGGAGGCTGAGGGGAGACCTTATCACTCCCTACAGCTGCCTGGAAGAAGGTTGGAGAGAGGTAGGCACTGGTCTCTTCTCACAAGTCACTGGTGACAGAACAAGAGGGAATGGCCTCAAGCTGCACCAGGGGAGGTTTAAACTGGACATTAGGAAACATTTTTTCACTGGAAGGGTTGTGAGGCACCAGATAGGTCCTGGAGAATATATTTCTCATATTCTTGGCTTTTCTTCAATGCATAGGTTTTGTTGTTTTAAAGGTCATGTTGCCAGAGTTCACATGACACTAGAAAGTGTATATATTGCCAAAATTGTTTCCAAATGCTATTAAGTATTTTATTGGAGCTACAGCTGCAATAACTATTGGAGTTGTTAACCAGTGGCTATGGACGGTGGATGAAAGAATTGTTCTGAAGTGGATCACAAAAAGCTGCAAACCTTCCTCAGCACACTGTAATGCTGTGGTGGTAGGAAAGCTGATGGGCTTTGAGGGTCTGGCTAAGCACACTGTCATGTGATTCGGTGGATATAAAATACTTGGGTTTGGAGAAAGTCTTTGATAAAGTTCTCCATCAAGTTATTAAAGGAATGAAATTGCTGTGAGATTGAAAGAAAAATTCTTTTATGGATTGGAAGATACTTTAAGAAGCAAAGGACTTATCAGTGACTTGTCAGGATAGAGAAGAGCTAGCGATGGGTTAACCAAGGAGCTGATTGTGGTACCAGATTTGTTCAGCATCTCTGGTCATCTGGAGAGATGATGTAACAGCTGACATTCCCATTTTGTGAGTGCTGTTAAACTCTCTTACATATTTCAATGCCATGCTGGTGGCAAGGAACTGAGTGGGCAAAAAGGGGTGTTAGATGAACTCAGAGGTAGGTAAATTCCAAGTAATGTGTATAAAAAAAAGTTAAGTCAAAGTTTTGGGGATTTTTTTTACTAAGAAAAGGTAATTGTGCCTCCCTAGATGGAACTCCCAGTTGAGAGTTGAGCATCAGCTCATGAATTTCTTGTATTAACACTTTAAGTTCTCCGAAATCTGCAGCTCCTGGTGCAGTGACAGCCCAAAATATGGGCAGGATGTCAGATGTCATTGGATCTGTTGAGACCAGTGTGGGGACAAGCAGCTATATGTTTAAGAGGATGGGGCAGCTGCCTGGCTGACAATACTGGGGCTTTTCAGTTGGGAAGATAAAGCCAAGGGGTGAAGTGAACAAGGTTTATACAGCCATGGAGGTAGGGATAAATTAAAGACAGTGGTGGGGAGCAGGCACTGGGACTGACACTGTGTGTCAGCTTGAAGCAGATGAGAGAGAGGAGCTTCTTTACACGACAGAGTAAATATCTGGTGTCTATCCCCAAGGAAGTGGTGGAGGAAGATAGGACCATGGATGCAGAAAGGGATAAGACAGCTTCATCTGCAGCCGTGAGAGGGGAATGGATGTTCTCCCTAATGAAACCCTTATGGGTGTTCTGGGAATGGGGGATGATCTGGGTTGCAGGCTAATTCTCTAAAGAGCATCTGGGATGGCAGTTGCTGGGAGCTGTGTTCTGCACTAGATGGACTATTGATCTGTCTTAATGGGTTTCTTCTTGTGCAAAGTGATGATTTCCTTCTTTCAGAGTATCTGTTCTCTGGTGGAGTCTCATTTAATGATCTGATGCAGTAGAGTAACTGCTGAGTACCTGCCCTTTTCTGTGAAGAACTGATCCTTTCTTGTTTATAGGCTCCTTAGCCTTGATTGACACATTCAATTCAAAAGGTAACACCTTAAACTTGGGAAGACAGAAAGGTGGGAGAAAATGTGCAGAAAAATGATGTCCCTGTTGCTTTCCTCCTACACCTTTCCCCTCACTTCCTCCTGCTCTCTCGTATCTCACATTCTTTTCCACTCATGTCTTTCAGCAGTACAATTGCATCTGGTCTGTAAATAACCTTTGAGCTTTCTGAGGCAGACATGATCACCTAGTACAGTTTTTATATACTAAAATATTTTCTTTAGTGCTCTACCCTATGGGTCTGTAATTGAAGTAATATTTATATTGGAAAAAAAAAAATGTTTTCAAATATGAGCTGTGACTTAAGGGCTGTAATATGGGGCTCCTGAACTCAAAGCTACTTCTCTTAGGGTAGACAGCTAAAATACTGCCTTTTTTTCTGAATCTTTCCAGCACATCAGCTTATCTGATTACTAGCATGATTGTATGGAAGGGTCAAGTTTATTAAGGCCTTTAGGATGTTTAGGTGAAGGGTGCCATGATTTTTGAGTATGACACATCATTACACACCAAATGGTAAGTACCTGGAATCTGTGAAGTCTGTTGAGCCTCTGCCTAAAACCACTGACCTCTTGAGTGATTGCAATGGCCTCTCAGTCTTTTAAATCTCTTGTTTCAGGAAGTTAAGAAGGATGTAGAGCCCAAGGATGATGCCATACCTGTCAGGAGGGAGAAATCTGGCAACGTAGCCAGTCTTGTGCAGCGTATGAGCAGCTATGGGCTTCCAGCAGGAGGATTTCAGCCTCATCCCCCATCCAAAGGCTTCAAGAAGAGTATGTAGTCTTTCCAAGTCCTTCAATTGCGTAAGCTGCTGATGTACCTTTTTTATTTTTTTTTAATAAACATGAATTATTTAATGTCTGACTGAGTGTTAAGGTTGTATGGAAAAACTAGAGATATAGGAGGAAAACTTTAATTCTAAGCCAAATTCAGCCCCTGGATGCTTGGGCAGAAAGCTTATATCTAATTCTTGACAAGAACAATAGGGATGAATTTTCCTGGGAATAGGATTTAGACTCCTTCCAGATTCCAGAGAGTTGCTCTGTAACTTCATGTGAGCTGCTTGTTGTATTGTCAGGTTCCTGAATTAGAACTGCAGACCCCTTCATGATGATCAGAAATCTTCCTGTAGTCCTTTCTTTTAAACATAAAAGTTTTGTGACAAATTCAAGGCTTTGCAACAAGGAAACAGTTCAGGTTCCTCTTGTTTGGTAGTCTTGCTTCTAGTGTGAAATAAAGAGGAGTTGGTGGTGTCTTCAGAAGTAGTGGTCTTCTTATTATTGTGACTGCAGCCCCCAGGATCACAGAATGTTAACGTTGGGAAGGGTTCTCGAAAGATCACCTAGTCCAACCCCCTGCCAGAGCAGGATCACCTAGAGCAGGTCACACACAAACACATCCAGGTGGGTTCTGAATGTCTCCAGAGAAGGAGACTCCACAACCTCCCTGGGCAGCGTCTTCCAGGCTCTGTCACCCTCACCATGAAGAACTTTCTCATTACATTTACATGGAACCTCCTGTGTTCCAGCTTGCACGCGTTGCCCCTGGTCCTATCATGGGACATCACTGTGAAGAGCCTGGCTCCATCCTCCTGATACTTGCCCTTTACATATTTATAAACATTAATGAGGTCACCTCTCAGTCTCCTCCACGCTAAAGAGACCAAGCTCCTTCAGCCTTTTCTCAGCAGGGAGATGTTCTATTCCCTTAATCACCTTTGTGTCTCTGGGCTGGGGTCTCTCAAGCAGTTCCTTGTTCTTCTTGAACTGAGGGGCCCAGAACTGGACACAATATTCCAGATGAGTCCTCACCAGGGCAGAGTAGAGGGGGAGGAGAACCTCTCTTGACCTACTAACCATACCCCTTCTAATCCACCCCAGGATGCCACTGGCCTTCCTGGCCATGAGGGCTCATTGCTGGCTCATGATCATCCTGCTGTCCACCAGGACCTCCAGGTCCCTTTCCCCTATGCTGCTTTTTTTTTTTTTTTTTTGGATGGTCAGGCATGCAGCTGTGGTGCCTCTGGATCTGTGGTTTCTATGTTTAATGCCAGTATTTGAATTAAAGTGACTAAAACCTAGAGCAGAAAATTTGGTGTCCCCCACATCCAGAAATTTGACTTGTGATTTGTATTTGAACACCTCGACCTTGCAAGAGATGTTGCTCTAAATTACTCTGGCTTCCCCTCTCTCACAAGGGATTGCAGGCATTTATGATTTTAGCTTGCTTTCTATAAAAGAAGAGTTCATAACTTACAGTTTCTGGTATGTTTATGCTTTGATTTTTTTTTTTTCCCATAAAAGGAGGAGAGCCACTGGTGTCTATTAAAGCTCTGAAATGGGACCACCAGATTTACAAATCTGTTAAAACCTTCTCCCAGGCAACTAAGGTTGTCAACTTTAGAATCCCTTCGTAGTGAATCTGAGCTGTATAGGCATACTGGCAACAGCACATTTGTGTCTGGTAGATGTTTGCAGCAGCCACCTTTGGAAATCTAGCCTGAAATACTCATGCTGTTCCTGGATTATTGCAACCAAGCTCTGAAAGGGAATCAACATGATGCTTATGGGTCCTTCTAACTCACAATAGTCTAGGATTCTGTGATTCCATGAACATGATCTGATACCAGTTCAGGTGCTAGCTACTCATTTCTGGTCTCCCTAACCTGGAATGATTCCATATTCACCATGTCTTGTCCTCGTGCTGGTGGCTGTGTGACTGTGGCCAGGGTTGTAGGTACAACTTGGTCTCAAACTCTGCAGTGCTCTGCCTAGTCTCATCCTCCTAGAAGAAAACTGTGTTCACACACCTTTCTTTAAGCACACCACTGTTTGCTTGGTGCAACAACAATCTCTGCATTTCTGTTTTACTTGCTGTTCTCTCTTTCCTGGAAGAGTGTTTAAACAGCTCCTGCAGATCTTGTTTGCTCGGTGCCTGGGCAATCGCTCCACTCCCTTCAGAAGGTTTCCAGTGCTTAGTTGTCTTTCCATTTCTGCTTCCCAACCTGGTAAAATGAGGTTAACAAAGTTAAGCTGCTTTAATAGCAAGTTTCCAGTGTGTGGTGAGGTAGTTTCTGTCTGCCTGGGGAGTCCCTTTTCTGATTTTCAAGTGCAGCTCTGGTTGAATTCAGGTATTTCCCATCGTATGTGCAGTAAGCTGCAGGCAGTATTCCTATCAGTTAGATGTCTGCCTTTACTCAGGCAAAGGAAAATACAGAAGGTGTTCTAAATGACAGCAACAAAAGGCTAAGCTTGGTTTACCCTGTACAAAATGAATAAAACCTGAAGCTGGATAAGTTGTTTTGGACAGGAACAGAATTGCCTGGGGCTGCCAGCCCAGCAGTGCTGCACCACGTGAAGCTGGAGTGTTGTTCTCTAAGCAGCTTGGTTAGCTTCCTGAATTGGTCTAGGGACCTTCAAAACTGGAAGGCAGTACTTCCTAAACTGGGTTATCACTGGAATCAGACCTCAGGAGAGAGCGAGTTGTGGATGTGAAATGCACCTGTGGGTTTATTTTCTCCCCTTCTTCCCCATTTAGATAGTTACAGCATGGAAAGGAATGCTGGAATGGGATTTATACCAAATGGCCATGACTCTTTAATGTGCCCTTTTTTTTTTTGTATCGGTTAATCTTGTAGAAAGGAGGAGCCCTGAAAGTGCTGCAGGAGGCAGTAAAGGCCAGTGAACCGTTGATTGCAATTACTGTTACCCAAACAATCCCTCTCGGCTGATGGATGAGTTTCAGTGGAGTTAAAAGGAAGGTGAATTACGTGGACAATTACCATGTTGTTAGAAATAACCCATAGAGCTTCATACTTTGGGTTTATTTGCTTCTTGCCCCATTTAAGCTCTTTAGAGCACACTGGACCAGCATGTAGCAAATTCTTGATTTGGTGCTCGCCCTGCTCAGAATTTTTAGATGCTGAGTATTACTGAGAGGCTGGGTGTGTTTTGTGCTGAGGATGCTGGGTGGGGCAGTCTGCTAAACTCAGACTTTGGACTTTCCATGCTGCTGTAAGGAGGTGAGGATCAATCTCGGAGGCAGTATCTGTGTTTTGAAATTATTTTACTCAGCTCATCTTAATTGCTGAAGCTTGAGTATAGCAGGAGTGTAGAAGAGAAAGTGGAAAAATTATGCAGCTCCTACAAGCTTGAGCTGGACCACTTCAGGCTTTTGCTTCAGATTTTCACTGGGGCAGATTTGTTTTTGAGGAGGATAGGGAGTGTGTGCAGGTCATAGATCAGGATGGTAGTTGCCTTCGAAAGCATGGTGGCTGTTCTGTTGTGGAAAAGGTCTGAAGGCAGGGCCTCTAAAGGAAAAAAAGCTGAGCTCTCCCAGTCTGGCAGCAGCATCACTCCAGGATACGTACAGAGTAATGGGGCATCTGTAGCTTCACACCACTTTGGCTGGAGGGTTTGTTGGCAGATACTTCAATGCTTTCCCCTCTCAGGATGTCGTTTTGTCTTTTTAATGCCTGCAAAGCTTTAATGACATGTGGCAAGCATCTAAAGGCTGCACTTCATCTTAATTTTGCCTTTGTCAAGCATTGCTAATTGAAGCGTAGGTTGAAATTCTCGACTCCATACTGGCACTGAGAAAAGGGAGGTTTTCTTGCATTCACAAATAAAAATGAGTCTGGATTTTGAAATATGAGCTGATCAAATGTTAGCATTACCTCAGACCTGTAGTTAGCAAGGTCTTTGTTAGAAGGCAGAAAGGCTATTGGCACTTCAGTGTTCTGCAGAACAAAACACGTGCTACTTGCTTCAGGGTTGCTGAAAGACCGGAGGCTCAAACTTGCACTTTCCCTTCCAAGCAGGTGCTAACACTGCATCTGGCAGCAGTTGTCATTCCTGCAGATTTGGGGCAGGAAATATCTTGAAAAATCATTGCAGTAGGGATTTATCTGACTTGCTTGTGTCAACAGGGATTTTATAGCATGTTATAAATCGGCAGTGTTAATGTTTGTTTGTTTGCAAAGTCTGTGAAGCTTGATGGCTTTCAAGCTCTAAAATATGGCTCACTAGCCTCAAATGACCCCAGCAAACTGGTAAACCAGCAGCAAAAGCTGCTCTGATTCGTTCCTCAGTGTAGGGAATACTAGTTTTCCTCTGCAAGTGTTCTTACTTTTGCTATTTCCCTTGACTCAGGGTCTAAGAAGCGGCAGTGCAAAGTGCTCTTCGAATACGTCCCGCAGAATGAGGATGAGCTGGAACTCAAGCTGGGGGATGTGATTGACATCAATGAAGAGGTAAGCTGTTTGACAGAGCTGATGGACTTCTATGTGGCCAGAAGTCAAGTTGTTTTTTTGGCTGACCCCTTGAGTTACAACAATGTTGGTAAAATAGCATGGGGAGTAGTGGTCTTGAAGCTGAAGCTAATAGTTTGGGAGTTCTTTTTTTCAGGTTCTAATCCAAAATCAATGAGTGCTGGATGTTGAGGGGAAGTATTTGATTACTGTAGTGATAAATTGTGATCGGTTACACACATTCCTTTTTTAACAGACTTACAGTTCTGTGGCCCTGAGTTTGTGACCCTTGGTTTTAGGATGCTTATGCTAAACCTGTTTGGCCAGTTGCCTATAAGCTGACATACTCTAACCTAATTTAGGTGCAAAAGTGGTATTTGATCTGATTTTCCTGTGTCATGCTTTCATGCAAACTCAATGAAGCGTTGAACTAATAGTAACAGCGTTCAGCACAGAAACCTGTATCTGTAGTACAATATACTTGAACCCACTTGCATAAAAGTAGGGAGTATACAAATGCACTCAACAACATGTAATTATTTCTATTGCCTTCCCTTTCCAGTGGGTAGGAAATGTCACAGAATCACAGAATTTCTTTGGTTGGAAGAGACCTTCAAGATTGCCTAGTCCAGCCTTTGACCCAACACTGCAAGCTCACCACTAAACCATGTCCCTGAGCACCAGGTCCACACGCCATTTAAATCCCTGAAGGGATGGCGACTCCACTGCTGCCCTGGCCAGACCATTCCAATGCTTGAGAACACTTTCAGTGAAGAAATGCTTCCTAATATCCAGCCTAAACTTCCCCTGGTCCGGCACACATCACCATGGTGAAGAGGCTGTCCCTCTCCTCACCCCAACCTTCTTTCAGGCAGCTGGAGAGAGCAATAAGGTTTCCCCTCAGCCTCCTCTTGTCCAGACTAAACAATCCCAGCTCCTCACAGGACTTGTGCTCTAGGCAAATGTAGTTAAAGATATGTCTTGATGTTCAGACTTTGATGGCAAAGGCCCTATGTATCTTGAGTGGGGATTTGGGGTGGAGGTTTCTTATCTTTTCCTACCTACGTGGTCCCTTGGTATCTCTTCCATTCAGTAGCAATTTGTGTTGTGAGAGGATTGAATATGCAGGAAGAGTTTCTTTTCCAAGGGTGAAATCTGTCAGGGAAACTGTGGAAAAGACCAGAGCAGTCATGAAAGGAACCTTTTCAGAATTAGGTGGAAAACTTCTGTTCAACATGCTCTGATATTCACTGGTGCCATCTCTTCTTACTGCCTCCCTGAGGGTCTGAGGAAGGAGAAGACTGAACTTTTCTTCCTAGCCACATGTCTGGTTGTGTTTTTTAAGTAACTTCATGACACTGTGTTTTTCACATGCATGACCTCTTTTTGAAGTGAGGAGTAATTCAGTATCCTGGCAATTGCCAGGAAGGACTTTTCCATTCTTCTAGTAAAGGAAAAAAAAAACCCATTTATAGATGTGTTTGCTCAAATGACTTACAGAATCTGTTCTTTTTGAATAAACACAGCAAGTGACTTGTAAAACGTGCTCCCTAAAATCACACTTTCATAAATACCATGGTGTGTGGGAGTGCTCCTGCATAACCTCACCAGGTTAGTTTGTGGATAGTGTCTGTACACAGCAGTCCTTGCTTTGAATGGTCCAGCAGAAGCATTTACAAGAGATGCTGTGTGTGGAACTGTTGCAGAAGCTGCTGCTTTGGGTTGTGCAGGTCAACATCTGGAATTATTTTGGGATGGATGTTCAATGTGATGCATTGGAGATGACCAACTAGACAAAGAGAATTAAAAGATCAAAGCACCTCCTCATCTGGTATATTAAGGAAATATTTTATTTTGTTCTTCTAAATTATTTCTTTTTATTATTATTTTCATGTTTCTTCCTTTCCTAATGATTTGAAAATACACATCTATAGTACCCAGCTGTTGCTACTTCTCAGAAAAGCTGTTAATAGTATTTTGAGGCAAATGCTACCAGGTGGAAAAATATTGCAACTAACTATTAGCACAGAGCTGCTTGCACACTGGTTTATGGTGGTGTAGAATAGACCTGACAGGTGTAGGCTAGGTGTGCTTCACAGAACTGTACTGATGGGCCAGAAATGTGGAGAATGGTAGCACACTATGCTGGGATAACTTGTTTCAGGTAACTTGTCTCCACTACTGAGAAGACAGATCTTTGCTTCCATTTATATGTAAAAGGTGTTTTTTAGGTACGTAAGCAGATAAATAACTGTTACTTAAAGGAAAGATCGTTTGGTCACTTCTTTTTCTGGATGGGAAAGTAAAGTAAAATCACTTCCACAAGAGGATCAATTTTACCAGTTTCCTGAGAATAATTCAATATTTACCCCTTGCAGTTTGGGTTTTTTGTTTGTGTTTTTGTTGTTGGTTGGTTGGGTTGGGGTTATTTTTTTGTGTGTGTTTTTGTTGTTGTATGGTTTTCTTTCATTTTGAGTTTTGTTTTTGTTTGGTTTTGGGGGTTTTGTTTGTTTGTGGTGCTTTGTTCTTTTTTTCTGGTTTTATTTTGTTTGCTTTTGTGGTTTTATTTTTGCATTTGTGTTGGTTTTTTTTTTTAACATTGAGTAAAGATACATTTTTCTGGTGATAGTCTGTATATAGACAGTCTTTTTTTTAAAGACAGTGTGATGGGGAGGCTGAGGCAAGTACACTCAATAAATGTTTGGCTTATTCCTGCCTGTCTCTGAGCTGGCATTGCTTTGCCTTGCAAGTCTCTTAATGTGCTTTGCTGACCTTATTTCTTGGCAGAGGAATAAATGGATGCTCGAGTCGCTTTATATATTGTAAGCATTAAAAGTCCCTTTCTCATGGCACTTAAGTGTAGCACACAAGCTTTTGCTTGTTCTGCCTTGGGTCTGCTAAAGGTCCCTTTGCAGCGTACAAGACACACCAGGAATCCAAGCACATAGCTAAGCAGTAGAGACATTATGTGCCCCAGTTCCTGAACTGGTTTATTTCCAGTACAAAAACCGAGTTGTTTTGTGAATAGCAAAGCCAACAAAATTTGCCATCCAACGGAGTTCTCTTGTAGGACTGCTGTGTGCCACCACAAAATCCTCGTGTGTTTGGATGGCCACCTCTGATGGGAGAGCATCTGTACCTTCTGACACATCTAGAGCTGGGCCTATGCTGTTCAGACGGTTGCCACCTGCTAGAAGGAAGGGACAACTTTGAGGCCACACCTGGAATATTGTGTCCAGTTCTGGGCCCCTCAGTTCAAGAAGAACAAGGAACTGCTTGAGAGAGTCCAGTGCAGAGATGCAAAGATGATTAAGGGAGTGGAGCATCTCCCTGCTGAGGAAAGGCTGAGGGAGCTGGGTCTCTCTAGCTTGGAGAAGAGGAGACTGAGGGGTGACCTCATTAACGTTTATAAATATGTAAAGGGTGAGAGTCAGGAGGATGGAGCCAGGCTCTTCTCAGTCTCAACCAATGATAGGACCAGGGTCAATGGGTGCAAGCTGGAGCATAAGAGATTCCATGTAAGCATTAAGGAGAAAGTTTTTCATGGTGAGGGTGACAGACACTGGAACTGCTGCCCAGGGAGGTTGTGGAGTCTCCTTCTCTGGAGACATTCACAACCCACTTGGACATGTTCCTGTGTGACCTGCTCTAGTTGATCCTGCTCTGGCAGGGGGGTTGGACTCGATGATCTTTCGAGGTCCCTTCTAACTGCTGACATTCTGGGATTCTGTGAACCTAGTTTTCCATTACTCTGTGATGTCCTTGAGGACTTTTCTCTGTTATTCCCAACATTATCTGTAGAAATTATTTCTTTGAAACTTGTGTCTTCTGATGAAAATAGTTTGAAGCTGTTCAATGAATACAAGGCCAGGGGAATAGGACTGGTGGAAACTGGATGGGACAGTGGAAAAGACAGATGGACAGCAAGAATACATAAAAATTTCCTTAGCCAGGCTAAATTACATCTATTTCATAAACACTTTCATATTTTCTTGTTGTGTTAGATGTGTAATATCTGCTATTTTTTCTTATCTTGAGAAAGTTGATGAACATTCTGCTGCTCTTCTGGATTAATTGGCATGGGACTGGTCTCCTGCTTCAGGGTCATTGCTGTAGTGATAGAAGTGACAGTAAATTAGACTCTTGCATTCCTTTTTGCCTCCTGTTTCTATATCTTGGGTAGCTTTCTTAAGAGAGAAATTATGATCATTTGAAGTTTGCCAGAGTTGTTCATAGAGGTTTATAAATGTAGTATGGATGGAACTGAAAGGCTTTTCCTCTTGCGTTATCGGTGATGTGCCAAATATTCCTATACAGGTGGAAGATGGCTGGTGGAGTGGAACACTCAATGGCAAGGCAGGGCTGTTTCCCTCAAACTTTGTGAAAGAATTGGAATTGACGGATGATGGAGAAACACAGGATGCTCTGGATGACACAGGTGGTGTATTCTGTTTGTTGTAAAAGTCATTTTAGATCTCGGGTATCATTTGGAGTATTATGGTTGTAGTACAACAAACTGTTGAGAATTCAAGCTTTTTAAGAACAGTAGGTATTTCATTCTAGAAAATACTAATGCTGAGGATGATGATACCGTCTGTCTTGCATCCGATAGACTTCAGAAAATTGCAGTCAAAGTCTTGATCTTGCAAATACGTATGCTGCATTTGATCACTACAAAGTTTAACATATTCAGAGCTGAGCTTTTTCTAGTATTGATTATAAAATTATTCTTCCATTTAATAGCATTTTTCAGTCTTATTCTCCCAGGCATGAGTTCTTTAGCATGGAAAATGTAAGCATTTAGTATGTTAGTTGAGAACAATAACTTTATTCCCTTGACACTGCATCTTAGAGGCATTTTGTCTATGAAGACCTGTTCTGTTTTATGAAGGCTGGGGACTTGTGATTTGGTACTGCTGGTACGCTGGCGTTCTTTGGGAACATCTCGACGTGCACCCTCATTTACCAGACATTCAGTATTGATTATGTCTACCAAGGCTTTGCTCAGAGATAGGAAAGAAGAGTCTGGCTTGGAATTATTTATTTATTTGGTAAATTTTTGAAATAATTGCAGTAGCACAAAAACAAGTTCTGATTTTCAGCCCCTCACACCTCCAGGGGTGGTATTTAATGCTTGATACTTTCACAGTCAGAATCTCAAGTATCCACTAGTTCTTTCCTGGCTCCTGGGAAACAGTAAATGCTCCATTTGCTGAGCTGTGGTCTTTCAAACATGCAATCTGGACTTTTCTCATTAATGATATCTGAGAGGGATATAACCAAGTGAAGAGGAACTCAGCTGAGGAAGGATGAGACACTGATGTCAAGAGGCTATGTAATTTCTCAGTATCCTCAAACCCCCTTAAATTTAAGGTTGAGGGGAAAGGCTTTAATCTTTATTGCAGTTCCCAGGCATGTGTATGCTGGGAAGAATTTAACTGCGAGGCTAAAAGATGTGGAGGCTGTTTTGAATTTGTTTTCTAAAAGCTGTCTATTTTCACGTGACTCTCTAGGAATTTTGCACATGGAAATAGTTTGCCCATGAATACTAGTTTGTAGGTTTTAACAGATTTAACTGTAACTTAAAAATAGTAACAAGAAAAAAAAATCTTAAAAGCTCCTAGCATCTAAATTAAGTTCTTTTCTGAACTACATTTTTTTGAGTGGATAAATGTTGTCCCTTAAACCTGAAAGATCAACAATATTTTAAACCTTTTTTTAAATCTAAAAGTAATTAAAATATATCTGATTTGAATGCTCAGTTCATTTAAAAGAGGTTTTAAGTGTTAGCAGGTTAAAAAGCTATTGAAGTTTGCAAGAAACTCTTCTCAGGCATTTTTGATAGTGCATTTTGTGCAAGAGGAAAATTACACTTTGGTGCTTTGAGAGGCATCACTCTTACTACTGAAACACACTGCTTTTTCCTGTGGCTGTTGAAACATAGTAGGACTCATTATGGACCTTTATTGATTACTGCTTTCAGCAGCTATAGCTGTGCAAATGACAAGCTTTGAAATGTTGGACCAAAACCAGGTCTTCAGAGAATGCATAAGCAATGTTTCGTAAAACTAATGGAAAACATCGACGTTAACCAACGCTGGAACCTGAGTGGTAATTGAAACAACAAGAAACATTAGTGACCTAATGACTTAGTCACCAGAGCATTCAGTGCATCACTGGTGTCATTTCAAATGGTCTTATGTTAAATACACAAGTAGAACACATGCGAGGTATTAAAGCTGCAGTGGTGTTCCTAGAAAAGCTGTTTAGCAAGAGCAGTGCAACACAGCTATGTTACTTCTACTTTTTTTTCCCAGAAGAGCAAGTAAATATTTTTTTTCCTTTGCTTGTTTGTTTTTTGTTTGGTTTGTTTTGATTTGGTTTGGTTTTTTGTTTGTTTGTTTTTTTTTTTTTTTACTTCTAGAGTCTGTTTCCAGTGTTCCTACCTCACCTGTGGCCTCTCCAGGAAATGGGACTGAACCTGGATCTGGACCAGCACAGCCAAAGAAAATCCGAGGTGTTGGGTTTGGAGATATCTTTAAAGAAGGCTCAGTGAAACTTAAGACGAGATTATCCAGTAGTGAATCGGAAGACAAAAAGCAAGATAAGGTTTGTAGCAGTTCATATTGTTGCTTTTGGGTTTCCTGTAGAAGTAATTTAGGGTATGCTGAATCTGAAGATGTAAATTCTTACAGATGCTGAATGCGCTGGCCTTTTAAAGATTTGTCAATATTGTTCCATAATCAAACCATGAGCATCTGCTAGGGCTCTTGCCTATAAAATAAAACACAGCCCTCAATCTTCTTTCACAGTAAGCTATATTTAACCTTGATTCCAAAAGTTCTAATCAAATGTCTTAGTATTTAAAACACTTGAGAGGGAAAACCAAGCTGATATAAAAACTGTCACTTCAAAGTCATGTGCTATCTAAGACCTAACTTCTCAAACACATCTGCAGTATGAGATCTCTCAGGCTTTGTATATAGCCCAGGATAAGACTGTTAACTCTTATACAAGTTCAGCTTGGCCTTTAAAACAAGGAATATTTTGGGGTTGGTTTAGGGTTTGGTTTAGGGTTTGCTTTTGGTTTTCTTCCCAAGTGTTGATGTATGTTGAGCTTGCTTTTTAGGTGCCAGCCATCATTACCAGTGTAAATGTCCTTCGGTGAATGCTGCCAAGCTTTTGGCTTCCATGGTGTCTTAGGTTAATGAGCTACATCAACTGCTGATTGTGTAAGCCTGAAAAATGGTGGTCTACAATTTTGCCTCTTCCTTTTTCTTATCCCCCTTGGTTTTTTGAGTGAGTGGCAAAAGGACTGCTTTTCTTCCCTGTATTGAATTTAAAAGCTTGGGAGGGAGCAGATAATGCAATGATAGTGGAACTGCTTTAGTTTGAGTTGTATTTCGATCTGAACCTGAGAGAGCCCTTACCCCTTGGAAGCACAGCAGCAACACTCAGTCCTTCATCTTGAGCTTATGCATCGTTTATACCAAGAGCTTATATAATGGATTTTCAGCTCTTGATAAATTAAAGGCAGTTGAGATAATCCAGCGTGTGAGGTTTTTACTCAGGCGATTGATTCAGGAAATCTTCTAAAACCTTGTCCAATTTCAATTTTTTTGTCTGTGGTTGATGGTCATTAATTCTGTTTTGCTGACTGATATGCTTTCCTCTGCTGCCGTGGGAATAATTGTACTGGTATAAGGCAAAAGGTGGGGTGAGTCCCTGGTTAGATGGTAGGGACAGAGACCTTCTTGAATGTGTTTTCCCCCAGTAGCAGTGCTCAGAGCAATACTCATCCACTTACAGACAAGGTGTGAGTCCTCTTTGTCTGGTCCAGTCAAAAGTGGACCTGGTGATTCAGAAAATGAAAGTTAACAAGTGTGTTGCCTTCTGGACAAGGCTCTGGGAATGTTACTTCCTAAAGATGATGTTTGGCTTGGAGAACAGAAGGCTCCATGGAGACCTTATTTTGTCCTTTCAGTATATAAATGGAGAAGGACTTCTTACTAAGTTTGATAGTGACAGGACAAGAGGTAATGGTTTTAAACTGAAACAGGGTTAGATTTATATTGGACATAAGGATGAAGTTCTCTGTGGTGTGAGGAGGGTGAGACACTGGAACAGGTTGCACAGAGAAGTTGTGGTTGCCCCATCACTGGAAGTGTTTAGGGTCAGGTTGGATGGGGCTTTGAGCAACTGATTTTAGTGAAAGATGCCCCTGCCCATGGCAGGGAGGTTGGACTAGATGATCTAGATGATGATTGAAGGTCCCTTCCAACCCAAATAATTTTATAATTCCATGAAGGCACATTTGATTTTCCTTGGTTTTCTCCAGGCTCTGTCCCTTGAAGAAGCCATCTGTGGGATCACTACTTCTTTGTGTGGATGCTGTTAGACTAGGGTTTCAGGACCTAGCTTTCGATTTGCTTTCTTGCCACGAGATCAGTAGTTCAAAAGCACATTTCCCTACTTTCTATCTTGTAATTTG
Organism: Todiramphus chloris collaris; assembly: GCA_025345505.1. Classification (NCBI taxonomy): domain Eukaryota; kingdom Metazoa; phylum Chordata; class Aves; order Coraciiformes; family Alcedinidae; genus Todiramphus; species Todiramphus chloris. Next base: position 5,142,288 of record JANVCC010000018.1, read on the forward strand.
GGATTATAAAGAGCCTATCTGAAATCCCTTCAGCTGATACAAAGCCTGCGCAGACATTCTGAATGGCGTTATTTGGTTGTGTATAAACACTGAAATATGTTGGCTCCCTGTTTTGTTGGTTGGCTTGTCTGGAAAATTGTTGTAGGCCATTTGTCAGCAAGAGGGGAAATGAAGTGAGAAAACAGTTCTGCATAGCTTAAAGACAATGAAATAAACAGTTGAGTTTAGTGCTTAATATTCCACTTGTTGCCAAAGTTGTCCTAGAGGTGGATGGGCTTACAGAACAACATGGAGAGCCCTAGGGAGATAATTCTCATGAAGGTCTTGTGAAAATGGATGGATTCTTTGGGTTTGTGCTCAGCTTATTTAGGAATTAGATGGAGGGATGCTGGAAGGGTATTCTTAGTCATTTAAGCCAGTAAGGGAAAAAAAGCTGTCGTCAGGAAACTCTAGAATAGAGGTGGGGGAAAAAAAAATTGCCTTTGGGTAATTCAGAGACTGTTGAGCACCAGAAGGCTGAACATTGATGTATCTGAAGTATATATGCTTCTGAAGGAGATAGTTTCAGCTAGTCCCAGCATCCTGCCTGGGCTCAGGCTATTTATACCCTGCCTGCCTAAACTTCCTCTCATACTTCTAATTGCATCTTGTTTTGGAAGGGGGAAATGTAGAGAACTATTTCCACATTGGACTTGTTTAATCCCATAGGTAGGTTATTTTAGTTCTTCCTTCATATAGCATGCTGGAATGAGTTAAATTGCATACGTACTCCAGGAACACCCCTAGTGACCGTGGCTTCCTCTGTGGTATGTCGGAGTTACCAAACACCAGCCCACAGGAGTCATCTCATTTCAAGGAGAGTAAATCTAGTTTCTTTGAGAGTAGAAAGTCTGCAAAGCTTAACTGTAAATGAAAATGAACAGAGTAACTAAAGGCAATGGGATTTTTCACATCAGTAACACTTTTGGGGCTGCTCAGGTAAGTGCTGACTGTAAGATCATATTCTATGTTTGTAGTTTGGTTGAAGAAGTGGATGCAGCTGAAGCTGTCAAAATCTTCCTGGCAGCTCCATAAGTCTCCTGGGGGGAAGGGGAAAAAAAAAAAAAAGTAAAATATTGGAACAATTATTTTGGTAAGATGTTAAACTCTGAAACTTGTTACTGATTACAATGCCTCGCTGTATTTTTTTAGTTCAGGAGGAATTTGTATGAGTCCCGAAGACTGAAGGGAAGCTGGGACAGGTTTTCATGAGATCTGAGTAGTTAAACTTGTTGCCTCTTCAGCCGAGGTGGGATGTGGCTACTGACTATTCCTGCTTTATTCCATCACAAAGTAGGCATGGTCAGCAAGTTAACTTTCTGCAGAGCTGTTCAATAACTGCTTCTGTTCTATGCTGGAGGAGGCAATTTTTAGGATGATGGAAGAGTAACACTTGGAACTGCTGAAATGCAACTGCAGAAGTGTATTTGGCAATGTCCTGAGATTGGTTTCCAATTTGAAAGCTGTTCTCTGTCTTTAATCATTAGGCAAAATTCTAATTGCAGTGGCTGCAATGAAGTAACGGTGGTAAGTCACTAATGAGAAAGCTCATTGAATCTCTTGGAGATGGTCATTTCAGCATTGCAGCTAATGAAAACCCGTTCTGTAGCCTAATCAAAACTAAAACACGTGAAGAATTTTTGTTAATAAAGTTCTATTTTGTTCATATAGCCATCACCTAACCATCCCTCCGGAACAAAGTTAATTCATTTTCCCACTACGACAAAACCAGACATCTCATCAGAAGTAACAAAATCGGAAGCTGAAAGTAAACCAAAAGGTAAGGCTGATGGAAATTTTTATCTAGTACTTGCTAGTCCTGTCTAGAGAAATATTTGGTTGTCAGGTACTTTTTTTTTTTTTATTAAAACCTTAAAATTTTGTGTATATTGAGTTTTTGTGTAATGTTCTGTACCTTTGAGGAGTTAGGCAAATGCAAGAGTCCAGAGGAATTTTTGCTTGCATTTCTGTGGAAAATGAAGCAAAACCATCTATAGAGTTGTCACACAGAACAAAATAATACTGGGGTTTTATTGCAGCAATCCCTTTGCATTAATTGCTGTTTTGACATGATCAAACTGATTTATGTTATGCCAAGCTTTCGGTGTTCAGATGGGATGCTGAAACTCTATGGAACAGTCCCTTAACTCAGTTTCTGTCCCTAGATTGTAGAAGTTATTTTCTAGGCTTGGGATTTACTGTGGAGTTACTAGTCTCCTGTCATAACTGTACACAAAGTTTCTTGCATCAGAAATTGGTGCTTATTTTTGTTAAAGTCTGTTCCCTAGATAATTCAGTTCCATTATAGTTATGTTTATAAGAACTTATTTCATTTTTTCTTTTTTTTTATTATCTCCAAGAATTTATGACTTCATTTAACTACCAAATTGCATAGCTCTATCTAGAGAGATATTTTTAAGCCAACCCAAAACATCTCGTGGGAGTGCCAACCTCGTATGAAAAATTAACTTCAATTATGTGATGTGTAGACAGCTCATTTTGCCTGATTCCAAAGACGACTTTTTTTTTGACCTCTGTATCGTAATTTCAAGTATATTTTTGTGTTATGTGGAAACACCTTATTTTTGGTGTGGGTTGTTTTAAATGGAATGCATAATTTGCAGACGGAAGAGGACTGCAGCAAACGATTGACTTTTTGGCTGTGCTCAGGAGTTGTGTCATGTAGTGCAACAGGTCACTTGGAATGGCAGGTTTGTTAGTCAGATTCTAGTTTATCTGTCTCTTCTTTAGCAGTAGGTCTTTATTTAGCAGTATATACAGCATTCCTGCCATTTTAGCCCTATTTTGGCTGTATTCACTTGGGTAGCTCTAAATAACATGACCGTGTTTACAAACAGCTGATTGATGTCAAGAAATATTTGGGCAGCATGGCTGGAGACCAGTTAATACTTAATTTTTGTGAGTGTCCATCAAAAGGTTGTGTATGATGCATTCAGTGGAGGTTGGTCCTTGCAACTATGAAATCTTTACTATGAGCTTCAGAATGGGTATAGCTTTGGGATCTTGGTTTGAAACTATTGCATTGCTGGTGTTGGAAGAGCCAGCAAGACAACATGCAGCCCTGAGCATTGTGAAACTTGACTTGTCTAAAACTTTGCATAAAAAAAACCCTTAACCCAAGTTTGCCTTAAAAATCTGAATATTCAGTATTATCTCTTTTCATAATTTCAGGTGTGTCTCATGCTAAAAGCATAGAAATTGGAGTAATCCAGTAGCCATGCTGGGTCTGCTTCCCAGAGAAATGAATACACCAGAGAGGAGCTTAACTATGGTAGTGATAGATGCTACAGGAGGACAACCATAGAGAATACCTGTAGACACCACTTAGGAACATCTTAGAACCTTTGGAAGAAAGCTCAGTTGTCTTCCTTAGTGTTTTTATTTTAACATAGACCGTGTTCTAGTTGATGTACATCTTCCTCAGTTTTGAGAGAGCAAGTTTAAAATAAACTGTTCAATATGTTAGCAAATAAGCAGAGACCTCTAAAATGTTTAGACTAGCGGGGCTTATTTTGCCGTGGCTCTGCTATTTCTGGGAAGTTTGTTTTGGCCTCTTGTGCAAGCACATAAAAATATTGTGCAAGTATGTAAAAATATTCTATGATTCTCTGATATTTTGTTTAAAAAAAAAATTAAATCACATATTGACCCCTCTTTCCCCCCATTATGTTAGAGTAGAACATCTGTGATTCCTGCTACTCTGTTGCTTAGTCCCAAATCTCTGGAATAGATTAAATGTTAAAAGTACCTTTTATTAAAAATGTTTAGTGAAGTTCAGACTTGCTTTTTTGTCAACACCATCCTAGATTTAAGAGTTGGGAAGTTAAACTGGGCTGTTTCTTCGCCTTATCTACCGGCAGAGTATCAGGCTGGCAAAATAAGATGCTGAAGTGACAAATGATACAGGCTCTCAGCATCCCTGGCTGGGTTGCTCAGGTGGTGCTGACTGCTGGGGTTTGCAGCCTGGCACCTACTGGGAGCTTGGCTCTCAGCAGGCTGCAGGGCTCCCTGTCTCCAGCCTTCCTGGCAGCTGGAACAGAGTGAAAAGTCCCCTTTCTGGCACAATTTTCTTTCTGTTGTGGAACTAGAGAACAGGTCCTCTGAGGAGCAGCTGAGGGAACTGGGGCTATTTAGTCTGAAGCAAAGGAGGCTGAGGGGAGACCTTATCACTCCCTACAGCTGCCTGAAAGGAGGTTGGAGAGAGGTAGGCACTGGTCTCTTCTCACAAGTCACTGGTGACAGAACAAGAGTCAAGTCTCAAGCTGCACCAGGGGAAGTTTAATCTGGACTTTAGGAAAAATTTTTTCACTGTAAAGGTTGTCAGGCATTGGAACAGGCTGCCTGGGGAGGTGGTGGAGTCACTGTCCCTGGGTGTATTCAGAAGCCATCTAGATGTGGTGCTTGGGGATACGGCTTAGTGGTGGACTTGGTAGAGTAGGGTTAATGGTTGGATTCAGTGATCCTAAAGGTCTTTTCCAACCTCGATGATTCTATGACTTGGTGTATGTGAGGAGGGGAAAAGTGCTTGAAAGAGGCAAGGGCAAAGAAGGATTGTGTAGTTCATCTGCACTGGCCAGATTCCCAGCCAGTAAGGAAATACCTATATTTTTACAGCATGAGGATGTATAGAAATATAATATGCTTGCATTACACTTATTAATTGCTAATGAATAACACCTGCAAATTCAAGAGATACTTGTAGAGTATCTGTTGATTTTTGGTTGGTTGGGTTTTTGGATGGTTGGTTTTGTTCTTTGTTTGGTTTTGGGTTTTTTGTTGTTGGCTTTGTTGTTGTTGTTTAGTTTTGGTTTATATTTTTTACAGACTGTGACTTTTTTGGACCTCGATTTAAACATTCATCTTTTTCATGTGCTGGTTCTTATGTTTCTGTAATTCTTCACAAACCACAATATAATCAATCCACAGTTCAGCATTTTTGATCACTAGATAAGGCACTAATGTAATGGAAGTTCTTGTACCTAGGATTACTCATGTGCTTACATATCTATGTATAGCCACATAGGTATCTACTATTCTATACTACTCTATACTATTCTGTACTACTATTAATACTATATTAAGCTATTTCTTAAGCTTGGCATACTTTTACATTTGAATGTAGTGATTGACACTGACCAAGGTGGGTTTTTCTTTAAGAATACAATTTATTTATTTAAGAACACAATATTTTTATTTAAGAGTACAATTTTTGCAGTTTTTAACTAAAGATTTCTATCTGGATGAAACAAAATAACAAAAAGATTCAACTGCAACTCATTTATTTTCTTACCAACCAGCAAAAGGCAATTGTTGAGACTTTCAGATGGTCCTAACGAGCTCTTTACTTGTGCTGCCCTCTAACTGGGGGTTGATGGAGCTGCTGCAGTACTGGTGTGTTGTGTCAGTGCCCAACACCTGATAGATTATGGCAGCAAATTAGGGTTCTTTTTGTTTGCTTCCTTTTCCTGAATCTGTCAGATAGAGAAACCCAGCCTCTTTATCTGCTCAATTGTTTTAAGTGTGCTGGGGTTAAAAAAAGTGCAAAAAAGGCTTTGCAGTCAAGTCCTCTATATTAATGTATTTTGGCCTTTCTCATGTTGTTTTTGTTCTAGCGTGGGAAAGGAAAACAGATCCTCCTGGTTTTCCACCTGAAATTATCATCACAGATTTAAATGGATTAGTTATTGAACTGTAGCAAACGGAAAGAAAAGAATTATTCTTTCTGCTCTTGCAGAAGAGGCTGTGGCTGAGTTGATCTCTCAGATGAGCTCTAGTTTCAGGTGCTTAGCCAAGGAATTCCTCTGCCCCAGTTACTTGGTTTCACTGCAGAATTTCAGCAGATGTGCTGCTCGAGTACTTGAAGTTTCTGTAGTTGTGTTAATAAATTATGTCACCATGCAACAATTGCATGTATTTCTAATGTAAAATTGAAATTTAGATACATTTTGAGGTAATAATCTCCTATAAACTCTCAATAAAAAAACTTGAAACCTTTTTTTTTTGTCTAAAGCAGCTCAAAATTGAATATATAGTCCTTTAAGGAGGGGTAGATAGGCTGTTACAATTTTAATTCAGTTGGTTCTTCTCTTCTCCCTCTGAAGTCAGAGTACCTGAATTAAGTTGCTGTTGTGGATAAAAATGATTCGGAGTAAATAGAGAGTTTTATTTTATCATTCATTTATATAATGAACATGTGTAAAGCAGTCTCAGCTGGCTCGTCTAGGTGGGAAGTATGAGTATAATGTTAATTTCTGAGCTATCCTTTCAGACAGCCCAAGTGAGCTGGTATTACATGTGGAATATAGTTATCATGCAAATACAGTTAATTGTGCTGCTTTTGTTTCAGCCAAGGAATATTGCAGGACAATATTTTCCTATGAAGGCTCAAATGATGAACTCAGCTTTAAAGAGGGCGAGATCATTCAAATAATCAGTAAGGTAAGATGTTCTATCTGCTTTAACCATGTACATAGCTTCTATGGATTTTATACAGGTAGGTAATGCATAAAATGTGAAAGTGGGAGAGTCTGGTGGTGTAGATATTCCTGCAGACTGACTTTTCTCATCTGAGAGTCAACTCTTTGCTTCTGCACTCAGTGGAGATACAGATGTCCATAAGATCATTCCAGAGAGGCCAGTCACATCATTCTACACCCAGAACCAAATGCTTTTTCAGTAAGGAAATTGGGAAAGGTTTTCATCTAGCCCTTTTACCTCCAGAACTTGTATCTAGTCTCTGGTGATATACCAGGCTGACCTAGAAGTGGTGGTTGGAAAGCATTATTGTGTCAAAAGGTGAGAAATGACGGTCTGTATTTAGTGATTTTGATCTGGGTATTATGAAAAAAGCTGAGCTAATGTTTTCAGTAGGAGAATGAAGTCCAGGTATCAGAATACTTGGTATTTCAGAATAACCATATGGAAGTTAATGGTACTGTCTGTCTATTTAGAGAAACATTATTTAGTTCAAAGTTCTTATTTGTATTGAATATTGAAAACACCTTTTTGAAAGTTCATCTTGTTGCAGAGATGGTTTTAAGCAAGATATAAACCTACCCATATTTAATTTCCCTGTAGAACTCTGCAGTCTTTTGTTAGTTTATATGCCACTATATTAAAGAGTAACAGCTTACCTAAAGAAAGTGGAAAGTTTTGTTTTGTTTTCAGCTTTCAGACAGTTGCAGAATAAAAGTCACATTTATTTTTCTTCAGGAGGATTTTAAGTTCATGGAAAAGATGGCAACTTCTCTTAACAAGAAAAAATATGAGTCTTACTGACTGTAATTACATTGGAAAAGAGTAGTTGTGGAAGGGGCTTTTCTAAATGTGACAACCCTTGCTCTGTCTTCACTGAATCTGTTGCCTCGCTGTCCTTTTTAAACCAATTTAGCTGAAGCATACGCTGGTCCAAAATGGAGTGCAGAACAGTTACACAGAGCAGAGCTCTGCCCTCAAAACTATCTTCTGAAGCCTATGAATGTAACTTTCAAGTGTCTGCTTCAGTCCAGGGTCTTGATCTTGCCAAATGTTAAGGTATTTTCCTTTTAGCACGCAGGTTTTATGTAAAGTCTGTCCCCCTTGGCCATTTCGTTTCTTGTTTGTTCTCCATATAATCATTTTTGATGGAGTTGTCTCTGACTCACCAACATGCCTCAGTACTGCCTGGCTGAAGTTTAGGAGCTTCAGAGATTGTGGAGTTTCCTTGTCTAGAGACTTCCAAAACCCACCTGGATCTGTTCCTGTGTGGCCTGCCCTGGGTGATCCTGCTCTGGCAGGGGGGTTGGTCTTGATCTCCACAGGTCCCTTCCAGCCCCTGCCATTCTGTGAATAGATGCCTTGTCCCATCCATGACTGCACTCTTCTCAGAAATTGGACTCTGAGATGGAACTACGACTTGGTGCTGCTAACAGTGACACACATCAGCAGTAATCTACTTGGACTTGTGTGCAGGAGTAACATCCGCAGTGTTCTGGACTTGAGGCACAGAGGAAAGCTGTTAGTTATGCTGACAAAATATTCAAAGAACATAATATATATTCAAATAACAAAAACTATTATTCACAAACTAAGGCCTTCATCCAGTAAGATCATGTAATGGGTTTCTGTGCTACTGTGCTGTTTTGTTGTTGGTTTTGGTTTTTTTATTTTAACTTTAATGTGGCTATTTTTTCCTTCAGTATGGTTTATCCTCTTGCTCTTCACCCTTTTCAGACCAGTGGACCTGACTGATCACATCAGAATCACTTCTATTTAGTAGAACTATGTGTTGCTCTGATAACACTTGAAGCGTTTACTGAATAAGTTGCTGGTCAAGGAAGTTGAGAACACTGAATATTATTCATTGGGTCATAACCAGGTTTATGTACTTTCCTTCCCTTTGCAGATCTTATCCTTATACCCTTATCTTATATATGATGTAATATCATTTCATCATGCTTTCTAAAAGACAAACAAAAGACGATCAAACCTGATCTGATCTGTAGCCATTTCCTGCTGCTCAGGTGGCCAATGTATTCCTTTTATAAATGCAATATTTAAGATAAACAATTATTGTAGATTGTGGATAAAAGCAAAATCATTTTGTTCCTGTAACTGTATCAATTCAGGGGAAGAAATAAATACTGATTGAAATGTCTTGTTGTTTATTTTAGGACACTGGAGAAACAGGCTGGTGGAAAGGAGAACTTAATGGTAAAGAAGGAGTCTTCCCAGATAATTTTGCCGTTCTAATACAAGAGTCTGATAAAGACTTCCCTGTAAGTTCTTGCATGTGTCATTCAGTGTCACTAAAAAGTATCAGTGGAAGTGCAGAGAATAAAAGACTTCACATTGCATTTTGATGCTTAAAATATTCCTGCAATTGTGGCAGTGATTGACTGTATCTTGAACGAGCTATATCAAAGAAGAAAGATTTAAAGGTTAATATTAGTGTTTAATTTTCTCCTTAAATATTAAACTGAGGCATGCTTTTTGAGATGAGCTGTAACTAATGAGGATGATTAGGTCATATAGAGAAGAGGATAATTATGGTAAGTTGGTGTTGTGTGTAACTGATAGCTGAATTAAACCCTTACTGTTTTGAAAGGAGATAAGCAGATGGTCTCTTTCATCTGTAGTCTCTAAGTAACTGCAATTGTAGAATGCTGAATGACCTGACTGGGATTTTTCCACGTTAAGATTTGTCAGTAGGTTGCAGTGCAGAAAGGATAATCTTTGGGTGGGAGCTAGAGAGAGTTTTTTCACCATCTTGTGTGTTAACTTGCAGAAATACCTATTTTCATGTGGTACTCTTTGATCTTGTAATTTTGGCTCTCTTGTTGAGATTAGTGGGACGTTTTGGTTCTGACAAGTTTGTCTAGCAAAGATGGTTGTGTTAATTCACAAATGTACGTCATCCCCAGATGGAGTGGATTCAGCCCAGATCACAACATTTAAATGCTGAAGCCTTTATCTCAGCAGAACAGAGTTTGAGTTTCATAGTAATTTAGTGCCATTTGGTCTGGAACTGGAGACACTCACAAAGGATTGGTAGATACAACCTGACGGATACTTACTAACTTAGTATTTACAGTTACCTAACATACACAGTCTAGTTACTCCGAGCTGAACGTGATCCAGCAGTGTGCCCAGGGGGCCAAGAAAGCCAATGGCACCCTGGCCTGTATCGGGACTAGCGTGGGCAGCAGGGGCAGGGAGGGGATCATTCCTCTGTACTCGGCTTCGGTGAGGTTGCCCCTCAAATCCTGTGTCCAGTTTTGGGCCCCTCTCTACAAGAAGGACATTGAGGTGCTGGAGAGGGTACAGAGGTGAGCTACAAAACTATTATAGGGTTTGGAGCATGTGTCTTATGAGGAAAGGCTGAAGGATCTGGTTCTGTTTAGCCTTGAGAAAAGAAGGCTGAAGGGACACCTTATTGCCCTCTACAGCTACCTGAAGGGAAGGTGTAGTGAGGTGGGAGTTGGTCTGTTCTCCCTGGTGACAAGTGACAGAACAAGAGGAAATGGCCTGAAGTTGAACCAGGGAGGTTCAGGCTGGAGATCAGGAAGCATTTCTTTCCAGAAAGGGTTGTCAGGCACTGGAATGGGCTGCCCAGGGAGGTGGTGGAGTCACCATCCCTGGAAGTGTTTAAGAGATGGTTAGATGTTGTGCTTAGGGACATGGTTTAGTGGGTTTTGATAGGGCTAGGAGTAAGGTTGGACTTGATGATCTTGAAGGTCTCTTCCAGCCAAAACTATTGTATGATTCTAAGCTGGTGTTTTCTTTTCAGACTGATTCTCAGCTTTTCAAGGGTGGAGTAAATGCTGTATATGGCTAACTTGATTTGAGGGGTGGGTGGGTAGTGTCACTCTTCTGCAATGCAGAATTGCTCCCTTGAAAGAAATTTTTTTTTTTCTTTTACCTTAAACAGTGTTCCTGTAGACAGACATTGCTTTGATCCTTTACTTTGCTTTATGTAGTACATCTCAGTACAGGGATTCACCTTGCAATGAGCAGCTTTGAAGTTCACGGCATTGGATGGCTGATTATTCTAATCAGCTATTTGATATCGACTTAATAAAAACACAGATCAGAATCATATAATGGCAAGTTGATGCTGAACTCTCAGTGTAATTGGTTTTGAAACAGGCAGCAGTGCTGCACACCTGGGTAGTGTATCTGCTTTTTTTTGGGGGGGAAAGGAAGAAAATAAGTCTTGTTACTTAAGTTCCCTAGCTTTTGTGTTCTCTGAAACTAGAGAAAGAAATTTGATGTGGATTTTCATGCTTGCTTGATTACATTTCACTTGTCAGAATAAAATCTTTCTGCATTAAGAAGAGCTTCTTCAATAGCAATAGGGGCAGAGAAGTGAAATCCATCCACAGCAACTGTTTCTAAGATAGGCGTTATGAGGCATATTTTGAGGAGCTATATTAGGCTGAGCCCAGATGGTTTCAGCAGTGTTTGTGTAAAGAACAAGTAACATACCGTTTGTGGCAGCCTAACACTCTGCAAATTTTAATGTCTAGAGTGCTTTGTCCACCTTTCCCACTGAAGTATGCAGAGATGAGGAACCTCAAAACCATGTTTTTCACATAACTTCAGTGTTTATATGGCAAAAAACTAACTTTTATTCTTACAGTGTTATAACTTAGAAGTCAGTTAATTGAAATGGTTCTTCTGATACTTAATTTAGAACCTTTTTTTTTCTTCCCTTTTTTTTTTCAGTGAAAGTAGCCATTTTTGGTTCAAAAATTTACCTAATTACTCTTTAAACTTGCATTGTACTAACTAAAATAGAGATTTACATACTGAAATGAAAACGTGTGCCATTAGTGCAATTCTTTGGACTAGAAAAGATGTAATTCTTAGTTTTTAGTTGATTGTACAGCTACCACTTATGCACTGATCTGATTTGAAGAAACCTGCATTTTGTTCGTGCTCTTGCAACTGGTTGTTTGGGAGCTAGGAGAGGAATTACTCCAGCTCTCCATGTTTCCTGCCTGTGAGCTGTCAATTGAACTGTTTCCTGTTGATTACTGCCTTGGTGGAATGCTATGAAACCAGCTGGTAAACAAGCTAGACAGTGCAGTATGCAAAACAAACCACACATAAGTCTGTGTCTTCCAGAAAGGATATCTGTTTGTTTATTTATTTGACTTTTTTATTATTATTATTTTACAGAAGCCAAAGAAACCTCCCCCTCCAGTTAAAAGTCCGGGTACGTAGTGTCTGTGTGGTGGGTCTGAGGAAACACTGAATTTCAGAAGCAGTCCATGCCTTGAAAAGAACATTCAGAAGTAGCTTTGCATTTCCGACCGTCGTGGCATGAGATTACCTTTCATGCTTTATGTATTTTGGTGCTGCTCTGTATTTTTTTTCATAATTATGATGGGGCCTACTTTGGAAACACTTCAACACAGGGCTCAACTGCGTGTTTATAAATGGTATTACACTCCTTGCAAAGGAGAAAATATAAACACAACTTGGTGTATGTCATATTTTTAGTTAGTGACTAAGATAATTGAAGCTCTTTGAGAAATGTCTCTGGGTTGTTTTTCCTTTGCATTCAGCTCCAAAGCCTGAATTGCCAGCTGGAGAGAAGAAGCTCCCTTCTTTGAGGCCTGAAGAAAAAGGTGAGATCAGGTTTCTTCACAGCGAATTTCAGACTGTGCTCTTGTTGGCAAGTTAGAACTTTTAGCTTGGCTGCTCTCTGCAATAGGTGCCTGTTTAGAAGCCATCATACAGATTCTCTTGATACCATCTACTGAAGCTGTCATGCCTCTGATTGAAGGAAATGTCTTTAGAGTGATTGGAAGAACTGTGCTTCTATGAAATGGGTATTTCTTGCTATAGCATTGCATTCTGAAAAGTGCTGATTGCACTGCCTAATAGGTTACTGCTGAATTAATTTAGATGTAGTTCTGTGGTAGCAACTGCAGTTTTGAGTAGCAACAGCAAGTGGTCAGAAATGAAAACATCTGCTGCTGCTTCTGAATGTTTTGGCCAAAAATCCCTCTCTGATAGAAAATATTTTTGAAATAAATTCACAGAACAGTTGCAACACTCCTCAGATGTTACAATCATGATGCTCAGAAATTGAGATTTCTTGTCCTGTTAATTCTTGCTATATCATGTTTTACAGTTCTACAGAATTTGGAGGTGTTTACCACTTTATTTTGAAATTTAGTAGACATTTTTATTCTTCTTCTGAAGAAAAGCTACTATTATCACCCAAACACGTTTCTAAAAGGCTTCTTTTCAGATTTGAAACACTTGCCAAGTCAAACTGTTAAATTGTTTTGATTGTGTTTAATAGTCAGAAGCTTAAACAGACACGCTGGTTGGGTCTTGAAGAAGAAATTCTGATGTTAGTGCAGCTTAACAGTATTACAAAACCATACTCCTGACCATGGCTAAACAGCATTTTGACAAGTAAACCTGCTCCATGGGTTTCTTGGCTTCCTTGGGCAATTTCTATAAGCCACATTTTAAAAGAAAGTACTTTCTCAGGTATTTTATATGAAGAATACTTGTTAAAACCAGCTCTGTTTCCTCTGCACGTGAGCAAACGAATTATTTTTATCTCTTGAAACAGTATCTTCAGGTGTGGACTGAGTTCAACTGTACAGTTCTAGAAATTTTGATCCCTTGGCTCCTTACAAGTTTATTTAAACCAAAGTAACTTTTATTTTAGACTATTCCTGCTTGTACTGTGGTGTTAACCTTTGCATAGCTGAGATCAAGTGTTCATGGAGGAATATAGAAAAAAAACCAAACCTGTGTGGTATCATCCAAAATGCTTAGGAACATGAAAGTTTCTGAAAAATAAAGTAAGGTAGAAAGCCATCTTTTACCATGGTACAGGAAATGATGGAGTAAAAGTTTGTGTTGTATTCAGTTGAAGGTGAGGTCTTTATTGCTGTCTAAATAAGTAACTTCTGTGTTTTACCAGGAGAAATACCCATTTATCAGTGCAGTTTTACATGTGGGAAATAAACCATGTTGATACTAGTGATTAAATTTGTTAAGTTTGAAATTGCACCGTAATTAATTAAAGGAAAATAATTAATTGAGCAGCTCTAATCACAAGCTATCAAATAATTTAATTTTTTATGCCTGTTGTGAGATTAATGCAACTGCCTTTAATTGCGATCAAAAATTAAAAGCAATACTCCCTGTAAGTATTTCTGCATTTATAATGAAGGACATGTAGTGGTATCATATAGAAACTGTTGTCCAGTGTAAACATCTGCAGATGAGTATTTTTTATTTCCATTACTGAACTGCTCATTTTAGCCAACCCTTATCTCCTTCCTTGTGGAGCAAAAGCCAAAAAAGAGGCGTGTGCTGCTTTGTCCAGCAGAATTGTCCCATTTCTGTGCTCATGGTGAATCTTGACCTTTGGTATTAAGTTTTTTTCCTCTTAGCTGTAGATGGTTTTTATATTCAGATTGTGAGTGGGAGTAACTGAAGGGAAAACTTGTCAGAATTCAGGAATAGGATTTGACGACAGCATTTTGTCTGCCCTGTACATGAACTCACTTATTCTTAAAAACAAAAGGAATAATTCTCAACTTGTATCCAGTGTGGCTAAAGTACCAATAACTGCTATTGGGCATTTAAAGTTTCAATCTTGCCTATAGGATGAGCAGGCAGAAGTGTCCTGCGCTGCTAACAGGCTGGGTTAGGCAGGACCAGCAGCACCACCAGGTGGCAAATTCCTTCTACTGCTCACAACTGGATTTTTTTAACTGGGAGACTGGGAGGGGATGCCCACCACTTTAGGCTTTTTGCTCATATCTCCTCCTAACAATTAATTGTCCCAAAGCAGAAAGACAGTTGGGCCCTGTATAGTGCTATAGTGGTTGTTTTTCTTTTTTTTTTTTCCTTTTTTTTCTTTCTGTGGGTTTTTTTGCCTTTTTTCTTTCTGGTTTTTTTTTTTTTTCTTTTTTTTCTTTCAGTATCTCTATGTTCTGTTTACTTCAAAGCATTCCTATGAAGCAAAATGGGTGTTTGCACTTGGAGGCCTGACACTCAACAGCTGCAGGACTTGTCCAAGGGAAGTCAGTTACAGACCTGGCAGTTCAGGCACTTAACTGGGATGGAGCTGAAGCAAATTTCCAACCCTAACTCCAAATCCATAGCATATGTAAACATTTTACTTCAGACCAATACTTGGTGAAAAGCAAAGGAGGGGAGAATGGGGAGAATCAAAGCTGCTGATCAGTCTCTCCATCCCAGTTTGCTGATTTATTACGCTGTAAGGGCAGCAACTCTAAAGGACTGTAACTTCTCACTGTAGCCTGACAATAATATATTAAATCCTCAGTACATCCTGCATGGCTGGCTGAGCTGTAGCATAGCTTTACAAGGAAAAGTAGAAGATATGTTCTGGTTATCCCACAGAGTGTGATTAAGGAACATAACATGGGTTGAAGACTTTACAACTAACAGTTGTGAAGCAGCTTGAATTTTTCCGTGTCCCATATGTTATATGTCAGCTCCTCAGGGCAGCATTCAGTTAGGTCATGCAGTCATTAAACAATAAATTTCACTTTTTTTGTTTGATTATCCATACTTCATTTGTATCCTGAATTTGTAGGAATGTAGACTTTATCTGAAATAAATTCAGTTACTCAGAAAAATATTCATTCCCCCCCCCCTTTCTTTTTTCCATAGATAAAATATGCTGCTTGCATATGTAGAAGAAGTTTAGTTACAACAAAATATTAAAATAATAAAAAAAAACCCCAAACAAACTACATTTTTAAGAGGAGATAAGGTGAATTCATAGAAAAGGGGAAACAGTAGGAGCACAGAGATACATTTTTTTTTTTTGGTTCTTGGCTGAAATTTGCGCTTCAGTAATGTGAATCCGTAATTCCTTACTGCTGTTTGACATCAGTTGAAAGACATTTTGCTTACTTTAATATGATGTTTTTAAGTTCAGGTAAGTAGCTTGTGTGTTTTCATAAGGTATCACTTCAGACACTTGCATATCTGTTTTCACTTTGATCTTCAAAGAAAGCATTTCTGACAGCAGCTGCTTTCTAATAGATGGTATTGTAAGAATTCTAGACAACATGGGTTTTTAAACTGTTATGCTGACTTACTTTGTCAGATGAAAAAGGAGCTTTGGATCAGAAGCCTTTGAAGCCACAGGCTCCTCAAGTACCACCCAAGAAACCTATTCCTCCAAGCAAGACTAACAGCTTACTGAGAGCAGGGCTTCTACACCCAAAACGTCCAGATAAACCTTGTTTGCCATCATCTGCATCCAAGTCAGTATAACTTAAAATATACTTGGTGTATGCGATTATTTGGTTTGTTGTTTGATCTTCCTTCATGGATGAGGTGGGAAGAGATCTATGTTTTAAGGGTGGAAAGGATGCAAGGTTAAGTTTTGCCCTACACCTACCAGTGTCTTGCTTCTCCAAGTTGTTTTCAGTGTGAACTTACAACTTGCTAATTCTTTGAGACAGTGAATCCATCTCAGAGTAAATAATGCAGCATAAATAACCATGAGGCAGATGAAGTTACAAACCCGTGGGCCACCTTGCTTTGACCATGTCCCATAATGAAGGAGCTGTAGCCACAGCAGCAGTATGGTGTGAAAGAATCTGTGGACGTGGCACTTGAGAAACTTTACCATGTTTTTGATTTGAGCTACATCAATGTTGAATGTTTCAGTTCTTTATGTAGAATAAGATAGATGTAAAGGAAGAGCTGAGCAGTTAGTGCCTGTGCTAGAGGCTCTCAGTGTTGCTTATGTGCCCTTCTGGAGAAGAAATCACTTACTCCAGAGAAACATCCAGTCTCTATACCCTGTCTTGTTGAGTTACTGGACAAATAGAGAGGATAATATCAAGTAATCACAGAATCACAGAATGGTAGGGGTTGGAAGGGACCTCTGAAGATCATTGAGTCCAACCCCCTGCCAGAGCAGGACAAAACTAGAGTAGATCTCTCAGAAATGCATCCAGACAGGTCTTGTAAGCGTCAAGAGGAGGAGACTCCACAACCCCTCTGGGGAGTCTGTTCCAGTGCTCTGTAACCCTTACAGTAAAGAAGTTCTTCCTCATGTTGAGGTGGCACTTCCTGTACTCGAGCTTGAATCCAGTGCCCTTTGTCCTGTCACAATGCACGAGTGATAAGAGGTTGTCCCTGCCTTCTTGATGTCCAACCTAATCACTCACCATTTCTTTTAAGTCCATATACATTTTATTTTACTTTTCTCTCGTGAGTTTGAAACAATTATTTATGGTTTCTCACTGTGACTGATTTTACATCAATACAGCCCCTGCCTCCAGTTTCCCTTTCTGTCTCTATCAGAGTATTTGTTAGATCCTTACCCAAAACTGTAAATAAACTGCTGCCCAGTAACAGCCCCTTTGGGATGTTTAGTTAACTTGAAGGAGCCATGAGAAAGTAGGGTTGTGATTCTTGGCCTTATCTGAATTGAAGGAGCAGCAGCTGCTACACCAAAGAGCTTGGATTGATGAGCTGAGGCCAATGGCACGAGGTTCAACAAGGCCAAGTGCCGAGTCCTGCACTCGAGTCACAACAGCCTCATGGAATGCCCCAGCCTTGGGGTAGAGTGGCTAGAAAACTGCCTGGTGGAAGAGGACCTGGGGGTGCTGGTTGACACCTAGCTGAACATGAGCCAGCAGTGTGCCCAGGGGGCCAACAGCATCCTGGCCTGGATCAGATCTGCTGTAGCCAGCAGAAGAAGGGAAGTCATCGGCACTGGTAAGGGTGTGCCTTGAGTACTGGGTTGGGTTTTGAGCCCCTCCCTGTGAGAAGGACACTGAGGGGCTGGAGCATGTTCTAAGAAGGGCAATGAAGCTGGTGGAGAGTCTAGAGCAGAAGATGTGTGAGGAGCAACTGAAGGAACTGGGCTTGGTCAGCCTGGAGAAAAGGAGACTCGGGAGACCTTCGCTCTCTCTACTACCTGGAAGGAGTTTGTAGCCAGGTGGGGGTCAGTCTCTTCTCCCAAGGAACAAACGCTAGTACAAGAGGAAACAGCCTCAAGTTGCACCAGAGGAGGTTTAGATTGGATATTAGGAAAAATGTCTTCCCTGAAAGGGTTGCCAAGCCCTGGAACAGGCTGCCCAGGCAGGTGGTGGAGTCCCCATCCCTGGAGGTATTTAAAATGTGTAGATGTGGTGCTGAGGGACACAGTTAAGGGCTAGACTTGATGATCTTAAATGTCTTCTCCAACCTAAATGAATCTGTGGTTCTATGAGTCTGTTTTTATCCTGCAGCATAAACGGTGGCAGGAATTGTAAAGGAAAACGTCATCTGCTTTTGTTTGGTTGGCTTTGCTGGGTTTTTTTGTTTGTCCCTGGATGATGTGACTGGACAAAGAATGCATGGTAGAATAAAAGCCATATATACAGGGTACCTTGTTCAATACCCAGAAAGGAGGAACTCGTTCTTGGCAGCTATTTTCAGGAAGATTTGTTGTCAGTGAGTCTGTTTCTGAATATTCCAAGAGGTATTACTGAAGGTGCTATTCAGCTCTCTTGTTTTCTGTTGCACTCAAGTGTAATATTTTCGATTTAAGTGCCAAAATGTATAAATAATCCAAAACTTTTACTACAGGACACAAGGGGATTGTACATCTTTGACAACTCTGCAGGAACTGGAACAGAAAAATTGGCTTTTATAGAACTATATTTGTTCTCCAAAAGACCTGATTTTAAGCAAGGCTTTAGAAAATTATAAAAATCTACTGAGATTTTTCAGTTTACTTGTAATTCTAGGTATGTTTCAGTTGTAAACTATTTAATCTCTTGACCAGGGATATCTTGTCTTTTTTCTTTTTCTTTTTTTTTTTTTTTTTTTTTCTCCTCACTGCAGATCTAATGGAGAAGTTGTTTCTCTTCGACCAAAATCTGAAATTGAGCCAGTAGCAAAACCAAAGTTAGACTCTGACCCATTACCACTTAGACCAAAATCAGTAGAGGTAGATTCACTTGTGGTAAAGAGCTCTAAAGAATCAGGTAAGAGAAGAATGAAAAGTTCTTTTGGGTCTTTCTGTTGGGATTGCAGTATTATACAAGGTTAGAATAAGCTTTTAATTTGCTCAAAATGTCACAGAGTGCAATTCTGCCTGTTCAGTAGAAAGTGTGTGTGTATATATGTATTTTTTGTTTGTTTAGAATGGCTGTAGGTAGCTGAAGGTAAGACTCAGCAAGCAATGAAGTGATGGTCAGTGGCATGTTTGGTGGTAGCTGATGAGCTCTTGTAATAGAGGACAGGAAGGGTGAAACGTAGGTGATGGCTTGGTATTCTAATTTGAAAGCATGTGTTTTTGCAGCCACTTTTATCTTGCATTTTTATGAAATCGTTTTCCTTACTGACTGGTTTCTGTTTGTTCTGCTCTTGCATTTCAGATAACTTGTGCTTTTCTAGCTAACTTGCTTTTTTATTTTATTTTTTTAAGTAATGCCATTACCTTCAGCATTCTGTGGATTAAGTTCATAGCTATTCTAGATGATGACATTACCATACCTTGAATTTGTCCCAGCATGGAGCATTGTACATTTGGACTTCATGTTTATGGCTTTGCTTAATGCAGCTTGAGCCAAACTTGACTTAAGTCTTAAATTGTCCAGCAAAAACCTGAATGTTGGTTAAAGCACCCACATTGATGACCAGACTCTGACCTGTTCTATAGTTAGTTACCTTTAGTCCTTTACTGACAGTGCAATGGATTTCAGTCCTCTGTGTGCCCCTTAGGCAGAGATCATCTGCTGTGGGCATATGTATATATATATGTATTTTTTTTTTTTAATTCAAAGTTATTTTTCATTTATGATTAACCACTACAGAAAAAGCTTTAGTCAATTGGACCTGAAGTGTTTGGCTTGCATATCTCAAATGCAACCTTTCATCTCAGAAAATGTTTTAGTAATACAGTTTGAAATAGTATAATTTGGTTTTGTTTTTATTTTTTTAGGCTACTTATGGTATTCAGGTTGTAGACTAGTCCTAAAGTATAATAAATTCATATGAGGGAGAACAGTAATGCATTAAAAAACACAAAGTAGTTTATGCATAGAGAAGAGTCCTCCTGATTTTTCCATTAAGCATTTAAAACTGTGCTTCTGAGCTTAAAAGCTTTGTGTGAGGAGAGGTTAGTTCATGTACGTTTTTAATACAGAAATTGTATTTCTCTGAGCCACTAAAAGCTGGACTTCAGCAGGTAGAAGAATAGCCTGGAAATATTACAAACATTATCAGCGTTACCCTAAAGTATTTATAAGTTCTTTTTTTGTGTGTGTTTTTTCCAGTAAAATCTATGCACATGCTATGATAGGCCTGGTTTTAAAGGTCTTGAACTGGGTTTAACTATGGCCTGCATTTAAATGTGAGTTTGAGTGAGGGTATGGAAGAAACACTTTGAGGCCAAAGTAAGCTGAGAGATGAAGGAGCGATGCACAGCCCAGCCTGAAATGTGTGAGCCTTGTCCTACTACTCAGATGTTTACCTCTAGGATTGTGCTATATGTCTTATTAGATAGTGTAGTATCATCTATCTGCAGAAAAAACCTCCCTATGAAAACGGATGGAATGTCTTTTGTTTGTTTTTTTCTTTAGGTGCAATTACCTTGACATCACTGATACCCAAAGTGGCAACATAGCTGTGATATTAGGTAGTTTTATATATATATATGAAAACCTAATTTTATACAGATTTAGGGGAAAAAAACAAAAAAAAACACCGACAAAAATCTATGAATTCTGATTTGCCAACATAAGATTTTACAGGCTCATGGAGAAATGAGAGATTTCAATACCTAGATGGAGCAGAGGACAGGGTTGCATAGCAGGCAAGGGAGTGAGTTCTGTTCCCTGGTCCTTGTTTGGCTGGGAGCAAGCAAAGGAGGCTCAGGGAGTCCCTGCAGGGCTGCAGAACTGACAGTGTCAATGAGCTGCTATTTAAGGAAAGGTTCAAAAATCCTCTGTTACGTCAAGCTGCATAAACCTCTTGTAGTTCTACTCTTGTGAAAAGAGACTAGACCAAACTCCTGCCAGTGAAATGTAACAAATCATACTGCTGCTACAGACATAATGCTCTGTGCAGCATCTAAGGCTATATAAAGCTTCAGAAGTGTTGGGTCCTTACATGAAGCTTAAGATTGATTGATGTTACAAGAAATAGAATTCTAGTTCTTGTAATAAATTCCAGGATTTAATATTACAAGAACAGATACTAAAACATGGGAGAAGTTGTATGGCTGGGGTTGGCAACTGTGTTACCAGAGTCCCTTTTTTTGGTGTTGTTTGGTTTTTTGGGTTGATTTGGTTGTGATTTTTTTTTGTCCCCTTTAGATTGAGATCCTGAAGCGAGTGAATTTTTAGAAAAGCAATTTAAGTATGGGTCTTGCATTTTTTTCCAAATTAGTTTGACCATGAAGTGTGGTGTAGGTCGAGCCATTTCCAATTTTGCCTAAGGAGAAGCTGTAAATATTCTGTACCTATAGGAGGTATGGATGGATAGATAGAGATGGACAGATAGATAGATTAGAGGAGAGAGAGAGGCCCCTAGCCATCAGATAAAAGGAAGACACCACTGATCACGTTGAAATCCTTCCTCCTGAAGCTCTATTTGAAAAATTGCATAAATGTTTCTCTGTTCAATTAGAATTCAAGTACTGTGAAAGACTAAAGCTGTAATACTGGCATGCTGAACATGTAAAGCGATTCTGTTTCTTCTACAAATGTTTCTTTTTTCCTGCTTTGTAAAATAATTTTTTGGTTCAGAATCTTTTTCTAGACATTCCTCTCCTTGACTTTTCTTTCCAGATTTTGTTTCCTATCCTGTTTGCCATGTTTCCCTTCTTACGTGTCAGGAAATTACCCTACCCTTCTCCATTTTGGTAAGATAACAATCTATAAGGAAATCCAAATGCTTTATGCCATACACATAGCCTCTTCTTAACATCATAAGTGTAATTTTCAGTTGCAGTTATTGATACTACAATTTTTTGGGTTTCAATTTAAAATGCTTTTTTTGTTTTGTTTTGTTTTTGTTTGAATGCCTGTTTTCCTGAGCTGTTAAAGAAGTTACCTTAAGTATGCTTTTCAATTAGGAACTTGTGGGGATTAAAAAATAAACAAAAAGATAAGAAAAAATTTTGCAGTCCAGTTATTGATAAGCCACACCTAGTGCTCATAGTGAATTGTGTTCAATACTTACAGCACTTCTATGTGTAGGTTGAATGGCTTTATCTTTCTGTACAGACAAATGAAGTAGTTATGAAGCCTTTCGGCACAGAATCCACTAGTGTTGGCTATTTAGTATCAGGAGTCTTATAAAATAATAATTTTGAAAGTTATGTATTCAGCATACACTTAATCCTAGAAAATACCTTACTGTTGCTCAGCTGCGACCTCAGAAATTCTAAAGCTTCTATTTGTCCCCTAAATTTTTGGGGTGCAATCTCAGCAAGATGAGGAAGAAGAAAAAGGGCTGCCCTTTCTTTTACTCCACAGCTTAATTTGAGGTCCTGCCTTCTAAAATACTGGGTACGTTTCACTTCTCTGGTGGGTTTTTAAAGCTCAGCCATATAAGACGTCGGAACCATAATTTCTTTAGACACCCCTCCAGGTTTGCTTTCTTTCTGTGAAGGCTTTTTAAGACAAACTGTTATGAATACCCTTGAAGCATTCTGAGCTCATAACAAAACCTCTCACCTAATTGTATCTGTTAAAGCTGCTAACAGTTCTGTTGTGGATCCCTGATAAACTTGCAGAAGAGATTTCTAATAGTCCGTCCTAGTGTTTCAACTTAGCTCATCTTTCTAGGAAGGCAGGTGCTCTTGCTCAGCCTTAAAATACTGGTTTTGGACTCTGTATCCTCAGATGTATGGTATTGCTCATCTGGCACTCTGATGGGATTTCATTTAACATTTACTCACAGACTGTCTGTAAGTAAGTTAATTGATAAATCACTTTATTGGTTGAAAAGGGTGTAAGTTGTGAGCTTTCAGTGGGTTTCATCAGTATCTCTATTGGCTTCAGTGGGGCTGAGCTTCCTCCTAAAATAACTAAGAATGTTGTTTAAAAAGAAAAACAAACAAAACCCCTTAAAGCCACAATAAAAGAAATGAACCAACCCATTGCCACCAAGCCCTAATCCTCCACCAGCCTGTGTCTTAAATTAATTCCCTATACCAAAGCAACAAAAAGACAAGGTAAAAAGGAAAATGCGAGTACAGTCAGAGTTCCCTCTGAAATGTAATGTGCTGGTAATCTTTTAATGCTGAGCAATTGTCTTGGATATTGCAGTTTCCTTCAGAAGCTCTTACAAATAGGGGGAAAAAACCCAAACAACCCTGGCTTTAGTGTCATCCCACCACCTGTATTCAAATCACATGCAGTTCAAGACTGTAGCAGTCTTCATTTTCAAGCCACAGATTGTCTTTTTTTGTTTTCAGAAGTACCTATTATTCCAAATATGTTCTTAATGTCCTTAATATGTCTGATGTTTACCTCATTCATGGAGGCATTACAGGCAGAATAGCAACTCAGTTTGCAGTTCTTTAAATTGGCTTCCAAGTGATTTGATGTTTCTGCAGAATGAAAAAAGGAGGATGGTTCAAAGGCAAAAATTACTGAGATGGGGGAAAAGACACTCGATTATTTCTTTTTTTCCCCTGCCTTCTTGTTACCTTTTTAATAATACCTAATATCAATCCTGATTTACATTTTGCTGTGGGGTAGCCCTCTGGGGTTGCTGATGACTGGGTACAGAACACAAAGATGTGACCCTTGGTCACTGTTGCTTGACTCCTAAGAAGTTAAGTATTTTATTGGCACAGAGTACAACAGAAATACCTTTGTAGTTCTTTGTTTCTCCCTCATCCTCTTTTCCATTAGCTGCTTGCCATTCATCACTCTTCTGTTTCTTCTTCCTTTATTTTCCTTCCCCGCTTTTTTTAATTGCAAATATGGTTACATGTTTACAAAAGACTGTCGTTACAGTCTCTTTAAGAAAATTAAAAAGCAGTAAAATCAATTGGTAGCAGGTAGTGTAATAAATGCTTCCATTTCAGCAAGGCAACAGCAAATGAAGTAGGTATGTTCAGGGTCGTCCAGAAGGTGAATATTTTAAGGACTTCAAGAATAGTAACATGGAGTAAAAGGCATTAAAATCAGTTAAAACATTCAGTGGAAAATTTAGCTAATTTATACCCGTAGGAACTTTGACAATGCATGAGTAAAACTTGAAATAATCAGGTGATTTTAAGTCATCCAAACACTGACGTGGTATGAATGGTCTGGCTTAGTGTTCTTAGGGCTTTTTTACTTATCTGCCCTCTTGCTATGGCATCAAAATTAATGAGAAAATAGGGAAAGAGGTAACATAGCTTCTGTTCAATAAGTCATAATGCCAATTTAAAATGCAGGGGTGACAAAAAAACCCCACAACCCAAGAGAAAACTCAAAACCTTTGATGTTGCTTTTGATACCTATAGTAAATGCTGTGTGGCATTTTAGTTAAACATCTAGAGTCTCTAGAGTAAGGCTGATGAATTTGTGTTGTGAAATGATATATATCATCCACAATCTTATGTCAGTGCTTAAATAAAAACCTTATCTCATGACATGTCTGTTGGCAGGTAAGTATGATTATTTTTGTGGAGAAACATTTAAGGACAGTTGTCCACTAGATGAAGTACTTCCGTTATTAGATTAGGTGTGTTCTGTTCCTCCTATTAATAGATTTTTTCCTAAAATTGCCTCTTCCCGTAGGACATAAAGAATTTCTACTGATGTAAGAGGGAGTTTTCATAGAGCTATGAGCCTAAGGAGACTAGTGAGCAAAGAGATCTATATGATTTAATCGTATGGCAATGGAGTTTTGAAATGTTTTGTTACAGGATTTATGAAGTCATGTCGTTTTCATGCATATGTAAAAACTCCCCTGCACAGAAATATTTGCTATTAATGTCTTGTGAACTTATTTTCACTACCGTGTGCACATGTACTGTACCATGTTGCTTTTATTTTTGTCTCAGTCACTAAACTTGGAATTTCATGCTTTTCCAGCAAGGCTAGCAACAAGAAAATACATTCTCTTCAATAGCTGAAAATGGCAACTCTCAAAAAAAAAAAAAAAAACCTGAACCCACCAGTTGCAAATGCATTTTTTTTCAGATACTTTTGAGGTCTGTGATATGCTGCCATGTTACTACAACACTTCTTCTGTTGAGACCTTCATTTAAATTCTAGTTAAATTAAGTCTTAATTTTTTTTTGAAGGGGGAAAATGTGGTTTCCCAGATATGTCCAAGTTACGTAGTTATTTTATATGGCTCATGTGTTTTATATGCTGAAAATCTTAGACACAATAAGAATTCTGATAATTTTATTTTGTTTTTCTTAAGGGAAAAAAAAAAGCGATAAAAAAAGACACTGCAACAAAACCTTCTGGTCTTGATGGTGGTCTGTTTTCATCTTTTTCTAGATCTGTTAAGCTTTGATGACGTAGTAGCTACCTCAGATAATCTATCACACCCTACTGCAAGCCGACCCAAGATGCCTGGTAGGAGGCCACCTTCACGTTTCAATAGCAGTAGTCCTGTGAGTATACTGGGTGTGTTTTCCTAGTAGTGAACTAAGTACTAGCTTCCCAGGAATCAGGATTGCACTGGGAAACAGTCTTAGGAACCATTTACCTGAGAGTGAAAGGAAAAATGCTGTAGAGTTTCAGTTCCTGTAGACAAAGTCTACAGGGATACCTGTTCCCAGGAGGGAAGTGTACGTAAGACAAACAAGGTGACTGCATTGAAGCTGAAGGAGTTTTTCTGTTCTGTGGGGTATTGATGCCGTAAGTACTCGGCCCTTGTGGCATCACGGGTGATGAAGTAGGTGTTGTGTGTGCACACAACTCTGAAAGTGTCTGTAGTGACTTAGAATCACAGAATCCATCCAGGGGTTGGAAAGGGCCTCCGAAGATCATCGAATCCAACCCCCCTGCCAGAGCAGGACAAAACTGGAGCAGATCACTCAGAAATGCATCCAGACAGGTCTTGAAAGTCTCCAGAGAAGGAGACTCCACAACCTCTCTGGGCAGCCTGTTCCAGGCTCTGTCACTCTCACAGGGAAGAAGTTTTTCCTCATGTTGAGGTGGAACTTCCTGTGCTTCACCTTGCTACCATTACCTCTTGTCCTATCCCAGGGCACCACTGAAAAGAGACTGGCCCCTTCCACTTGACACCCACCCTGCAGAGATTTGTAAACAATAAGATCTCCTCCAGAAAAACAATCCTGCCCAAGAACCCTATGTTTGATTTCAATGCAGATGTATGAGTGTTGCGGGGAAAGTTCTGAGTGGCAGGAAAAGAAAACTCTGTTAGTCTAGCAATTTAAGTTTTGTTTTGTGTTCTTTTTACTATTGCATCTTTAGAAACAGATGATAGTTCTCTCTTTTCTCCCCTCTCTCTCTCTCTGTTTTCTCCCCTCTCTCTTTTCTCCTTCTTAAAATCAATTAGTTTTAATTTTGAAAACATTTTCATTTCTTATTAATGGTTTACCAGGCAAGTCCGGAAAAAAATGTGAAGGTGCAGAAAGAAGAAGAAAGTGCCAAACAAAAGCCAGTTGAAACTAAAAAGGTATGAATAGCAAGGAGCTAGAGAAGTACCAGGCAGCCAGATGTTCTGTTCATCTTGCTCATATTTCCAGTTCAGATTTATACAGCCAGTTGAATGCAAGTGTAAATGCAAGTGAGCCATGCCATTTAGTATCAAGTTCATAGTAGAAATTTTAGTATAAAGTTCATTTATACTTCAGTAGAAAGTGCATCCTTTCTGATGAGAACTATTGTATCAGGTAGCATGAAACTGTGGTGGTATTCCTCAAATGAGCTTCATGTCTGCTTGGCCTTTAGACTCCCAACGTGCAGAACAGTTGAGCAGATCAGAAAGGTGTAGAAAAAATTGTTTATAATGAACCAAAGGGCTCTGTTGAATCACAGCAGTTTTTAAAGTGTAAAGAACTGCAGATTAACTATTTTCATTTATTTTAGTGATTACAGGAACCTCGGGGAAATGCTTAATAAAGAGCTGTATAAAATCATAATCTCATACAGTACAGCCATCCACTTGAACTGGACATTGTTTTTTACCTCTTGGGTAGACAGTTAAGGAAATCTGTTCATGTGTAGCTCCCATACCAGTACAACCTGTATGCTGTAAGTGGTCAGTTCATAAGATTTCATTTCTTAGCTTTCTGCTGTTTTTATTTTTTCAGCCATCTGCATTCAGTCCACCAATTTCATCTTCATCTCAGAGACCAAGTTCTGTTATACTCCACTTCTTCCCTGGAGACATCCAACTTAAAGGAGAAACAGATGATGAAAAAATTTCTGTGGAAGAGCTCAGGACTCAGATTAATGACTTGATGGGTTTAGTAGACGCACTGAAGAAAGAACATGGGTAAATAGTTTCCTTCTCAATCTTCAAAGGCATATATAGACATCTTGCCAATGTCTTTAATGCCAAACTTCTTGAAAATAAAAAGTTATAGATTAATAGTAATTCAGAACTTCTTCCATTACAATTTGATCCAACTGGATATTCTAAATACATAGAAATTTGATGTCAGAGTATTTTTTTTTTAAATTGGTACATATTTTTTCCTTCTGACTTTGTGGTCCTGCATTCATGACAGCTTTTTGAAAATACTTATTAAACATCTAGTACTTTCACTGTAAGGAAAAATAGATACTTTTTTTGTGGTATTTGATGATAATTCATAGCACTTTCTTGCCTGAACGTAGTTATGAAATAAAACATGTTTTAAGAACTTTCTATTCTAGAGAATTTCTATTCTCTATGTAGAAGCTGCCAGTTTATTTTATCTTAAATTCAATTCTTCAAGTAAAAGGACAATACAAATTAAGTAGCCTACTTAAAATTCTAGGGATAAGTGTGTAGTGATAAGTAAGAAGTGTTGAGAGTTAGTGGAAGCTTGTGGTCCCCCAGATCTGAGTACCAGGTCACTAGTGAACATGTGCTTATGTGCAAGCTTTATTTATAAGATGTAGTTTCAAACACTTGTTACATGAATTCCTCTTGTAAAATTTAAACGAAGCTTGTGCTTCCTGTTCTCAGGAATGTAAAGTTGTTTTCCCCCTCTAACTTGTATTTCTGGTATCTTAACTACTATTAGGAGAGAACTGGAAAAACTAAAGAAGGATCTGGAAGAAGAGAAGCTGTTGCGAAGTAATCTGGAGGTAATGTTAGCACTTTGAGGGGTGTGAAGGTTAGGAGTATGTAGGCAGTGCTCTGGAATATGATGCCACAGGAAAATGTTAAATAATGTGCTCAACTTCTTTTTTTTTCATTTGTTTTTGTTGGGTTTTTTTTTTTTTTTTTTGTTTTGGTTTGGTTTTTTTCTTTCCTCTTCTTTTTCTTTATTGCTGTCTTAGTCTGTGGTCAAGTGAATGACTCTTGAGGCAGTTGGATGTATCTAGACAATTCCCAGATGATTTTATTTCAGCTTTCTTTATCTGGAAAATGATTTTAACAGTATATATGGAGACTGGGATGTGAGTTCAGTTTGCTGGTGCTAGATTCTTTTCTTTGCTAGAAATGTGTCCAACTGGACATGTTCCAAGAGAGAAGATTAATACTTCTGTTTTAGTAAGATTGAAAGACAAATTTATTTCATGCAATGAAAAGAAAAACAGGGCAAAAGTAAACCTTCCTAATTTTTTTTTTTCCTGAACTGTTTAATTATTAAGTGGGTAATTTGCCAAAAGAACAGAATGCTTCTGAAAAATCTTCCTTGTGAATGAACATTGCCACTCTTAATTTCTTGATGAAGAATGCACACTGCACTGCAATATGATGCCATTAGTTAATTGAAATGTAGAAAGTTGTTTCAGTCTAGCACAAAAGGGCATTGTTTTTTTAAATTAAATAGTACTTACTGACTACAAAGATACTTTCAAAACTTAACAACTTGTGGCAAGTCCTCTTTTTAATGTGTCTCTAAAGCAGTAGGTGAAGTGGCCTTAAATATGCTCTGTAGGTGAAGAGAGGTAACTTCTGTGTATC
The DNA here is from genome assembly GCA_025345505.1 of Todiramphus chloris collaris. Taxonomy (NCBI): domain Eukaryota; kingdom Metazoa; phylum Chordata; class Aves; order Coraciiformes; family Alcedinidae; genus Todiramphus; species Todiramphus chloris. The sequence goes on from JANVCC010000018.1 coordinate 5,170,902, forward strand.
CTCCAAATCCATTTGATGAAAACCAAATTATTCATGGTGTGGTACTTTGCACAAAGGCTGCTTCAGGAAGTTAGTCTGAGGTGGTGATGCAGTGTTACATGGGGACACATCAAGTGATTCTACCACCCAGCTTTGACCACTTTATTCAGCTTGAGTTTATCCAATAAGAAGTACCAGAGCTATAGGCAAGTTTAAAATTCTTTTATATTTTTGTTGGTTTAACAAGAGAGCAGTATAGAATCAGCTCTAAATACTGAGCTCTCAAATGCTTCTGTATTACAATCTCTTTTACTTAAGTGTCTTTGAAATATAAAGGTTATAATTTTACTGAAAGCTCTGAAGACTTTAGATTATTGCTACTTTAATACTGACTCTTTCTTTTCAAAATGTCTATTTTCCAGCTTGAAATAGAAAAATTGAAGAGAGCGGTGATGTCTACATGAGACAGCTAGAGACTGAAATGTTTTTAACTCGCCAGGAACTCACAGCTGAACACAAGGAGAAATGACTTTTATTGCCTAATAATGGATACTGGTGTTCTACAGTCTTAAAGAAAAAAAAAATATAGTAAAAAAACAAAGAATATAATCTTTTATTCAGAGAGGTGAAAAACCAAAAACAAATAATGGTGTAATTTTTTTGCCAATATAAAAGAGGCCTTATTTCTTACTGTGCTGGAATTGCAGACCTTATTTTTTTGGTTTGCTTGAAAATACTACTGAATCTGTATAGAAAGGAGAGGGAATTCTTAATAGATTTTTATTGAATACCTGTAGCTTAATTTTTAAAGAGATCTATACTATAAATAGGGTGATCTATCTTTGCAGCTAATCTGTAAAATAGTCTGTCGGGAGGGATGGAATAATTGTATCATCATTGTAGTCACTACTTTTCCCCTACGTGCAAAAGGGAATATATGATATTTGTATAATTTTGGCAGTCTTACCCAGGGTTATGCTGTTGTGTCTGTCTGCAGTGAGAATATTAATGATATGCTGTTTATAAGTTGAGTAAGGAGAGAGGAATTTGTTAATGCAGTGAAGCAGGTGAAACTCCTATGCATTGTAGTAAGAGCGAATGATCTAATCGGAGTAGTTTAGCAGAACGTTTTGTCACTTGCACTATTGGATTAAAAAGGGATTTACGACTGAATCATGAAGTTACGAGGAAACTAATTTTTACAACCACGAAATGCAAGGAATACGGAATCAAGGTTAGAAGCCAGTCTTAACTCAACCTGTTGTGCCTAAAATGTTGCAGCATACGGCAGGAAAAAGGAAACCTTTCATTACATCTGTGCTTCTGTGTATCTAAACTGAGGTCATCAGTCTTTCTAGTGGTTAAACACTCGTCTTGATCTGTTTTTGCAGTAGTCAGATTTTGTTTATAATGTGTCTCCAAATAAAAATCCCTTTGGAACTTTGATACACTCAAAAGGTCTCAATATTTATATATATTTATGCCATAAACTTTCTCAGTATATTGTGTACCTCTAAATTTAATAACATCTTTGTATTTTAATGAGTGATTGGAACAATTGCTTTGACAACATTGTGCGGGCATCCAAGACGGCACCTTTCACATTTTACAGAAAAACAGTTGAAATCTTGTGAATTGCCATTATCTTTAACCCCTGAGCTCAACACGGTGCACCACAATAATGTAGAAATAATATGCAAAGTGGTGGGAGATGCTGATATTTATTGCTACGTTCATTTGATTAAAGAATTAAAAAACATAGAGCTTTAGAAAGCCAGCTAAATGTATTGCTTCTGTTAGTAATCCCCTTATCTCCTTTTGGTCCACTAGAATTTAAATGACAAAAACATGCCGCGTAGCTTGGCAACTTCACCAGTAAGAAAAGTAATTAAGTGTCTGTTCATGGGAATAGTCATTAATACAGTAATTATTTAGTATGTCACTTGAGCAAGTGATATGGAAGCGTTCCTTCTTGAAAGTATACTTTTTCCACAGTTGTTGCATCACAAAGTGCAAACATCAAAAAGTCAATTGGAGGATGTTTGGCAGTTGCTGATTTAAATGGTCCATAAAATTTGATTAATATACTATGCAGGTATTAGGTAATATTTGCTGGTCACATGCTTAAGCTGATTCAATAATAATGCTTTTAACTTTTAATTACCTAGATGCATCACAAATGAAGACTTGAGCCAGATCTTTATATTGAGGAATAATGTGCAGCAGTAATCTGGTGAGACACTAAACTCTTGCTTGGAATTCATACCTCTAATTCAGGCGGTGGTAAAAAGCAAGAATTGAGCCTAATGGAATAGACGGTTTCGTTGTACGAGCTCTTCACTGTGATTAGAGCATGAAACAAATCTTGGAAGAGATTGCTCTACAGAAATTGTGCCTGCATGTAAGCTTGTAGCAGACAAAATGAACAAGACAATCAGTTAAAACCACAGATGAGAGGTGTTGGTTATTTAATGGCCTTTGTTCGCTATAGCAATAAATGACCCAAGTGCAATGACTTGATTTAAAAACAAAATACCCTTCCTTTAAAAGTCGCTGCTATGAGTATTTTTTTAGCCATAAGGAAGTTGCCCTGATATATGTCTGTCTTGTCTTCAGCTAATGTTATGTACTAGAGTGGAGGGGATGAAGGTAATGGTTTTGAAGACATTCCACAGTACAAGTTCCTAACAGCAGGATGCTTCACTGACTTGTTTACTGGTGCTGTAAAATGATGCATGCTATCCAAACTCAGCAAATAAAAGAAGTTTAAAATGTCTGTTGCAATGTCTGCTCAGTTCTGTTCAGGAATGTCTCCTTGCCAGGAGGAGTTCAGGGGGCAGGAGCAAAGTGTGGTGTTATTCATACAGTCTCCCTTTGAGGCTTATAGATTTTAATTTACTCACTGGGATGCTCTGGTTCCTCTCAGGATGGCTTAGGGGCAAACAGTTGGAAAGCTTACTGTTTGGTTGGTTGGTTGATTTGGTTTTGGGTTTTGGTTGGTTGGTTTGGTTGGTTTTTTGTTGTTTTGTTTTTTGTTTTGGGTGTTTTTTTTTTTTTTTTTACAAGTGTAACTGGGAACCTTAACTTCTCAGTCTCATCTTGTCCCCTTTGTTCTGGGGTGGTTTTAGTTGCTTGTTTTTTCCCCTGTTGGTCCATAAAGAACTGACCTTACCTATGCATCTTCAGAGCCTCTTTTTAAGATATCTATTGCCACTCAGGAATATGGAGAAATGCATGCTGGACTCCTTAAATATATAGTGAGGAACTGTATATTTAAGACTATGAGTATGGCATGCTTAAAAGTGGCGTGGATGAGGGAAAAGGCAAATGAGGACTAGAACAACAGATGGGCATTTTTAAACGGCAAGGTTTTAATTCAATCTTATTCTTTAAAAAGCTTTTGTTTGCATACAAGGTACAGGTTTGGGGGTTTTTTTATAAATTACCATTTACTTTTTTTTTTCATATATACTTATTTAAGCAGTCACCATGAAGATAACATTTTTAATGTATGTTGGTTCAGGGGAGTGAAGTTTTGATGAAAACCTGTTACGGATTGCAAGGTTTGACTTTGAATTGTGTAGCAAAGTATCTGTTGAACTTTAGTGAATACAAGGTATTTAAAAATCCTAAGTTAGCAGAAGTCTATTAACCCCGTCCAAAGGAAATGGTAATACCAGGTTTTCACAGCTGCCTTACTTCTGACTGCTATTAAAGTTCTCTGAGATGTTCCTGATTATTGACTGTGTGCTTTCTCAGAGCAGCACCAAATCAGCTGGTCATATATCTTGGGTAATTGGATTTTGCAAGAGCTGAAAAGACAAACCACTCCCTTTTTTGGGTGCCTGGGCACATACCATCCAGTTTGAAGAATGCAAACAGCCTTAACCAGCTTGTAAAGCGCGAGACTGCTGCTGCTGGGTTCAGGGTTTGAGGTACCCTCCTTGCCTGTTGGAAGTGATGGTTTGGATATCTTTCTGAGCCCCTGGGAGCACAGATTCACACCACCTCCTCCTGGGAGAAGCACATGCGTGTGTCTAAGTGTTGAAGAATGCCAGCCTGTGTGTCCTTCACAAGACTGTTGCTTAGGTTGAGGATGTTGAGCATCAAGGGTCATTCAGTCTTGCAATCGTAGCAAAGGTTCAGGGAGCGTGAAGCAGCAACTCCAGGTGAGTAGGGGAAGAACTCTTATAAAACAGGTGTCCATGCCTTGACATGATCTAGTCTTTGGCCCTTCTGACTTCAAAGGTTGCTGAGGTGGTACCTTTTGATTCATCTCTGCCTAGTACTGTATCAAGTGGAAGTCATTTAACCTTTCCAGGTGAATTGTGTTGGCTGTATCTGATTGTTCTTGGCTTAATTCCTATTTGAGGAATAGGAATTAAGAGAAGAGACTAGCTAGATCAAAGCAGAACAGTAAATAATATCTACCTCTAGGCTAAAATTGGAGACCTACCTTGTGGCTGAGGACTGACAGATGTTCTGGTGACAGACAAAATGACATTATCTCAGGAAACCCTATAAGCTCATGACAAACATATCGCAGGACTGTGGAAACTATTAGTGTCCAAAGCAGCCCTGTGAGTAGAAAGAATGTTAGGAATTGCTTTTCTGATACTACTTGCTCTAAATTACTGGCTATTGAAATTCTGGCTATGGGAGGTGGGACAGTATTAAGAGTCAGCAGTGAACATGGTGCAAGGTTCAGCAGGCAACTCTCACCCCTTACGATGGGTGCGGCCCATGAAGAAAAGATTATTTCTTGCTCATTGAGCTTTTTAGCTGTGCAAGACGCTGTCAGGAGTGTCATCTTTGATTTATGGAATATAATGGATGAGGTTGACAAGATTTTGATCATGAATTTTGTTTGGTCTTTAAAGTCTAGAAGATGTGTTAAATACAGAAGAGCAGAAGATGCTTCCTTCACCAGGAGGAAAGGTACAAACCACGCAGGCGTGATTCATCTCTGTGGACTCCTGGCAGAGGTGGCAATCTGGCGGTTCTGTGGGTGTGTTTGTAACTTGTTTTGTCATTTTGCAGTGCAATACCTTTATTGGCACCTGCAGGTTCCTCAGTCTTAATCCAGTTGGACAAGAAAAGGAGGAGGCTGATGCCCAAAGTTATTTCTTCATGGGAAAACTCCAGATGAATTAGAGACGACCAAGCAACGCTGGGTGAGACCATAAGTGAGAGACTGGGACACGATGGCAGCAGATGAAGGGTTGGATGCTCACTTATGGTACCCTGAGGATCTCTGGCTGTGTTAATTACACTTGCACTAGAATCCAGACTTCTAAAACCAGTGAGTACTATCACAAAATGTTTCTCCAGAAGTGCTTGAAAATTAGATGTGGTCTCTGAAATTAGTTAATTCACAATCTTAATGTACTTAATTGCTTTGGCTGTATTTACTTTGTACTTATTTCCTTCTTCTTATATGGTCCTTAAGTCTGTGGAAATAACTAGATAATTATCCTCTGATCATTTTTGCTTATAGCTTTGTAATCAGTCTCTAATCACAGCGTTGGCGCTTCTAAGAAAACCTGAAATTGTCTTACAACTTAAGTTACTGTGAAGATCACTCTCCTCTCAACTTGCTTTACTTAAATTCACATTTTCCCAGTGTGATCCCTTTAAAAAAATTCAACTAATACCGTTCTGCATAATTGAGCACTTTCATTTTTGTCCCTGGCTGGCCGTGTTTAAGACTCTAAAGTCTCCTGCTGCAGCCTTTTTAACTTGCTAGGGAGTAATGGCAAGTGATGCCATGATGGTGGTTTACTGAGTTTTAAGGCATCCACGTAGCTGTGACACCAGGTGATGGAGAACCCTTTGGCCAGAGAGCTTGGGTCCACCAGACTGGGGCTGTAGTTCTCCCAGTTGTCACTGCTTGGCCTGAGTCCTCAGGGAGCTGTGACCACACAGAGCCAGGCTGGCTGAAATTAAAAGCAAGAAAGTGCTTGGAGTAGTGGAAAGGGGGGATAGTTTTGTAGGGTTTTACAAAATTATTTTGAGTTTAAAACAACAGAAGTCACAGGGTAAGAGCTTTGAATGTAAAGCAATGATGAAACACAGCGTGGAATGCAACATATGGATTCATAAGATGGAATGAAACATAATATGGATGAAAGTTGGATTATTTTTAAAATAAGTGCTCAGTTTACTTTTTTATACTGTTTTAAGAGGCTCTTTCCTCTCTCCTAACCACTGTCTAGCGACTCACTCCTCACTCTTTCCCTCATGTTAAGGGCTTTGCCCACCCCTGAGTTGCTGTGACCAAATGAAATCAGCTGGAGAAGAAGGATCAGCAGGTGGTGACCATCTCCTGAGTTGGGTGGGAGATACCTGAGGGTACGGAATTCCCTTCCGTGTGAGAGGGTTTTGACAACTCAGCTGCTTGTGTCCCCGTGTCCTCATGGAGCAAAAATCTCTGGAAGAGAGGAATAATCTGTTCACAGCTTTGTAGAAAGGGAAGCAGTAAGGGCAGTAGATAATTTATGATTAGATATGTATCATCCTGTGTCTGAAGTACCATAACTGGGTGTTGTGGACAGAGAGGAGTAGCTGTGTGTGCTTTCACATGGCCTTATGTCAGGATGTCCCCGTTTTTTCCCTAAAGCAACAGTGACTTGCTGCTATATCACTTGTTTCACTCCAAGTTTCTGTTGCTGCGTGGTAGTTACCTTGGCACGTCCCTGCACTGGTGAGACTGGGTGGTTTCCATGATGAGTCAAGTGATGCAACTGAGCGAGATCAGTGGTTTGTTGGTAACGTGTTCCAGTAACTCGGTGAGCCTTAGATACCTGGAGCTGTCCCAGATTTCTACCTCACTTAAAGGTGACAGCCCTAGGTGGAGTTACAGCGGTAATTAAATATAGAATGAATATGAATTCATTGATGGTGAAACATAATGAGCTCAAGGATTCCTGGCTGTGAGATGGAATTAAGGCTACGAGCATACAATAAACAATTTAACAGCTGAAGAAAATGGAAGAGAGCTCAATACGTTTGCCTCAAACATCAAGGTGTTTCTCAGCCTCGAGCTTATTTCCCAGCCATCTCCTGTTCCTTAGCAGTATCGATTCAAGTCCTTTGGTTCACTTCTTAGCCATTTCATTTCCTTAGAAGAGCTAATGGTTGCTGGCTTTATCCCCAGGAAACACTTCTTAAGACCAGTCAAATTCAAGAGACTGCCCCGAGGTTCTCCTTTACAGCTAACTTAGAAATTCGGTGCATCAGTCTAGCTCTTCCCTTGATGATCTTTTCATAATTAAGTAATAAACCTGCTGATCTCAAAACACAGTAAGGTGACAGAATACCCCAGATGAAAGGGGCTTCCAGCTGCGTGCCTGACCCTTTGCTGCTGTCATAAGGTGAGAGCTTGGGGTTTCCTACATAGGAAAACCCATCTCTGCTCTGTCAGTTCAGGAACCCCTCTTCTTCAGCATTCTCTGTCCTGATCAGTACGTATCAGGGAGGATATTAAGTGTCTCCTAGCAAGGCATGGTGATTTGATGACTTTTTTTTCATGTGTGCAGTTCCTGAAATCCAGCCATCATCCTGCTTTGCCACCTCACATTTGTTTTGTGCTTTGGTGTTACTTACACGTCCATAGAAGATCAGTGGCTTCAGTTCTTTTGAACCCACAGTAGCTGTTGCTTTTGCCTTGGATGTATATCTAATACATCTAATATTCAGCTATGATGTAACATTATTTTTCCTTCATTCATTACTGAATTATTTTTCTCCAGCAAATATGACTGTAACAAGTTCCATCCCAGGATATTAAGCTTTTACTAAGGACCATAGAAAGATTCATGGAGGGAGCAGTGGCCTGAATCCTTCTGCAAAACAAATAACACTGCAGTCTGATCCTTGTTGCTCAGATTTGGATAGCCAAGCCCCAAGGGCCCAAGTTTGCTACCTCACACGGCAGGTGTCATCAGGAACTGCCCAAGGAGAGTAGCAGTGTTGAATCCAGTGGAGACGAGGCTATCTTAAAGCACTTCAAAATGGACCCACAGGCTGAAATGCTTTAATAAGTTCTTCACCTCACAGTTAACAGTAAATTCTTAATGCAGTAACTTCCAGTGTTGGACAGATTTATTTATTTCTTTATTAAGAAAAGATTCCCAAGTCATTCTCTGTAAAAAAAAAAAAAAAAAAAAAAAAGTAATAAATACTAAATGTCTGAAAAATCACCTTGCAAGCCCAGTAAGGACAGGACAGACTTTGGGATGGGTTAAGCTGCTTGCTCACTATCAACTGGACGGTGTTCAAAAGTGAAAGCAGAGATGTTAAAACTTCTCTAACATACCTTTCTTCCAGGAGGAAAGAAGTAAATGCAAGGTGATGGATATGAGGGTGGCCCACTGTCTGCTCCTTTGGGCTGCGCATTTCTTCCCAGCCACACCACGCACTGCTCTCAGGGTAAGTTTCACTAGACCAGGTTGCTCAAATCCCCATCCATCCTGGCCTTGAACACTTCCAGGGATGGGGCATCCACAACCTCTCTCTGAGCAACCTGTGCCAGTGTTTCACCATTCTCACTGTAAAAAATATCTTCCCCATCTGATCTAAATCTACCCTCTTTCAGTTTAAAACCATTGTCCCTTGTCCTATCACTACAGGAGAAAATACTTTGAAGTATTCAATATATTCAGTAGGCCAAGGAACCTCCAGCACAACTCTTGGAGTGTTAGGAGTTTGCTGTTCAGCCCACTCTGCCCAGTGTGATTTCCAAGGCATCATGTAGCCAAGCTTTGCTTCCAGGCTAACAGATCTTGGCTGGTTATAGATAGTAGACCATCTGACCAAGCAGTGATGAAAGCTCTTCTGGATTGTGCCTGGCTGTACAACACAAAATCCCAACAAATGGTCCTGTCTGCAGGCGCCCAGTACGCTTACCTCAGAGTCGCTTCCCAGTCAGGAGAGGAACAAGGGTGCTACTGGTATTTGTACAACTGTATCTATGTTGTATATCTTATGGCAGAAGTCATATAGATTGGATATTCTCATCAACATGAGAAATACTGGAGAGCTTAAGCCGATTGCAGGCTTGTTGACCGAGGAATAACTGCTGGAGTCATCTGCAATCCTGTCCACAAGCTCAGTATGTCACTTCAGTAGGAAGGCTTGATATATAGAGACAAACTCTATAGTAGGTAGTTCTCAGCTGGTCTGTATGAGCAAGGGGTCATGAGCTCTGCATTCTGGACGTTGAAGAGCCTGCTGGATCTCAAAAGGATTATTTTGCCCTTGAAATCACCTTTCTGGTTTATGACAAAGAGTCATCTTTTATTTATTTATATAAACATTGTCTACCTTGTGCTTCTCATTTTTCAGGTTCTTGGTAAGGAATCGAAGACTGGTAATCAGCAAGGTACAGTGAATACCTATTTGTCTCTCTTAATTCCTTGTGACATGTTATCAGTTATCAATACTTTACACCCCTGACGCTCACCTCATGGACTGTGATAATGCTTTCTTACACCTTGTAGCAATATCTGCTTGATTTGTTTTCCAGATGGCTGTATAAATCTCATTCCCTGCAAAGATAATGGAGCTATTTGTATTCAGCCTTGTTCTCCCTCCTTCCACGGGGAGACAAGTTTTGTCTGCCAAGACAGAAAGTGGCAAATGTTCACAGATGCCTGTGCAAGCTTGGATGTTCAGTCCCTTTTTCAGGTGAGGTAACTGTTGTGCATCTACTTTGGCATCTGCTCATAATTTCTTGCAAAGCCACCCTCTTCTTCCATACCTTTTAAATCTTGAGCAAAGGGAAGAAAATGCAATCCTAAAACAGATTACGTTGGTAACAGGCTTTGACTTCATCTTGTATCAAGGGATGGGAAATAAATTTGGGAAATTCTTGTGTGGAAACATAATTCAGAAAGGAAATTGCCTTGTTCACTTGGCTAATATTCCTCATGTGGATTTAAACCACGGCAATGATACACTGAAGGTGAACCTGAGAAAAGAGCTACACCAGGGTTTGTAATAATCAGATGATTCATGGTAAATTCTCCCCAATGACAAAATGAAAACCTCTTTTCAAGTCACTTCAAAAATAAGGCACTGCATTTATGTCTTGTCCCTTCCTTCGTGTGTGTTGTACAAGCAAGACATTCTTCTCAGCTGAGCTTTGGTACCTGGTTTCAGGCCACCAGGCACATTTACCAAAGACCCCAGCACTGTGCCTCTTGCCTGGTTGTAGCTGTAGCTTCATTTTCATTCTATTCATTAATTTTTCTCAACATTTTCCTCCCTCCAGAGGATTTCTGAACATGAACTCCTTCCAAGCTCTGGAGGACATGCTAGTGTTGCTGAAGGACGCCTTCCTTTTGTAGGGAAAGGAAAGCCAGTGCATGGGAAGCCTGGAGATGGAGCAAAATATTTTGACTCTGATGACCATGGGAATAATAACTGCCAAGCTGATTTTTCATGCATCATCCCAGATATCTTGTCATCACCAGCCATTCCAGGAAACATTGCTGATATAGTGGAATTGCTACAGAAGATCTCCATGCTGTTATCAGAGAATGTCAACAGAGGAAAAATGCAGGTATTTACTGTATTTGGTAGTGACCATTCCTGTGAGACATTTGGATTTGACTGGGATGGATCATGGGAACTTGTTCATCGTCAAAGAAGAATATTCCCTTTATAGAAATCACTCTTAATTTAAATGAGCCTTTCTGGAGGGTCTGTCAGTGAATTAATAGTTTCTTTTAAAATAAATGATAATTTATTTTCTTCTTGTTCTTTTCAGAGTTACAGCAGGATAGCAAACCATATATTGAACAGCTCCATCATTTCCAACTGGGCTTTTGTAAAGGACAGGAATGCCAGTTCGATATTGCTGGACTCAGTGAATTTATTTGCTGGGAAACTTCTTCTAAGGAATGGGTCGGAAAGTATACAGGAGCCCTTCATCTCTACAAAAGGCTACAGCATTCATAAAAATACTTCAGGAAAGAGCTTTCATTTTTCTATGGAGTTCAGTAACACTGGCAAGATCACCGGGCACGTGGTCATTCCAGAAGAAGAGCTTTTGAAGTTACCCAAGACTTCCAAAGCCATCAGCATTGCATTTCCAACGCTCGGAGTCATTATGGAGACCAACCGGCTGGACCCCGCCTTTGTAAACGGGATGGTCTTATCGTTGTCTCTGCCAGAAGAGCTCCAGCATATTTTGCTCACCTTTGAGAAGGTGAATAAACTGGAGAATGTTGAGACACGGTGCGTCGGGTGGCACTCGACGGAGAGGCGCTGGGATACCAGGGCCTGCAGAACGAAATCTGACAACCTCAGCAGCGTGGTTTGCGTCTGCAGGCATCACCGCCGGACGTTCAAATCCTTCTCCATCTTGATGTCCCCCGCCACGCTGCGGAACGCAGTGCTGGATTACGTTACGCGGGTGGGGCTGGGCCTGTCCATTTTCAGCTTGGTTCTCTGCCTTCTCATCGAGGCCGTTGTCTGGCATCACGTGACGAAAACGGAAATAACCTACATGCGCCATTTTTGTTTGGTCAACATTGCCGCCTCGCTTCTCGTCGCCGACGTGCTGTTCATCCTGGCAGCTATCGTGCACAACACAGCCCTAAACTACCAGCTGTGTGTGGTGGCCACTTTTTTCCTTCACTTTTTCTATCTTGCCTTGTTTTTTTGGATGTTCACCCTGGGCCTCTTGATTCTCTATGGATTATTACTCATTTTTCTTAAGATAACAAGGTCTGTGTTCATAGCTACAGCATTGTCCGTTGGATACGGGTGTCCCTTGGTCATAGCCATCCTCACCGTTGCTGTTACTGAACCAAAAAATGGGTATTTAAGGAGCGGAGCCTGCTGGCTCAATTGGTATGAGACAAAAGCCCTTTTGGCCTTTGTTGTACCCGCTCTGAGCATCATTGTTGTCAACGTGATGGTGGTGATAGTGGTCATGGTGAAGACGGGGAGATCCTCTGTTGGAGAAGGCTGCAAGTCACAAGATTTGAGGAACGTGATCCGAATTAGCAAAAATGTGACACTTCTGACACCTCTTCTGGGCCTCACCTGGGGGTTTGGACTAGCGACAATTGTGGACAGTCGCTCTCTGCCGTTCCACGTTACCTTCGCGCTGCTGAACGCCTTCCAGGTAAGCTCTGTGAGACTGGAAACGGCGTGTGCCCAGGCTCTGCTGGACTTGGGAAAAGTTCAGACCCTAAGAGGGGCAGGCAGCTTAAAACAGGATCTGAGCTTTCCTTTCAGCTTAACAGTTTTACACGGTACATACGCAAGGCATCCTGCGTTGACATAGTGGATGCTGATGGGCGATGGAACAAACTAGCTGATAAAGTCTTATGAAGAATTAAGGTGATGAATCAATGTTAAACATAAAATACATTGCTTAATGCCCAGCAATGGCAAAGGTGCCTCATCCTTACCACTTACCAAACACTCTGGAAATTCTGACTTCGCCGTTGAAGGTGGTTTTGTTTAACTCATCAGTATAAACATCCAACGTTACCTGCCATACAGTTGCATGCCCAGTCTGCCTTAGCTCTCCTTGGCTAATCCTCCTGTTGAGTGGGTTGAGAAAGTCCTGGTATGTAACCCATCAGTCCAGTTTGTGATGAGAATTTGCATGGGTTATATATCCATTCTTGGCATTCCCAGAGAGCCCATGTGACCTGGGTGGATAACCTCATTTTGTGCATTGCTGTTCCCTGAGTCATAGGTGATGAGATTTGTCCTTAAGGAAGTGACATCTAGAAGCATTTAAGAAACGTGATGTTATGCTGACTTTAACTGGTTTTGCAATTTTTTAGGGATTCTTCATCCTGTTGTTTGGGACGCTTCTGGACAGAAAGGTATTTGAGTCACTTCAGCACTTATTCTGGATTATGTGAGCATTTTCTACACTTCAAGAAATTGTTCTCTTTAATTTTTTATTTATTTATTTTTAAATCTACAGACAAGAGAAGCCTTAAGGATGAACTGCCTTTCTTCTAAGCGGAAGTGTAGTCTAGCAAAGGTAAAGATTCTTTTCTTTTTTTAATCTTAATGGCTTAATTTAACAATTTATTTGCACAGGGAAAGAATGCAACTATCTAAATTTTACCTATTTTTAGCATTTTTCTAAGGCAAGTGCTTGCTGAAGGACATACAGGTATTTCAAAAGTATGATGGGATTATTAAGCTTCTAAATATCAGAAGTGGCAATCTGTAGATTTTTATGGCAGCAACATGACCTACTGCTGCTGTTACAAAATAAAAATTGGGGTTTTTAATCTAACCTCTTCACCCATAGAAATCAAAGTCCTTTAGCTAGAAAGTGCCTGTGACTTTTTTTCCCCATCTATAAAACAGATCTACTTTAAGGTTACTAAGTGAGGACCAGAATTGAGAGTCCAAAATAGCAACATCATGACCTGTTTGCCACCTTGACAAAAGTCCAGATCTGTATGACAGTGGGCTGCTCTAGGATGTCAGAGGATTGTTCTGCTTCCAGCTGGACATCAGCTCAGGATGGAAACCACTCGCAGCCCAGCCAGAATTTGTGATGTTAATCGATATCATGGTAGAGTAGGGCTAATGGTTGGACATGATGATCCCAAGGGTCTTTTCCAACCTGATTCATAAAAGTTTGAGGGTTTTATTAAAAATCAGAGCAATTCATTAAAAGGAATTGTTTAAAGCTTAAGGAAACAGCTGTGTTTCAGCAACTCACTAAGAAAACATTGGCAGAATTGATGTGTCGACACTACTGAGTTAGTGTTTCCTACCTCTGCTGAAAAACTTTTATCTGCTGTTTGTTAGAAATATTTTGGTACTGAGGCTTTAAAGGTTTCCCACTGTATTTATTAAAGGGAATCCCCTTTAGCTGTCTCAGACTTGTCTGCAGTGCTCCTGCTATCTGCCAAAAGAAACTCTTATCAGTTTAGTTTGGCTTATGGGAAAGAAAAGTTTTCTTGCTCTTCTTTGGTCTGTTTATTAATCAGTCCTGATTCGAGTACTGAAAGCTGCAGAGTGTCTTTCAGTGTCAGTGTGGCCAAATGTACTTTGTTTATGAGGCAAAAATAGAGGGGTTAAGGAAACTATACTTCCCTTCTGCTGTCAGCATTACCCTGTATGCTGTGGGTCATTTGGTGCAAGAGATGCTGCATGATCGTGGAGCTTCTGACTCTTCCTCTCTGCATCCTTCCTCTCCAACTTAGTCTTCAGTTGCATCCAGCACTGCTGTTACGTGTTAAGTATAAATCCAGTGCAGAAGGTCCTTTCTTTTTTTTTAAGAAAAAGAACAGCCAACAAAAAGAAACAAACCAAAAAAAGTAATAAAACTCCAAAACCCAGTAACAAACAAGAAGACCAACCCAGACTTAAGCTAAAACTGTTTCCCACCTAACAGAGGAAAAGGAGGAAGTGCGTGCTTGTGGCTGCTGCAAATCCAAATAACAGTGGACATATTTCACATCTTATCAGGCTTTAAGTCAGGACAGAAACTTTGAAACCTAAAATTCTCTCAAGTCACCACCAATGTAATATTCTGGAAATAACAGGTGGAAATTTCACTAATCCTATGACTCAAACGTTTGCTAAAATTATTTAAGTAGTCTCACTGGGCAAAACTTGATGTGGAAACCATGGTTGCATGTGCCTAAGAACTTGGGTCGATGTTGTCACTCACCTGGGTGGAAGAGACCACGGGTAGGCGTTTACTCATTGCATAACAGAGAGGGGGAATATGTTACTCATCCACTTTTGTACACTTGGGTGTAAATATGGACTTTGACTCATGAGAGCTGGAAAAGTTTGTCACACCTGAAGTGATTGTTTAAATAAATACATAAACAAATGGAGTACTGCATCCAGTTCTGGAGCCCCTGTTACAGGAAGGATATGGATGTGCTGGAACGTGTCCAGAGAAGGGCCATGAGGATGATCAGAGGGCTGGAGCACCTCTGCTATGGGGACAGACTGAGAGGGTTGGGGTTGTTCAGCCTGGAAAAGAGAAGGCTCTGGGGAGACCTTACTGTGGCCTTCCAGTATCTGAAGGGGGCTACAGGAAAGCTGGGGAGGGACTTTTTAGGCTGTCAGGCAGTGATAGGATTAGACAGAATGGATTAAAACTAGAGATAGGTCGATTCAGGTTGGACATTATGAAGAATTTCTTCGCCACGAGGGTGGTGAGACACTGGAACAGGTTGGTGAGACACTGGAACAGGTTGCCCAGAGAGGTGGTGGAAGCCCCATCCTTGGAAGTTGTTAAGACCAGTCTGGATGGGGCTGTGAGCAACCTGCTCTAGTGGGAGGTGTCCCTGCCCATGGCAGGGGGTTGAAACTGGATGATCTTTAAGGTTCCTTCCAACCCTGACAATTCTATGATTCTATGAAATCTTGTTTCAGAGAGCTTCCTAATAGGACACTGTATCTGGGGGTTTAATGGTGAATATGTAAAATATCTGAAAGGGTTATACAGACTCTTGCTTCAGGTCTCCTAGTTTCTCTAGACTCATAAGAGCCTTTCTTTTGGTTCAGATTTTAAGATGACCATCTTGTGGCTTAAGACTCTGAGGCACCTCCTGTTTGAAATGGAACCTCCACCTACATGGATGGTATATCTAATCGGAGTTGTTGATTTCTTTTCTCCTAGTCCTAGCAGTGGATAGTTATCTGCAGTGGATCTGGACAGCGTGAGGAAAAGAAGCACTTCTTACACAGAAATCCTGGTTTGAGATGAGCCAAAGTGGCTGACCAGAGAGCATGGACAGCACTGTCTTGGAGCATGACCACAGGAAGCATCATGAAAACCAGAAAAGAAAAGGTCCTGAACCTGCTGTCAGGAGCAGGAAACTATCAGCGTTGCTGGAACCCTTGAAGGAAACATGCTGATATGTAAAGGTTGTTTGCAAACTGTGTGCAAACTGCTGTGAAGAGAGTTTGCCCTCATTTGCCATTTCAGTGCTTAATTTTATTTTATTTTTTCATGTCAGTGCAATAAGGAGCTGTACAGCACATGGAACTGTTCTAACATGATTTAATTTTTAATGTGATGTACAAATGGTGAGTGTTATCTAGATGGTTTTGGCTGTGTTTGGTCAAAAGTGATTCTATTAGGTGGCACTATTTTAATAATTTCCATTTGTCTTCTATTTCTCCATTACATTTGTTCTCTCCATCTCAATATTTGTTCTCTCCATCTCAATATTTGTTCTCTCCGTCTCAATACTTGCATGTCACACAAATTGTACAACATCCTTTTCTGGTCTGTCAGGACAGAATATTCATTCTTTTTCTGGTCCTGCAAGACAATGAGAGATATAAACAAGAAAGAGCACTCTGCAAGTAATTTGTTTCCCTTGTTAAATGTGGGAAGGCAAGCTTTGAATATGCTCCAGAGTCGAATCCAGTGGATGGAGATCTCCAATGTCCTGTGTAACGTGCTAACAAAGGAAATGGTTCATCCATGTGAGATGGTTTCATTAGAAAATCAGTTCTTGGTCTGAGAAACCCTTTCTAATGACAGTTTTGATAGAAACATTGTCTCTTGTCAGGACAAATCAATGCTTTCAAACGGAAATAAAGTTGAGATTTTGTCATTGTTTCTAATAAGTGGTCCTTATCCTCCTTTACCAAAAATTGTAGGTAATGCCATTTAGTATTGGCTGGTATTACTCAAGTCAGAAACCACTCATCCCCCTCTGGATTCACAGATGTTTGAATGTAGAAGATTTAGCTGAAATAATACTGTTGGATGTTGTCAACACCCTTTTACTGAAGAGAGAGAAAAACACCCTGGCAAATGGACTGAGGGCTGTGGGGTGTGTGGTATGTACTACGGAAAAACCCACAGCCAGATGTCTCTGGGAGAAGCTGGCACTCCGCAGGGGGTGATCTGGAGGGCAGAGCTCTGCCGTGGGCTGTGAGACTGTTCTTGTCCTCAGGAGGAAGCAAATGAGTCATGTCTTCCTCTCCTGTCTTCTTTCCTCGTAGACTGTAGTCTGGTTGCAAGAGACTGTTCCTGCTCCTCTCATACAGTGCCTTTGTGTGTTGGAGAGCTTTGATCAAACAGAGATAAAATTGGGCTTATGTGCTGCTGTAACATAAATTTAAAGAGACCATTAGCCCAAAGTCTGCTTCTTAGTGTCAAGCAGCATCTCCTGTGCTTTAGCTTCTTTCTCTCCTTGAAGCACTTCAAAGGTTTTTTGTTTTCCTTCCCTTTGGTCTCCCTTCATAAGTTACACGTATCTTGGAGATGCTGAAAATGGTTTAACAAAGACATCAGTAGCATCTCCTCCAAGTCCCTGCATGGCTTTTTTCAGTGTAGTATCAGACCTACTTGCCTCTTCTGCTTGAGGATTGTATTTCACTGGGGTGGAGCAGATACACCTGATTTATTGTCTACTGTATTTCAGAGACTGGTAGAAGGTGTATAAAGTCAGCTGAAGATGTTGGTCAGTGTTTAGTGTATGTCCTTTGCAGCCACGAACCCTACATAGGCTACCTACAGGTACCTCTGTCACAGGAAGGGGGCTATGCTGTGCAGATTGCAGCATGGAGAAAACAACTGCCCTGCACCTGAATTTGCTGCAATGTATTTAAGAAGACCTTTGTCCCACCTGAAAGGGTAAGAAAACTTGCCTCATCCTAGCACCATACGCTGCTGCCGTGTGTGCATCCATGTGCGTGTGCAACCACAGGCCAGTACAGCTGTGGATTTATAGACAGTCTTGGATGAGCTTTCCTGTATTTTACACATCCCTTACAAAACCCCAGGGAATTCAGCAGGAGTCTTGCCCAGGCAATAGCACTACAGAAGGAATCTGCTTCATCTGCAATTTGCTGAGAAAAGTAAGCCATTTATGAAAGGGTGCTTGAAGTACGGTGCTTATTTTCAGAAGCTGGCATACAGCAGAGTATTTTACCCTGTGTTTTATGATCACTTCCCTATTTAAAAATAGCTGGGGGCTTACTGATCCCTAAAGTTTTATTTTTAATACTCAAACTGACTAGGAGGTGGTGGAGTCACCAGCCCTGGAAGTGTTTAAGAGCTGGGTTGATGCTGTGCTTAGGGACATGGTTTAGTGGTTTTGATAGGACTAGGAGTAAGGTTGGACTTGATGATCTTGAAAGTCTCTTCCAGATGAAACTATCCTATGATTTTATGATTTAATGAATAAAAGCCTTTGAGAGCTGAAAGCTGTAGTTATCTTCTATGGGTTGTGAACAGGCATTTCTTTAAATGCCATGGGCTGTGGGCCCAGATCTAACTGGAGCTGGGAGGTGAGGGAGAAAATCACTAGGGCTGGAATTCTGCCAATTTCCAGAATTATCAATGTAGCTACAGCTTAATAATGTCAGTGATGAATGGATCAGATAGACCCCTTCATGTGCAGGAGATTGTTTTGGAGCTGTTCCACCCTGCCTGCCAAAGTGGTCAGGCTTGAAAACCCCAAGAGCTGTTCTTCACAACGTGTCACAACTAATGGGACAACCCCCTTTTTTGTTTTGTTTTGTTTTGCTTTTTTTTTTGTTGGTTTGGTTTGGTTTTTCTCCTCTCCCCTCCATAGACATAGAATATTTTGTGTTGGAAGGGACCTTTAAAGGTCACCTAGTCCAACTCCCTGCAATGCAAGGGGCTGCACTGGCTTCATGGCCAGGCACAGAGAGATGTCAGAGCTCCTTGGCCAGGCAGGTGAAATGAAATTTCCTGGTGTCAAGGTTGACACCACAAGTTATTGGGCAAAACATAAATTTACCTCAAATACCTCAAGTCTTACATTGCCTTCCCAGAGCCAGGTGATTTCTCCCTTTATTTTCTATCTAGCACAGGCATCTTCTTCGTGGTTGGTGAATTGAAAAGAGAGGAAGTTGCCAAACCAGCAGAGCCTTGACAGTCAGTCTGCTTGGCGTTAGGTATTCATGGCACATGTTTCTAGATGAGCAGGATTTGTAGGGTAATGTCCCTCCCAAAGTTAAATCTCATCTCAGGGTGTGGGGGAAGGCACAGCTTTGGATGTGCATGGTGGAGATGCACTTAAAATCTCTGGTAGGTGTGCTGCCAGGAGAGAGACCCTTGGGAGCACTTCCTCCTTCCCTGGCTCCCATTTCATGGTTTTGTTCACATTAATAGTAGTATGTGAATATATTTTTAGCATATCAGGTCAAAATTATTAAACCAACAGTATTCCCACCTCCATGACCCCCAGGTCAGATGTCCCCTTTGTGTCCTGTAGGCAGAGTGATGCTGATGACTCAATTTACAATTTCTAACATATTCTGCACTATAAACCAGGTGCTTTTGTTGTCATTCTCTCAAGGAGGATGTAATCAATATCAAATGTCATTGAAGCTGTACATAATTTTAAATTTTCTTTTATCTTTTGATGCAATCAAATCTCTCCATGATGTTGCTCTGAACTGTAGGTAGGGCTAACTACACATCTAACTGTAGTTAGGGGTGTTGTTCTTGAACAGCTTCCATCTGGGTGTAAGAGAAGCCCTTCTAATGGTGTAAACTGAACTTGTTTACATATAATTTGCATTTCAGGTCAAATTTGGTTGGATGCAGTGTTCCTTCAGATTTTGTATTGTATCTGAAGCCCAGCTTGACTTCAGTGGCACCTTGGGGCTAGGTCAAGCTTTGGGAAAAGGTGCAGATGCCTCTTCTGATTTTTACAAAAATAGTCTCACTGATTACTGCAGCCACATACTAAGATCATTTTTTTTTTCACAACTGGAAAAAGTCATCTTAGGTCAATTTATTTACTTAAACTTCAGCCAGTAAATGGAATTGCACTTTTATTTGCTCAGTGGTGCTAAGCTTGAAAAAGCCCAGTGCTCTCTTGCTTGCTTAAGCATTGGTGTTTAATTATAGCCCTTCAACCCCCATGAAAGATGTTCATATACCCCTCGGGTACTTTAGTCTCAGGTTGAGACCAGTAATAAATCATTTGTTTGGGCTGTTTGAAGATTAAGTGTTGAACAATGGATTGATTAGAAAGATCATTCCAACCCTTGGGGAACGCAAGTTGAGATTTATAATTTACTTCTTATTCAAGCTGCTGCATCTCTGGTCAGGGAACAGGCAAGTTATTTACTGGGCTATTAGAAGACTGAGCTATATTTAGCTTCTTCACATATATACTCTTCCATAAGAAGGACAATTTAGTAGTGGAACAAAGTATTTTAAGAAGCAGTGGGTTTGCCTTGCTCTGGTGTTGCTATATCAGGCTTTCGGTAGACACTGTTTAGTAGGATCTGTGCAGTGGTGTGAAAGCAGCTCTCCAGCCTGTGAAACAGTCCCTTCTGGCCTTAACACTCAGTAACTATGCCAGGCCTTTCTTTCCATTGCAGTGTTGTTATCAGTAGCCAAATGTAAAATTCTAGTATTCCAGGTGACCATCCCCAGTCTGAGCTCTCTGCTTTGGCTGGCTCTTTGATGGCAGTGGTAAGGAAAAGGAAGGTGGGGTAATTGCATCAGTATTCTTGCAAGGGTGCCAACCTTTTTAATAAACCCTGCTATTCATTAGTAGTATCTTTGGCCCCCATCCCTGCTCTTGAGGTGTTTTTCTTCCATTGACGTCAATAGTTAATCCTGACTTCTTGTGGTACAAGACAGCAGAACTGGACTTGGGTTACACTTGCCCATTCCAGTCATGTCAGATCCACCACGCTGCTTATACCTCTCTGAGTGGTCACTGTTTCCATGCTAAAAGATTCATTTTTTTTTCCTATGAGTAATGACAGTTATCGTGCAATCTTTGTTCCTGTCGTGGTGTAGCCAAAAATCTCCCACATTGCTGAGATGGTTGGCTTGGGAGCTCTGGGGCAGCCTGGATTTCTTCCTTAGCTTCTGCATTAGTGCAAAATATTATCTTAATCTCTGTTTGCTGCAGAGAGATCATGGTTTTCATCGAGCCAGCTGGAGAGGTACAGCAGAAATCCTCTCGTTATCTCCTGTACTGCAAGGATAGGTGCTGCTGGGCATGGGGCAGTAGACTAGAGGATTTTGACCTTTTTATCAATAAGCTGTAAAGCTACTGGAGTATGATGTGTGTCAGGCTCTGCCAAAAGATCTCTTGAAGTCAAGACTTAAAGGCTGACTTTGAAGTGTGTTGATTAGTAGTAAAATTCCCACTGACTTGAAAACAAACTGCCAAGCCATAGGTGTCTTGAAAATGTCTGCTTTTGGGAAAAGGCTCACTGATAATTTTTATTTTTATTTTTTTCTTCTTAAGCTTTTATTTTTCAGGCCAGAAGAAACTGTTGAGATTAACCAGAGCCTTCTCCTTTCAGATTCACCTTTTGACTTTCTTTTAGGCAAACTAGATAGGTTGACCTGTCTTCTTCCTTTCAGGAAAGGAGTTGTAGTATTGAATTTGTATTGATTTCCATTTTTGCTAGCAGACAGAAGAATTAATTTAGCACATAAATGCATCCTTCAGCTTACAAGCTGTGTTAAACTAACAGGAATTTAGGTCTTCTTCCCAAAATGAATGTGTATGAAAACACGCAAGAAAAAAGGAGAGCCAAGACAAAATTTTTCAGTGCTGGAAGTTAAGCTGCAAATACAGGAACAAAATTAATAAAAATTAGTGTTCCATATCTGAAACAGAACCGAGACAACTCAATCACAGTGTTGGCAAAAAGAGAAAAGTTACAAATCTTTAGTTTTTTTGATTAGCTCATGGGTAGCTTTCTGCTTCAGCAACCAGCCCTCGAAGAACCCCATATGGGATTAACATTCACTTACCAAAATTCTTAATTGTCAGTTTTGCTGGTACAAAGGGAAAAGGGGATGCTACAGACACTGTCTGGAGTCATGTGTTGTTATGAAAGAAACTCTGTTAAAAATGATATTATTTTCAACTGGTGAACTCAGGGCTTGAACTCTAGTTATCTTGATATGATTTGACATAATTAAATCTTTTTTTTTTTTTTCCAGGAAATAAGAACAAGTTATGTGGCTCAGAGACAGATCTTATGACAACGTAAATGAAAGCAAATAGTATGAGACAAATTCTTGGATTATTTCTTCAGGATAAACCTATGATCTCCACAATGCTTTATTATTGATTTCAGACAGAAGTTATTTTATTAGTGCAGTAAAGAGAAACCATGAAAAGTAGGAATACAGAAAACAAGTGCAATGAACTTTGCTTGGGTCTCTTGCACAACAGTGCAATCATCCTAATAAGTTAGTAAAAGCTGAAGGTTTGAAAGAGCAACTGGGGCACTTGGTGAAGGTTTTCTTTGCCCTGATGTAAAGACATCTGAAACTTCAGTTGGGATCATCTTGGCGTTCGTTCTACCCAGTTTCTGTACAAGTTAAGAATGAGGAAATCTCCAGTGCAACAAGATACAGATTTGGAAAATAAGATTTGAGACAAATTCCATCTGAATTTCAGCTTCCCTTCTGCTCTTTCCCTGGACTATTCAGTGAGCCTAAAACCTTTCCTGAAGTTAGTGTAATAATTTTTGCATCATTCCAGTTGGGTTACTTCTCTGTTGAAAGGTAACAGAAAGACACCAATTCTACCAGTTTTGGGGAAGCTTTTGTCCATGAAGTGCCCTGATCTGGGTTAGTCTGTCTATATCCTGGACATTCACTTCTGAGCCAACATGTTCAGGTAGCTTGATGAGCAACTTTGCTGTCAACATACTCACAGAGTGCTGCTTTAAGCCCCCCCCCC
>JANVCC010000018.1:5193656-5220086 GCA_025345505.1 Todiramphus chloris collaris
CCCCCAAGAGTAACCCTAAATATGAAACTCTTAATGCTGTTTCAGTTCTTGTCTCATACCTCTGTGGCATCTTTTGGATGTGATTCTGTGACATGTATGGTTTTATTTTCCCAAGCAACACACTTCTCAGTGCATTAACTTCAAAATTTTTACCAAGGTGCTGTACAGATAAGGGAGTGGTAGAATTATTAGTGGATGAAAGATATTTCTTTGGCTTTATCACCAGACTTAAATGTCTGTATATGTATGTGCATGTATCAAAATAGCCTTTCTATGTGCAGGAACAAAAAAAATCCTTCCATGCAATATCATTAGAGGCTGTGCATAGAAAAATTCTTTTGTTTGTTGACATCTTTATAGGGCTTTGGATAGGTAGACCTGTTAAAATGAAACCACCAAACCTCTGAAGTAAAATATCTGATAGGATTAAAATGTACCAGTTTGTAGCCAGTAGAAAAGATGTGATATCTGTTAGAGCATCCATGGCTGAGGCTACAGAGTAGTGAAACTGTTTGTTTCCTGCCCTCATCTAAGAGAAGGACACGAAATAACATAATTTCCTTGATCTATTTTTTTTCATTAAAGATACAGACAGTAGCTTATTGTAGAGGTTGAGGTGAAGGCAAGAATTTTTCCTTAAAGGTTAACTGAAGGATTTTAAACATGGTAACCATGGGAAGAAAGAAAATGGGGGGGGGCAAACAAAATATTGTGTATAAAGAAATCATAACTTTTAGTTAAGTAGTTTAGATTTGTAGTTTTATTAACAACACAACACAAAGTGGTTTTCTAGGGGAACAGAAGGCTACTCCACCTACTCAGAAATGGTTCAAGAAAAGAACTGAAAGCAAGATCATGATGTGAAAAAGTTAGTGAAAAACAACTCTTGTGTACCCTTTGACAGCAAAGAATTTGAGTTGCAAATCTGACTTTGAATCTTTGATCAGTGTTTCCTGTGTCTGCAGTGGGAACTCAATAATGGCTTCCCTGACCCTTTTGCTTGCTGCTTTTGCCACGGTGGGAACTTTCTGATGCACTTTCTGATGGTCTGTGGTTTTGGTTTTTCTCAGTTCTCAGCTTGTTGACGTGTATGTGCTCAATTACAGCACTAACAGCCATCTCCAAAACATCTTTTCCTGCTGGGTTGTGAGCCAAGCACCTTTGGGCAATGGCCAGCCTGACTCTCCACTGCACAGAGAGCACCTTACTAATGCTGTGTAAAGCCAGAGAGCAGGGTGAGCATCCCTGTGGTAAGGGTGCCTAATTAAAAGTTTGGGTTGCGTGCGTGACCTTGATAAAAGCAGTTTTTAAAAGTCAAACTCATCTTGCTCAGCACATTCACACTTTCTTTTTCCTGACCAGACAGCCACTGAAGGTGCAAGTATAATGGAATCTGTCAGTTTAATGTCATGGATTTTTTCCCCTCTTTCATCAGTGTTAGCACAGACCCGCGGGGAATTGGCCGTGTGAGCTCTGAGCTCTCCATCCCATGAACCACTTCATTTAACACACAGAACCATCTGCACAAAGGAAATCCAAAAGACAATTTTTATTTTTTCTTCTAACCACAAAACCACATATTTGAAGGTGTAAGAATCGCAAACATCCAAACCTGCCCTCTTTATTGACCAGATCCTATACTAAAATGACAGGTTTTCAATCCCAGGGACTATTGGCACATCCTTAAATCTTCTCTGAAGATATTAACAGTTCTGGAGATGTATAGAGATCAACATAGTCTCAGATCTTATCCATGTTATTCACAGCAGTCATATAACCACGTAACTCTGTAAGAAAAATGACGGGAGTGTGTATTCTCCCCAGTAAAACACTTCTCCAACTCATCAAGCCCAACACTTGACAGGGATAGCATAGTGGAAAGCATGCATGAGATTATTAAATATAGCCCATTTTCAATGATTTATTATCATCTTCTTGTCTGCCTGTGTGCAGGGTAATAATCCATGCTCACTGCTCAGCATCTCCTGAATATACCAGGAATAGCAATAACAAGCTCCATCCCCTTGCTCAGGGTTTGTAGATGTGGCATCTACAGCTCTTCTTGCCTTTACCAGTGGGCAGAAAAATATATATATATATATGGAACTATGTTGTAAATTCAGACGTGTTTTACTGGGAGCTTTCAGAAACTTCTGATACCTGCAACTGGTTTTTGTATGTATTTGTTCGAGGCCCTTCCCACATGGAGTAGCTGATACCAATTTGGTACCTGTCTGCCTGGAGGTTTAACTCAACTTTAGTCAAAGTCTATGTAAAAAAATGCCCAGCACACACTTTCTCCTTAATCCACAACCTACCTCCCCTCCACACGTGACACATTCTTCTCTTTTTCTTCGTATCAAGACACAATTTTCCTGGCTTGCCTCTGGCACTAAATAGACTCTTGGAAAAAAAAAAAATCACCTTCTCTTAATTACTTTCCTGGATTTTCTGTGCTGTTTGGGATTTTATGAAATCCTCTTTGATTGGGGCTGTGTGTTGTGGTATTAGATGTAAGCACACGTTAGGGGAAAAGTGTTTAAAGAAATTCCTCGGGGAGAATAATGGAAGCATCCTTTTGTCTGTGCGGGTTAGTGCATGAGTTCACATGTAAAATGGCTGCATCAAGGAAACATTCTATGTTGTTGGTATTGCACAGCCATGTCACTTGTACTAAGATGTATTAGAAACGGTTTATTTGCTTTCATTAGAAATAGGAGGTGATGGGACTTTTCCCTCTTATTATCTGATTTCTCTCTAGGGAAAAATGTCAGCGTGGCTTGATTAAATTAACATTCTTGAGGCAATATTTCTGGCTGTGAACTTTTCTCAGAAAATCACCCACGTATACTGATCATCTTGAACTTCAGCATGAATTTTGCAGGCACTAATTTTGCCGGCAAATTGTTAATTAAACAAACGTTAATTATAATTACGTTTAGCCAAGCCGTGAAAAGCCAATCACAAAGGCACAGACAATTATCCCTTTCTTTCCTATTCTCTGTGATGACTTGGGAAACTTGGAAATATTGTAGCTGTATTTCAGGACTCCAAAAATCTCAAGGACATAGAATGGGAAGGAGACACCCTGTGATTAAATGACTGGTATCATAGACATAGGAAATTATTACTTAAATAATTGTTAAAATTAAGGGAGAGGAAACACTTCTATGCACTGTCTGTGAGCATTTAATAAAATAGTATGGTTGTGTGAAAACAGGAAATAAAAACATATCTGCATCTTTCTGCTCCAGAGAGTTTAAGAGTAGTCTCCTTAGGTTTACAGTCAGAAGAAAGAAACAAGCCTTATACTGTCCTGGTAATTGAATAAGAAACAAATAATATTGCATAGCTCAAGCACGTGCATTTGGCATTCTATAGATTTTACCAGAACACCTTTCCATGCTTAAACAGACGCACATTTTACTGATTTTACATGATTACCCTTGCTCAAGGCTGGGCACCCCAGGGTATTTCGTTGGCTACCCAAAGCTGGCAGTTCAGGCTGGGGACCAAAGGGACATACAGAAGAGATTGTAATTTTCTTTACAATGCAATGGCTGTTTCTTTTGTTTCCCAATATATAGCAGGCAAGTTCCTTGAGAGCTAAAAAGCATTAATGCTCCCACTGAATTCAATATATGGAAGACCCTGGTTCTCCCAGAGGATATCTAGATACCCCTTTCCCCTGCCTTACAGCAGCGTGGTGTGAACACACGATCCTACCATTACTTAGGATCCCTTCTGTGTGGGCTGTGTGCTCTGCTTAGCTGTCTCCTTGGCCATATTGCTTTGCATCTCTCCCAACAACCACAAAGCTGAATTCATATCCTCCATCTCTGCTTCTCAAGAGCAAAGGAAAATACACAGCCTCCCAAATGCTTCCCTCACACCCATGTTTGTGCCCCTGTTTCCAGAGATGCTTTCCATGGTAGCTTCTACACTTCACTTTTGCTATAAGTGCTTGGAGAAAAATCTTGATGGATAGAAGTGGAATTTTTTTTTTTTTTTTCTGTTCTTGATGCTCAAAGAAATTGCCACTGTGCCCTGCCAGTCAGTTTGGTCTGCATTTCCTGTGTTTGGTGGGTTTGAAATAATGAGAGGAAATTACTCATGGTTTCTTTCTTTTTTACTCCAAACACAAACTGCAAGACATTTTTTCCTAGAGAAGAGCTCACTGACTTTAGGAATATGCACCACACCAGCTCTTACCAGCATATTTGCATGCAGATGTGCAGTGTATACATGATTTATGTCGATGCCCTTGAAATAATCCAAGCAAGTTCAGCAGTGGCTGGTTAGTGTGTCATTCCCTCTCATGATATGTCTTTTTTAAATCTCTTTACTTCAGTAGGGAGATGTTAACCAGTAATTATTTGTTTTTTCCTTCTGTGCTTTCCAGAGAACATTATGTTGAAATGATATATTTAAAATTAACCAAGAAGTTACTTGTTAAGGCATTTTCTGCTTCTTGGATAGACTTCATTTTCAAGTTGAGTTTATGTTATAAGGTCCAGCTCTCTGACTGGGAGCTCCCAAGCATCCAACAGAGATCATAACATTGATGTGTCACCATTTAGAGAGAGACACTGTGAATAGCAAAGGGATTAAGAAATAAAATAAATAAAAAATATAGACCTCTTCTGAACACTTAGAGTGGTTACAGTGAAGGCTTATCCACCATCATGAGTTTGCATGTTTTCAAATCTTTATTCCTTTAGGAAGAAAATCTTTTTAGAGGATAACACTTCAGGTTACAGATTTTAACTGGAATTATACTGAGTCAGTTGCTCTGTGGGACATTAGGCTCTCACGGTGTGAAGACTGTAAAATGAATCCACTGAGTGTAGGGGCCTCTCTTATTTTTGCAGAAGTTTTCTCCATCCCTCTGGTAGTATGATTTATACTGCAGTGAGAACATCCTCAAAGAAGAGCTTGGAAAAAAAAGGAAGCTGCATCTGTTCCTGTTGACTTTTGCAAGACTAAAGCAGGCTTAGCTGCATACCATGGCCGTGAGATCTGGTTAAATCTTCTCCTCTCCATGCTGCGATCAGTCCATGCTCTACCTCTTCTTTCATCTATGCCTCTTACTGTATATAATCTGTGTCTTAAATAGTTGCAAGGCCTCATTGGATTTTATTCACCCTCTAATTCTTACTCTGTTAATTTTATCACCTTCTAGTTAATCTACTTTGAAGTCAGAACTTCCATCATCTTGTTAAAAATGTAGGTATTGTAATAAAATAATTTTAAAGAACGTTGAACTTTCTTATGCTAAATAATATGCTTAATACCTTTGATATATTATAACATCAGAAAGTAAATTCTCTCCTTCTGTGCATGTTGAAGTAATTAAGTCCCTATCAAGAGCCATAGTTTGATTTATAGGAAAGCTTTTCAGGTTTAATGATAGCTCACAGTTTGAGAACAATAACAGCATTATCTTTGCAATACTTGGTAATAGAACAGACAAGGATTAGTCATTAAAAGGTAAATACTTTTTTTTGTGGAGAAAAGGCACAATTAACACAATGGCTGTTTCAAGAACTAGGCAACATTTTTTTTGTTGTCATTATCAAGACCTATCTTCTATAGGGAGAGATGTACATTTGTTTCCTGTTGAGTTAATGATCAAAAAATCCTTAAAATCTACTTTGTGTTTGTTCAGAATGCTTACACTGGTTTGATTTTTCTTTTGGGGGGTGGGGGGGGGGGGGAGCTGCAACAGTTCTTGGTGCTGCTTCCCTTATTAAGAAGTGGAGGAGTAACTCTTTTATTAGAGATGCATTGATGTCACAATGACCAATCAAAGAAAGAGATTTTATTTGTGGGAATTGATTCTTTCCACTACCTTTAACGTTTTGTCTAACATTGCTTTGGAGTGACACAAAAAATGCCACTCGGGATTATTTGAGGACATTATTCTAATTTCTATCTTAAAAAATAAAACAATTTTAAAAGGAGAAAAGCAAAAAGTCACATCTTTTATAGGCTTTAGCATTTAAAAAGAGAGAGTACTCATCTTTCCTAATGTTTATATGAACTCCATTCTGCAAGTTTTATTCTTTCAAAGGTCATGTACACACTGCTTCTGGAATTCTGTGACAGTCCTACAGTTTCACTGCTGTAATTATTTGTAGCTGGATGTGAGGAACAGTCATTTTTCAGTAGCTTCTCAATGTAAATAAAAATCACTACTTGGCTTCTGCAGTGCCATGCTACAATACTTCATATGCAGTTATCTAACATTAACACCATAAACACCATAGACTGGGACATTAAAATGTCAATCTTTTTCTCAGTAGCTAATAGACATCTATAACTGCAGTTCTTTAAATCCACTAACCTAACTGTTACAGGGGCAAAAATCATCCTTAGTCCGAAGACGAATGTACAGTTTTTGACTGATTTAAGCCATCAGCAGTAAGACAGGTCTATACTTGCCCTCAAAGATCGTGCTTAATCGGGAGAAGATTAAAACAGCTCATGTTGGGTGCATTGGCAGTAGGAACTTGAGCAGGATCACAGCCTTGGCCCTGATGCCAGATGGTATTTTAATGCTATGGAACTCCTTTGGCCTCCAAAACAGGGTGGCCACATCCACACTGTTCCTGGACAATGGTTAGGATTTGGATCAAAACTAGAGGTGGGTAGATTCAGATTAGACATTAGGAAGAAGTTCTTTACCATGAGGGTGGTGAGACACTGGAACAGGTTGGTGAGACACTGGCACAGGTTGCCCAGAGAGGTGGTGGAAGCCCCATCCTTGGAAGTTTTTAAGCCCAGGCTGGCTGGGGCTGTGAGCAACCTGCTCTAGTGGGAGGTGTCCCTGCCCATGGCAGGGGATTGGAACTGGATGATCTCTAAGGTCCCTTCCAACCCTGACAATTCTATGATTCTATGATTTGTTGGTAGGGTGCTAGTTTGTCTTGGACAAAGATGTGGTCAAACGTTTGTTTTAAGTGTAGATGACTGAAATACAGTGCCTGGGAGTAGTTTCCCTGTAGGAACACAGCTGATGAAAACAGTTACCCTGAAGTCTGAAATAAGCTGAAACAGGGTGAGGTAGATATGTACCAGGTACAAGATATGCCCTTAGGAAATAACAGCAGGAACTGCTTTTATATTGCTTCCTGAGCTCAGCTTACCTTGACATGAAAGACTATGCCATCATGGGCTAAACACAGACCTTCACTCCACTGCTGTCAAAAAGCTGAATGGTCTCCTACATCATATCAGAGAAGTCTTTAAAAAATGAAGCCCCCGGGTATGTGATGTATATATAAAACCTCATCTAGGATGTAGTGTCTCACATTGAATAAAGATGGATAAATTAACACAGGTTCTGAAAGCAACCGTGATCTGAGAAACGAGGAATCTATCTCCATGAAGAAACAGAAGGCACTTTGTTTGGATAGCAAAATGAAGGTTGAAATTATATTGATTCCTATAATACAGTGGGGAAATAAGGGCTGGAACAGGGAAGGAGATGTCAGAGATACAGGGGGGTTCCAACATAATGAAAAAATAGGTTCAGGCTGGCCATTAGAGAAAGATTTCTAATCATCACTGAATGGAATTCTGGCAAAGGCCTGTGGTAAAACCAAAAGGAACAAGTAACCAAGCTGTAAAAAAAACAAAAGAAGGAGGAGTATGATTACCTTGTTGCCTGCAGTGTTGGGTGATGAGGTTTCATGGCTCCAAATGTTCTTCTTAACTTCCTGCTTCATCCGGATATTTATACAGTTCTGTAAGTCACATACTAGCAGCATTGCAAATAATATCTTAATATAGTCTCCTTCTCTATTTTTATATCTTGTATAGAAGTTTACATTATATATATATATTTAGAAAGGAAATATATTGGTTCAGCTGGTTACTGGCAAGCACACAATGAGGCAAACTGCCTTTGGGAAGTGCCAGTGTGTCTGTAGGCAGAGCACGATGGCCAGACACTTGAATTCCAGGTGAATAGGTGCAGATCTGATAAGCCTTTATCACAGACAAAGTCATTTGTCCTTTTTCCCCTGCCTTCTACCGGCTGGGAAGCAATTTATTACAGAGTGCTTTATAGACAGTGATTACAATTTATACAATAACAACTTTTTTGAACACTTAATAATCCATTCGTGAGGTATGAGTCAAAGAAAGAACAAGCATTTAGGATTAAGGGAATTATAACTTTGCATTAGCAGGGAAAAACAACTAATTTACATTCCTGAGATGGCCTAGGACAGTAGCACTGGTTTTGTGGTAAATGAAAATGTAGGAAAAATGATCTGAAAAGTCTTTGCTGGTAAATTCTACTAGGTGATTTTGCAGTGGCTGACATGTGGGTGCAGAAACACCATTGCCAGGATGGACTTTTGTTTTCATGCTTGTTGCTGGTGATGGCATCTCTTGGATAGTCCTCTAGCAGAGCTGACAATTTGTCTTCACCTTTTTCCCTCCTCCTCTGGCACGCCTAGACATGGCAGATGCTGTCAGGGATTTGGGGCAATATGCTTGTCTATAGGGCTGGCTCCCATTTTATACACTTTTTGGTCCCACTTTTGTAGCTGCAGAACCAGTCAGAAAGGCCTGGCACCCTGGAGACATTCACCGGGATAGAGATGTCATCCAAGTGGGATCACCTCGGTGAGCTGCTATTGCCATTGCAAGTCACACATTTTGCAAAGGTGTAAAATGGTTAAGAGAAAAAAGTGGGTTTGTTTTTGAGGAAAGTGTTTCCAGCCTGCTGTCTGTGCTGGACCACATACACAGAGACACTTCCAGCATCCATCCTTATCTATAAACGCAACGTGCTTTGGAGTTCTATTTAATGACCTCCAAAAGAGTCACAAAATTTGTCAGTATATAACAAAAGAGGAGCTGTGGCTCCATTAAATGAAGGCTTGTTCTCATCTTCCCCAAGTGTGTTTTAGAGATGCAGAGGCAGCTGCCTTTAGGTCTTGGAACTTGAAGAGAGTGAAAAATGAGTTACGTCAAACTCAGAGTTTGTTGCCTCTTGCACTCAAGTGTTTGCAAGTGTTACTGCTTCGTCCTTTGCCTTTCACTTCTCCCGTGGTCTTCGCTTCAGTAATTGTTCAGTCCAGTTTCCTGTACAACTGCCTGACCCTCAAGGTATGTCCCAAATATCTTCTCCCAGCTAGGAAGGCTTTCCTGCTCTGTAATCTTGTCTCAAGATTGACTCAAAATGAGTGAGTGCTGATATATTGATACAAAAATAAACAGCGGTTAAAATTTTGGATACATGTTTACGATATAAAGTGTGTCTTATCCAGATGTGTTTGAAGACTGCAAATTATCATAAAAGATCTGATGCTGAACCTGCATCCATCACAAACATTCAAACGGACAAAATGGAACATTTCCTTTGTACT
Source organism: Todiramphus chloris collaris (assembly GCA_025345505.1). Lineage (NCBI taxonomy): Eukaryota > Metazoa > Chordata > Aves > Coraciiformes > Alcedinidae > Todiramphus > Todiramphus chloris. The sequence continues at coordinate 5,203,040 of JANVCC010000018.1, forward strand.
ATTTCCCACACACACAGAAGCATAGTTTGTTCAAACAGCAGTCTTCTGCTACGATTAGCTTTCTTTTGTTGTTTTTTTTCAGTACACCCCTCATTTTTAATCAACCTAACAAATTATTCAACGACAAAAGCTAACATTTCACATACAAGCACTGATTCTGTTGTTTTATGAACTTCTGGGTGACTTGAGAAACAGCATTTTTCTTTGCTGCCACCTCCTGTTGCATTGAAGGTAGCACTGGTTAGTGGTAGGCTTTGGTGGTATAAAAGTGTTAATTTGATGGTAGAGTCTGCTCACCACTCTGCTGTATGCAGAGACTGTCCTGCTGCCACTCTTCCTCTTACTCAGCTGGTACAACCCATGTTGGCAGGGCATGAGGAACGTCATCCAGACCAGGCACAAGTCTCCAAAACACCTCATGGCTACTTGTTTTTCTTTCTCTGGAAGTAAATAGAGCATAGAAAATAGACTTCAGCCTGATGCTTGTGGGACTGGGGAGATGTGGAGACTGTGGTCCAAGGACTAAAATGTGTGACATGCACAGGGAAGCAATAGTGTCTGGAAAGGGAATGGGAAGAGAGGAAAAAAAGGCAAGTGATAAACAGGGCTAAGCCAGGGTCTGAGGGGGGAATATGCACAGGGAGGTGATAAGGGAGGATGTCTCTGCCCTGAAAGGTTGAAGAGTATGTTGCAGATTGTTGAGCCATAGGAGTTGCAGTTTAAACAAATGATAATGTATTTTCAGTAACTCTTTCTCTTTGTTTCTTTTGAGGCTCTTTCATCTCCCAACCCATTTTATTTCAAGACTTCTCTTCCTTGCTTTTACTGTTTTGAATACCTTTTCTTCTGTCAACTTTCTACTGCTGTTTCTGCCCATTCTTCATTTCTTTTCCTTTTCCTTTTCCTTTTCCTTTTCCTTTCATTTGCATTCACTCTTTCTGTCCTTTCCAAGAGATTCTGCTTTATAGGACAGAGGGTTTTGTTTGTTTGGGTTTTTTGTTAAACCAGGTTACACTGAAGACCTGTGTGAGATCCTGGGAATCAAGGGTCTCTACCCTGAGCTTTCTTGATGGTTGCACAAAGCTTTCTTTTACATGAACCCTTGTGTCAAGACACAGCTGCATACCTTTTCTTGGCAGCAATGCTATGTTTGACAAATGGTTAGTCTTACTCTGTTCTCTCATCTGTGTCACACAACTGCTCCTAAGGCTGTATGATAGGGGATAAATCGACTAAGGTGGATAAAAAACATTCCCTCTGTGGTTTTTCCCCCTCTTTCTCCCAGGAGCATGGACCTGAGGAAAATCTGGACCTGTGAGTGAAGACACAACAGCAGTGCTTCAAGGATATTAATAAGAATAACTTCAGCTTCTCATTAATCCTTCTCTAGCTATTGACTCAAAAGGATGTAGTCGTATGTGTAGGCAAACATGTGCTGACCAGAAGGGTGGTATTGTGTTCAAAAACTAAACAAACAGGAGCTGAAATTAGAACCACAAAGCTGAAGTATTATTAGCTCTAAAGAAGAGGTGGTAACTGTACAAGCAGAGACTCATTTCTTCCAGTTACAACTAGGAAAAATGTTTTGGGTTGAATCTTCTCAAAACTGCATTGCTAAAACCACCAGCATAAATTTGAGAAGGTTTACAAAACTTACACAAATAACAGAGAGGTTTACAGGTGAAATAATGGCAGGTATAAACCCAAGTACACATCTCCAGCTAAAGATGCACAGGAAAGTGATTTCCTGTCACAGAAGGGAGCTGCTCCAAAATGGAAATTTGGTGTTTCTCCTTGCTGGGAAGTCACTGAGTATTTTGAAGAGAAGGTAAGGAGAGAATTTTTGAGATGGAAGCAGGTAAAAAGCTTGGACAATAAGGAGAGAATAAGGACATTATTTTTTAATCCTGTTTTATTCCCTGTGGGTAGGAAGTAGAAGTCATGTTCTTTACATTCAAAACTCTGTTCTAGACACACGTGAGTACCAACTGTTTTTTTCTATCAAGCACTGCTCTTGGAAAAAGGAGGTCAAGCAGTTGCTGTTGATCATTTTGCAGTGGATTAATTGGGCTGTGTTACTTTTAGAGCACAGTAATTAGCAGCTCTGTTATGAGTCATGTAAGTCATGCATTCATGAAGGACCTCAGAGCAGGGAAGGATGTGTGCACACACACTCACATAAACAAAACCACTGGAAGAATCCTCTTGTGCTTAATATGATTGTGAACTGATCAGGGATGGATCAGCTGAGCTATTCTAAATTTGGTCAACAAAAACCTACTGAGAAAATACATCCACAACAAAATTGTAGCATCGTATAAAAATTCTTTATGGGAAAGAAAAACCTGATTTGGTCTTCAGTATTAATTTGAGCTCTGCAAGGAAGAGATTCTGCTTCTTTACTGCAAATGCCAAACTGACCCATAACTCTGCATAAGTCAAAGAATCCTCATTTCTATTTGCTATTAAGCTATATTGTTGCCCTTAGACTCTGACCACCCCAACCAAATATTAGTTCTTCTAATACTATTCTAAAATTCAGTGACTGAGCTTATGGTTAATTGTCTTGTCTCAGTATTGCCTAAGATGTTTCAATAATACAATACATATGGAGTGTTCTTGTTAGCTTTAAACGCTATTAAATTTTATTGTCTCCTTTAAATGGAGAGAAATTGGGAAGCTGAAGCTTTTCTAATATACTGGAAAATAAAATAAAAATGAAAATAGTATCCTTTGTCCTTTTTTTCATTTGCAGTGAAGACAGTGAGAGTCCATGTAGAAAGAGATGGATCCAGGGTTATGTGTGATTTTCCCCTTCATCAGACTGCCAGCAATGCATTTAATAATTAGTTGTAGGCAGAATTAGATATTTGGACTCTTTTTTTAAAATTATTATTTCGGGAGATTAAATACAGCAAGAAGTTGTCACACTTTCTAGCAATAACAAACCAAAATCACCGCTGAAATTGCTGGAGGGTCTTTGGTTTCAAATTCAGAAGAAATCCTTTCATCAAAGGAAGCATTTAAAGTGGCTATTTTATTTTATTATTGCAAAGCAGCAAGTCCAAATGAAGTGTGAACCACTAAAGCAATGAAGAGTCAGACAGGCTGTTCCTTGTTTTAAGCCCAGCAAGAATTGCCTTTGGTTATAATGTCATTAATTTACAACCCCATGAGGCTAATCTCTGTCAACAAACATGTTTGATTTCTTTCTTGAACTGACAGTGTGAAGTAGAGAAATGTACAATGCAGGGAGACACTGACAAATCAAATACTGTTTTGTAGGGTTTCAGACTTTGCTAGTTAAAAACATTTTAGTGTCTGTTGCCTGGTTTTGATACATAGGATCTTTTTCTATATTGGTTACACCAATATTTACTCAGCATATGGACTGTTTTCATTAATGAGTTGGTTACACCAATATTTATTCAGCATATGGACTGTTTTCATAAATGAGTATGGTTATGTTATATAGACTCAAAACAAGAGGACTAGGGAATTGGAGAAGGTATCTAGTCCATCTCTCTTAAGTCTTCTGAAACTATTTATGCTAGATGCAAGCCCAGGCTTGTTGCTTTTTTTTCCCTAATATCTAGTGTGAAGCTCTTTTGTTGAAATGCTAGCCCCATTCCCTTCTCATCCTTTCTAACATAGGTAGGAAGTGAATTTATTCATTTTTTAAAAATATATTTACAATGTTCAGAGGTCTGTCTTGAATAGTGTCCATTTCAGATAAAACAGTTTCTTTTCTTTAATATATATCTTCTCTTGTATTGTTTGTTTTTGTTTAGTTGGTTGGCTTTTTTTTTCTTCTTCAGTTCTTATTCCATTGCCTTTTTTCTAGATTTTTAAGTGGACACATTTCTCATTTTAAATATGGGGTCTACCCATACTTACCAGCCTACCAACGCAAACAGGTAATATGTAGAGCCTGTCAAATTGGTGAGCTTTGCACAGTTTCAAATAATTACAAGCAAATAACCAATTTTATCTCCATCAGTAAAATCGATGAAGCTTGATTTTTCTATTATTCTTCATCCATTTAATGCTTATCTTCCCTTTTCCCTCTAAAATAATCATTCTACATTCTTGCCATGCCTCTTAACCTTAAAAGATGTCAAAAAAGAAATGTTGTACACAGAAATACTGGAGTTTTGGTTGTCTGGTGAGTCACTAAGCAAAGGCTGATGCCCTCATTAGACTCCATCAATGGCACAGGTCATGGTTCTGCCTCCTTTCTTTCCTGAGGGATATGGCTCTGCACCTCTCTTATCTATGTTCTTACTGATTTTTCAAAACATATATCATCATTTTTCAAAAAATATATCATTAGAGATTTCTACTTACTTGTGTCTGTTTTGGAGGGAATTAATAGGGTCAGAGCTTGGGTTATTGGAGAAAACTTGGGCAGTGCAATTATGTAGTCCTCTTTTACTTAAGAAGCCAAGAAACAAGTCAACTGTTTAACTTATATTCCATTTTCAGAATTATTGTGTATTTTCAGGTATAAAGAAATTAAAAATGGATATTTATGAAGTATAATTTCAGTTTTTAAAGAAAACTATATTTTTCCATTTTTCTTCCTTTATCTTATTTCCTCTTTTGAATGATTCCATGATGAAATAGTTGTTTTCTTTTTCTTTTTTTCTCATGCTTAAGGGTAAAAGTCCGATACATATTTATATGTTGATGTTTAATATTTTATCAACTAATGTTAGGTTAGATAAATCTTAGACTGCATGTATAATTACCTTCATAGCTCATAGAACGAAGTCTAAAAGTCTGCTCACCCATACACGCTGGGTTATTGCACTTTATTTTGCTGTCTCTTTGCTCTGTACCTTTCATATTCCTCCTCTTGGGAGGCTGGGGACCACTGGCTGAAACCAGAAGATCCCAAGGTGTTGTCATTTGCAGAACCAAGACTTTTCTGAAGTGAGACATACCCAGATGGCCTGAGTGAACTGTCAGCAAGTGGCCTAGTTAAAGGCTGTCTTTGGCAAGTTCTGCAGACCCAGAGGACAAAATTAGTGGCTTGGTTGCTCACACTGTTTCTGTATGCCTTAGTAAGAGAAAAAATTTGGCTACATGAATGCATGTTGTAGGAGACATTGCCTACGTTTGCAGTGGGGATCAGTACAAGTTGTTTTGAAGGGATGTGTGTAAGACGAGTTAGAATTAGGACTTATTTTAGACCTAGTTCTCTAGTCCTAGAAAACCTATCACTGATAGGCTGAGCCTTGGACAGGGATAAGTCTATCTTGGAGATGGCTGGCATTAACTCCATGGAACACAAGGGCATCTTCTAGAAGCTTCTCATGGAAGCCAGTCCTGTAGCCCTCTCACTACCAAAACCCAATACACCTATGCAAGGATTTCTCTAGAGGATTATATGCGAAGAAGAAAGATTTTTTTCTTAAGGCAGAAGAAAAGTGAAATATTTTACCTTCCTACCTCACTCAAGTTATTTGTCCAAAATAATAGTACTGCAAGCAGCTACCTACACTGTGTAGAGGGAGAGAGCTATGTTTTACTGAACAAAACACACTGGAGATCTGATGCTTCTGGTCGACTTGTAACTTTTCAAGATCTTGCAGGTCACTCATTCATAACATGCCAATAAGGAAGGCCTTGGCATGTGTACAATTACTCCTCTTGGCAAATCGTTTCCCAGCATTTCTGTTTAAAATACCACCCAAAACGGTGCTAGATTTAGGATAGTCAATGACTCACTTAACATGTTTTGACAGCTAAAAGATAAGGCCCCAGGAAGGGATGGCATCCACCACCACTGAGCTACACTGTGCCTTAAACTTTGCACTGGCATTGTATGAATTCATCCCGTCACATATCGTGATGTATGACTGGGAGTTTCACACAGCTTTGCCCTCTAATGAGTCCTGGCATCTATTTCTTAATGAGAGAGCGTGAGTGCCAGAGGAGTAATTTTGGTGGACACATCCTGATGGATGAAGCTCTTTGCATTAAAATTTTGCTCATGCACTCCAATTTCCCTCTTTCAAGCCACAGTGTGTAGCCAGGCTGAAACTGCGTAAGCACAGCAGAGAGTTCCTTAAGGTTTATCTCAGCTGATCGGTATGACATTAAGCATCAAGCCACAGTTTTATTTTGTAACCATGAAAATGAACATGCTGAGCATTTAAGACAACCTGCAATTGGAACATGACTATGTTTACTTTGGACCAATGTTCTACCTGCTGCACGGAGAATACTACAGAGTTGTGGAAGTGATGCAGGTAACATGGGGCTTTACTGTGCTTCAGTGTTGTTTGTTGAAGAGATATGTTACAGTTCTATGATGTACCAGTAACTGAAGTATTGCCATTCTGATGTGTTGGGACTTTTTAAGATGGGGTGGGTTTTTTTTGTTCGTTTGTTTTTGTTTTGTTTTGTATTAGATCGATAATTCGTTAACAGGCTGCTTTCAAAATAGAAACAAAACTGATGAATTAATAGCATGAATAGGAGGTTTTTTTCCCTTGTACTTTTTTTCTTCTGTACCTTTTTTCCCTAAAAAAACCAACCAAACAAAACCATCAAATTTTCAGTTTTATGTTCTTGAAAGCATGTTCATTACTAGCTTTTCTCTGTTTATGACTGTCTTGACATGAAAGGTGCATACCACCTAGATTCATCTAAGCTTGGGAAGACCAGCAGCCTCTTGGTTCTCTTCAGCCATTGGAACATTTTCCAAACTGTGGCTTTTTTTTCCCTCAAAGTTCCAGAAAAAATGTCCTACAACTTGAACTTTTTAAGTTTCACATCTTCACTAAACCACACATGCTAATTCATCAGTAAGTTCACAACATTTACGTCAGTACTGCATCCTAAGCCTGGTCTGATGCAGTCAAAATCTTGTTATGGACCTTATACACACATACAGGAATTGATTACTAATACAATTAAAACAAGGCAAAAGCTTGTCAGTGCTCCACGTTGCCAGTGTCACTGTTGGTGGCAATATTTTTGTCTGATACCCTTTGTGGTTTGCTCGGGGATATTTTTATACTGTTGTTTGTTAGTGAGCTTCTTTCCTGGTGGTCTTTGGTCCTACACTGTGCTAGAATTTTCACTCACACATCATTCTTTGCTGGACTTTTGCCATACAAGATATGAATAAAGCTTGCTAAATATGAACAAGTTCAAAGTTTAAAGCTAATGAACAACGACTGTGGTTAAAAAAAATAACCTTCCAATCATATTCATTTGCTGCTAAGAGTTTAGTCACCTATGTTGCTGCTAGAGCAAGCAAAGCAAGTCAAGACCAGTTAAGATGGGGGCTCAGAGGAGGACTGGAGATCAGTGGTCTGTAACTAACAAGGACATCACATTACCACCACCACCTGCAATAAACTGAGAAATAAACTCCATTCTCTTCCACTTTTCATGATCATTTTCTCAATATTTTTGCAACTAGGGAAAACAAACTTTCCTGAAGACAAAGTGACACGCCCCAGAAGGACTTCAATTTATACTTTGCATTTGCTGGTGTTTTACTCCACAGCAAATATCAAACTCTTCCTTAAGAAATGGTATTATAGGTCAGAAGTACCAGTGAGAGTCCTGAAACTCCAGTTCTTTGGCTATTGCTTTGGAGGAGAACCATGCTGCTGTTGTGTCCTAAAGCCAAAGGTTCTCAGTTGTGCTATAAATTGCACTCCTCTTTTCCTTTGCCTCCTTTTCACTCATTCTCCTTGGCACTTTCCAAGTCCCGACTCTCCTGTGTTGTACTGCTCTCTTTAACTCTCACTAAGTGCTGCTGTTTGCCACTGTTTTCCATGTTGATGTGAAAAAAGTGGGGCTGAGGTGAGGAAAGACGCTATGTAGCAGCTGTTTTCAGGGACTTACCACCTACAGAGCAGCCACTTACCTTGGGCTCCTTCTCTTGAGGTTTGCAGGGTAGCAGCTCAGGAGTGGTTTGTTTCGGAGGAGCTGGAACTTCCCATCTCAAGAGTTTTCCCGATGTCTACAACTGGTTTAGTACACATGCTGGCAGTTTGGAAGACTGGAAAATCTTACCTAGAGCAAATTTTCTACTTGGAAAACTGTGCTTTTCAGCTTTCTCTGCCCTGGTTCTTCACCCTGTAAATAAAACATGGCATTAAAAATGAGCCTTTTCTGCAATCAGCTTCAAGTCAATTGAGCACATAGCGCTGTATTCCTGTTAATTCTGCAGTCATCTCTCCTGAAGTCACTTGCCACACGAGTTTTTTGATGGTGTACCCTGGATTTTGGGTCAGTTAGAAAGTTAATTTCTGGATTTTCATGATTCCTCTATATGCTGTGATTATGGGCTGAAGGATCTGTGTGTGAGCCGAGGAAGGCTGCTGTCTAGGTTCACTAACTGGGGCTAGTCTGTTACTGAAATCTGGGCTACTCCCAATCCTTTCACTGGGAAAGAAGAAAACATGCTGCTTTTCTTTTCTGTGTGACCCTTATAAAGCGATATCCAGCCTTACTGTAAGACTCTGCCCTGGCACAGAAGAATCTCCATATTTCCTGAAATTATTTGCTTCCACTTATCTTCCTTCACCACTGTAGGATGGAATCCCTTTTTCTCTCTTACTTCTAGAATACAATCTTTTCACCTCTTGGCAAGCATAAAAATACACAAATAAAATTCATGATGACATTTTTTTTAAATTAAGCAAAAATTGTCATAGGCTGTCTTGGTCTTTGGTGTCCAAATGTCATGTGAAGTTGTTATTTATTAAACATTTTTCAGTGACTTCTGCAGCCTCTTAGTTCCTAGCCCCTGGCAGAGAGGTGACAGGGTGAGTGTCTGGTTACAAAGCAACTGAAAATGTTCCCTGCAATATTCTTTCCATATCCAGGATCAGATTTATTTTGCTGTGTTACCCAGGACAGTGCTTCTTGACCAGGCAGGTGATGAAAGCAAACAGTTTCTGCAGGGCAGATCTGTACGGACTCAGAAATCTGCCTTGGTGAGGAAAAACTGGGGACTGACTCCTGTATTTCATCTACGTAAACTTCTTTTGCAGTCTTTAAATTTAATTTTACTGCAGTGGGGAGTGAAAGTCAGGTATTCAGTTAATGAAAAAAATTACTGAGTTCAGGATAGTGACGATGATTTACACACATGTCTTCTTACTATCCAACCCAGTTTTGTAAGTGTCTGTTGGTGCTGGTTAAGATGAGAGAAATACCATAGCAAAAGATGCTTTTATTAAGTCTGTGAAAGCACCTTTTAGGACTACAGATGTTTTTTCCTGTCTTAATAGAAAGTAAGAATCACTTGATGAGAAAAAAAAAACCCATAAACCTACAAGTTTAAAATCATTCTCTGTTCTGTTGCATGGGTGATAAACAGGATTACATCTGTGCTGGCAGGAGGGATCCAGCAGCATGTGACATATGGCTTGACAAAATTTGGCTGGGTCTGGCTTACACCCCTTCCCCTGCCAGTGGTATGGTCCCAGGGTCTACCTCCGAGGTGCTACTGCTTCTTTGGAAAGCCGATCGGCACAAACATAGGGGCAGGATGCTCCAGACAGAGATTTTCATGGGGTGAAGTGAATGATCGACAACAGCACCCCTGGGAAGAGGAAGAGAGGGAGAAACAACACAGCATCCAGAGACTGGGATCTTGAGTTGGGAAGGGGGAGTAAGGGGGGAGAGCACCTTCTACTGAGGAACGTGGTGATTTTTTCTTTCTCCCTCTTGAATTCTAAAACTTGAAACACCAAGAGCACTGTGGATTTATGCTTTTACCGATTGCTCCGGTCTGGACACTGAAATAAAAGCAGCTGTGGAGCTCCAGGGGGGATGTTCTATACGGAGTTCATGAATAAGGTACGTTCTCTTTCTCCCTAGTTTTTATGAGATGTTGAAATTATAGATGTGTACGTGCAAAAAATGCAGGTGCCAAATTGCATGCATACACACACAGCTAGGTGCTTACACCATATATTTTCACTGTATTCTTAATTTAGGTGCATCTTCGTAATAGCTTCGCTAGTACTTAATTTCATGTAGAAACCTCTTGATTGCCATTCTACATTCCTCCTTCCTTCTGTGGAATAAAATATTTCATCACAGGAGTAAAGATTTTATGGTGTAGCCTTCTGAAAGATGTCTGAGGCAATCAGAATTGTTTTCTGAAAGTTTAGATATTTAGTGGCTGCCTAGTGTCCTTTATTTCTTTCTCGCCTTCACCCCTTCTGATGGCATTAAGGTCTCTAGGCATATGTGATATAACCAGGGACGGTTTTGTGATGTAACATGGCTGGGTAGTGTAATATTTTGATAAACAGTAGCTTTTTTGGACTAGTATTTTTCTTTTTGGAGGGCTACTCAAACCTGACATCACTTATATTACAGAATGAATTCCAAAGAAAACTGATAGTTTGTGTCTTTGGGCAATATCTGAGGCCTAGAATATTGATTGTTTTGATTTGATGCTCATCACCTGCTTGGTATTGATTTGATACTGATTATTGGTTAATTTCAAAGTAAGAAATTAAAATGAATGTCCCAAAACACTCTCTTAACAACAAGACAGAAATTGTGCTTGTGTCCCTTCCTCGCAGCTTTGCTTGTTCATGGGGAGGGCTATTGCCTGGAGGCAGAAAACTGAGCGCAGTGTTGTGATGATGCTTTACACCTAAAAAAAAAAAAAAAAAACCAAAAAACTCTTCTTATTTGGCAGAGCTCTAAACTGCATTTAATTGCAGATTAGCACTGAAGTACTCATCTGGGAGTCGGGCATCAGCAAATCCTAGTGCTGGCAGGCAGTTGGAGGCTGTTTCTTTGCTGAGCTGGCTGCGGGCACCCTTCTCGGTGTTGCCTGGTTCCTCCGAACCTTGCAATGCTCAACTACACCCTCAGTAAACAGATACCAAAAGGGAAGGTTTAATATCATTCTCAGCTTGTTTATACGAGGAGAGAGATCCCGCAGAGAGAGAGGGAAAGGTAGTCAGCATTTCCCAGTTACATTCCCAGCCTCTGACTCACTGTAAGGCTGCATGTAAATCACTAAGCCACCCTAATTAAGTTTATGAGCTGGAGAATAACTACACATGTAGTTATTCCAGGCCTTATTGTTTTACATTTGGAAGGAACAGCTGAGGAGGTTTCATGTGGTGGTCTGACAGGAAGCCACTTGTTTCTCCCTGGGACAGGACCAGGCTTTTGTGTGTCTCCAGGATACTTGTTTAACGGACAAACAGACCGCAATGTCAAAGCAGAGAAATAGGATTCCCCCTGCAATAGGAAATCTCCACATAAAAATCTTCCAGGAGCCAAAACCAAAATTACAGGTGCTGTATCTTGAGAGCTGGCATTGCCTCTGTTCTTCTTTAACTGGTCTTGTTTTCATAGCTTTTCCTGGTTGCTTGCTCTCCTGTGCTGCTTCTAGTGGGGTACTGTTTTCTTGGTTAAAATTGTACTTGCTGCATTACTTAGCCCCATTTTTCTCCACTCTGAACCATGCATTGATGGCACCTACTTTTCCTTTTCTTCTAGACAGTCTCTGCTGATTATGTAGCTTACATCTTTGCTTTTTTCACAGGTCAATCTCAGGAAAGCAGGAGTGTGAAACCTTTTTTATCGCTGCTGTGCTAGAAGTACCATAGATATATTCAATAAAACTTTTGCAGCCTCTTCAGATCCCGTGAAATCTCTGCTCTGTTTTCTTTTGGTTTGTTTTGGCTCAAGTCTGTAGAGGCATCCAAATTCCTTCTGCAAGATTAGGAGAAGGGTAGAGCCAGATATTTGTTATGTGTAAGTCAGTGTTACTCTGCTGCAGCAGGTTCACGCAGCTGAAGATCCACTCACCACCAGGACTCCCAGGAAAACTAATGCAAGAAAATACAGTTCTGTCTGCCCCAGGCAAGAGCAGCCATATGTGCCCTGAAATTTGTAAGCAGGGTGAACTCAGACATGGATGTGAGGAAATTCTGGTGGGCTCCTTGAGGATAGAGAGGGAACACAGATCTTTTCCTTCTAAAACGCTGGCTCTTGAAGTTGAGGAACATTGCAATGAGAGCTCAAATTTGGAAATGATTTTTTTTTTTTACTTCAAGCAGGGCTACTGGTACAATGTGTTCTTCTTGGGCAAGCTATGAATGTACTTTGGGTGCTGCCTTCCCATGCCGCTCAGTGAGGACCCTGGACATGTCCTCTGCTGTGAGCACTGACTCAGGCACAAGCGTGTTGTTTCGTGTTGGTGTGTACAATGCTCGGCAGTTAGGTTGGTTTTATGAATTAAAACTCAAGCAGAAGGAAATCTGTACTGTGGTTTATAAAACATTTGCATGGCTCTTCACTTTCAATTTTGTTCCCAAATGGAATTTTCCTGAGTGCTTCTTAAACGCCCTCCATTCTTCAGATAAAATAATGCTGGAGTATGAGTTCAGGTTCTTCTGAATGTCTCTTACTGCTTTCTTCTTGCCTTCCAGCATCTAGATTTCTTGGAACTCATTTACATTTTGTGGTATAATGGAAACTTTCAATTTTTTTGTAGTCGCTAAAAAGCACTGTTGATCCCCAATTCTTGCCAAAGCAGCAACAGTGGTCAACATCCACGTGCACGTCTGCATATGTGTGTCACCACTTGAGTTGTCCTGCACAACACGGTTCACAGTCCATTATTTATTAACAAGTCTTTTATCAAGGCTGAATTCAGCAGATGATTGAATCTACACTAATCATACTCCTAAACTACTGAAATTAATCACTAATATTATTCCACCCCAGAAGGATCTACCTCTGTCAGATACAAAGAATTTTTCAGGAAAATGTGTCTCTCTGAGCTAACAATGCAAGTTAAGAAGTGAGTGGCCACAAATTTCTCTTTGAGAATATTAATTAACCTCAGGAAAAAATTACCTAGGGAGTCTGTGACATTTCCATTGTTAAGAACAGGCTGGACAATCATCTGTAACAGCATTCTGTAGTAAGCAGAATTTATCCTACTATGAAATCAGATGAGTGCCTGTTTGCTTGATGTCGTCTTCAGCCTGTTTTTCAGTTGTAAGGGTTTGTAATGATCGTATGTCACAACCTTGTTTCAGTGTCTGCCTTCTTCAGGTTATAAAGCCCCAGTCCCTACTCAACTGAGTCTGTTGGAAATACTCTTCCAAAATCATCACTGAGCATCGTGGTTCTGGCCTCTTGGAAACCACATGCAGGGAGGGGTGGTTATTATCAGCCAGAGTGAGCAGTTAAAAGATTTATCATCCTAATCAGAGGTGACTGTTGTGAAGGCTGTATCACTACCTGTCTTGCTCAAATACACTGCTGTTTTCAGAAGGAGGAAATTTGCCATGATTTGCCTGCCCCTGCACCTTCAGATTCTGCTCCTGGACACAAAGATCTATCTAGCTACTGTCAGGGATATTAGCAGGTAGTACACCACAGAGAGCATTATTTGTTGTTTTGTAGAGCTATAGGAAAACAAATGCACAAATAAATTGTAAAATTCAGTTGGCTTCAGGCTTGTGGGTGTTGTTATGTGCCCTTTGGGTATCAGGGACCGACTATGTGAACGCAGCACTTTGAAAACATAACGCTTGTGATTTTTCATGTCAAAAATTGACAACATAACAGGTGGCTGAGATGAATCTGAAATTTCAGTTTTGATCTCCGTATTGTAAATAAATCAGTTGTTTTCGAAGGTGCCATCCTGGAAAAAACAAAACAGCTTTAGGTCTCTGAGTATGACATCACCTGCAAAATCGTAATCTGTTGTTCCTGGAGCTAATATGTTCATTCTTACTTCAGAAAACCATTGCATGCCTTTGCATCTCTTAGGACAGCTTGTGGTTTATAATAATTTTCCAGAACACATTATTCTTGCCCGTATCACTGACTTGAGAGCCATTACACCAGCACACATTACTCCATTGGTCCACCCCTACTGTAGATACAAATTCACTCTCTTTTCCTTCTGGGGGAAGAGGTTTAGCAATTTGCTGAAAATTGTCCATCAAATGGAAGAAAGGATGAGGCTCTGAAGGAGTTAGGGGTTTTCTCTGTGCTTCGTGCTCCAGACCTTTCTGCTCTCTCAGGAGGGTAGGGGACTGTAAGACTTAACTCCAAAAGATGGGAAAACAGGTGAGCTAGGATGGAAAAGATGGACAGTGGCACAGTCATGGTATGTGATGAAACATAAATGGACAAAACCATAGTCTGGACAGACTGTGTCTGTGGTTTGCAGCTGCTGTGGTAGCAGTTACGGTGAAGCTCCTGGCTTCTCCAGATGATGTTGTTGAGGCAGATGTGACCTTAAGCTCGCTTGGGGCATGGAAAGTCTTGTGCTGTGCCTGAATTGTGCCAGCCAACGAGGGGTCTACAAAATGATGAAACCAGATGTCAGTGTCTGATAAATGGCAGTCAGGACTGTTCTGGTAGCTGCCACTCACCTCCTGCAAAATGTCCTGCTTTTGGGAGTCCCAGGTGAAAATTCCCTGGATTTGTCCAAACCTTCAGAAAAATATCAGGAGATCAGTGCTCTGCCAAAACAACCAAGATTTTTCTTCCCTCTTATTCAGTTCCCTCCCCATAGGAGGAAGGGATCAGGAAAGTTGCCGCTATTCTCTGTTCCATTTCTGTCCTGAAAGAGGTGGGGATGGCATCTCCTTGCCTTCCTCAAGGTAAGAAGAGCCTGGCCAAGCCACAGAAGAACATTGTGAAATACCTCAGAAAGAGATGAGGAGAGAGCAAGGAGCAAAACTGATGTCAGGCGGGCAAAACTGCATTGATTAAGCCAAACTAAAATCCTCAGATTGCTTTTCTATTCACTCCCAGAAGTTCTGAGGCTTGATATTGATGTTTTGTAGTGTCTGAGTCAGGATTTTGGATCTCCTGAGAATGGCTATAGAGGAATAATTCCATTTTAAAGAATATATTATTCAAAAGTAGAATTGCTTTTATTAATTAAATATGAATGTCTGCAACACGGGAATAAGCACGAGTCCATTTCTAATAGGAAGCAGCAGAACGTTTATTTTTTATGGCTTTAAATCTGTTCTCATGGGCACTGGGGGCTTTTCAGCACGGGATGTGTTGGAAAGATGATCTATAGATGAGCTAGATGGTAGGCTGTGGTGCAGTGCTCTGGTTCCATACTTTGATCATTGGAGGCCTACTGTAAAGTGGAATTCTTTGGTTTTATGAAGGAGCAACAAGAAGCCAATCCCTTGTTCATTTTCCAGTGTTTGTCCAAGTGTCCCTACCATGTTAGATGAAGCACTCGTGTGGCAAAGCATCTTTTAAAAGCTTGGATTTTAATCTATTAATTAGAATCAAAGACTCAATGAAAATAAATAATTAAATAAATAAGCTTGTCTTATAATCACTTTTTTGTTATTTTCATATATTTACCTGTTGGGTTTTTTTTTTTGGTCTCGAGTGCTTGTGCTTAAAAAATACACAGCCTTGGAAAAAAGAAGGTCCTCAGCAGCAGCTCTTTTGCTCTACAGATTGAGTGCTGTAGGTCTGTGCTCCTCACTAATGTAAAAGTGCTGCAGACACTCACATAACCACTTGCGAGTGTATTTTTTTAAGATTTATAGCATTGTTTCAAACCTCGGTAATAAGTCTTACTGCCTGCTTTTTAAGACTGGAAGGAAATAGAAGCAACTAACCAGGGCTTTAATCAAAAATGTAGGTTTCACCTCTCAGCAGGGTGTTTAGCCTGAGATGGGGGCCGCATGGCTCTGTGTGTAGCTTTTCTCTTACCCGTGCCCTTCCAGTGTTGTTCTGTGATGTTGCGTTAAGTTGAAACACGGTGTGCACCTCAAGTGTAGGTAATGTTGGTTTAAGTCTCTAACAGTGAATTCAAAGGGATGGATTCACACCATTTTAACAGGTGTGTGAAAAATCTACCCTAGAATAACCAGCAGCCTGGTGGTTAAAGAAGTCTACTAAGGACAAAAGACAGATGCTCAGTCCATAGCTTGAGTCTTCAGGTTTTAGCCCTAAATTGAGATTAAATTATGATGTTCTTTCTTAAGGGAATCTCTTCTACTTCATTAGTAGATGCTCTGTGGTTGTTCTGAGAAAAGTTTTCTGCTCACTGTTATTTCCATTCCTAAATAAAACAGCTAGTTGGGCTGTTGGGAAATACTTGGCTAAGGCTGTGCCACAGAAATGAGGTTTGGCAGTCACCATCAAACTGGAGAAAAACAGCTACTGAGAAGCAGGTATTTAAAGGGTCAAGCAGTGTTTGTCACTGGGTCTGTTGGGAACTGTGATCTGTGTTATCAGTGTAGCAGCCGGGGTGGGTGTAGGAGGAAAAGGCAATGCCCACGAAGGTCCTTTGCCTCTGCTGTGCACAGCCCATGCTTGGGAGATGGGCTCTGTAAAACACACAGGGGAAGTTTAGAATAAAAGTGACACTTGACAGTGCGAATTGGCACCCAGCAGATACTGAGAGATGACTAACTTGGACATGGAGACTCCGAGAGATAGATGTGGTCAGACAAATTAAAGAAAAAGATCATTCCCTTTTGTCCTTTTAAAAAGATAACAATACTCTTTGGCACTAATGTATCCTTTTAGCTTTTGTCTTTTTCTGACTCTGATAAAATTATTCATAGTTTTATTATAGTTTTTAGCTTATCATGAGAGGGCAGAAAGTTATATTCTTAATTAACACAACTGATAATGTTATCACTTTAGCTGTGTTAATTCTTTTAAAATGAGCTCTAATTCTTTCTGTGAGGTGGCACTGGGTCCACACACAGCCTCTGTTTCACAGTACCAGTTATCCCTGGGTAAATTCATCTGCTTCTACAAATAACAGAAGCACTTACGTGTTGATCATGACTTTGAATATAATATTTCATTCCTTGTGCTCTCTTGTCAAGCCCATTAAAGCATTGCTGCTTCAGTAACATTCACAGAGGAATCTCTCCAGCATCTGACTGTAGCTCAGTTTCTGTGATTCCTATGGTATGTACCACATACTGCTCTTTCTCATACCAAGGAACTTTTGTCTCTGACCTGCAACACGCTTCTTTTCTTTTCTTTTCTTTTCTTTTCTTTTCTTTTCTTTTCTTTT
>JANVCC010000018.1:5220096-5289989 GCA_025345505.1 Todiramphus chloris collaris
CTTTTCTTCCCTTTCCCCTTCCCCTTCTATATATAATGACTGTTTTCTTACTAATTTAGTCAAGGACTTCAAATCTTGCCAGTATCTGCCAATATCTATCTGACCTACATGAGAGAAAGCATAATTTGAATTTGGGTTAGTACACTTCCCCTATTTGTAGCTTCCCAATATGCTTAGGAGTTCACAGAATTTATGAGCAATGAAGATGGGTACAAGCAGGGATCACTGAAGTTTATAATAAAATAACATTTTACAGTCTCTTCCCCTGACTGATAAACTTTGAGGGGCAGTAGGTCAGAATTTTTATGACTTTTATCAGACATTTAATACTGTGATATCTTAAAAAGCACATGTATAAGAGCTCAAATCTTTGGTCCTGAAATAATTCATTTAGGGAAATGTACATCCCCTTTATTTGCTAGGCTTTGCCTAATAGTTTAAGAGTTATCCCTCTCCATATTATTTTACCCAACATTTATGCATTAGATGCTGACCAAGATTATGGCTTTTCTTGACTTGGAATTACAAGAGGAATAATTATTCTGCCTTGTTAGTTACATCCCTTCTGTTCTTCTGATCCTGCTCTGGCAGGGGGGTTGGACTTCCGAGGTCCCTTCCAACCCACAGCATTCTGTGATTCTATACTGTAGAAGTGAGCACAAATAATTAGACTAATCAGGGCAATGAAAATCTTTTAAAGCCAAAATCTGGTATTAAAATCCTCCATTACATGCCACTGTAACATTTTTTGTGTAAATGAAGCAAAGTTGGTTTTTGCCTTCTTATATCTGAAATGTTTAATTTGCGAGGCATGATTTAAAATAACAAGGAAAGGTTGCGTGTCTTTTTGGAAGTTAGATATTAATCTCCCTTTTCCTTTTGTTGCAAGTTTTCAAGAAATAATGTGCTCTCTCTGCTTAAAGCCAAGGTAAGGTGATTCTTTTTCAGCAACCATATAGGACTAGTCTGTCATAACATGAATGCAGGTAAACTACTTATATTGAGTAAAGCAGCAAAGTCTGCCACGTTGTAGCAGTCCAGTTTGATCAGAGAGGGCTTCATCCTACCTCATGGCTGTGAGTTGCTTGGGAAACTTGTACCTTTGCTTCTAAGGTGGGTTAAAATTCCCAGTGACTGGGCTTCTGGCTGGGCTTAGTATATACAGAAGTTGAAGTTTACTCTTTAAAGCTACTTTTTTTAATGCTTGTAGGTCGGACACTATTATTCTTGTGAGACATCTAATATTGACTTGAGTGGGAGATTTTAGTGTGATTTAAGAAAAGAACATAACCTTAAACCCTTTGATACTTATTTATATCAAACCCAAACTGTGCTGACAGGTCCGAGATATGGTTTTCCATGTGCATCATTTCAACCACCTACATGGTTCAAATGCTGCTGCAGCAGTGTAAGAGTTGTGGGACTATGTATGCTGGGGGACAGAAAAGAATCAGTATCCCTTCAAAGGCCAGGTGGAATTTGGATCAAGGCCGGTGGTTGTTATTGGTTAAAGGGGATGATCAGTCTGATTATTTTGTTTCCCAGATTCATGACTTAGTCCACCCTTTTGTAAAAGATAGTCTCTTTAGCCTGTGTCCAGGCTGTCGTACCACGTTACCTAATCCAAGCCTAAATGAGAAGCCTCTGCTGTCTGGAGCAGGAAAGTTTGGGAGCTCTTATTCTCCATGGCTGAGAAAAGTGCTCATGAAGTCACCTAAGGTATTTTGGGTGCTTTCAAACATTGCAGAAATGTTTTCATCTTATGCTAGAGTTCCCCACTTTACTTTTTTACTTGTCCTGGAGTTTCCAGTTGACACCTTCGCAAGTGTCTGCCAGATTGTAGTTTTCCCCTGTTAGAGTTCACATTATGGATCTTAGCACATTTGACCTTAACAGTCCATTTACATACAAAAGGAAATGGAAAGAAAACTCAACAAGCTTGCTTGGATGACTATGCTATTTAATACACCAGCTGCTTCTTCATAACTGTAATGGCTAATTACTGTTTATAACCACAGCCATGTGAAGTTATTTACATAAGAACTCACCACCTAAAGAACTCTAAGGCAAATTTATGGTTGCAACGTTTCACTTGACTGTACAATTTGCAGAGATACCATCTTTAGACAGAGTGTCCCTCAGGATATGAAGAAATTGCTGGGACTGTCTTACTGATATTTCCAGTTTCTGGGAATTACAAGAACAGTGTGTATAGATAAAGACAATAGTTTCAGTATGCATTAAACACCTTGAGCAATGAAGCTATTCAGATTTAAAAGAAAAAAAAGCCCTGCTTGGTTTCTCTGTATTCTCAGTCTTGTGTCTTACACCCAGCTGGAAACATGAAGGTTCTTAAGATATTCAGGGAAGGCAGTGCAGAAGTCCTGTCTTGAATGCTGCAACACACTGGTACCTAGACACTGCTCAGAAAGATTACTGTGATGAGTGCCATATGAATAATGGCATTCTTGGATAAAGTAAGCCAAGAAATAAATCATGGAAGGCTGCTTTATGCTGTTTTGAATGGGATCCTGATATGTCCTGGGAGGTGTCAGAGCAGAAATGAAGACAGGAGGATGCATCTTGTTTATGAACAGAAATATCTTTGCATTTCCTGGTGGCAGACATGAGCTCTGGCAAACTCTGCTCTTTTGTTTTTCAGACACTGAACTTGTCATGAATGGGATGGCACCAGATCACAACACTTCCTCTCAGGAAGAATATCTCCCACACTATCTCCAGAAGGAAGACCCCTTCGCATCAAAGCTTTCAAGAGAAGCTGACATCGTAGCTGGGTTTTATTTGACAGTAATTGGTAATGACTTTTTAATTTGTCTTTGAAATATGACTGAGTTACTGCATCCTTGGAAGCATTCACAAAGAAGGCAGAAGTTGTTGTGCTTTAGATGTGTAATTACCTATTTCTTCATATTAGAAGGAAAAATCTAAGTGGGAGAGAAGAGCTTGCATTAGATATATGGTGTCAACATTGTCAGTAGTTAGTGTCAACAACTATGCTGCTTCAGATAGTCAAAAGTGACCAGCAATAGACCTTCCAGCAAAAAGTGAAGAAATGCTAATTTTTTTTTTCCTACTGATTACTAGCTTGCAGCTTAATCATTCCTGAACAGAACTGGCTTATGCCCTTCTGCCATGTGGGTTTTATGGCTTATTTTCAAAGCCTCTTTCATGTGTCTGTGCAGCAAAAAGAACCTCCTCAGTTGTGTTTATTTGAATCTTGCTCAGCTCATGGCATCAGCTTTCCTCTGTTACATGTTATACTGAACAATATTTTCTGCCTAACACCTTCCTCTCCCCTTTGTTTCGGAGTATTTTACCGTGTGCAAAGTGGCTTTGCAAGCAGAATAAATGCAATTATTTATTGGTTTGTGCACACAGATGATAGCTGGGGATGATTTCTACGTTTACTATTCATATGCCAAGGAAGTTGTCATTCAGCTGGGAAATACTGGCCTCCATTGCTTCTAGGGATAAACTGGTCCTTCTTCATGATGATTTACCTTTGCTTTATGGAGGTGGGCAGAGTTATATCTTCTTGTGTTGACACTTGCCTCAACACTTACTCTTCTTTCTGTGGTTTACATTTCCTCATGTTTTATGGCCTTAGTTCATGCAGTTTCTCACAGCTCAACAGTTATTTTCTCAGGAAAGCTTAGCCAAGGTCGTCTAACTGTGCTCCACCAAACTGGACCCTGGGTGTTAGACAGCTGAACACCAGGGTGAATACAAGGCATGCAGTGTATTCCTTGACTTTTATTTCACTTCTGATTCATTCTGTTGTTTCATCAGTTCTGCACAAAATCTAAGTATCTTTCAGTCTTACCTTCATGTCTCTCATTCACTGCTTTACATCCCTCTTCCCTCTCTTGCTGCTCTTTCCCCTGACTGATCTAAATAATCTAATCTTTTCTGCAGTGGAGATCTCACAGATGCTTGAACAATGCTTATTTCTCATTTGTCTTCTGCTTCTGTCTTTATCGAAACAGAAATTGAGAGCAGCAGAGGTGGCAGGTGAATCTGTATCTTGGTGCTGTTCTCTCTATCTGTGCACGGTTTGTATGTACCCTAACTTTTCACACATATGTGTTTCTTTCTGCTGCTATGCAGACAGATGTCTTCACTGAACTGTCCAAAACATGACCACCACCCCCTGAGTCTTTTTTCACGTGGTTAAGCAAATTTAGCTTTAATCTCAGGAAATACCTCTGAGTAGCTGAAATGAAATCTTCCAATCTACACTGTGCTGCCATGTTATATTGGCTGTACCTGGTGTAGATGTATCCATTGCCAAAGAAATACCCCTGCTAGGTGTGAGACATGTAGGAAAACATGGATATAATAAAATTAAGGCAAGGAACAGAAGTCATTAGTTTCCAGTGAATAACCAAAAGCTGACCATACAGACACAGGTTACATGAGCCATGTGAGAAGACTGACATTATAGTTTGGAAAGAGATAATAATTCTGATATTTGACTTAGCAAGATTCCCACCTTCCCAGCTGGTTTGAGTGAGAACAGAACTAATTCTGTTCAGTGATTGCACTTTTCAGCTCAGCTCTAGCGCAGTGCAGTGTCTGAAGCCAGCAGCCCGTTCTCACAGCAGGCTCTGCTGCTAGCAGTGATAACCCCCATGGTCAGAGTTGGTGCCAAGGGTTGGGGTGCAGCCCAAGGCCACTGCTGGATCTCGTGCACCACATTGAGGGGTGCAGAAAAGTGAAAAGCCACAGCTGCAGGGAGGAGCGGACAGGTGACCCCAAACTGACCAAAGAGGGATTCCAGCCCAGATACGTCATATTCAGCATAAGCTGAGGGATCTGAAGGGTCTGTGGCTCTTCTCCACTCTTGTCCTGCTTTTCCAGCTTGGCTTGGCTCAGGTCCTCTTTTGATTTCTTCCTCGGAGCATCCAAGGAGGGACTCTGTTCTGCCTTCAGTCCCAGTTCGTGTATTCCTGAATCTGGTACCAGAATCCAGCTCCTGAACACAGCTCCCAGTCTGGGACTCCCCCAGTGCCAGTGATGATGGTGATGTAATTACAATCAGGGGCATTGGGTTTGATACTGGTTTTGTATATATTCCATTTTTATTATTATTAATTTCATTTTCACTAAAGCTGTTCTAGTTTCCTTTTCTAATCACTGAGTCTCTCTCCCTTATTCCCTTTCTCTTCCCCTTTGGTGAGGGAAGGGGGTTAACAGAGAATGTCTGTTATAGGTCTAAGGGGCCACCCTGACCCTAAACCACTGTAGACTGGGCATCAAACAGCTTGTGTCAGATTCACTGCAAAATGTGGTCATTTTGCAGTGGCCAAAACCAGGATATATGTGTAGCACTAGAAAACATAGCCTACATTTTGCTCTGGGTTTAACTTGTTTTTTTCAGGTGTTTGTTTTGTATTGCACTTTACTTGGTTAATTACTTTACCCTTGTGGGTATTACATACTTCAGTAGCATCCCTCATTAGAGCCAAGTATGCTTTTTCTTGGCGTATTTGTTACACATATAAATGCTGTATTTGCATCTTTCCTGGACTTGGATTTATAGCATATGATCCCACTAGTATCCTGCTAAGGTATTTGAATTCCTTTTATTAGTCATTGCAATGATTTTAAGCAGTCATTGCTTAGCTGTGGGTCAGTTGTACCCTCAGTCTTTTCAGCAACAACAACCAGTTTCATATTTGACAGTCCAGCACAGCAGTGGTTTAGGCACTGTGTGTAGTACAGTCATGGATATTAACTTGCCAGAGGCCAAGAGAAGTACAAACCCCCTCCCTTTTATAGGGGTTTGTATGAAGAAGGGGTGTGTTAATGCTTTTTGCCAGTAAAGTAGAATTAGACCTCAGAACTCAGCCACTAAGAGAGCAAATTATACAAAACTGGTGGAAGGAGAAACATCATTTCTTCCCTGCTTGTGAAGAGGTGGGGCAAAGTAGCCTTTAAACGTATTTTTCTTAACAAAGAAAAAAACCAACAAAGGCTTTGCTTGGTCTAATGTCTCTCACATGCTTTCTACCTTCCAAGGCTGTTTTAGTTTAGCACCTTGGGTATGTCACCGTTAGTTCCTGTTGATGTGCAGATCTGTATTATATTACCTATTCATTGCTAGGTAGATAGCAACATTTTAACAATATCTTTGCCTTGCAAAAATATGAGTAATTACGAGGAAATTCATCGTTGCTTTTCACAGGTATTATCTCCGAGTGGTTCTTTTTTTTTTCCCCCTACTTTCTGTGAATGTAAATAATCCTAAATTTCCTTTTCCACTAAGCTGATTTCTGTCAGTTCAAAGCATCCACATTTCTGTTGGAACATGGAGCACTGCCATGCAGAGATTTTTAGTGGTAGACAGTGGATCTTAAGGTAGTGGAGAAGCAAGCCTGGCTCTGTGAAACTTCACTGACATCAAATTCCACACTACAGGCTTGCAAAGGCTGCAAATCTGCTTTGATTGGCAGCTTTATAGTTAATCACAGCTCCCAGGTATCCAAAACAGTAAGCAAAAACTATGTGCTCAGATAACTCTTGGGCATATTTGTGTCTTGGGGTAACTGCAGTATTGCAGATTCACTTAATAAACTGTGTAATCTGCAGAAGATGGAAAACCAAACTGGAGCACTCATGGCCCATACCCAGAGAGGATATGTCTGTGTTTTTTATTATACCTTGTAGTTCAGACCGAACCTGTCCATTGTCACCTTCTGCCACTAAACTGTGTCCCCTATTCCTCTGCAGATCCTTTCCAAGAAATGGTGGCTTTTCTTGAGGATGTCCCATGTGGGCATCCTGATAGCAGAGAGAGGGACTAGCTGCAGGAAGGTGGGAAGCCAGGAGGTAGGGCTTGCTACCGGGCAATGTTTGGGCCTGTAGGGTGCAAGTGAGTTTAAATTTTATTTCAAACAGGGGAAGAAGCTGCACAGTGAGTGAACAAGCCTGGGATCCTATCAGGAAACTCAGCAGAGTTTTTAGGGTCAGGCTGGTTGTACAACAGGAGTATTGCAGTTTGAAAATATAGAAATACTTTTATTTTGTCTTTGAAGAAAATCGGGGATCTTGGCCAATCTGTGCCACATGCTCTGTCAGTGTGTGCTCTTTTGTCCTAACTAGTTCATTTCCAAGTGTATTTTTTTCAATTGTCTAGAAAAAACCAAACAGGCAAACGGTACATGTGGTTGTAAGAATCCAATTCTTTTCACTTTGTCACTTTTCCCCTCTGGCTGTTTCATCACTGCCTGGATTGATTTACTGTATGGCCGGGTAAGGTGACTAACTACTGAGCAGAGACCTGCTGGCTGTCAGCTCCTTTGAAAGCCCGTGGCTAGTATCTATTGATTTGCAAACGGGTGTTGCACGCTTTCTCAGCGTGTTATGAAACAGCTTAATTGAAAACAAAATCCTGAACAATCTTTTTTTTTTTTTTTCTTTTTCTTTTTTTCTTTTCTCTTCTCTAATGATTTAGCACTGCTGTCAGATTGGAGGAGTCTTATTTGCTCAGTTTGCTACTTTTATACACTTCCACCTTTCTCTGCAAGTTGCATATCTGAGCCTGGCTCTTTCTCTGTAGGTGGCATTTTTTTTCTGTTATTGCATCCTTGGCTCATTGTTTATTTATTTAATAATTTTACAGTTCCTTGGACAGTTGTGCCCTGAACTGTTTGCTCCTTGAAAAGACCCTTTATTTTATATCTGAAGAGTCTTTTTTTCCCCCTGTTTCCAAGCTCAGGATCTGCCGAGGTGCACAGCTTGCCAGCACCTACCATTGCTGGGAGCTTGTACCAGTGGGGTGCAGCCAGCTATTAGGAAAATCTTTTGAACAGTAGAAAAAATTAAGCATTAGATGGCTCCTCTAAAGGGATTATAAAGTTTCTATCACTAAGGAGTTAAAAAAAAAAAAAAGGATTCCAATAAGCAATTCTCAGATGCAGATATAAACAAAAGGCAACTTAAATTATCACTGGACCCCTTCCAGCTGTAGGATTATGGAGTCAGTGGGCTGGTGCTCTCTGAAATATTGCTATTAATAATGAGCAGTTGCTTCAGAAGCTTATCTTATGAAGACATCTCTCTGGAGCATCAGCCAGTTGAAAAAAGTTCAGGAAAATGTCAGGTGCTTTTGAAAGGTATTTCAAACTGGATGCTGTCACTCTAGATATCCTAAATATCACTACAGAGAAAATGACCTTAAAAGAGAAAAGGATTAAGATATACGAGAAATGCTCAGTGACACTAAGATTTGTTCTCTTAGCTACAAGAGAGAAAGAAATTCACATGAATACCTATATGTACTTATAATTCAGATTAAATTTGCAGAGCCGCATGAGCAAGATGTTCTTTACCTTCCTTCACCAAGGATAAATCAAATTCACTGAGAAAACCTAAGATTTAATAAGCCAGCTTCTGTCCTATTTTTTGAAAAATAACATAGAAATCAATACAGTCAGTATAAAATTAGGAAGTGTTTCAGATTAGATGGGTGTTGCATTTATTACTGAAAAGTTCAAAATCAAAGTATTTTTCTCCTGAGTTTGCCAAAATTTCAGTGTCACTGCTACTCATATTTCTTGAGAAATAGTCTGGTTTTAACCTCTGAGAAACATTTTTCTCTCTGCATCGTGTCTATTCCCACTTTGGGTTTCTTGTTTTTTGAGGACATAGCACCTTCTCAAGGGGTTCCATTTGTTAATTTAACTCCTGAGCTTTAATTCCTGAGGTCCGGACTCCCAGAAGGCTCAGATGAAAATTATGTGAAAGGTACAATATTCGGAGAGGGTGAAGTTGCTGGGGGCTACTGGGGTCTTTTTGAAACATGGAATCCTGCTGAGCTTGCACCACCAAAGACACTGACAGAGAGAAGTTGGGTTATGTACAACTTATTTATAATAGTGTGGAGGGTTGTCCTTGATTGGTAGCCAAGCACCCAGGGCAGCCACTTGTTTACAGCTCATGCAGTGGGATGGGGATGAAATAGGAAGAGCAAAAGCAGTGGAGACAGGGTGGAGGTAACAACAGAGAGATCATTCACCAGTTACTGTTACTGGCAAAACAGACTCATCATGGGCAATTTAACTTAATATTTAATTACTGATTTGGGTAGTAAGAAACAAAGATAGCAAACATAAAATAATTAAGGAAAACACCTTTCCTTCCCCAGGCTGAACTTCAACATCTCCCTCATTGTTGTTGCTAGTCCCTTAAAGTGAGGCAATGGCAGCGCAGTAGGTTGGGGTCTCTGACACTTTTAGCTCTTCACTGTTTTCTGCTGAGTACCCCTGCTTCTCACTTGTCTCCTCTGCTCTGTTGCAAAGCCTCCACAGGCCATGGTCCTTTTGGGTTGTTCTCTTTCGAGGGTGACTCTTGCTTCCTGAAAGGGATCATAGAATTATAGAATGTTTTGAGTTGGAAGGCACCTTTAAAGGTCATCTTGTCCAACCCCCCTGCAGTGAGCAGGGACATCTCCAACTAAAGGAGGTTGCTCAGAGTCTCATCCAACCTGATGTGGAATGTTTCCAGGGATGGTGCTTCTACCACCTCTCTGGGCAACCTGTGCCACTGTTTCACCATCCTCAACACAAAAAATTTCTTCCTTATATCTAGTCCCATCTCCCTTCTTTTAATCTAAAACCATCACTCCTTATCGTGTTGTAACAGGTCCTGCTAAAAATGTCCCCATCTTTCTTATAAGATCCCTTTAAGTATTGAAAGGCTGCAATAAGGTCTCCTTGGAGCCTTCTGTTCTCCAGGCTGAACAACACCAACTCTCTCAGCCTTTCTTCATAGCAGAGGTGTTCCAGCCCTCTGATAATGTTTGTGGCCCTGTTCTTGGAACCTGCTCCAACAGGCTCCAAAGTACTGCAGGTGGGGTATCAGTGCAATGCTGTGTGGTGCACTGTGTTTCCATTGCAAAATCCTCATTCTGGGCTCCAACTCTTTAAAACAGAAGTTAGCGAAGAAGCGGATTTCCTTAAGAGAACTGGAAACCCTGCAATTTCTGGGACTGAGGTGATTTACACCATGGCTGATTAACCACCTGCAGCATTGGTCCCTGCAGGTCCTTGGGTAATGATGCCACAAGAAAGATGTCAGCCAACATGAACAGAATCCCTCCTCATGCACTGAATTCCATCTGGAACTTAAAATCATATGCATCTTATCATTTTTCCTTCTTATAATTGACACCAATTTTTATTGTAAAATGTAAGTGTGATATTAATATATTAATTCACATTGGTTTAGAAATGTATCCCTCAACCGCTGATTATAGTATTCAGTAAAATTAAGTTTGATCAGAGATTGGAGTCTTTGTGATTACAGACAGACGAATTTTGTTCTTGTGGTTGTATAAATGTTTGTGAAAAAAAATGAGGTTGACCAAAACAGACGAATTATGGGATTTCTATTATGCGCATTCAGTCGATAGTTGTGTAGGCTCAGATGTTGAAAGCAATGCCCTGCTGGGAGGGAGATGTCTGCAATAGATGTTTCTATGAGCTGCATAATGAGGATGAGATGATCACATCTCGGAGTAAAATGTCTAGCCTTGGGACCACAGGTTCAGGCTGAAAGTATCAGAGAATTTCATGAAGAAGATGGGATATTGCTTGTTTTGAGGAGAATTCTAATCTGATCGGTTTTCTTTGTTTCATTATATAGGGATTCTTTCAACTCTGGGAAATGGGTATGTTATTTTTATGTCCTCAAAGCGAAAAAAGAAGTTGAGACCTGCTGAAATAATGACTGTTAATTTAGCAGTGTGTGATCTGGGCATTTCAGGTAATTTCATGTCTTATTTTCACTCATTTTTACTATCTCACTGTTTTTTTCTGTCAGCAGCAAGAGAAAGTCCTCTGGAAGTCATGGGAGCCCAAAATGCCTTTTGCTGCTGGTATTTCTGTTTTGTTAGTTGCATATAAATAACAGAGAAGGATCTAAAGCAACATTCCTAAAGAACTTGATGAGAAGAAATGAGAAGTACAGAGGAAAAAAATAGATTTGGATTTATCTATCAGGCAAAATTCCTCTTCACCCCAGCACTGGGCAGGCCTTCAAAGACAGCTTCCACGTGCATCCTGGCACTACACCCACAAAATACATTGATATTACAGTTGATGAAAATTATATTTTCTTGCTGTGGTGTACAACAAGAGGGATCCAGGTGCCTCAAAAATAGGTATTTAGACAAATATGAGTCGGAAGGAGCATGAGGGGAAGGAATTGGAAAAGGCCAGTGGCTATCAGCCTATAAAAGCTTATCATTTTCTCTCTAGTAAAAACCCTGTTTTATCTCTGGGTCAGGAAAAGAAGCATTTGTGTTACTGTAGAGAAAGAGCACTATCAGCCAACTGGAGGGATTTTTATTTCAACCCCACAGCCTCAATGTTCTGGCATGAGAGGAGATAGCTTTGAAAGGGTATGGGTATAAAGGCTTGGTGGGACTTAGCTGACTATGGTATCTCCCCAGTGAAATATAAATGCCAGTGTGTTCCCATGCTCCCAAAGTCATCTGTCCTATACATGTTGCATAAACCAGGACCCCTGCCCTTTGCTTCAATGCATCCTCTTCCTGCCCTCATCTCTGTCAAATGCTTTTGCTCTTATCCCAATGCCTATAATAGCACTGAAAACCATAAAGTAATGGCTCCCAGGCTCCCAAACCCAATGCTCACTGTGCTCTCCCTGCACATGGCCAAGAAGCTGCTCACCCCTTCTATTTCCAGTAAATTTGATGCCTCCTGGTGCTCAGTAAACATGGTTTTCTGAAAAAGATACTTGTCAATTCAGCAGAAGAAGGGCATTAATATAAATATCCTTGTTCTGCTACCACACAAATAATCCCCAATGATTTCTTTGGCCATGGCCATCTTGCAGCATTTAGAAGTGAAGATCATAACAAAAACATCAGTTTCTACCTCTTTTGTTATGCTCCCATCTCCTTTGTGTCCTAAGAGTTTGTCTTATTTTATAAGGCTCGTATCTTACGCCAGTGAGAGTCACTCCAGGGAGATGGAGTTTCAGGGGAATTTCCATAGCTCTGTATTTTGGAACATAAACAGCTATCTTCTAACCATACAATCTGTACGTCCCAACCATGCAAACTACAGCTTGTTTGGGAGAGCTCCTAGTAACTCTGTTAAGGTATGTTGTCAACATACCACTTGGTCACCTTGCCTTCCATGACAAGGGATCTCAATCTATCTGTCTGCTTAAGTTTTGTCATTAAAAATAACTGTGATTGGCACAGCCATGACTGCTTTTTCTCATTCTTTTTGTTTGTTAATGGGAGATGTTAGTTGACTTGAGAGATGTGATGTATTCTGGCTGCTGGACCGATTAGAGTGGAGATGGATTTTTTTCCAAAATCTTCATATTTCACACCTTTTCTTGGCACCTTGTTCAAGAAGCAGGTTCTGCCATGGCCCTGCTTCCTGCAGAGTTCCACAGGGTGGCACCAGCCACTTGTTCAAAACTGCATCAGGCTCATTTTACACTGATGCCATCATCTGAGTCCTGTGCCGCTGAAGAGAAATTTGTGCTGGCCTTTAGAGCTGGCAATGATTTACATAAGTAAAGTTGCTTAGCATATATCCTAGACCTTGCCATATTTCGGGCTTTTCTTGAAAATATAATCACTGGGGTCAGCTTTTGCTTGAAAAAATGAAAGTACATTTATTCTGCACTGAGGAAAGCATGTAATATATCAGCCTAAGCACAACCTCAGGATTTTCTCAAACAGGATTTTCTTTACAGACTTAAGCTAAAGGAAAAGAATCCCAAAATACCTTCTTCAAAAATAAGTCCCACTTGGAAAAGTTTTCAATGCTT
Source organism: Todiramphus chloris collaris (assembly GCA_025345505.1). Taxonomy (NCBI): domain Eukaryota; kingdom Metazoa; phylum Chordata; class Aves; order Coraciiformes; family Alcedinidae; genus Todiramphus; species Todiramphus chloris. Next base: position 5,232,934 of record JANVCC010000018.1, read on the forward strand.
TTGGCATCAAAGTTTGCAAGACCATGTTTACTTTCTTTATAAAAAAATTCACTGAGCTGCCATGACGTTATAGACAGTGTGGTTCAGTCAGTAAAACTAGCCCAGGGCACCTGAAATGTCTTGAACTCCTTGAGGTGCTCTGGCAACTCCTGTGAAGGAAGGAATACAGTCACAGGAAAGTGGAGTTCAATATTTAATGTTGTTTGAAAGTTGCAGTTGAACTGTTCAGGCCTTGGAGCATTTCAGGTCATTCTGGTAAAATGAACTGAAGGATTTGGAAAACACACTGATCTTCCTAGACTGTAAATTTTTGAGTTTTCTGTTCCACTGAAGTTGATATATTCGTTTGTCCATTTTGAGAAAAAGAAAAATAATTTTAAAAATCAAGAATTTTCCAACTAGAAAATTGTGATTTCCAAACTTCCTCATTTTCACGATACTTACAAAGAATATGAATAATGTTAACCTGTTTTAAGGTGAGAATGGAACAACATATGACATAACTTCACTTCTTTCATAGTGCACTACCCACTTTTACAAATGGAAAAGTGTGCTAAGGTGCCACTAGGACAGTCTCCAAAATAGATGCTTCCCTTCTGCTTGGGGATGCTTAAAACTTTTTAATGTCTGAGCCCAGGTGACTTGCTGAGAATCACCAAGGAAGACTGTGGTATGGACAGGAACTGAAACCACTTCTGCAGCTCAAGTCCATGCTGCAAACAGAGCACCATCTTCCTCTCTAACCTAAAACTTTATCACAGTATGCATCCTTCTGTTTGGCCTCGATACGTTTGCAGAAGTCTTCTTTAAAGCAAATTCTTTGTTCTGTGTTTGAGGACACTCGACTGATTACAGGGATGTGGTCTAACTAGATCTGTGCTTGTTGCAAACCCAGACTTACCCATCACCCGTACTGTTTGCATTACTGTCATGTATTTGCATGTGGACTTGACACACACTCTGAAGTTGTTGTAACGGGGAAAGCTTGCACATGCTCTGTACCAGAGTATGGGTTTACTTCTGCTTCATGTAGTCTGCAGTAAAGTGCCAGTTTCTAGCCACTCTGCAGGCTTGGCTCATCCTACCACATCACAGACGCTATATCTATATAGATATAGATATAGATATATATATATCTAGCTATAACTCTTAGGCTTAGTCCTGTGTGTGGAGGTCATGCAAGTCATCACCTCTGCTGTGCCTAAAGCCCTGTCTCCACGTCACAGAACATTTTTACTGGTATTAGCTTTGGGCAAAGGGGAGGGATTGGTTTTCTGAAAAGGATGGTTTTAACAGTGATGGATTTTATTAGTCAACTGACATTCTCTTCTCCTCTGAAGTTGTAGGAAAACCCTTTAGCATAATTTCCTTCTTTTCTCACCGCTGGGTGTTTGGATGGATGGGCTGCCGTTGGTATGGATGGGCTGGTTTCTTCTTTGGCTGTGCGAGCCTTATTACCATGACAGCTGTCAGCCTGGACAGATACCTAAAAATCTGCCACTTGTCTTACGGTAAGAAAGAAAATGACATTGAGAGACTACTAAAGAACTTTATTAAGTGATATATTTTTCTAGACTGAAATCACACCTCAGAATACTTTTGTTAAATATAGGGGGAAGTACACAGATAAGAGAAACATATTTGAATGATCCAAGATATTCCAGCTAAGTATGTATTGCTGGACATACCATCTTCATTGTTGTTTCTCTGCTGCCTGCTTAAGCCATGAGTTTTAGTAATCACTCATTGATAAGTCACTTTGTGTCTATCAAGGCCTATTAACATTAACAGATGCAAGTATTGCACATTTTGCAAGTCTTGTGGACAAACGCACCAAAGCATTCCTTAGTAGATGCCTATATTCCTTAAAGATGTGTGGCAAGCTATTTAAAAGATCTAAAAGATTTGGATGTGCAATAGGTCATAAGGAGATATCATCTCTCTAATATGGAGATGTAACCTGAGAGGACAAAATGAATCGAGCAATTAAAGCTGTTACCACCATATTCATCAATATCTTATTTCTCTCAAATATGATGCATTATATCCTTCATTCTTTCCAGTTAAAAGATGTTGTCACAGTTTAGAAAATATTTGGAAGGGACTAATGCTCCACAAAATACAGGGAATACTCAATGTGACTTTACATATAGGAAACACCTTGCCCATATAACTTGCGGGACATACAACAGATTTCGGTATAATGACATATCAAATTAATCATGTAATGTTAAGTTATGAGACATATTTGCAGCTAGGAGGTGTAAGTAACTCATCTGTCCAATAGCCAAGTGTGCTATCCATTAAAATTTGGTACCATGTTAAGATCTGCTATTATGAATCCCGGAATATCCACACTCTTTCCTTAGAGGTGAGTGAAAGGAAGGCCTCCTTAGCTGAGTTTTAAATACATCATTCACATTAAGCAGGATTTCAGTTCTTTCTAGAAAAGTCTTATCAAAATAATTCAGTATTGACCCAAATCATAGACAATAATTTACAGACTTGGTGAGCTGAAGTAAATATTTCATGGCCAGATGCATTCATGCTTTGAGTTCAGTACAACATCATCTCAGTTCAGGAGAGACAGAACACTTCAATTTTTTTTTTCCCAAGGGCTGCCTGGTCATGGTTGTCCATACAAAATGATGGATAGCAATAAACATATTTAGCTTGTTCAGCCTAGATGGTTAACTTGGTCATTTTCTGTTTAAGGTCTAAACCAGTCACCAGGAACCCAGACCACCTGACTATATACTACACCTTAGTTTTTTCTCCAAAAGCTGCAACTGTTTTTTTAATTTGCATTTTTTGGGTTTGTTTGGTGGTTTTGTTTTGTCTTGTATCGTTTTGTTTTATAATAGGTTGCTATGGTTTGACAATAGCTATGTAAATAATGCCACTCTTTTTATACTCACACTATTGTTGTTTTCTTTTTCTACACCTGAATACAGCAAATTACCTTTCCCTCAGCCATTGTGCTCAAAAACATCATTTGTCATCATTTGTTCATTTTCCTGCCAGTGATCTAGAAACACAAAATCTGCTGAGGAAGGGGCACTGGTCACAACCAAATTACAGTTGTTCCTTTGCTTTAGTTTTGTTTTAAGCCATTCTCAAACCCTAAAGAAAGCTCCTCATTAGATGGGGAATGAAAACAGATTACAGCTCCCAAGGTAGAAGGAACTGTAATAATACCATAGTCTGAGTTTCTGCATAAATGTTAAGTTTTAGCTTATTATTCCCATCGGACTCCAACATGTTGAACATAAGCGACAATGGAGAGCTTGTCAACTGAAGCTTTTTCTAGATGAATTAAAGTTGTATGCAAGATGAGTGGAGAGACAATATTCCGCTTCACAATTCCAAGCATGACATTAGCATTTAATAAAAAGATGGGCAAGTATATGTGAAAACACCTATTATGAATGCTTCTGACAATACACACATGATGATTTACTTTAATGGAAAACAATGACAAGGTAAAAATTAATCTTGGCTATGTTATTGTCTCTGTAAAGCCATGTCTTTCAGACACTGGGGTTAATAATTTATGTTAAAAAGTGTCCTGGAATCAAACTTAAGCCAGTTAATATATGATAGGCAAATTAGGAAGCAACATAAGTTACATTATACAGTTGCATCTAGTGAGCTTTTGTGAAAGGCTGAATTAAACACTTAATCTTTGATATGGGTTGAACCTCCATCTCATCTGACCATGCACTATGAATATACCATTACAGACAAAAACCCAATTTTCAGAATTACCAGATTGATTCCCATGATTGTTCCCAAGCTATTTCTTTGGATTCCTTTTGTAAGGACTCTTCTAGGTTGTATATAATCACAGGCTAAAGTAAAGATGTGAAATAAAGTCAGGTGGAGCCCTCCATATGAGTGCGTGTTTCTCTTCATGAGGTACAATGTGAGCTGGGGTGACTGGCTCAGGGGTCACTGATGATACCTGGAAAGTGGCAAGATGAACCCTACAGGGTCTAGAGAGCAGTTCTTATGAGGAGTGGCTGAGGAAACTGGAGTTGTTTAGCCTGGAGAAAAGGAGGGTCAAGGGAGACCTTATCACTCTCCTGATAGCAGGTTGCAGAGAGATGGGGGTTGTTTTGTTCTCCCAAGTAACAAGTGATAGGACAAAAGGAAATGTCCTTAAGTTGCACCAAGGAAGGTTTAAATCAGATATTAGGAAAAAAAATTTCACTGAAAGTGTTGCTTACCACTGGAACATGCTGCCCAGGGAAATGATTGAGTCACCATCCCTGGAGATATTTAAAAGACATGTAGATGTGGTGCTTAGTGACATGGTTTAGTGGTGACCTGGTAGTGCTGGGTTAAGGGTTGGACTTGATGATCTGAAATGTCTTTTGCAACCTAAACAGTTCTATGGTTCTACAGAGCTGTTGTCAAACAGTCCAGCAAACTCCTGTTGCATGTGTAAAATAACATGTTCAATTGTGCCAAACACATATGAACCTGAACTTGCAACTCTTGAATTATCTTCCAGGTACCTGGCTTAAGAGGCATCATGCATTTATCTGTTTGGCAATAATCTGGGCCTATGCTACGTTCTGGGCTACAGTGCCTTTTGCTGGTGTGGGGAGCTATGCCCCCGAGCCTTTTGGGACCTCCTGCACTCTGGACTGGTGGCTGGCACAGGCTTCTGTGGCTGGACAGGCTTTTGTTTTGAGTATTCTTTTCTTTTGCCTCCTGTTCCCAACTGCGGTGATTGTGTTTTCCTATGTCAAAATCATTTTAAAAGTCAAGTCATCCACCAAAGAAGTTGCTCACTATGATACCAGGATTCAGAACAGCCACATACTTGAAATGAAGCTGACCAAGGTACGTAGAAAGATTTAACTCAGTTTGCATTGTTGGATTGTAAAGCAGGCTTGGAGAACTTCAGCCACGTATTATTCTATGCTGAGTGATAGGTATTGTGATGCTCTGGGGGTTGTTCTTTTAGTTTTCTCCTCCATTACTGTCAAGATGGGAAGAAACAGGAGTTGAAACATAATTTTGTGATTAGGGCATGTGAATCCCTGAGATGGTGATTCACTCTGAAGCTCTGCCACAGCCTTCTGTGTGACCCTATGCAAGTCATATCATCTCCTGTGGCCCTGTTCCCCAGCATAAAGCTTCCTTTGCTCTCAGAAACAGTTGTAAAGAATTACTTTAAGGCATTTGAGATGCACGGGAATTATAAAAGAAAAACAGATAAAAAGATTATTATACCAGGGAAATAAAACTTCCAGACAGCTTACATTCCTCTGTTAATGAAGATATAAACTCAAGTCACTCCTGCAACACTGGAATTGTTTTTATGTAAACAATTTAACATTTAGGCCCAGCCATGAGCTGCTGATAAAATTGCACTCACGTGATAAAATTAATTTTCCATCTCAGACCATATCCTGTCTTCCCTTTCTGATTGAATCTTTTTTCTGTTTGGCAATGGTGACAGTCAGGATCCTTGATGATACTGGTTATTGTGCCAGGAAATCTCTCAGCATAAAAACTTGTACTGAATAAAGCCAGGTTCCTTAGCTGTAGGAGATGTAAAACATGCCAAGAGGGAGAAAAGCAACATCCTTAGCTTGACTGGTCAAATTTTATTACTTTTATTTTTTTGTGCAGTTGAACTGGAAGTTATATAATACATAGCACTAAGTGACATTATGTCTAAACATACCAGAGAATCTCAGCTACCTGTGTGGTCAGGTACCAGTACAGCTGGTAAAACTGTCCTTGCCTTTAAAAAGGGTTGTTTTGGTACAGTACTGTTTTGTGGTTATTCAGGACCTGTCCTTTGAAGAATAATGTAAACTTTTGATTTGAGGTTGCAGATTAATCTTTGTCATATTGGAGGGATCAGGTAAAACTTTGATGTGATCTGAGTCAAAACACTAATGGTTGTCCCTTCTGTCTCGGATCTACAGTGGGAAAGTAATATTGGGATATAAATAAATACGGAAAATAAGTCTCCATCATGACCCATTTAAATTCACAGCATAAATAATAACAAACAGGCTGGGTTTGAGAACCTTGGCTCATGAACACTATTTCTTCAGTGCAGACAACAATGAAAAAAACCAACATAAAAGAATGACGTTTCCCCGAAAATAGTATTACCATCAAGATGTGGAAAAAAAAGACTCCACAGAAGGTTATGCAATATTCAAAAACCTTCATGCTTTCGTATGATTTTATGTTGTAATCCTGCTAATTGCCTTATTCCAAATGAATGCTGTGCAACTATCAATTTGGATGCAGAATAGTAGTCTGTCAATGGCAGCAGTATAATGGCACATGTTCTTCAGAATGGACTATTGCATGATGTCATTGGAAGCTATATCAGTGCAGACATACTGATTTTCACTGATTCACAGATTTTGTCCCCAAACAGTTTTTCTGTGATATATATATATATACACACACATATATATATACACGTTTATACTTACATAAAAATTCCTATGGCTACATTTCCTCCTGTTACAAGGAAGTAATTTTTTCTTACTGTGAATCAACCTAAATGTTCGGCAGAAATTTACTTTTTAAAGCATCTACACATTCTACTGGAGTAAAAAATTCATGCTATAGGTTAGGAGAAAGAAAACTAAACATACTATCATTCTCACTCTCAATTTCCCAATAGTTTCAGTTCTGGCTTGCCTAGGTAAATACAGTAATTCTTTATCTCCTGGAGTGGGTATACCCAGAGACTTGACAGCTCATGACTTATTCAATGATTTTATGCTCACTTTTTTCCATATTTGTCTTGAAAGGGATTCAAGTGGTTGACATTTTTCCAGTGGAAGATAGGTCATAGAATACCTCCTGGGTGTAAGCAGAGGATAGACCTAGTTTATCAAAATCTTCTCCCTTCTGTTACCAGTGGCCATCCTCATGTCATGATATTGTTCCCATTGCATTTTGACACCTTCTTTGTGGGACATCACCATAGTATACAAGAGAGGAAGAACCCTGCATTAGATCTGGGTGTTTCACACTCTTCTCTTCTGTTGCTAATTTCCTTTGCTTTTGCCTTATTGACTGATACTGGGTGATAGAGAAGAAGGAGCTTTAGTAGATACAGACAGGAGTATACTCTCCTCAACAAACTCACCTACAGGAACACTCAGGGGTCCCCACTCCCACAGACCATCAGGACCTAATTCAGGCCTGGAAACTTCTTCAAAGACTTTGATTTGATGAATTTGGGATTCTGATTTCAAAGGATCCAGAATCTGGAAGACTTCTTGTGGTGTGGTGCATGCTTGTTTCACTCTGGAATGGAAAAGATACTGGGTTTCTTTTTGACAATCTGAGGAATATTTGGTTGGTAGAGACTCCTCAAATGAGAAAAAAACCCCAACCCATGTAGAAAACAGAATCTCAGGATCACAGAATCATTTAGGTTGGAAAAGACCCTTGGAATCATCGTGTCCAACCAATAACCCTACTCTACAAGTTCACCCCTAGACCATATCCCCCAACACCACATCCAAGTGATGTTTAAACATATCCAGGGATGGTGACTCAACCACCTCCACAAGAAGCCTATTCCAGTGTCTGAACACTTTTTCCATGAAGAATTTTTTCCTAGTGTCCAGTCTAAACCTACCTTGTTTCAGCTTGAGGCCGTTCCCTCTGGTTCTGTCACTAATTACCTGAGAGCAGAGCCCAGCACCAGCCTCTCTACAATGTCCTTTCAGGGAGTTGTAGAGAGTGATGAGGTCTCTCCTCAGCCTCCTCTTCCTCAAACTAAACAGACCCAGCTCCTTCAAATGGTCCTCAGTTTCTGGCTAACCCATGTTTATTTCAAAGATCATGCTAAGATTTTAAAAAACTTTCCCAGCTCTATGTTATATATTATCCTAAAAAAAGGGTCCATATGTTTTGAAAGAACTCTCCTCCTTTAATAATTCAAATGTAATGTCAAAGAATTATTATTTTCTGAGATCTCATTTATTTTCCTCACATTTAGACAGAAATTATAACATTTTTAAAAGTCCATGATAATAGACTCATTAACTGCTCTGTGTCAGGTGAAAGAAAACCAGACTCCAGGTAAAGAGAAGAGAAATGCATGACAGCTTTTGTTCATATTACAAATTTATCTGAAACGAGTCATTCTTCTTTTCCATTGTATGGCATGTTCCCTTGTGTTCTGCCTAGCTGTGTGCTGTGCTGTCAGTGTCTAACTCTCCTAATTAACCTCCTTCTCTCTTTTCTATTTTCCTCTCACAAGGTGGCAATGTTGATCTGTGCAGGGTTCCTCATTGCCTGGATCCCTTATGCTGTGGTGTCTGTGTGGTCAGCCTTTGGACAGCCGGATTCTGTTCCTATTCAGTTTTCAGTGGTACCAACTTTGCTTGCAAAATCAGCAGCCATGTACAACCCAATTATTTACCAGGTCATAGATTGTAAGTTTGTCTGTTGCCGGTCAGGAGGATTGAAGACATTGCAGAAGAAGAGCTCTTTGAAGAAATCGAGGTAATTTTTTCTTTGAGAAGTAAGATATCTTTAAGTACACAATGTTCCAAAAAGCATCAAACTAAGATCTAACAAAGTCACAATTCTTTTAATCTTATTTCTTGGTTTTGCCCATTACCTCTTCAGGATCCAGGGAAATTTGTAAAGTGACTCTAGGTGTAAAAAGAGAAGCAAGGACATGGTTCTTACTTTTAGACCCAGCTGCAACTCCATTGATACAGCTGGAAAAAAAGTCCCATTGGTTTTAGTGGTTTTTGGATCAGTCCTGTCCTCCTGTTCCTGTTGTTTCATGTCATCATGTGGGTTGCTGCCAGAAGGTGTTGATGACCTCCATTGCCAGTAAAGTAAATAGGAGATAATTGTGTTAATTCCTTACATAATTAATGTGTTAATACTATACCTTTCAGCCACAGATTTAGCAGGGAGAGACAGTAGTTCATTAATCACCCTGAAGGTACCACTCATGAAAAAAACAACAACAACAAAAAGCAAACAACAAATAAGCAAATCAAAGTGTAATGAGGTCTCATAAAAAGGCCCCTTCAATTTACAACTTTCTGGCACAGTCTGTGCTGACCACTAGTGTAGTTCTTGGAAACACTAACTGTGCACTTGGAGGCAAAATGCTTCTTACTCTTTCTTATGCCAGACAAGTACTTTACTTCTGTGATTGAACAATGAGATAACGATGGACATTAATCTGATAGTGTAGGCTGATATAAAGGCCACAAATGTCCTACGACATAGAAGTGACAGTGAATCCATAGAATTCCAGCAGAGTTATTTGCTTCAAAAGCCTAGATATATGTGCCCCAGTATGTACTTATTAGAGGCGTGAAGGACCATTTCATCATTGTATTATTCCGTTACCAATTCCAGAATTTTTTGATGTATTGCTCAGAGAGTGAGCCAATATCTTGAGCTTCCACAGCTTCCCTTAAAAGACGATTCTATAATCTTGCACTCAGATTTATTTCTTCTGCAGAACTTCTGTGTGTTGTGTTTGAGCTGCTGAATTTATAGTTTACTAAAATCACTTCTGCAGTTTTAGGCAAATGAGAGATAAATCTGAAGTAACCTTTGATGAATATTTGGTGTCTGGATTTGTGTTTAACCTTCCTATTATTCCTCTGAAGGAAAAAGGAGGTTTCGCCTATTCTGACATGCTGAATACAAGTTGGCTTTCTTAGGTCTGCACAGTGAAAAAAATGACCTGGAAAAATCCCTTCCCAGAATTAGGAATTTAATTGTCACCTTGGTACAAACCAAAATGATTGTTTTGCTTTCTCCTTCCCACAGGATGTATAGCATATCTGCACACAGAGACTCAACGGCAATGAACGAAACCCAGCTGCAAGTATGAAGGCTCATTCACATACACTAAATGAAAACCTGATGACAAACAATCATACTGTCTCAAGATCCTCCTTCTGTAAATAAATTAAAACATGACGACAGTTTTATTTTACTCCCTAGTCCTATGTACAATGTAGTTCTTTCCATCCTGACCAAAACAGTGCAATTAGAGTTGGGCAAATATTTTAAGTACTCAGAGGAAGAAGAAACAGAGAAGGATTGATTCATTTGTATGAAAAATTTTTATTCACTTCAGTCTTTAAAATACCTTTTAAAGCACCTTTTTTTTTTTTTTTAAGCACTAACAAAAGGGGTAATTTCAACAATATTTTCCCTCATGGAAAGGGAAGTATTCACAAAGACCAGATTTAGTTTGCTAAAGCCTATCTCTCCCTATATCCCTACTACAGTCACTGGAGAACTGGAGCATGAGAGAAGGGATTCCTTAGAGGACCAGTCTGAATTGGAGCTTCACTTATCAGGGCTCCAAATCACCCATTGGAGAAACATTAGCCCACTGATTATCCCTTGTGAATATGTCTCCAACTCATGTGGCTACAAACTATCTTAAACCAACTTCGACTTCACTTCTTCAATATTCAAAAATATTTTGGTTTTAGTCAAGGCAAGATCAGAAGTGTTACTCTCATACACCACAGATAGTCAGTAGTTGTGAATAAGAGGAGAAAAGTCTCTTGCTCAAATGCTAGTTTCATTTAAAACATTTGGAATCATCGATTAATTTGTAAAAAAATACCCCAGAACCTAAGAGAAATCGTCTTCATAGAAGACAAACTGAGCAAACCAATACTTTGTACATCTTTTTACCATTCTCTGGCCAAAATTACAATGAAATGTCAGGTTTTTCAATGGTAAATTACTTTTTTTTTCACCTTGTATCGTACTTTCCACCATTCTTTATGAGATCATTATTTAATATAAAATGACAAATCCTTCCTCAATCCCAAACATGAAACCAGCTTCAAAACTCCTGTATTCATGAGAACAGTTACCACACAGGTAACAGTCTTTCTCAAGTGCAGTTGTATCCACACTAAGTGCTGGAAGGATGAGGATTAGGAATGATTTAGGAGAATGACAGTCCTACTAAAAGAAAGCTTGTAAGTTCCTGCTACACTCAGTAGAAAAACAATGTGCCTTGAAAGAGTCTGCAGAGTAATAATGAAGCCAAAATAGTTGCCATAATGATTCTGAGCCATAATTATTCTCATTCTCTTCTTTTAAATTTATTTATTTATTTATCATAACATAGATGCTTCACTACAGACCAGGCTGAAGTTTTTCTACATTGTTCCTTTAAGGAAAGAAAGTGTTTATGAAAGAGTTTCAATTGCTTTCCTGTTAAACATTTAATGGTGCTTTTTATCATAGTATTATTCACAATTGTGTTTAGAATCACAGAATCTTTTCTGTTGGAAGAGATCCTTAAGATCATCAAGTCTAGCTCTTAACCCACCACTGCCAGGTCCTAAGTGCCACAGCTACATGTCTTTTAAATCCCTTCAGGGATGGTGACTCCATCACTTCCCTGGGCAGCCTGTTCCAGGGGTTAACAACACTTTCAGTGAAGAAATGTTTCCTAATATCCAATTTAAACCTGCCCTGGCACAACCTGAAAACATTTCCTCTCTTCCTATTGCTTGTTACTTGGGAGAAGAGATCAATCCCCACCTTCCTACAAGTTCCTTTCATTTAATTGTAGAGAGTGAGAAGGTGTCCCCTAAGCCTCTTTTTCTCTATTCTGAGGGAACAACCCCAGTTCCCTTTAGACCCGTCACCAGCTTCACTGCCCTTCTCTGGACATGCTCCAGACCCTTGATGTCCTTCTTGTAAGGTGGGGCCCAAATCCAAACCCAGGATTTGAGGTGCACGCTCACCAGTGCTGAGTACCAGGGGATGATCCCTGCCTAGTCCTTCTGGCCATGGTATTCCTGAGATAAGCCAGGATGTTCTTGCCCTTCTTGGCCACCTGGGCACACTGATGGTTCATATTCAGCTGCTTGTCGACCAGCACCCCCAGGTCCTTTTCCACGAGGCAGCTTTCCAGACGCTACTCCCCAAGCCTGTAGCATTGCCTGGAGTTCTTGTAGCCCAAGTGCAGGACACAGCACTTGGCCTTGGTGAACCTCATCCCACTGGCCTTGGCCCATCGATCCAGACTGTCCAGATCCCACTGCAGAATCTTTCTAACTTCAAGCAGACCAACACACCTACCTAATGTGCCATACTTTTGTAACTGATCTGTAGTGATTTTAATCTTGTCTGATACTATAATACCATAACGGTTTAAGTAATCTGATGCTCGTTGGCATGTCCAAGCACTCCCATCCTGAAGTGCAAACAGTTGCTCTTTTGTCAAATTATATTCAGACAATGTAGCAGAAATTGGATGTTGTTGAATCTCCTAAACTGAGTAGAAGAAAGTATTGTTTCCTCCTCTGAAGTATTTTAGCAAAAGAAATTTGCGTAAATACTAGAACTCACAGAGGTACAAGGAGTTGCCATCTTCTCTATACAATGTTTTGTGCTTATTTTTCCAATTTTTCTTTCACTTCTATAGTTTTTTTAGTAAAAGACAAATTAATTTCTTGACTGTGGTTGCAAATTGTGTCCTAGAATTGATCACTAGCAGAAAGCATCCTTTACAACATTTTCAGATTTGGTTATGAATATGCTGACAGTCTTCCTTCCATTTTCCCACAGCTTTTATTCTTTCCTTCATCGAGGAAAGCTTTAGCTGGTATCTATAAAAGGTTAGCAAACTAAGATCTGATGTAAGGCAGACATACCGTGGTCCTATAAATACAGATTAGTTGGAACAGAGCTACTGGTAAGACTGTAGGAGTTACCCACTAGTCTGGCCAGATTTCAGGGTGGATCTGGTCACAGTCTGTGCATGAGCCCTTCCTGTAGTTTCAAATGGGGAAGATTTTTCTTTATCTTTTTAATAATGTATTTTTAATTTTTTTTTTTTTAATAATGTGATCTCTTTGGAATTGCTACTGGGTCATCCCAGAAATGGATACATACTTGTGGAATTTTATATTCTTAAAGACTGTAAAATATATTTTGATTCCACTATAGGAAGCATACTCGATACATGTGCTGTCTAAACAGTTCAGATATTTAGTAAACTCTAAATATAAACTTCTGGAATCATGATAAACATGTTTTATGTGGTTTATTTAAAGATATCTATTTTTTATTCGGTGTCATAATTTTATCTGCTTGAAGAAACAGTTTTACCACTACTGCATATTCTGTCAGAAACACTAGGACTCCAATTGGAACAGGAGTTAGAGACATGTTTATAGTGAGCATGTGTTCAACTTAAAGATTTTTTCCTGAATGGAGCAAGACATAAACATTCAAGCATTCAGCACTGCAATTTAAATGCACAATCTGAACCTAAGAGCTCATGAATCTCATTCAATTCAACGATAAGAGAAAGCTGGAGCACTGTCTTTGTCCACCAGTATAAAACAGATCATTCAATTAATTCATGCTGTTTGGGATCACAGTGGTAGAGGAATAAGGGGCCTTATTATTGATTCAAATTTTCAACATCAACTTTGAATTGAAGTCTGCAGCCTGATGGTTCAAAAGTTAATCATTTGCCACTGATACTCAGGACGTAGTTCTGTCCTCTCAAAATACAAAGTTCTGCTGTTTTGTGATCTGAGCTTAGTCAAAGCACCAGCAAAGTAAAACCTATTCAGTGTGATGAAAGAATAAGGAATAGAACTCTGAAGGAAGATTTCTTTATTGCATTTTCAATATTTCAGCTTCCTTGTTACAGTAAGAAAATTCCTTGCTTTATGCATTAACACTAAACCAAATGTTTTTCAATGAAAATAGTGCTATCAAGAATAATAGTTATAAATGTAAATCATTTGTCATGTATTCAATGTGCATATCCAAGCACATCATCTGAATTCACTGCCAATGGCTTGAAGAAAATTATTGATACAGGTTAAGACTCCATTTAGATAATGAGCTGACCTGGATAGTAAGATTGTCCCGGTGAGATTAAGCCACTACTCGGTATTTCGAGGTTATAGACAGTGAAATCATGTGAAGCATGTGGAGTACGGAGACTTAATGTGGTCATTTTAAGTCATAGATGGAGAACACCTATAAATCTTCTACAGACTTGGAAATCTGTTGACAATGTAGAACTATCAAGATTTACAGTGCTTGAAGAGACACTTGAAATAGGGGAATTAAGCAAACTTTTATGGCAGAAAAAGTTGAAAAAAGTCAAGTACTAAAAATGTAAGTTATGGTCATGAGCTTTTGCAAGAGAGTAGAGAGCATTTGTCCATGAAGCTGAATGCAGCTGTAGCAAAATTTATTCTTACAGCTGTAATAATAATGAAAAAATCCCAACCCAACAAGTGGTTTGTTAAAAATATTTGTGTCTTGCTGTCCAAGATCACAGCCAGCAGAAGATTTTTGACTTTGTGGCATCCAAAGGGAAAGAGAAAATTGATTCATCTTCATATGAAGAGAGTATGATTAATGAATCAACAGGCACAATGATAGTGAATTAGGTTATTTGGTGGAACTTTTCTTTTGGCTGTGTATGGACAATGTCTTTTGGAGGACGTCCCACCTCCAATGTGTAGTGTGATCTTGGTCATAAGAATAAATCTGATTTGCTCTTAATTCACCAGGCACCTAGTTCTTCTGTAATTCTACATTATTCATTTTATGATTGTGTTTCTACTTGTACTTCCCACCAGGGAACTTTCAGATATGTCAGTGTGCATCCCTTAGGAATGTGTCTTTGACATCTTTTTAGCCACATTTCCCAGATCATGATGTTCCCAGATGAGTCGTGTCATGGGTAAGAAGCTCTTATAATAAATAATGTTCACTACAACACCCATTTCCTTCCTTCCCTTCTCCCAGGACAGATGGATGTTTGGTTGGTTTTTTTCACATATGCATCTTTCCAAGTTACTCAAGTCTTGAAAAACATGTACCCGTATGAAAGCAGAATTTCTGGAGAACTGTTGTTGAGCAACGAGGAGAAGAGACCTTTATCATCATCAGCATGGTTACATAAATTCTTGAGCCATTGTGCATCCCATACTGACCTTTCTCTTACTTAGATGCTTTGCTTTTCAGGGTTTCCTGTATTCCCCTTCACTTGGCTTGCAGTGCAGAAAGTGATGGGGATATTTTTTGTAATCGCCCAGCATGATCTTCAGTTCCCCAGTTATTCCTTTTTTTCACTTTGTAGCTGTGAAGCCAGTCTTGGACCTATAGGTCAGAAGAAAATCTTTTGAGATACAAGGCTTAGTTACAGGTTTTCATGCTTCCATTTCTTCTGAACTTAAAGATTCTTAACCAATTATGTATAATGAGCATTTATCAGTCACTGATTGTAGTTCTGTTTCAAGTGGGTAGAGAAGAAAACCCTAGAAAATGGCCACCGACTTTGTGATAGAGAAGCCTTTCTATCTAAGAGAAACATTCAGTATCAAATCTGGTAACAGCAACATGTGGATGAAAAATACTAATAAATACCAAAGATTTAGTAGGTTTCCTGAGTGAGTGCGATAGACTGTTAGCCTGTAGTTTGTACATAGCATCTGAAGTGAATTTTGGGGGTAGATCTCTTAATCTTTGTACAAAATGACAAAGAAATTTGTGAATTATCAAGTAAACACTGCACTGACCAAAACCTGACTGCTGCACAGAACATATTTCAATCATAGATGGTGGATACAGCACGTACCATAGTATACATCTGAAATGGTGGATAATGTTTACATTGCATCATGCAAAATGGCACGTTAGTGAAAATATTTAGCATTTAGAAAATAGGTATGTGTAGAAAATAGATAATAGAGATGTGAAGGTCTTCTTGGTTTGTAAAAGGGGCCACATAGACACTTAGCATTCTGAAATCAGAGGCTGGTGTGAAAATCTTGCTCTTTCTGCACCAGTCTTGCAAGCCATCAAGGAAGGGATCTTACCTTAGGATTTTGCATCCAGGGAGGCATTTTGCAACACCTAAAAGTGTTTCACTGAAGCATCTACTTCCTTGATCCTGAATTACAAGCCATTATCGTAGATTGATCCTAGTGTGTAGAGAACCTTCCTGTCTTCCTGCAGTTCTGGTCCACAAAGCTAAGAAAAGCTTTAGAGAACATGTAACATGGGAAAAAGGAAGAGAAAAAAAAAAAAAAAAAAGAACACATCTTGGCTAAGAGGAGAAGATGACAGTGTTAAGTAGCCTAGAAAAGGAAAGGTCTGAGAGAAAATTACATCAGCCTATAAATAACTTTAAGACAATAATAATGTAAATGAAGGAAGGGAATTATTCACAGTGTCAGAAGGTGATAGAATGAGAAATCAGAGCTGGAAGCTAAGGCAGGAAAAGCTGAGATGGGACTTTCTAAGCTAGAGGAACCATCAGGCTTTGTAAGAGATCTCAAGGGGACATGTTTGAGCATGACTTATCAGATATTCAAGAACAGATTCACTAATCTACTAGCAGAAATTATTTACAACTGGAACTATGTCTAAATGGCCTTTTTTAGCCCTGAGATCTGATGTTCTGAACAACTTCCTAATTTAAATGGTTATAGTATATCATTTTAGGACCTATCTGTGTTGCTGGAGAAATGAGTGCTGACCTTGCTATATGACAGTTGGATTGTATACACTGAAACCAGCTTCAAAAGACCTGTCACACAGTGAAACTTCACTTCTAATGAAGTGTTTTCAAAATTCAGAGTTGGTGCAATCCAGTGGCATGTATAGATATCCAGTTAAACATTGTTATGAAAGAAGTAGCTTTGCTTTCTCTGTTATTAGATGAGCTTTTCAGAGAGGTATCACCTTGCAATGCTTGCAGTTGAAGCTGAAATAAAGTGCTATAATTTCTTCTATAGACAATTTATTGGAATAAAATATTTTCAGTTATGCTATTCTGGAATCCCAAAGTCATTAAGTTAAAATATACTGAATAACCACAGAGTAATTACACGATCAGATTACTTTTAGAAATCCATTTGTCAGTGGTTTGTGATCTACATTTTCACTCTTAGGGACTATATTTCTAATAGAGTTAAATTTACAAAGATATCAACGGAATTTTTAGTGATACTGATACAAAATAACTGAAATATGTTTGTTATCTCAAAGCTTAGGTGTATTCATTGTATAGAAAGCTATTCCTACTACTGAAAGTGAGTCCTATGAAGAAGTTGTTTCAAGTGTAATTCATAGTGTATGTGCTATATTTATTGTTTCAGTTTGTTGTCAGTGTGTGTTCACATTTAATGTCGTGATACTGACCTATACTTAGTACAGTAGAGCAAGAAATCACCGGCACATATTTTCTTGCTTTCTATTCTGTTTAGGGGATCAGATTCCTGCATGCTGAAAATAGGTACACACCTCCTTAGAAGTCCACGGTCTACATCTATTTCCAGTTTCTAATATTAAAAAAGGGTCTTGTGTTTCCTACTTATCTTGCACGTTTTCCACCACAGCAGCTGTATCAGCCTCGCTGGAGTTGCATCTGGTTTACAATGCCTGCAATAGAGGGTTCAGGTCCATAGGGAAGAGAGAAAGTAGGCAAGGACTGGACTTCTCTCTCTCTGAGATATGATAAACCAGGAACAACCTCACTGAAACTGTGATAGAAATAAATGGAGGAAGTGTCTTTTCAGCTTCATGGGAGCATGCTGGACCCAAGAAATGCCAGATGTATTGAACACTTTCTTGGAGCTAGTTCGCCATCTCTGACACGGATAACTAGACCTTGAGATTAGAAGATCCCTCTTGCTGCAAGGAGGTATAAACTGCAGTAAGGACGTAACCTGGCCAGTAGCATAAAGGTGAGGGGAGGCTGAAGGCCATGTTGTTCTCGTTGCTGAGTGATTTCAGATTTCTCCATGTTCTGCTTCATTCTATTCTTTTTAAAATGCACTTAACATTCCCAGTGGCCTACTGGACTACACAGCTGAAGTGTCCATGATAGCATGTTGGTGTTGCAAGCAACTTTCAAAACTATGTACAGCTGTAAGAAATCAATACAGAACTTTCCAGAATATTTATTATTGCTTTTTTTTTTTTCAGTATACTGGAACTCAAAGTGTCATGGAAGATCTGAGTATGGAAAATCTGAGATCTGAGTGGTAGGAAAGTTCATAAACTCTACAGCGTTGTAACTCACAGTACAAAATACAATTGTTAGTGTCCATAAACATTTCCAATGTGTTATGTGTCCATGCAATGTCTTGGATCTGCAATCAACAATGTAAGAGAAAATTTATGGAGTGAAACCATAACCTGTAAATAACTGTGTAAATTCTTAAGTGGTGTTGCTGAGTTAATGTATTGTTAATATATAACACTGTGTTATAAAGCAGTAAAGAGCCTAACATACTGGCTGCACTTAACACCAGGGGACACTTTGCTGTCATTGTACTACGACAACAGATTGGTTATTTTCATTTTTCTCTGCCCTTTCTTATTCCTCTAAAAACACAACCAGACTGATGGCATCACAGGCAGACTTTATTTTCCACACTTTGTTATCTGAATGTACTTCCAAATAAAGCAAGAGAATGGATCCATGTTGGTACCTGGGTTTTGTTTGTTTGTTTGTTTTTCCTCTGGGTTTAGATTACAAAGTTGTATGTTTTTACATCAAGGCTGTGTTTGGTGTTGCTTCAGTACAAGCCATAACCTTCACGTGTCTGTAGTTAAATGCTTTGCCATGACTTCAGGGACTGCAGAGAGAGGGTGAGGCTCACTTTTGTGTAGTGAGAAGCACCCAAAGCCTAAGGTGAAGAAGTTATTTGTCTAATACCCCAATGAAAAGGATTCTTTAAATACAGAACAAAACATTTTCTCCACCTCTTTTCCCCTCTGCCTCCATGACCCCAAAAGACAGCTGTCAGCACTGACCAGGGGATGCTACAAATCAAACTTCAGGAAGTACCATGGTTTGGGCATCCTGGACCAGGTTTTTAACGTACTCTTTGCTGTGAGGGGATGTGAAAGTGAGATGTTTTCCTTCTTACCCTTTGCTCCTTTCTTTGAGACAACTGAGGGGAGGTGAAAACCAGGGAGAGGGGTCATCTTCCTTCTTTTGTTCACCTGACAAAAAGTGCACAGTGGAAAATCTTGCCAGGCAGTGCTGGCAGCAGGTAAGTGAAACAGGTAGGTGGAGACTGCATACTGCTCAGGAGCTTTTCCTCCCCACTGTAAACTTAGCTACAGTTAAAAACATGACAGGAGGATCTGTAAGTGTAGGGATTAAGCTGGAAAATAATGCTAAGCTGCTGCCTGCACTCCTGGCTCACTATGTCTGCACCATACATGCACAGCTCCGATGTCCTGTCTCAGAGGAAAAGATGGACACGGGAAAGATCTGGTGAAAGGCAGCAAAACCCTGTTAGAGGACATGGAACAGCTTCTGTACAATGACTTGCATTGGAAGAGAGGGAAGTCTGAAGGGATATAGTATGGTTCAGAGATAAAAGGTGAAAGGGACAGTTTTACAATTTTTTTTCATGCTACAGAAGTTGCAAAGCACCAAAGGAATCGTCCCGGTGTAAAACAGCAGGCTTGAGGCAAAGGAAAGGACACGCATTGTCCTGGCAGCTCATCATTAAGTGGCAGAGGGCACTCATCCTGCAGCAGAATTTGGGCCGCTGGCCGACTGCACAGAGGTGCTCTGCGATGATACAAAGGCAACAGTACAAAGTGACTTTTCCATAGGAGCCACAGGAGTTCTTCCTAGCAGGGTCTGGTCCCAAAAAGATGACAATAAATCATGTTACCTGACAAAGCATTCAAGGATGCTTCAACAGGCTTGCTTTAAAGGCCCTGGGGAGGGGTGCTCTTCCCTGCATTGTGTGGGTCCACTGAAACAGAGCCATGCACTTAGATTTCACCAATGCAGCTTCAGGTCCAATGACATATTTCAAGGCACTGAAAAAGGTGTTTTGTCTTCCTTTGAAGGTCATGCTTTTAAATGGCATAAAAATAGTTCACCGAGTGAATCAGGGGTTATTTCTATTAACTTTCTTCAAAGACAGAATAAAAGAACAGATTTTTTTTTGGCCTTTATTTCATAGATGTTACTCTGATATACTGAAAAAGAAACAACAAGTTTTGTTAAAAAAAAAAAAAAAAAAAAGAGGAAAGAAATTATTTTTAGATCAGTAGGAAAACTGTAAGATCAGAGAGAACACCATAACAGATGCGCTCTCCATGGAGATTTGGAGATTAGTGAGGAGCTTTCTGCCTATGGTAAGCTTTTCCTGTAGTGAAGGCTGAAAATAAAAGGAGAATTTAATCAGGATTTTAGAAAAGAAGAGGTTCCGGATGTTAAAACAACCA
This sequence comes from Todiramphus chloris collaris, assembly GCA_025345505.1. Taxonomy (NCBI): domain Eukaryota; kingdom Metazoa; phylum Chordata; class Aves; order Coraciiformes; family Alcedinidae; genus Todiramphus; species Todiramphus chloris. Next base: position 5,253,193 of record JANVCC010000018.1, read on the forward strand.
GATTTTGCAGCTAGCAATCAAAGAGGGGTTTGAATCTCAATATGAAATATTGGTTTCACTGTTGTATTAGACTAAGGCTTGTTTTTTATGTGAGTTGGATTTTCGGGAATAAAATACAGTGAACCATGAGTAATTCTATGACATGTTGCTGGAGCAACCCTAGATCTCAAAGAGTTGGTGTTTTGGGACAGCCGTGAGGTTTTAAAACCCTTTCCATGTGAGAGCTCTCCCTGCCTGGGACAGTCCTGGGAGTGCAGGGCTGCAGTATGCAGGAATCTGGTCAGGCCAGAAATGGGGTCATAAAATTGTTGTGTTGAAAGGAAAAGAAGTTTGTATGTGAACCTGTCTTTACTTCTACTGACATTTCTCCAGGGGTTCAGTAGGTAGAACATGTGGTGGAGCAGTGAAGGCAAGTCATCTTTTAGGTACCTAAAGTTTAAAAAAGATGGAAATTCGACTTGCAGAAGGCAGTCTTCTCCTTTTAGGATATTTCAGGGTGGTCACCACAATTTAAGTTTTGGGTTAGATTTTTTTTTCCCCAATTCCTTCTCTTTACTGTTAACTGTTAAATAGTGAGAACTTTTGATTCCATCTACACTGGCTATAAATAACTTCAAAATTTCTTTCTTAATATATTCAGAAGGACCCCGATGTGTTTCTACTTGTCTTGATATTTCCTGGAAAATTGTATGCCTAATTTTTCCACTTGGAATGGTGCATACATGATGGTAAAAGAATATTTTAAAGCCATGTTAAGCAAGTCAGACTTACTTGCCTATGGAAAGGAAAACTGTGATAGACTTAAAGGCTACATACGTCTAGTAGGAGTCAAAAGTCAGGCGTTAGTAAAATTCTGCTCTTTGCCTAAATGCCTCACCTATGTGCCAAGTGCAATAATGATCTTTTCCCCATTTTCTATTACAACCTTTGAAAGCTTTTCTTAAGATCCTGAATAGTAAGTAGCGTAGGGTGCACATAGAGCAAGTGGATGATGAAAATGCAAGTATGTTTTTCCTCCCATTGGGAAAAGGGATGTTAATCAGGGTCTGCAAAGACTCTTGACCACATGCCTGTACAGATACTTTCTGTATCTTTCTCAGGCCCAATTATTATTTAATTCTTTAGCCAAAGCGATTTGCCCTTCTGAAGAGACAGAAGTAGAAATTGAGACTCCCATTCATATCTTTCCAAGAAATATTCTTACTTTCTCCTCATCAATCTAAACATGACCTTTATGAAACAAGGACTCTTGTCTAAGGAATTAGACTGTAACCTTGAAAGAAATGACCCCAAACCATGTGCAAGTTTTTTTTTTATATGGATGGGAATCTCAATTTCTACTTCTTTGAACGTCATCTTCACTGAATTCACTCTCAGTGACCAGTATTTTAAACTATGAAATCAGTCTATACAAAAATTATTTCCGAGGATCATGTGTTCATTACCATGGTGGAAGAAAAGTCTTTTAGCAAGGGATTCATTCATTTAAATAGAGATTAATCTTGCAATGCTTAGAATTTATCCTGGTAAAATTATGTGGGCTTTGAAATCCCTTAGCGGAGTGCCTGGAAAGGTATTTAGGGTTTTGTATGAATCAATAGCCACGGGATCTGGTTTTGTGCCTATCTCAGGAACCCACATGAATTGCTGCTGTATGAAGAAGAAAATCAGAAGGAAAAAAAAAAAGAACAGAGAGGAAAAAAGAAGAAAATGATACTTCCACTGAAAGCAGTTTGTTGCTCTGTATCACACATGCAGTAAGGTAGATTGGGGCGATAATGGAGAAAATAAAAGTTTTCTTTTTGAAGTCTTACTGATGTTTATTCAAAGGAAGTGGAATAAAGGATAAAGGCATCGTGAATGATGCAGAGATAAACCTTCCAGCATAATACTGGGTATATTTTGACTGAACTCTGCTGAGCAGAAATAGAAGTATACCTGTCTGACTTTACATCTGTTTTGTGCTTTCCTTGTGCATAGCGTAAAGGGTGGGACAGCTTCATGGCCATGCCAATTCTTTCAAGGTCACAATGACTCTCAAAGACAGGCAAACAAAATTACCTGCAGCACACCAATATTCTGACTGCACTCCAACATGTCCAGTTTTTTGTTGTCTGCCATTGAGTCCATCTCACGATGGAACTACCTTTATTCCAAAGGCTTTTCTCAGTTTCAGTGCCAGTCTGACTCGTTTGTATTGCTAGCTTGGGCAACAGTCCATTGACTATGCATTAGGTAACTGTGTAGTTTCTTATCACTCATTCCTCTTCCATTTGTACAAAGAGATTAGGTTAAGACAAACAACCCTGCAGGGATGCTGCTGGGATTAATATTAGAGAGGTCTGTATGGCACTAATGTAAGGTATAAAAAGTAAACGTCATGTTGAGTGTCATAAACCTCACACACTTTTGGTACCATAGCCAGAGACTGTTGGTCCCAGAGCTTTAGCTTCAAGATTTGAAGGAGCAGAGAAAAGAAATCAGCCTGCAGTGCTATTTGCAGTAAAGCTGTATCTCACTGAGGAATGCCAGCAAGAGAAAGGTTTTCACCTGAATGACTGACTAGAAAGAGACATCATCAAGTAACAGATTTGTTTCTGTATAGGTAGGCACATAGGGACTTACACTAAGCACTGTCAAAGCCCTGCTGGGAATATATCATGTTTATTACTGCTAACATCAGTGAGAGGGACGCATTAAGCTCTGCTATTTGAAATAGGGATACACAGTTCTGGGGAAATACAGTAGGCATGTAACTGGGGTTAAGGCTTTTGAAGAAAAAGGGTTTAGTAGACAGCTGGTGAATCACTTGGGTTTGTCACAGGGAGTACCTTTGCAGAGGGTCCATTGAGGTAAGAAGAGAAGCCATAAGGTCTCTCTCAAACATGGCCTTTTCAGAAGGTTTTGCTTTGTTTTCCTCTAGCTCTACTTTCTTTTTCCCCTTCTCTGGAAAATTCTCCCAGTCCTCATTTGTCACAATGTTTCATCAATTTTGTTATTCTCTGTGCAGACACAATCCAGGGTAATGTTTTTATTATATTATAGTCTCATTCTTGAAATGTTGCTGTCACCCTGGCTTTTGTAGAATAACTTATATGTTTTGCTTAAATACTGCAAACCTATTTATATCAGTAAATAGCTTGTTTTTTGGCTTGAGTAAATGTTGAAAGACATACCAATGGAAAAAACATGCTTTAGACAAATCAAAAGTGACAGTGAATATCTTATGAAGAGCAGTTTATTAGGATTTCAGTCTTAAAGGCTTCCAAAAAATTAAAAAAAAAAAAAAAAAAGAAGGTGGTATAATTAATCTTTGAAGAGATCAGCTTATTATATTTGCTTACTTCCATGTAAAGCTCCTTTGCTTGTTAAACTGTCTGAGAAGGATGTATTGGAGAAGCTAGGGAAGGACAGGGTAGCTTTCTGTTCCCATATGCCAAATGATCCTAGTGCTCCTCCAAGGTCAAGTTCAGCAGAAGAGCATGACACTTACAGTGGACTTGTGTTAATAAAAGGGTCATATTTGGCAAAGCAGTGTTTCTGGAAGAGGAAAATATAGACTCTTAAGCCTATGAAAGTGCTTAGACTGGAAAGATTTTGTCCAGAGAAAAATCTCTTTGCCAACCAAATAGATTTCTTTCCTCTTCTGTTGTTAAGAGGGACCACGTGAATGCCAGAAGCAAAGGAAGCATCAAACTTAGAGACATACCACAGCGAAGACTGTGTTCCTTCAAACAGACAGTTATTCAAGGTACTGCCATCTAGAAGTCACCAAAAGCTGAACTGAAACACATTTATATGTGCATATAATTATTAACATTAGCCCCTTCAGGATACCTGCTCTACTCTTATTAGAAATCTGTGGTTAAAATCCCAGTGAAGTCATGTCAGTTCCCAGTAGATGTTTCCAAGGTTTCCTGAACATGCCATTTCTGCTTTTGGAGCTTTTCCTGCAATGCCCACAAAGCAAAAGTCATTCATTAATGCTTTTTGGGGCTTTGTATCAGCTCCTTCCAGAGCTTCACCGACTTGATAGAAAAGACTGTAGGCACATGTCCTGGGGACCGCCAACCTTCGTCAGCAAGCCTGAGCTGCCTCCTCATTGTGGTGTGGAGAGACATCAAGACACAGTAGCAGGTTAAATCATGGCACCTGGCTGCTAACTTTATCATAGGGTGGTAACGAGGAGCTTTTTCAACAGGAGATGTGTGTGAGCACCCTTACTTCATCCCAGAGCAAAGTCACCGTAATTACTGTGTTCAGTTACTAAGTCTGACAGATTTTTCAGAGGAAACTCAATTGGCAGTATATAAATAGCAAGGAAATAATAAATAGATAAATAATAGAAAATAGGATAATCTGTTTTAAGCACTGATCTTGACTAAGAGTTGAAACAAATTATGGAGGGAAGGAAAGGATCAGGGATTTGGACCTGATGATCCTTATGGGTTGCTTCCAACTGTATTTGCTATGACATGCTATGACTCTATGAAAACCTGGTTTACCATATATGCAAATTACAGGCCATTATATAGGAGTAACTGGGTGATGCACAATGGTGATGATATGGAAGAGGTCAAGGGCGGATGGCCTGGCTGTGGTCCTCACCTTACTGTGATAAGCTTCTGTGAATGGAATGTTGAAAGATAAATAGAGATAGGTGATTGTCTCTTGGATGGCACCTGACTGCAGTTTGCACAAAAGGAGATGAATTCAGCACATGAATTTTATCAAAAACCAGCTTCTCCTTTTGAGCCTAGTCTTTCTAAGCCACTCAGTCTTTTTCATTTGATTTTGATGAATTAGTGGTGTCAGAAAAATAGAAGGACAAATTGAACAGTCCATTTAGTTCATCAAGTCTTTTCCTTGCACAGTTCTTGGGCAAGAAAAACTCTTTTTTTTTTTTTTCCACAAGCAGTATGAGCAAATGAGAATATGGCTCTGCTGTGTAGTGGCTGATGTGATCTGAGAAGCTGACAGGGCACTGCCTGGTTATAGACATACTGCCCCAACTGAAAGTGTGTCAAGGTGGTATTGCACTTGGGGAAACAAGATCCCTTATGGCATCAAGGTCTCTGTGCTTTTTATTCATCATTTAGAGTTCCAGGGGTAACCTGCAAAGCCCTGTGTGTGGGAATGTTTATATGTGGAAAATCTGCTTTTGCTATAGGGCATCAAGAAGGGAAATACAGCTTTCAAAGCCTTTTTCCTATGAGTAGAAATAATAAAGTCTAAAGGTTTCTGACACTGGGGGATTACGATTAGGAACATAAGAGATTTGCTGCCTCATCTTGTAACTCAGTATTACAAGGAAAAACAAAAAATCTGGATATTACTTAGGCAGGAAAAACCTCTTAAAAACAACAACAATAAAACTAATGATACAAATAGAGCAAAGTACTTAGCTGGAAAATCCAAATGCATACAGATCAGGACAGACGAATGGAATACAACCTAGCATGCAGCAGGAATTAGATAAAGGCATTCCTAAGCCCATGAACATTATTTTGGAGAGATGGGGAGACAGAGAATTTACTGCAAAGCTTAAGAGAACGCAAGGGAACAGCATCTTTCAGAGTGGATGTAATGATAACCATAGAGTAACTTCATTTCTGCCTGTGGCAAATGCAACAAACTAAAAGGAAAATAACCTAGAGGAAGCACTTGGATGCCATTTTTCCTGATGTTTGCATGGTTCCTTAAGCAGAAGTGTTTTAATGGATGATGACTGTCCAGAATGGATTTTATTTTCAATTGTCTTCTGACACTGAGTTTCATAAAGCATCACTGTTCATCACAACCTCTTTTTTTTCGTGCAAAAGACAAGTTCTTGAAATTAACTTGGTGTAACCATCCAACAACTAATGTGCTCATATAGCACTCACCTCCAGTTTTAATGATGCAGCAAATGCAAATAGGCAGTTTGTCTAGAACATCAGATTGCTGTAAATATTTATTTCCAGTAATTTCCATTCTCACAAAGGATCTAAACTTTCTGTCTAAAGATACCAGGTCCTGGAAAGCAAAAACTGATCGCAGTGTCCAAGCCTCCCTAACCTAGAACCTTCTTCCAATTTTCTTTGAGGAAACCCAGATGTGTAAGACATAAAGAATAGAGATTATTTGTTGGTTTCTTGAATTTATATTCCATAATAACCAAGATGATTTCTAGCAGGCAGTTTGAATATGAACACTTTACCTAAAAACAATTAAAAGGTATAATAAGTGAGATAATCCTACTAGTATAACTGTGTGGGTGTTATAGCTGGCACAGTTGTTTGACTGCTTGTTGTGGTAGGATAGACAAGCAATTCAGGGAAAAGAGTCTTGTCAGGTCTGAGGTAAAGGTGGATAGTATCTGGAATAAGGTAATGCTGGCTTGGATGGAACGATAATTTAGGATTGAATAGAAAAACACTTCGGTTTTGGTGAGGTTTGCATAGGCTATTTGTAAAACCTTCTGAAATCAGACCAATTTCTAATAGCAGACACTGATTGCATTGTCAGAGGAAGGTGAATGGTTTTCATCTGTAACCCTGAATATGTCCAGACAATATGTACTTTCAACCTACATATTTAACATGAAAAAGGAAGACAAGCTCTGACTAAGTTATGCTTTTAGTAAGAAACCTAGAAAGGCCAACTAAAAAGAAAAAGGGAAAAAAATAAAAGAACTAATTCTTTCAAGTCTCTAAACATACTTTGCTTTGTTTTCTTTTCCTTTGTGTGGGTAGTATTCCCTTGAGAAATTCCCAAAGGGCATGTGATTTGAAGACAGACACTGCATTTTTGTTGCAAGTTAATATATGGGATACACTCAGACTGACCCAGTGATGGGATAAAAGGAAATTTTCCATTCCATTACCCTTAATCCTGGCTCTTTAAAAGGTAGTACTGTTGACAATGTGCCAAATGTAGCCCATAATGAACCTTATGAATCACAGTCATTGTTCCTCTGGGGTAAACGCACCATACAAAGGTTATTGTATATATTAAGTACTTCAGTGATTCAGGTCTTAATTATGAAGAAAAAGGCTTGAATGGTCACTTGGATGTGTGTCTTTTCATATCTATGAAAAGAACTTACTGATCCTTCAAGCATCAAAGACACTATGCACAGGTTAGATTCATCTCTCTTCCTATCTTCCTAGGAAAACCAAGGAGAATTTAGCACTGATCTCAATAAAAGCAAAGAGGAGCCTAGCAAAGAACTTTAGGCCATTTCCAAAGCTGGCTGATTCATTCAAAAACAAAGAAATAGCTGCACTTACCTTGTGAGTTAACTAGCACTGATTCTCTATTAGATTTTTCTCCTCAGTTGTTTGTGCCACGAAGGAGGTGGCTTCACTGGTATGGTCTTTGGAGCTCTGTTTTCCTTACCACATGGTTTGTATACCAATGGATCATCTGCAAGAGTTCCCAGAACACTCTGATCCTGAAAAGCACTTTGTGCACGCCACCAGAAGGAAGTATAGAAAAGATTTGTTATAACTAAGAATTAAATTATCTATAGATTATTATTTATGTATTAGTTGTTGTACGTATCATAGTTTGTTGTTACAAATTAGCTGACCTTGTTGCAATTAAAATGGGAATCTCAGAAACATGGTAGAGTTTTAATGATGTTTTCTAGATGAAAAACTGGTCACATACATTGAATATTAAAAAAAACCCTATAGAATGCAGTTCTGTGATTTTCCTTCTTTTTATTTTTTTTTTTTTCTAAAATAGAGACCAACACTTATGAATGCTTTTGTTGTTTTGTTTGGTTTATATTTTTCTTTCCTTTTAATAGCTATTAAAATTTTTCCATGAAAAATAATAATAGAAAAAGCCTTGCCTAATAAAGTAAAAATCACTTCTTGTTCCCCGCAAGGGCTTGTTGATGCAGATATATACTTTATGTATGCATTTAATACCATACAAATGGCATTGTGAATTATCACAGAAGACAAAGCAGGAAAATGACAGACTTCTGGCACACAGTGTCCAATTTTTGAAGCAGAAAGGCTCCATCTGTACTAGAATTAAGTAGTGTCAGGTCCATTCTTTGGTGCAGAAATCAACTGGCACAATCTGGGTAGACCTACAGCATTAAAATAAGGTATTAAAATGTAAAATTATAGGATAAAGAATAATTTAGTTTGGAAGAGAATGATGAACTCTAGAGGTCAGGTAATCCAAAACCCTTCTCAACTAGGGCTATCTTCAAGGTCTCTTTTGTTTCAGAGGGCAGTTCAATGTCCAGCTGAGTTTTGGTGTCCCCAAAGATGGCAAGTCTACGACCTCTCTGAGCAATCTAGTTCAATATTTGACTACCCTTATGGTGAAACTTTTTTTTCCTTGTGTCTTAGCAAAATTTCCCTTGTAGTATTTGTTCCCATTGTCACTTGTCCTTTCATTTTGCACTTCTTGAGAAAACTCTGGGTTTTTAATTTAGTCCTTAACCCCAGTTAGACTGCTGAAGTCTGCTATAAGATCTGCCATGCAGCTTTTTATTAGTCTGAATAAACCCCACTTCCACAGCCTATCTGTGTATGTCATATACATCTCCATCTCCTTGATCATCTTAGTGACCCTTGACTGGAATCTCCCCACTTTGACTATGTCCTTATAGCACTGGGTTGAGAGGGGAGTGTGGGGAGAGAGAGGGAACTCTACACTGCAAATTTTGGGCTAAAACTATGCCAAAGACTGTTCTAACAGTTTATTAGTGTAGACAAGAAAGTTCTAGTGGCTAGGCCTGACTGTATCATCACTAGTATGATGATATAGGGCAGATGAAATCCAAAAGGCAATGGGTACAGCAGAACTGTTATTGGAATAAAGACTCAATCAATGAGGAGTGTTTTATATTGGACAGAGTGACTATTTGTCAGAGAGCTAAGATAGCTTTTGTATTATATTTTTTTACTGCTTTATCAGCAGTTTTTCAGGTTGTGTTCACTACAGAAAGGCAAGGAGCTCAGAGTCATAACTGATCAAGCATCTGCACCACTGCTCCCTGACGTGTACTTTGTACGTAAACTTTTTAATGAAATGCTAAGGTTCTGAGCAATTTTAAGAATGGGTAGTTCAGAGAAGAATACACTTTGGAGATTTTGTCCTCAAATAGTTTAGATGCATCACATTTTTATCCTTCATTGTGGCTAGTAGCCTGAGTCCATCTTCTCTATCCCAAAGTGCACAGACATGTAACTCTTGCAATGCAAATGGTTCAGGCAATGGGCTTTGCTATTGCAGAGAGAAAAAATGACAACATTATTAAGTCAGAGTTTCAATCGCTGCAGAATGTCAACAAGCTTGAACTCAGGTATGTCATGTAAAGAATTTTTCAGATGTACAGGAAACATGTGAATTTTAGCTTGGGGATGATTGTTATGAAAAACAATCAGTAAATAATAACCAGATTGCTCTGGTTTATCATCTGTGCAGCTCTACACATTGGGCCACAAGGAAAATGTTGTGTTAGTGAATAAAATGACAGCAATCTAGAATCTGGAAAGAAGGTTTGTCTTCAGAGAGGAAAAAAAAAAAAAAAAGAGAGAATAAAAGGAAAATTTGGCACATAGATAAACAATAGAAACAAAAAAAAAAATGGTATTATGAAGTTAGATTTCTTCTTCTTGATATGGAGCCATCTTCAAGGTGGAATCCTGGGTAAGCATAATGCCAGGGGACAAGTGGTGTTTTCTGTCCTAAATTCTTCTTTTTGTAAACACTTAACATGAAATATTGTTGGTTGATTTATCAGTCACCTTCACACTTCAGTACTTGAGAATGCTTTGTTTGTGCTTAACAAATGCAAAGAGCTCTCTGCTGTTTGAGCTTCCTGTTTTAAATGTAAATATGAAGACATATGTTTGCTTTTGGTTTTGACCTTTCTTGGTAGCTTCTGTAGCTGATGAATCTGAAATGACAAGAGGCTTTCTTTCCAGATGATATTTCTGCTAAAACCCTGGCTAATTGTAAAACATGAAGGAAAACAGAGGGGCTGGCTGTAAAATTACTGCACTCAATAACCTCAGTATTGGCCATTGATGTCAAAACAGGATGAACAATTCCTGGAACAAAGATTTAAAGACCCACTAGAGAAGAATCTGAATTTTTAAGAGAGTAGAAAGCTATTTCTTACTAACTTGGGACTATGCTATATATACCAGGAGAAGAGTGCATATCTTGATTAGAAATTCATATTTATACATAATGTATAGAAGGAAAATGAGGATTTAGGAATCATTTGGAGATCCCAGAGACTTTAGTCATCACAGGAAAGCTGTGCTGAGCAATCTCATTGAAGCAGTTTTTCATTTGCTACCCTTTACTGAAGACTGTGTGGTTCGGTTTACTAAAGACAAATGCTTCCTATCAATTTCTTTCTGCATTTACTAACACTGACAACAATAAATGCAGAATGCAGAACACTGTATGAAGATAGTATCCCATTTTTTAAGAATGTGCATTTCATTAAGAGTCTTAGTTGTCAGGAGAGTCTGAGCAGCAGCTGTGTTACTCTGGTTAGCCCCTTGGCCTAATGTCCATTCCAGACAAATAAAGATGAAAGCAGGATTGTAATTACCGTAAAATCCTTCTTCACTTACCATGATACAAAGTAACTGACCTAAAAAACCTGCAAATTATTAAAATCTGACCCTGTTTGGATACTTTTGCCCCCAGTTAAATAGACTAAATGGGAACCAGTCCACTTGACTTTGGGACCAATTTAGGATGTGCGTCACACCTAACTTTGCAGGGGAGACTCATCTCCATTTCAGACTCCTGCTTGGGTGTCTCCATGTGTGGAGCTGCATCAGAGATTGACTTCACCCTAGAGTAGGCATACCAGTCGTGACACAGCTACCTACGAAGAGAATTCATCCTATCCTTTGAGAACTTCTGTTCCCCACAGACAGAAGTCTTACAGTTACAGTCACTATAGACATCCCAGTAAAGATTCTCACCTTTATTCTCAATCTCCAGACAAAAAAATAATCAAAGAAAGTTGATGGCCTTTGATTCCAAAGCACTGATCTGATTGAGGTGAAAACAAAGGCAAGAACATGAAACAGGAAGGACTGGGGCTTAAGTAGTATAAAAATGGTTTCAGTTATGTTGATTTTCCAACATGATCTCACATTTTAGGGCTGCTGTTACTGTTTTGTAGGTATCAATTTGGAGACAATGAAATCAGAAAAATAATTTTCAACATTGTAGCTGTTATAAGCTGTGACCCAGAAAATAAGTTGTGATCACTGCTCAGTTAATGCTTTTACAGACATGAGAGGCAGCAGGCTTTCCAAAGTGGAGTCTGCAAAGAGTTACCTTTCATACGAGGGTGGTCCCGGGTGTTTCAAAGATGAAGTAAACAGCAACATAGAGGAAGGTAAAGTGAAACAAAACTGAGCAACGTGATTAACCTAACCTCTCTATGTAAGGATAAAAATGTAACTGTATCAAAGACATCTGAAATATATAGGTGCTTTCTGAAAATTTCACTTCTCTCTGGGATTGGTGTGGGAATTTTCAATACCTGTGAAAGGGATGAAAGGAATAGGAATATTTTTTTTTTTTTGAATTAAAATGATCCCACAAAAAGATTCTGGATTTCTGATATGAGTTGTTAGTGCCAGACCACTAACTAGATCTGCCTCTAAGAAGAGACGTGGTAAGAGCATGCATACCAAGGAATGACTGAGGGATAGTAAAAGAGAAATCTACAACACAAGGCTAATGAGATCATCAATGAAATCAAGTAGTGGCAAATTATAAACTCTGGAATAGAATATCTTTTTATATCATTTATGGTCAGTGGAATTTGTGCTCTCAGCAGTACTATGTGGACCACAGCGACCTTCAAAGAGAGACTGAGTGATTTCAAGGATAACAAGAATAGCAAAAGAAAATCTAACAAATAAGAACAAAAAGGCCTTTATTATGGTTTTTGAATCTTGTCTTCCAGACAAAAGATTAGAAGAGATTTTATCGTGGAGATAGTTTACTGCACTTTATCTAATCTGGTTTTGGTGTTCTTTATTATTAGTGAGGTTTTTATGCCACTTGCTTCTCAGCAGGACACATTAACACTGAGCAAGCAGTCTCATGCCATGGAAGGGCAGTTCTGGAGCCTGCCTTAAGGCATTTAGCCCCAGTCCAGTGCTCAAGTGCTCCAAAGCGTTCCTTTGACTGCAGGTGAATTGCAGAAGGTCCTCAGACCTTCAGGGGGAATCTGATGTATTTTCTCAGCCTTTTTGTCCCCTCCATACAGTTTCCAAATTTCTAAAAGGCTTTTTATTTCTCAAGAATAATTGCCTTTGAGATCTAATCTTACATTCTGTATCCAGGAGTAACGGTCAGCCTATGGCTCTTGTTATGGTATAATAGCAGATGCTGCAGTATTTTGTTGTAGATTATTGACATAATAAATTGCAGTGGTGAAGTAAAAACTGTATTGTCCTTTGTATCAAACATAGCTAAGGCTAGTCTCATTTCAACTATATATATATATAGTTGTATAGATATAGATATAGATAGATATAGATATAGATATAGATATATATAGTTTACCTTAAAAGGTTGGACTAGATGATAATTGAGGACCATTCCAACCTGGTATTCTATGATTCTATGAAGGCACTTAATATGTTCTTATCTAGTGATGCTTCACATTTTAAAATGAATATAATATTGGGTAAGCATATTAGTGATCCAAAGATAATGCAGAAATTGAAGGCATTACTGTTTATAAAGAAATCCTGAGGACAGTCTTTGTTCAGAGTGAAAAAGATGTCAGCTGGATTGACAATGCTGTACTTTGGCCTGTGTAATCAAAGGGTCAACTCGTGATTGGTACTGCACCATTTATGAAATGGCGTTAATCCATAAAACCATTGTGCTAAACGCTGTACTTATCTAGAACAAAGCCTGCTCAAAGTGCTTATGATCTGAACACGAGGACAAAGGACAAGGGATGAATACAGGGACGGTGGGAATAGATGGATGAGGACAAGTAGCCACTAGAAAGTGGCACATAGTTGTTCAGTGTGAGAGGCCTGTGTTCCCACAGAGCAGCACGCCAGCTAATGTTAAATCTTTTTCATGGGCACCATACCAGGAATGGTTTCCAAAGTAGAGACAGTGTGGTAGTTTTTCAGATTTCTGAGATGTTCTGCAGAGTCATTTGAAAGGATGTGAATAGCACAGAAGAAAACTGCTGATAGATAACATCAGGTCAAGGCTCTCAAAGTCAAAAAGAAGGATGTTGCAACTAAGAAGAGCCTGGGTCCGGTTTTGGTTGAGTGGACAGGAAAAGAGTATTGCTTCATAGAGATAAATGCAAAGAATGCATTAATAAATGTAATAAAAATATAAGTTTGGAGCCTAAAGAATTATCTCTCATATATCATATAGAAGTGGCATCTTAATTTGTGTTAATAAGGGAACCAGGTCAGCAGAGAATATCTTCTCCGTAGAAAACTTAACACTTGCAGAAACTGTGAGGGTGTACACAGAGAAAACTTACCATATATGGATCTGCTTTCTTATATTCTTTCTATATAAATACCTGCCTTGGATATTTTTTTAGATGGGGTATGTGTTTGGATGTAACTTTGTTATAGGCCAGTGCAGCAAACTCTGGGAACCAACCTTCTGGTGCTAGTGGTACACAAACATAAGGTACACAAACATAAGGAAGTAGCTTTTGCTGTAGACAAGATTTTTTTTAATTGTAGGCTGAAAATTTTTGGTTTCCATGGCATTTGAAAGAAGATGATATGTTGATTTGGACCTGGGCTAATAAAATTCACAGTAAAGAGCTGACTTCATTTAGTACATGGACACACAGATATTATATTGTACATGAGTGAAGAAATACTTAGAGGGGAGCCAGGAATAGAATTCTTTAGAATTTTTTTGGTTGACCATCTTAGCAAGGTACTGCACAATGGATGAACTTACTTCCATTCAGAGAAAGCAGATGACATTTTCTTACAGATTTTGATCAATGTCATAGAAAAAGTGTGGTATTTCTTTCTTTATGAGTGCAATGTCTTTGAGGAGGAATGGCAGAACAATTTAAAAAAAGTTTCTTTATATTCAAATGGATGGAAAAGCTGAGTCCAGAATTTTAGACAGTTGAGGGGAAAAGGGGAGACTGAGAATTAAAAAAAGAAATCTTTATCCTTCTGTGCATGTTTCTTGTCTCAACAAGTTCAAAATCTGCTGTCTAAATCCATTTAATTTGTCATATGCAGCTAATATTCCTCTCTGAAGTGTCTAAGAAGATGCAGAAATGAAACCACTGAATGCTAATTCTGTATTTCTAACCGATTATGTCTGCTGAAATCAAAGCCCAGAGAAGCTTTTACTCTGGATGCTAACAGAAGCACAAAATATTCATATTTGCTTTCTCCATTTTGTTGAGATCCACCCTTGCATCATATATTTTGCTTTTTCCTGCAGGTCTGACAAAGAACTTCTCTGTTCTTTAGTACTGAGCCTCGGGACTCGGAAGTCCTAAGGCTACAATTTCTTCAGCAAATCCTGTCACCACAACTTCTAAGAGTATCTTAGATGCCTAAAACTAAGAGGATCTGATTATACCAGACACCTTATTCCCGTCTGGTAACTGGTGACCATCTCTTGCTGGCATTGAGAAGTCCCTCCCATATGAGTTAAGCTTATGTGGTATGTATGTGTTCTGGGTAGGACTTGATAAGGAATTTCACCTCACTCATGGAAATCCAGGATTTGGATTCAACTCCCCTCACACAGAGCAAAAGTGCAGGCACTTAAGTTAGAAATTTTGTCTCTCTAGTCTCCCTGGGTGGTCAGTGGAGAAAAATAAACATAGGATAATGTCTCATACATCAATGTAACAATGATACAATCCCCTGTCACAGCTCTGCTGCTTTCAGAACCTCGGCCTCATGCACCTAAAAATGGGTAGGCTAAATTTGAAACAAATACCAGGTTAAGAATTCAGAAAGATGGCCCTGTTCTGTGTTTTGTGCACGTGTATCAACAACCACTTTCAGTCCACGGAAGTTTGAATGGATCTGCACAGAGCAATGAAATGCATCGACACGGGACTTTGCAAATGCAGCTCAACCATTTTATTTCACATGACTGTCCCCCAAAGAGAGAAAATACATGCACTCTTATTTTCTTTATTTGACAAATCTTTAATTAGAAAATCAGTCTTTATTATAAAATTTCACAGGCTGATAAATCTTTGTAGGTTATAGAGAGAATATTTTTTTTCCACGACCTTAATATAAAAGTTAAAATAAATAACAGCATTCATCAGACTGTCTCTCCCACCCACTATGTTACCTATTACAAAACAGCCTATAGTCATCAATTTTTGTTTAAAAATCATAGATGTCTATTGCAGCTTTTTATGACTTGAAAAGAATGATATTAATATTTGATAATTTATTAGTCTTTTTCTGTCACTCTGACTGGCAGGAGTGGAAATGCAGCAGGCTTGGATCTAAACCCACACATGGAATTCTGAACTCAGCAAAACAACTATCTGCAGGGGAGAACATAGTCAAATGGAACGATCGTAACACTGTCTCTTAAAAAGGAAAAACCCAAGTATTAATTAGCATTAAAACATTAAAATCGATTACACAGTAAAGCTTGCAATTTTTACATACAGTTTCTGCAGCAGAGTGCTGCTGACATTGTGCTGGTGTGTTGTGCTATCTATGAGGTGTGGACATACCTATGAGCCAGGGCTCTCCAGCTGAACACCGTAGGGCTTTCATTCAGAGGAGACTGGCATGAAGAGACTAAAGGTGCAAGACTGTAACCTGAATATTTTTATAGAACTGCATTGAATGACATGATCACTATTTGACTGAACCATGCACCGACATGCGAGGATACTTGAAATAAGCCCAAAGTTTGTTTATGGTATGTTTACAAAGCAGCTGCTGCCCTGGAAAGAAGTGTCCAAGCAGTAAAATGAAAATCTCATGTGAAAAATGAATATACAGTATCTACATTAACTTATGTTCCTCATTAAAATTATGAACAGATTATCATTCATATCTAATTAACAGAGCAGAGTCTAAAGTCTGGGATTCTGAATCTATTTTGCATAGTCCGTTTAATACCCGGTGTTTTCTTGCTTGCATGATTAGTGTCTAAGAGAAACAGTTAAATAAATACACAGTCATTTACATAATGTCACAGTTTATTTAAAGCATTTTGAAGCTGAAATGATGAAAAGAGGTCTGGGTAAATTACTTGGCAAACTGCATGTAATTTATTACTACTCTGAGTAAGTATATTGCACTGTCTAAAATAGTCACTGTTAAATTAGCAACTTCTAGATAAAATTACCAACTGTCTAGATAATTTTCTGTGATTTTGCCCTCCCCCTTCCCAATCTACAAATAAATATACAGTTTAAGCCTGGGTTTTAATGGAAGCCCTACTGAAAATAATTAACTTTGTCACCCAAGGTCAGGATAAGCAATGAATATAGCAAGAGTGAAGCTCTTCTTGTTAGACACTTCATTGTTGATTCCCCTGTACATATCCATACCTCTTCTGAGATGCATTTGTCAACACATTCTCAGATTTCTCTCAGAAGGCTTGTTGCAAAGCCCACCGATGCTCATAAAAATATTCTTCTTTTTTCTAGTCTTCAGGCAGGTCTCACGTGCCTCATCCTGATCTTTGTAGTTTTTATGCTACTCCCTGGGAATGTTTTGATAGATATTTGGCTGTAGCCATTGTTCTGTCTGTTGGCTTCCATCCTCAGGGAAGACATACTCCAAAGAAATCACTTCAGAATCACATAGGACTTATTCATCTTACCTCACCTCTGCAATGTCAACATCTAAGCCTGAACTAGGCCTCCCAAGCTTCCTTGCTCATCAACAGAGAGAAGTAGGTACTTCTAGGGCACGATTTGTTTGTCTTATTTGTTTTTTTTAACTGTTGCTATGATACTATGGGTTATTCACAGGTAATGCTTACGACTGTTTCTTTGCCAAACATGGATTCTACAAATGTCATTATTTTGGTCAGATGAGTCCCAGGTTCTCATGTTCAAGCGTTCATTATGTTTATGTTCTTGGGTTGGAAGTTTTAAAAGCAGTCATCATTTACTTGGCAATTCTGACCAAGGTCAAGTTTAACTGCAGAAGCCAGTGAGGCTGTTCAGATCAAACATACTGAAAAGTCTGGGTTTAACACTTTGAATGAAACTGCCACCTTGAAATTGCACATAGGTTGCTAATCATATGATTTTCTGGAGGATGAATTTGTCTTAGCTAAGAAAATATAGCTGGATAGGAGATTCCATCAAGAAAATCAAATGAAATTGTTTGGCTAACTAATCATCATCAAAAGAATCAACATTATGGTGTGCAGGTGGTTTGGCCAAACATATGGATGCATTTCAAGCTCTTCCACATGTTTCAAAATGCTGAATGTTTCATAACTAGAAGTACTGTATACTTAAAAACATGCAAGATATATTGGAGCTTTTGATGTTAATGAATTGAAGTTTGGGCTTCATTGTGTTGGGTTTTCAATTTCAAACATGAAACTGAAGAATTTTCAATTCAGAAGGTAAATTCATGTAATAAATGTAACACAGCCTCCTTTCCTAATTTATGTCCTGAAATTCAAGAAGAATAAAGAAAGGTCTAAATAAAATAAATCAGAAAGTATGGCATTATCTCCTCTTTGTCCTGAAAATATAATTACTAACTGAATGGATAGTGATAAAGATTTGGACTCAAAATATAAGACTCATGGAAGTGCAACCACCCTGTGGATTATGCTAGCAATCGTACTTGCATTGATGTTCAGTCTACCTACCTCTGTATAAAATGCTGCAATCACTTATATTTCAGACAAGTAATACCAACAGTTTTGGAAATAGGCCATTCTTGTCCCCCCTGCAGCTGATGCAAAAACCTGCTGAAGTCAAAGGGAGTATTTCCAACAGTTTTGGGAGGCCGTGGAGCAGTCCTCACTGCAAGCAACTGAAACACAAACTGACAGAATGAGCAAAAGTGGGAGCCTGTATCCAAAAGAACTCAAGTCTTAAAAGCTATCACACAACTAATCCTCTCATAAGCTTTTTCAGGACTCAAAATGTTTGATGTTCATACACTCCAGTGAAGGTCATGGTCTGAAAGCATGCACAGAGCTTCACAAACAGCTCTTTACTAAGCATTAGACACACTACTCTTACGAGACTATAATCTAAATAATTTTACTAAGCCACTGGACAATTTAATGCTCAGTGGTAACAAGTATCAGAAAATGCTGCAGCACAGAAAGAGAAAATGAAGAGTTCCTCCTTTATGGTGTGCATTGCATTCTGTTTGAATGATGCATGAGACGTCACATTTTGCAATGCATATGCTGAGAAAGCAGAACAATTTGCTGATTCATACCACAAATTTCCATCCTCACAGTGTATGAACTAAACTCTGGGTCATGAGCTAGTAGAAGCTAACATTTAATTACAAACAGCTGTTTAAATATATATGTACACATGTAAAATAGATGAATCATTTATTTACACTTGGCAACAAAATATGAGGTTGCTTATCCATTATTTATCCCTGCAGTGGAAAACAAGAATAAGGATGCAAAATTTCACTGAAACTTTTCTTGTTTGTACTATACAACACTATGTTCTGAAATAAAATCCCTGGTGTCCCTCCTCCCTTAAATTTTGATCGAGACCAATCAGCAAAATGTCTGCACAGATGGGAAAACACATGGTACTTCTTGCCCAGACTTTCAAGCAGACAAAAATAGGCATCTTGCTCCTTTATTTTTCCTACAATTTGTTTTGTTTTGTTTTTTGTTGAGCATAGTCTATTTCCACTTTGTTGGGTTTATTTTTTGTTTCAAGAGAGCCTAGACAGCAGAGCCCTACTAGCTCTGCCACACAGATAAAAGTTCAGCACAAACCAGTTTCTACTCCTTGGAAAATGCTGTTTTATCAACACCTGCTTTTATTACAAATGGGGTTGAAAAGCTGGATTTTATTAATACAATTGTTATTTACTATATAGTAATTATTCTTAATATTTTTTCTTAAATCATTAAAGGTATGGATTTATAAATGTTTCATTTTGCTGTGTTTGAAGTAGGATGGAGCATCTTAATATTCCTGCCTCACAATATTTTGTTTCACTTCATTGAACTTACTCATATTCTTTCAGTTCTTGTCCTTGGGATGTTAAACTATAATTCCTTGTCATGGCACACTGCTTCCTCTTAGGTGTTACATTTTCATCATTCTGGCTGACACAGAGATGGGTTACCTCTCCCCCAGTACCAACACAGTTTCCCTGGGATCCAGTGATCCTGTGACTCCATTCTTAAGGGGGAATTTTAGATAGAATCATAGAATCATAGAATGCTAGGGGTTAGAAGCGACCTCTGGAGGTCATCGATGTCAACCCCCTGCCAGAGCAGGGTCACCCAGGGCAGGCCACACAGGAACAAACCCAAGTGGGTCTTGAAAGTCTCCAGAGAAGGAGACTCCACAACCTATCAGGGCAGCCTGTTCCAGGCTTTGTCACTCTCACAGTAAAGAAGTTTTTCCCCATGTTGAAGTGGAACTTCCTGTGTTTCACCTTGCTACCGTTACCTCTTGCCCTATCACAGGGTCCCACTGAAAAAAGATTGGCCCCTTCTCCTTGACACCCACCCTTCAGAGATTTGTAAACATTCATAAGATTCCCCCTCAGTGTTCTCTTCTCCAGGCTAAACAGCCCCAGGGCTCTCAGCCTTTCTTCATAAGAGAGGTGTTCCAGTCGCTTAATCTTCTTCGTAGCTCTCTGTTGGACTCTCTAGTATTTCTCTGTCCCTCTTGAACTGGGGAGACCAGAACTGAACAAAATACTCCAGATGTGGTCTCACTAGTGCAGAGTAGAGGGGGAGGAGAACCTCCCTTGACCTGCTGGACACAATCTTCTTTATGCACCCCAGGATACCATTGGCCTTCCTGGCCACAAGGGCATATTGCTGTTCCATGGAGAACTTCTTTGTCCATCAGGATGCCAAGGTCCCTCTCTGTCACCTTGGTACTCCAGGAGATGTACCACTTGGCTGTAGAGCCTGACCAATACATGGTGGAAAAATAGAACTTTGTACAATAACTCTTACTGAAAATCATCATCAAATGGGGTTTAATGATGAGCTGATCTTGAGGATACAGGTCACTTCATGTGATCTGGGAAATCTTAGCCAGTTCTGTTCATGGTTAAAAGCCTTGGTGAGAGCAGAAATTCCACCGCACCCTTGGGAACTTTACAACAGCTCAACCCGTGGCCACTGTACTTAGCATTTGATCTTTCTTCAGGTTGTGTTTTGTTGCTGAGTGCAATGAGATGTAGGACACACTAATAATAAATGAAAAACTTAGCACTCAGAACCTCTTTACACAAAGAATTGCGTGTGCAAATACACACGCAAAACTTTCACACACCCCTCTCAGGGCAAGAGATGCTTGCACTGCTAGCAGATAAATAATTGTATCTTTCTATGCAGAAAAAAGTTTTCAAGAGATACCAAAGCAAACATGCTTTGTCCAGGAGAACCCTTTCAGAGTTAGGCAGATTATTCATACTTTGTTTACAGCCACACAAAAGCATTCACGCAAATGTAGCACCATAGGCAACGTGCAAGAGCAGATAGATGTGCACCCTGAGGAGCACACAAGTATCTTGCAAAGAGGCATAATCTCTCACAGGGCAAAATAATTCGGTGTACTCCCTCAGTGCAAGTCCTTCAAGAAGCAGCTCATGCAGATTATCAGTCTAACAATATCCTCTTATTCTGTCACTATATCTACCCTCCTACTCTGTTGCTATCTACTGTATCTTCCTTCACGTCCTCAATAAACTCTTCACTAAGTTATCTGGAATTTCACCCTCTATCTCTGCTCTGACTACATCAAGGCATTATGTTTCTAGGACTGTCAGTCCATCAGTTTTCATGTTGTCAAGCTTCTTACGTTCACTTCAAGTTTCAAAGGCTTTTGTTTATGATGCTAATTGTGCCAGAGATGCCTGTAAAAATATATTCTTGATAGTGGTTGTTGATACAGAACTATTTTTTTCTATTCTGCCTGCTTTATCTAAATAAAAAGTAAGCTCCTGTTTTGCTTTGCTCTGCTTAAACTTTATTGCATTTCAGTTCACAGTGAAAAATTTATAATGTTTCTAGGCTTACTCAGCTAAAAGGTACTCAGTGACTTGACATTCTTTTTTCTGCTCTTATTTATGTGTTTCCAGTTCTGACATCAAGCATTTAGATCCAGCTGTTTCCAAACTTCAAAACAAAAGTCAGAAGCACAAATAATATGAGAGCACAGTTTTACACATAATCCTAAACCCTGTAGTGAGTGAGACTAGATCCCCAGGTCCAGATTGTCTCCACTTGTGAATGACATAAATGACATTATGGCTGGGTTTCATTTCTTAGATAAACAACTCTGTAATTTTAAGGTGTAATCCAAAGATTATGGCTGCACGTTGAATGCTCTTAAGTCATTAGAGCGATCTCTGAAACGATTCCTGATGATCTGAGGCATGTCAGGACAGTGCAGGACACCTGCAGAACAGAGGGGAGGAAGTGCAATGTGCTACCTGAATATTTAAAAGCCCTCATTTGTAGGGGTTCTTTGCATTAGCTCATGAAGGAGGGGCAATTGTACAGGGAATTTAATTATTTCTCAACTCTTACCTTCACCTCACATGTAATTTCCACAGACATTTCCTGTCCTTTTCCAAAAGCATTTTCATTTTCATTGCTTAAAATGTGATATAATGACGATTTTTTACCTGAATTTATTTTCCAGAGTACAGACATACTGAATTTGAGTAGCTGATTATGCAAGTAGGTAAGCTTGGTAGAGCTCTATATAATGTCACTGATTTCAGTGAGTCTCTGTGTGGTAGTTTGACCTTGGCTGGATGCCAGGTGCCCACCAAGCTGTTCTATCACTTCCCCACCTCCTCTCAGATCTAGGGAACAGGACTGAGCTTTTCCTTCCTGTTAAGTGAGAGTGGAGGGTTGACACAAGAATTCTGGCAAGATTTTATAAAAAGCCTCTTTACATTGAGTATACTTGCATCAGTAGTGGAACTTATACCTTACATTATTAAAAATTAATGAATTTTTAAAATATTAATGCATTTTTAACTGGCTTTGCTTCCCATTTTCTTCTGCAGTGCACTTTTCAAAAGCATTGAAATTTATTTGGTCTATTTCAGTTTTATGCCTAGGCAATTTCATATTTTTGAGGTTCTTCCATTAACTCTAGGATAGCCAGGATATTCAAGCACATCTAAGCAACTTTAAGTCCTCGATTAGATATCCCTTGCTGGGTACAAAAGTGGTGAAAGCAAAAGCTCTGAAAAATGGGCCTCAGATCTCTTTGTCTGGGGAACTCCACTAACAAGGTATTCTCAAAGGTGCAGTAGACAGGCCTTTCAAAAACTTTAGAATGCTAAAAGTACATTTCTGCTAGGTTTTTAAAAGCTTCTAAGCAGTGAACCTCAATGGCATCATTTTTAGGTATCGTTTAAAAAATTGACCTCATTTCCTGACTTCTGTAGATGTTGGCCACCTTGGATCATTAGTGCTTTATGAAGGATGCTTATAATTTTGGTAGTGTTTTGAGAGGTTTCTGTTACACTGGAACTTCTATTTTTGTACAGCCACATCTATTTTTAGCGAGTGAATCATGAATCCCATTTCCAGGAACCAGCTGTCAAGAGACTGCTTGTTAGACTTTATGAGCAGGAGATCCCTTCTGCAGTCTTAAGAGAATTATTCCTCTGGGAATTCCTCAGAAGGACTAAAAATAGAAACTTGGCCAATTGAGAACATAAGTGTAAATTTATGCTAAGCAGATGAGCTATTTATAACAGGATGGCCAAGATGACATGAAAAAACTGTCCTGTTTAGAAGCCATTGCTGTAAAATGACCCAATGAAGTCTTAATGAAAGAAGGGTCACCTATGTTTGAATGCCAGGAGGTGAATTAATTGAAATCTTGAAAAATGAAACATTAAAATCATACAGAAGAAGAACACAAAATCATATGCTACCAAGCTGTCAGTTGTTATGAATTATATTCTCTTTAAACCTAGGCTTTTCCAATTTAAGGATGTCAGAAAAAATTATGATGAAGTCACACTTATTTGTATTCCATCCATGTACAAAATGATTCAGGAAAGAGTTTTTATGTTATGGTGAATCATAGAAAGAAATGGGCACCTTTTCATTTAAAAAGTTGTCTGTCATCTCTGTGTCTGAATATGGATGGGAACTATGTGCCAGTGCAACTACACTTTTATGATCACAGTTATAATCCTAATTCACATAAATAGCCAAGTCATTACTGATAGCAGAAAAAGGATTTCAATGAAAAAATAATTATTTTGCCTGGAGGATGTAGCACAGTACCTCCCAGATGCAACTCTGACCTGAACTGTCTGTAAATAGCAGCCCTTGAATTTAGTTTCATTCAGAGCTCTCAGAGGTCAGTCCCAGCGCTCCATTGATCTAAAAGCCAAGGACAATGTTATGGTTGAGCCTAACCATTACTAATCACATAACCTACTGTGATGTTGTTGGTGCTGCTTTTCTTACCCCCAGTCATATTTCATAACTGATCACATAGGATATGCCTTGGGTAAAAGGGAAAACAGAGGCTGAGAGACTAAAATGAAATACACAGTTCACCTGCTGAGTCAGGGAGTTGGAACAACCTGTACATCTTCATCACAAGCCTGTGATGTTATCAAGAGGGTGTGAAGTCTGTGTGGGAAGGGGCAACTTGACTGGTTTGAGGCTTTTGAACCTCTGTGTGGGAGAGAAAGGCTAGAAAGGCTGTAGAAGACACCACGAAAGCAGAAATACAAAAATAACAAAGACTACAGCCAGACTGGGAGCACAAATCTGAAAAATGCCTATGGAAAACTTCTTGGGTTGAACAAGGGGAAAAGGGAACTTTCTGTGAGCTGGAGATGATGCTTGCTTCTGCCTGGAGACAGCATCTTTCACGTGTCATAGATGGAAGAGGAGAGCACTGAAGAAATAGTTGAATTCTTTATCAATTTCTCCTGCCAAAAGAAAAGTTGCAAACTCCAGAATTTGTATAATTGCCAGGAAGAGAAGGAAAAAAATCCCAGCACTGCTTTACAAATATATCTACTCCTCTCAATTTCTATTAAACTTTTTGTTTGCTAGTGTTAGGCATTATATATTTAGGAAAGGGTGAGTTCTGCATTGACATTATTTCCTTGGCAAGAAGACTTAGATAAAAATTTTCAAGTCTATCTGAAAATCTGTTAAAACTGTCTCCAATGTTACAAGGCACTTCAGCAAATTCTGATTCGCTCTGAGCTATTTCCTTAACTTTATCATCTGCACCCAGAAACATCTAGTCTTCTAACAAGAAGCCAAGAAGAAATGGCAGCATGGTTATGATATGACTGCTTCATCTCATTTCTAAATTTCATTTTTAGCTTTATAGGATTTTTTCCTCAACCAAGAAGAGAGAAAATCCCATTTTCAACTGGCCTTTATTGCTGCCTTAGAAGGAATTGAATATCCAGCTACTTACAGTTCAATAAACTCCTCAAATCCCACATGAACAAAATGAACAAAGCTCATAAGCACATCCTTCTCTCCCACAGATGCCAGTTAGATGTGAGACTGTGCTTGAAAGATATGAGCAAAAGTGGGAACTTTCATGCTTATAAATCTCTGCTTGGTTAGAGACACCAGTGTTGTAGAAGATCTATGTAAAGGTAGTAGTTTGGTTTTGCAAATGGCATAGTTGTGTTGGTGTGATGTTACTGACATGACAGCCTTATTTCTGAGCAGGAGTGATGAGCTCCACACTGTCTGCAAGGGTATGTTTCCACCAATTTTGAATTCAGCAAATATATTCCCTTGCGGACCGTAGGATAAATCTAAATAAAATCTGTTTATATTAGTCAATGACATCTCTTCCACTTTATGCCCTGATACAGCTATTTCCAGTTTTGTCAAACTTGGATCGAAACTTATACTCCTCAGAATATGTTTCAGGACCTTGGCATCACGTTTTGAGATCTATTAAGGGTTACTCCAGCAAAGTGTCAGTGCTAGGAAGCCTCTGAGAGCAACTGTGAGGGCTTTTTCTGAGTGCAGGGCAAAAGCTGCTGTAAGCTGTGATACAGTGATGGTTGCAAGAAGCAATGACTGTGTTATGAGACTGGGCTCCTCTACATGTTCATTTGGCTCAAGGACACTGAAGGCTTTCCACACCACATTAGTGATTAAGCTCTTAAAATGCCATGGATTTGGAAATGAAGGAGCAATGGTGCAAAGAATATGTTGCCTTGGCTCCTTTCTTCCATCCACTCAGTACCCTGGTATCCAGTTCTCCCAAATCACAAAAAGCAAGAGCATGTATAAGATGAAAATAAAGGGATTGTGCCCTAGGTCTTGAACTCAGTATTTCTCTGTCCCTCTGTCAGTAATTAGCTGTGAATGGTTGTGAATGAAAATGTAATAGATGCCAAATACTAGAACAGATTTACACAGTGGATATCATCCATAATATAGATGAGCTTCTTGTCTATCATAGCTCAAGAAGCATTATGGAATTCCAATTTAATGTGATAGAATGTCATCACAAACATGAAATTTTAAAGCCATCACTCAATGATTATAATTAGCCCATGACAAACTGCTCTGAATACTAAAGCAACTATAAAAGGTGAAAATTCTCTTAATTAGCAAAGATACAGAAAATGTGTGAGACTGACTCACAGCTGGGAAGACTCCAATTAACCTGGCCCAGATTGAGATGATTAGGAGGGTTAGCTCCAATTGTGTAAAGGGTTGAAAAACTGTTATTCTGGTGTTAGGTCCTGTAATTTTCCATCCCTGGGCTTGTTCTTCAGTGCTACCTTCAGGCACATCATCTGTTAACATAAAATTGTTTCCTGAAATGGCTGCTGAAAAACAGACCTAAATCCAGCAAGCCCTGACAATACTCTACAAACCTTTATGGATATAAACTTTTTCAGTGAGTAGGATATATACAGCAATTTTTCTGCCTGGATGTCACACAGTCCAGCTCTTGTTCAATACTATTGCAGGGGATTCTAGAAAAAGGATTAGTAAAATTACCATCCTAGGGTAATAAAAAGCAAGAAACCATTTCTTCCCGTATAGTGGCACCTTGTGGACACAGCACCTCACACTGGGTCACTGATCATTGCACTGTAGTTGGAAAGCTCTTTGTCCTGGCCTGATGGTACACCTAGAGAATTCAATGTCTTCTTCTCACTGACTTCAGCAGGGGAAGATCATGTCATCTCCTTTAGATTCGGGCTACAGGACTAATGACCTGTCCTGTCCTGCCAATCACTGTGCAAACCAAAGTGCTGCAATGTGTGTGTGAGCCACAAATATAGTTTTAACAGCAGCAGCATAGTTACAGCTGATAACCAGGACAGCAGGGATTTCTGCACAAGCCAATCACTCAGGCACTTACTCAGCTTCTCAAAAATGTTTTGTTCACATCCCGTACTCTAAAACCCAGATACATCTGTATGAGCTGCAGTCATATCTCTGATGCATCTTAGGAAAGAGCACTAAGTAATTGTATTCCTTTAAAGGAGAAATGGAGAGAGAGCCGACAGCACAACTGCAGCATTCCCAAGTAAAATGTACATTACAGCTAGAAGTTCAAAAGTTATGATGAATGAGATGGGCAGAATAAAATATGTTATTTTTTTCCCACTCCCTAATATTTCTACATGTACCCACAATCAGGCAGGATATAGGTCAGTTCATTGCAGATGATGGCTTCCTATAACAGCACCACCAAAAAAGTTTCAGAAAATTTTTGTTTGCTGTAAGAAACTATGTCAAACCTTTGAGTTGTGAGGCCATATACATGTTTTTGTGGCATGGTGTCATAAGCTCGTAGAAACTTCAAATGTTAACAGCAACTGCATCATTTCTCTTTATACTACCATGAAGACACCACCTGTCTTTCACACTAGTATCTGAGGTGTGTGGGAGAGAACCAACAACTCCAAAAACTCAGAACAGGTCTGAGCTACATCAATCAATACACCACCAAAATTCATACAGGTCCAATGTTGAGAGCACAAGGGAATCATTTTCAGGAATAGCAACAGTGAAAACGTACACTTTTTTTTTTAAAGTTTTTTTTTTTTTTTTTGGCAGAACTAAAACTAAAAGGTCATCTTACATTAAAAAAAGGAATTAACTGAAAATGTCATTAATTGGTGACCATTTAAGTTTAGTAGGTCAAAAAATTATAAATTTATGTCTTTTTCTTATACAAATCCATGTCACCTTTTATTTCTCACAATAAATCGATCTGCATTTGCTTTTCATTTAAAAAAAAAACCTGACAAAACCAAATAAAAATAACTGGAACTATATTATTATTATTTTTAGACATGAACTTCCTGTAATTCTGGAATGAGAATTGCAGTTACCAGCACAAATTGAGGAAAGACTAGAAACAAGATGGTACGAAAGACTAGAATACAGATTGGAACAACTGTCTTTATCACTGGAGGGCAGTATAAGTACCAATATAAGCTAAAATAGCAAAACCCCAGTACCCTCGACTAAGTGACTTTATCTTCCATAAAAGTAATTGCTGCTTCTTTATAGCGGACAGCTACAAACAAGAGATCCTGCAGACAGCAGGTCAGACCTGCCATTGGAAAGCGTAAAGACAGTTTTCTTGTCCTCAGTTTTTCTTTATCATTAAAATTTACCAGACAAGATTTGATTTGCGAGGGAGAGAAACTTTCCGTGTCCAGAGAGCTTCTGGAAGTGAAATTTGTTTTCAAAATTCGTACTGATCTTTTCTCTGATCTTAATAGAAAATATAGTTTCAGAAGTCCCCATCACGTTATGGCTACTACCAAATTTAAATGCAGTCTCAAGTCTTTGGGGTATCTCTCTTATAGCCAGGCACATACTACCCTTGTTTCTTGGAGCTCAGCAGAGTTTAAGGGCTTGCTGATTGAAATGATACTCAACTGTTTCATCTGCAACATACACAGAAAACTTTCTCAACTTCTATGTCTTTGTCAATGAAGAGGAGAATTTCATGTCACTGTTCTATGCTACCTTTTCTTAATCATAGCAATCTGTGAAGTCTCTGCATTAGGCATTCCTTAGAAAACACTTTAAATCTCTAGGTTACCTCTGTTCCTTTGGGTCAAATCTGCATTCTACCTCATGAAAGTGAAGCTAGAATAACATCAGTACAAGTGGGAATGGCATCATCTAGAACAGGCCAGGAGAAATAGTTCTGACTACTTCTGGTTTCGTGCGAAGCCAGAGCCTCTGAGGTAATAGGTCTCTGCTTCATTCATCTTGGCTGGTGTGAACATCTAGTCCCAAGTAAGACTGCAATAAGTAGATATGATATAATCAAGGAAAATTCTTTTATGTTTCCCCATCAAATAAATCTGTCAGAAGAAGAATGGAGAAAATTGTGCAATTTACACTTAAGTTAAATCAAATTAAAAAAAAAAACAAAATGAAAGAAAAAGAAAGAAACTCTTATGGCAATGTTAGTAAATTGGCTGGTTAAACATTTCTGATATGACAGCCTTAAGTCAGACACAGAAACTTGGGGACGAAGTCCACAGTAGTTAAGGAAGTGTGCATCATTTGTAGTTATATAATTCAGGCTGACTTGTATCAGCTGAGATTCTTGGCTCCACGTTCAGGAACCATTCTGATAAGCTAATTAGCTTGATTTTCAGAAGAGCTTGTGCAATGGATTGAGAGCACAGATATGTTGCTACAGCTAAGTGTCTGCTGTGTAGGTTACAGAATTTGGTAGTCCTGAATTTCTAGGCAGAATGTCAGTAAATTGCTGTAGTATAACTAGTGATTTGCAACATAAGCTATACAATTTTGATGAGAAATATTTCAACTGAAATAATTTCATGACTTACAGCAATTCAGCTGAACATTCTCAGTAGTATTCTACTAGCATGTGGGTTTTTATACTTGATATTAGCCATGTTTGGCATTGGAGATGTTTTGTGGCTCAAAGACACAGTAGAGTTACCATGTGAGATGACAACAAACCACTTTCCTTTCAAAAAAGAGAGTTTCCCCATCAACAATTATCAAAGGCATGTTTCTAGCAGTGTCATTTTTTCAGTGCCTTTTGGGGCCTCTAAGTTGGAAAACTCACCTGGGGAAGTGGTGATTGATTTAGAAATGAAAAATAAGTTTATCTGTGAAAAATAGCCTGATAAAGATGGACAGGACTACAGCCTGGGTCAGGTGCCCTCTGCAAGATGACCAATATGGTCATGTCCTTTGATCCTGCACCATCTGCTCCTTCTCATTTAAAAGGAAACCATGTAAGGACAGAGTCTTAGTCCAGTACATTCCCTCTAGACAGGGTACCAAGGACCAGGACTTCAGGAATGATAAAACCCAAAGGTTACCATTTGTACTTGATGGGCATCATGTGAAGGAATGTGAACTACACAATTTAATGTGTCCTTCTAAGATCAGTATTTACTGAAAGGCCTGAGAGATGCTCATGCTGGTACCTCCTTTATCAAGAGCAAGAGAAGCGATAGTACAGAGGCAGGGGCAGAGCTCATAGTTGTGGGGCAGCATTGAGCACAATATTTCCAGGTTCCCTCAGCCTTCCCAGAGATGGTCAGAGAAAACCTGAGAAAATCATGCCCCATGCTTTTGCACTGGACAGGCTTGATCTCCCAACTCTACTACTGCAGGAAGAGGAGATGAGAGGTACCAGGGTCATGGAGGACAGAGGAGAAATGAGAGAGAATTTAGTGAGAAAGAAGGTGTTGGGTTGAGCAGTTGATGAAGAAAGGAACTGGATTATGTCCTACAGAGACCATTATCTAGTCAGCTCTGTCCAGAAAATTTAAACATTTGTCTGCATTTAGCATAGCTTCAGGGTAGCTGTAAATTTTCTTTTGCCTATAATCTGTGAGGGACCACGTGCCAGCTCAGGGTTGACAATTCCCCGAACCTGACCCACTCTTCCCAAACCCTGAAATCTCCTGGTGCTGCCCAACAACTTATTTTCACATTCACTCTTAAAAAAAAATCCCTGTTAATTTTCTCTAAAATTAAATATAAGGAAAGAGGTGCCTGACAAAATGGTCCTGTAATATGCATTAATACTGAATATCTTTCTATTAAAGAGAGGGAAAATTCTAATATTTATGAGTAATACATTTTATTGAAGATTTCAGTCTTTCAAAGACATAAGTATTTGGTATAGAATTTCAAGCTCAGTAAAAGGCTGCTATACAAACATGGTCATGGTATAATCTTGAAAAATATTAACAGTTTTCAGCAACAAGGGACCTTTACGAGGGAGGAAAATCAATATTGACTTTGTGTGTTTGTTTGTAGCATAGTAAAGTTGCCTACACCTGAGAAATTCCAGTAATTAAACACCTAATGTTAAATTCATATAAAAAAAGGTTAAACAAATTCTGCAACTTAAAGGGAGATAGAAAACCTGACCATTATGGGCTACAAAAAAAAAAAAATAAAAAGGAACAAGTATTACATTAGAATAGCGTGCAAATGGACATAAATAACAGTTTAGAAAAAATTACCTTCATCTTCCCTACAGCACCTGCTTAATTCTATCCTCCTGTACTGACTCTTGGCTGCTCACAACTGCATTGCTTGTAATGCTTCAATCACTCCGCTGCCATCCCATAGCCCTAATGACCCATCTTAACCCTCCAACAAAGTGAACTGTCAAACTGATATTGCCCATCACCTGAAAATTATTTTCCAACATTTTTATTGCAGTTGCAGTGAACAGACATGGCTCAGAGGGATTAGTGTGACCCCACTTTAGACATGTGCTCTCAAGTGTACGAACTGGCTATGGTAAGCCATTCACCATCTCTGGTAGCTGCCATCAGACACGTTCAAGGGTCCTCATCCTAAAGTGGCTGCCTGAGATAGATGAGTTGCAGTACTTATTCCTCAACTTTGACTATAGCTCAGAAGCAAGAGGTCTTTGATATCTAATTTTACTTGCTCCTTTCCATCTGGTCACGTGCTTCTCTAAAGTATTTGCTACAGACACCACAGGG
This sequence comes from Todiramphus chloris collaris, assembly GCA_025345505.1. NCBI lineage: Eukaryota > Metazoa > Chordata > Aves > Coraciiformes > Alcedinidae > Todiramphus > Todiramphus chloris. Next base: position 5,284,365 of record JANVCC010000018.1, read on the forward strand.
AAAGACTTATTTCATTAAAAGATACTGTCTGTCACTTAAATGCTTACAGTGCTTGTGTTTCTATCAAGCTTATGTTTTAGGGCATGTTTTTTAAAAAAACATTGCTATTATAAGAAACAGGGATCAGTTATATTAAACCTTTTTAAGGATGTTGAGGAAAAGTCTGATTTAAGACCCTCTGTCTCCTTTTAAGATTGGAGTATCTGCTTATCTGAGTCCTCGGACTAGCAAAGACTTATGGGCATATCTTTATATGCATCCTGATGTCTCCACTAAAACCAATAGGGTTATTCACAATGTCTTGGCAGATGCATCTCTTTTTGCAGGAATGGGGACTTAACTTCTTTTCCTGGTGTTCACAAACGTTCCTCACCAAGACACAGCCCAAGGGCGTGTATAGCATGATACTCCACTTCTGCCCCATTCATGTCACCATTCACATTTAATTTAGTTAAAAACCAAAAGATGATGCCATGGCAAGTTTTAAACTAGGCACAAAGCCAGCTTTTGGATTTGTTTTTTTTATTATTGGCAAAGCTGAATTTAACTTCATCAAACAACTCCTCTCTTATCCATATCCAGCACTTCTCCAGAGTATCGCTTGAAAGAAATAATGAATTACATTAAAAGAAAGTTTCATCATTTTTTCTTTTAGAAATGAGCTTTAACATCATAAAATACTGTATGCTCATTTTGAGTCAAATATGTTTCTAGTTTTTCCAGGAAAGTGCTCAGCAAGGCTTTGTTCTTGTCTGAATGTTGTATGACTGTAACAAATCACTAAAATGTCCCTGAGATGTCTCACATCAGGGAAATTGAAACCCTGAAAAATATATGTGCTTGGCACGGTCTTTCTACATATTGTGAAATTGCTACTATAATTGCAGGATTTAGTATGTTATGGGTAAAAGGCCTTTTCTTTTAAGGCCTCTTTTTCTGCAGAGCTCTTTTTTAACTTGAAGCACAGAGATAAGTGCATCCTTATTTAGCTCAGTACTTAAACATATGCTTAAATTTAAAGATGTCCCAGTTCATGAGATTTAAGAACTTGATTAAACTAAATCTTTTACTGGAGTGTTTTGTCAGATTAAGATCTGCAGCAGTAAAATATCAGTATGAATATAAGCTGCATTCGTGTCTAAAGTTATACATTTGCTAGTAAACCAAGCAATGTCAGAGGCTGCTTTGTGGCCTGAAGGACAGGCACGGCCTGTCAATGTCCACACCATTAAACATTCCTGTAGTCTAAAACCAGGTAAGTGTAAACAAGCTGTCTGGTGGAAACGGTCCCTGGGCCATGCCAGCACTCAGACTGTGCCCAGGAACAGCTAGGGAGAGGATTGGTTTTCTGGACCAAAGCTGTGCCAGGGACTTCCCTAGATATTTAAGCTTTGAAGATTAAATTCCAGTACCTGTGTCATTACAAAACCTGGAATCACCTCTAAAAGTAACTACATTGGTCTTAAGAATTTGCACCCTAAGGTCTGTTCTTCAACTGGCTTTATCATGCCCAGGACTTAGATCAGCTTTCACAGTGCTGTTCAGTATCAGTTTATTTTTATACATGTGGTTCTCTGAGGTAGTGAGAAGAGAACAAATTGTTGTTCAGGGCTAGATACCGTCACTGTTTAGGCTTTCACAGATAGATGAGACCCTTCTGAAGTTCTCACACAGTTACAATAACTGCATCCAGGCTGTCACCTTGGTCACTCTGCTTTTCCACCTCATGGTGGAAAGTTGATCTGGTTGCAGGACTGAATCATGCAGCTAACATTTCTTTTTATGTAGAGGCAAAATCACACAACCGAGAAATCCTAAATAGTATTTGAAACTACATGTTGGGACTGAAAGCCTATGTCTGAATAGGTACATCCTAAAACTGCTGCTGTGACAGCTGCTGAAAAATGTCCCTTGACATGGAGCTGAAACCAATGGGATTTCCTCCACGAGGAAGTCTATTTCTGGCAGATGGAATGCTTTCATAGGTCAGAGACTATCGTCAGTGTGGTAAGTATGAAAAAGCTTCAGTCCTCATTGGTGAAAGAAGGTAAGATCAGGGAAGTATCATGCCAGAATTGCAAGAGAAATAGAAAAAAATCTTTTGGACCAAGATTTTTTCTATTTATGGATAGTTTTACTCTCTATTCAACTCACATATATATCTAAATTCACAAGTTAAAAAAAAAAAAATCCATTACTAAATAAAAAATAATTCATATCCTGTTTTCAAGTGGCTTACTGAGGGAAGGTGATGCTATTTGTCTTTTACAGAGGAACTCAGTGCACCATCCAATGTACATCTGGGAAATGGAGAAGCAGTCTTATAGTAAAGGGCTGCCACACTGCCCTACCTTGGGATACATCCTTCCTCCAGTGAAAGCTGTGCTAGTCTGTTTGTGATTTTAGTGCATAAGCATGGTAGAATCTGGTGTGTGCTCAGGAGAAATATACAACTGATATTACTGAAATAGTGGTGTTGCAAATAATGGGGAGACCATTATCAATCTGTGTTAGAAATGCTGTCTAGAGAATCCATCAGGTTGATGCAGAGGGTTTGAAGTTAAGCAGAACACCGTTGAGGTTCCAAAGAATTTTTTTCTAGTTAAGGCTGTATCACCATTTCCACTAGAATTCTTCTTTCCAGACGCTCGTATAATTCAGCCTGGAAAATGCACTCTGAACAGAAACTCGGCACAAATTGTTCCAAGCAGGGGCAATATTTTCTTTTTGAGGGCATGAAAAATACCCATTTATTTTTGTTGCTGAGACAGAAAAGCAGCTAAAAACTAGTCTTTTCTATGATAAAATTGTGCTGAGAACAAGAGAAATGCCTACAGTAAAAAGAAACAGAAAGAGTAGAAGTTTATGAGATAAAAAATTCAGAAAAACAGAAATTTAGGCTTAATTATTTTCTGAGTTCTCTTGCAGACACTTTATGTCTGAAGAAAGTTTTTAGCTATTTGGGTGCTGTTATAAATTAGCTAGTTCTGTACCAGAGTCTACACTTTGATGCATCCAAGCATCTTCCATTTATTTCAACATGGTTATGCTCTCAGAGCTTTCAAAAATAAATAGGAAAATTTTGAAGAGGTTGAGAGCACACACAGAAGATTAAAGTATGGAATAAGTTGAGCTGCAAAGGAAAGATAGCCTCAGGGAACGGGAAAGAGAAACTTTATTTTCTTTAATGAGAAAGCAGGAAGAAAATGAGAACAGTATTGTGGCATGTTGATATGCCAGAGAGGAAACAAAGAAAGCAAAGAAAGAAGAAGTTCAGAAGTGCTTCACAGTTACTTGTTCCCAGCTGGATTTTGATTGCCTGTCTGGGTAAGAGGGCCAGATCCCTGTGTTTGGCCTGAAAACCCACCTCAACTTTCTGGTTAAACAATGATATTTTGCACCACTGTGGGTAGGATGAGCATCCAAGTTTCACATTGCATCCTTGGCTTTTAAGCCATGAAGTAAGTAAAAACAGTTGGGAAAAAGAAGTCCTTGAGGATTCAAAGGAAAAGCTCCCAGTAAATGTTCTTCTACCTTACTGATGTATCAGAAGAAACAGTTGCACCTCTCCAGTTTTGGGCAGGTGAGGTGGTGAATGGGGGTCTGTAGTGAGAAATGGGGATCTGGGGATTTCTCAAAGAACAACTCTTAAAAAAACCCCTAAAGTCTATTTGGTTGGAGGTGTATGACTGTGGGCTGCTGTCAACACAAATTCCAGATCACTCCTGAGGAAATTATGAAAGCTGCACTTGGCGCCAGTTAGGTACCTGGTGTGTACCTTGTGGTGTTGCAGCTGGTAAGAAGGCAGAGAACAAATACTGGTCCCATGCAACACCTGTTCTTGCAGTGGGGTGTCCACCTTTCAGGTCTCATACACAGCTTCATCTGATAAGGAAGAATCTCTGAATCTTCTGGAGCAATTCAGTGTGTGTGTGTGTGTGTGTGTGTGTGTGTGAAAACAAAGATGAGGACCTTTCTTTGCTGTACATGAGAAATAGGTCATGGAGAGACCCATGCTGAAGTGGGAGAATCTGCACTCACTTGGTCTATGACATTGCAAGACTACGGTGAAAAGAACCATTTTAGGTGATGGATAAGCTTCTTTCCATATTCAATTTCCTTCCCTCTTTAAATGCCTTCTTGCTTATGTAAGATGATAAGGAAGAAGAATCAAAGTTTTGACTGTCTGTAATTTGAGTACATTATCCTTCAAACAACATATTTCACCTGGTTTCCCCTTCACCTTAATCTTCTGAGATAGCCTTAGCTTTTTTTTTTTTTTTTTTTTTTAGCCTTGTTGGAGGATATGCAGCTTCTTTATGAAGCATCCCTTTTCCCCAGCACTACAACATGCCACTTGCTCACTAACTGACTAACTTCACTTCCTTCCTGTGTTTCTAAGGACATCATATGAGAGCTTAAGGTACTCAAAAACCGAGTGCTGCAATGAAAAAGAACTTATTAAAGTTTATAATTACAGAAAAATTAATCAAAGAGACTTAGCATGGTACTTGCATAAAGATAATAAGCCAAGATCTTGTCATAGTGAAATATGGAATAACTCCATTGAAATAAATCTTAATTATGCTAGAGTCACTACTTCGTGTGACTTAATTAAGAGTAGAGATGTGAAAGCCTTTTGGGAAAAAAGATCACTGATTACACAACTACTTCACTTCATATTTCATCTTTCCCCCCAGTTCATTTCCTTCTCACTGAAGAAAATTTCTAAAACTAGAGATGTTCAAGTGATCTCAAAAGTGTATTATCATGTGGCAGGTTACATCCTAAACAGGCATTGTTTGAAGTAAAAGGTTGACAATAAAAAACCTGGAGATAATCTCTTTAAATCACACATGCAAGTTGCCATGCATCCATATGTATCTTGGCCATAAAAAGTATGTTTCTTTGTTAGGCATAAACTGATGAAACATCAAGTACTGGACTACAGAGGTGAAGACTTAATCTAAGAAAAAAGAGAAAGGAGTAGAATAATTAGGGTTAAAATAACCTACATGGGAAAGTGTAAAGAAAACAATAATAGAAAAAAAAAAAAGATTCCTGTGCTGTGGCCTCCTGAATGCAGCATGCAACTATGGCTATAGAGTATAGACAGATATATTGTTCAACAAGCATATCAACAATGTAAAAGGTTCATTCGTCATGATTTCACTCCTTACCAGACAGAAAGTGTACAAAGCCAGATATATCATGACAATGAATCTGTTGACTTCAACAGAGTTATCTCAACAATGAATTCAAACCAATACGCTTTGAGGGAATGAAACCAATCCAAGTAGGAAATGCACACAGGTTTCTTGGCAGATTATTTAGACTGTACATAAAAACCAGACATTAAAGGAATATGGGCAATAACCCAGGAGACTTATGGTAACTGGAAAACAAATGTATAATGAAGATCCAATATGCAGCATGTATCAGTGTCAAATTGCTTTGCGTGTGCTATGTCTTTTCTTCACAGGTGCTTATGTAGCTCCAGTTGAGCTGAATGGGTGCTGCAGAAAAGGTCAGTATTTATTGAAAAGGACTGAAATCAAAATAAGAAAAAAAAAAAGGAGAAGGAATTAAAAGATATGGACTCGCCACCCCCAAGAGATTCCAATG
>JANVCC010000018.1:5290089-5453496 GCA_025345505.1 Todiramphus chloris collaris
CCAATGTGAACTGAATTATAGAAGAAAATAATCTTTTTTTTTTTTTTAGCCTGAGATGAGTTTTTCCTTGTTCCAAGGAGACTGATGTATCTGCAGGAGTAAGAGCTGCAACAGCTTTTCTTTGTGGATCTAGAGTATGGTTGATAAATAAAGTAATAAAACTACATTCATGGAAGCTCTGATTAATTTTCTGCTCCTGTATTGACATAGAAATAAAAAATCTTCTAGTCACAGAGTCTAATCTATATATCTTGTATCTGGTTTATACAAGTGCCACTGTGCATGCATGATATTGAGAGGTTTGACATCATGATACTGAGCTAGTTTGACATCTCATCAAACTCTAGCTCATTTACGTGAGCCCACCTTCAATATTGACAACCTCTGGTTTCTTAACTCACCATTGTCTGCTAGGGGAATTCCAGTGGCAATTTTTGAAGATCTGTTCTGCATAAAAGCCTCGCAAACCAAACATAAAGTTTGAGCTGAGTTACTTCTGGGATTTATCCAGATAGATACCTGGGAGACAAGTTTCTAAGTTTTTTTTTTCTTTTCTCTTTCACTTGATATTTGGTCAATTTAAGTGGAGTTAATGTCACCAAATCTGGCTGAGTCTGCATTGCTGGTGTCTCTGAACGAGTCATGCTGAGCTTTCTTTACCACTAATACACGTCTTTTTAAGGTGTGATTCATTTACTTTTGATGCACAACTGTAAAATGGATCAGAAGTGTTTTTACCTCTCTTCTGGCCATAAAGGAAGCTCAGATATAAGTATCTATGTTGTCAACATCCAAGCTTAGATGACATGAATCCTGGCTTGGATGGTTTTGGAAAATGCTACTTTTTTCAATACCACGCATGACAGACATCCCTGGGATTCATCTGGGCAGTACAAGAGAAAACCAGAAACTTCTCCTGTGACACCTCCAGAAGTGATACCCACAGGTCAGAGTTATACTGCAACAATACAGATTTTGTATGGGCAGTGGAGGAAATGTAAGAATTATGAAAAGCTTAACATTCATAACCAACTCTTCTAAAAAGGATGGGTATTGCACAATGTCCTCAAGATGCAGATCAAGGTCAGTAAATACTTCCCAACTAGACACACATCTGAGACAAAACCCAACATTAAAACATCCCCTGCTCCTCAACCTTACTAAACTTGCTAAACCTTACTAACCTGCTTGTAAAACTTACTAAACTAAAATTTAGATCTCAGTTTTGCAGCTGACCCTTGAATACCTTGGGTCACACTGATAAACTTGATCTAGCTACACCTGAAGTTTAGATCTGGATTCAAACTTTGGAAGGGTATCTTTCTTTACAACCTGTTGCATGCAAAAGGTCCCTTGAACAATCAAGAGCTTTGACCACTCCTAAAACACAGAGGTCATTTTTGGCAAATGGCAATGGCAAAGTACAGAAAGTACAGAGAAGAGGTGCAACTACATTCCTTGGGAACAGAAGCAGCTAATGAACGTTAGAACTGGCATTCAAATGGCTTTTTGCGCTGCAGGAGAATTTTCTCTGGCACTCCCTAACCATGACACAGTAGGAAGAGGTGAGACATCACATTACAAAGATTCAAATTCTTGCAGAGAGCTTTTTAGTAAAACGTATGTACACACACTCATCAGCAAACTCTGCAGGTTTGAGACTGAGTTAACCAGCCACAAACAGACGTGTATACACATTTTGGAAGGCAAACAGCTTCCAGACTTCTTATAAAGGTACCCACAAGTAATACAAAGTAGACATAAACACTCCATATAGTGATATTGTTACATAGTGTCCTCATGGATACTATATATTTAGGAAGACATTGCTCATGTAGGTGATGCTATACCATATTCCAGAGAGTAGAAAGCAAGCCCTTTTAAAATACTGGAAGGGGAGATGGACATGGCACACTCCAGTGTAGAACTGGGCCAAGAGCAAACTGAAATGGATAGATCTGTTTTTATCCCTTCTCTTGGGCTACTAAGCTGTATAGTTTACAAAGCATAGAAAGTCATTCATAGTTCTTTACAGTACGATTTCTAGTGTCACATAGTAACTGCGAGTTTACTGCACTCTCCTGTGAAATTTCAACTGCCATAACAAAGCTTTATGTTGCAGATAATTAACACTCAAATATTTAGGAATAATAATAATAATAAAGACATTTCACCCTCCCCTTCCCACAGGGGACCTATCTGTCTTTTTACAACTAGAGGTGGATTCAGCCCTGTGCAAACCTTAGCAAGGTCTTTTTTTGTGTGTGTGTGGCAAGCATTTGACTGATGTTTTGCTTAAAGAAGGGGAAATTCCCACTTCCTGCAGCATATTGCAGGGACCAACAAATATATCCCTTTGTCCGTTGGACCAAATATTTAATGAGAACACTGTGCAGGTGCTCCAGAGCTGACTCAGCAGTTGCACGATCACATTATGCCTGTGATATGCAATCCATCATTACGTTTAAAGCGCCTGCTTGATTAATATTCAGTGTTTAATGTCAACACTGAGAAATTAGAATTCCAAAGTGTTACACTGCAGGAACTGCAAATACTGCTGCAGTGGTAGTGGCCCGGGTTAGTTTTGTGAGATCTATTAGTTCAAGGGGAATCTTACAATTCAGAAATGCCAAAATGTGTGCATGGTATTAACTACCAGCTGTGACCTCTTGGGGCAAAGGCCATGTGTTGTATTTAAAGAAACTAAATGTTATTATCCAAATGGCTATGAGTAATTCTTCTCCTATATAAACTGTACCTCTATCTTTTAGCAGTATAGCTTTGCCATCCATATTCAAAATGATGTTCTAATTGTGGTATTACAGATATACATGGTACTAGAGTTGGGAAGTACTTTGGCTTAGATTGTTTTAAACATCTACTTCCCAGGTGCATAGGTTACATCTTTACCAACTTGATCAAGTAAATAAGAAAAAAAACCCACACTATTTTCATTATCTTTCTTGGTCTTGTTCCTTTTTCTCATTTGAAATGTTGTTTTTTTCATTTCCATGGACAATTTTATCAAACCAATCTGCCTTTTCCCCCTACTATTTACTTAATGGTAACTTTTTTTCACCGTTACTTCAGTCCTACATACAACAGATCAAGCAATTCCCATTAGAGCTACAGTTTGAGATTCAGGAACATTTAACGGCCAACAGAATCTTCCCTGGTGGAGAATGAGAATTCAAAGGAAACATTTGAGATTATTTTAACTTTCATTATTTTTGTTAAAAAAAGTTTGCACCTTGATGTGTCATGAATACCCCTTCTTGATCTTCCTTTGCCTTGTCAGACCTGGCCAGCACAAGCAGCTGAGATCTTTGCTCTATTTTCCCTGCATCTCTGTGCAATGCTTTTTTAAAAAGAGAATATGCTATTATTTTTTTCTAAACCTTTCAGACTGCTGTAACATGATCAGGATTCTCTTGAATCTCTATGCATTCGATCTCTTCTCGTTCCTTTCTTTTGGCCCGTTTCTTTTTCTTGTGGTGCTTTTTGGAAGGTGGGAAAAAGGTTAGAAAGACAGGCAAAATAACAAAACAGTGAAGAAGTGTGCAACTGCCAGCAAGCAGCAAGCATTTGAACAGTGTGAAGGTCAAGTTTGAAGGCACAAAGAGAAGGGGGATCAACCCAATAAGAAAAGAAGAAACGTTCTGCAAAATGGCTGTCCCATGCTCTTGGAGGGAGTTCTTTATACACTGAGTTCGGGTGTGCTCAGTAGCTAGTACAAATGTATAAAGCAGGGGTGCACAGTGATCTATGGCAAAATTCAAAGTGTAGATAAGGCACAGTATAGAAATGCAATCCATGTCTACATTCCATAAGGTCATCAAGCCAAGGACACCCAGCTCTATTGAGGTGACACTGAGAATTAACCAGAAATTTCCCAGAGGATGGATAACCAGGAAAAAGGTCAATATTAACACCAGCAGGATGCCAAAACCAGAAATCAGGACGGGCATAGTTACTGATAAACCATAGTGGTCCATGAAGACAAAAGTAGGATTGAACACAATGAACTTGATGCTCTGTATAAGAGAGAGTGGTCTCAGCTTCTCCAACAATTCCACTGCCTCCCTCTGTGTGTTTTCACTAGTCCTGGCCACCAGGTACAAACGAGAAGCAATTATGTTGTTCTCATCTCCAGCTTTGGAGAAAATTATGTCATTTTTGAAGTGCTGGAATTCTGGCTTTTTTAAAAAGGAGCTCTGGAGGATGCTGATAAAGTCACTTTTGTTGCTTGCACTGATGTTACCCACTCGAAGATACTGGTAATACTGTTCAATCCAGGACACTGTATTGAATCCCTGGCTTAGTGTTTTTAGGTCTTCTTGCACAGTGCCATTCCAGTACTCCAAAGGTTCGTAAATGTAGAAACCTATCACTGGGCTGTAGTTGCTGAAATACTTTTGCTGTATGAGGGCATAGGAGACGCTTGGAGACTCACTGGCAAGAAGGTTGATAATGTTGGCTCCGTCATTAATCTGTAAGCACCCCATAAAGGAGAAAGAGGCATAGATGAGATACAGTATCACCACAAATGGCTTGACATAGATGTTGGTAATCCACTCATTGTAATGCTCTCGGAGGAAATGCTGGATAAAATGATGCTGGTACGGGTTGGTCTCATGATGAGAAGTATGCCGATGGCCATCATTCATCATGGTCTGGAACCACACAGGTTTGCGGTCCAGGTATTCTGCTGAAGGAATTTTACAGCAGAAGATGCTGTGATAACGGTTCTGCTCCAACTGGCCAGCAAAGACTAAGCATGAGCCAAAGAAGGAGAAGATATAGAAGTAGTTCAACAGGATGGAGACACACATGTTCTGACAAAAGACTTTTACAGCTTCAATGTTGGTGAAAGGGCTTGCACCCATGCCAAAGGCTATGAAATACAAGGAGCTTGTCATTGTGTAGGAGACCATGATGTCTGAGTAGGCATCTGCTACTCTGTCCTTGAATGGCAGATTCTCTCTTGTTCGACGCCATCCTGAAAGAAGTTCAAACACTCCTTTGGTTCCATGACCTGAAATGAGAAAACAAAGTATACACATGTGCATATAAAAAGGGGTCCCATCATCCTCTATGTTTTTTATTCTCCATCAGTAAAAAAAAATATTTGTCAGCTAGGATTCTTTTATGATTTTGTTACCAGCTAAACAAATGGAAATTGTGAAGTGTTTGCTAAATCTAGATACCAGAATTCAGATGCAAGTGTTTAAATTCACAGCCTGATATTCTGAGATGCTGCATGCTCAGAAACAAAATGATGAAAAACCCTTTAAAAGATGCACATTGATTTTAATGGATATTTAATTAGTTCTCAAAAAGACTGCATATAGACAACAAACAAGACGTTTAGTTCACATCTGGAGTTCACTCTTGAAATTCCTTGTGGCATCCTACTACGTCTTTCAAGGTTTAAGGGATTCAGTTTGAAACACAAATGCAAGTAAAATTTTCTGGCACTGAGTGCACCCTCAGGAAGTTTGCTGATGACACCAAGCTATGTGGGGCGGCTGACACGCTGGAGGGAAGGGATACCATCCAGAGGGACCTTGACAGGCTGGAGAGGTGGGCCCATGCCAACCTCATGAAGTTCAACAAGGCCAAATGCAAGGTCCTCCATCTGGGTCAGAGCAATCCCAAACACCAACATAAGTTGGGCAGTGACTGGCTTGAGAGCAGCCATGAAAAAAAGGACTTGGGAGTGCTGGTGGGTGAGAAGCTCACCATGAGCCATCAGTGTGCTCTTGCAGCCCAGAAAGCCAATCATATCCTGGGCTGCATCAAGAGAAGCGTGGCCAGCAGGTCAAGGGAGGTGATTTTCCCCCTCTACTCCACTCTTATGAGACCTCACCTGGAGTACTGCATACAGTTCTGGAGCCCCTATTACAGGAAGGATATGGATGTGCTGGAACATGTCCAGAGAAGGGCCACGAGGATGATCAGAGGGCTGGAGCACCTCTGCTGTGGGGACAGACTGAGAGAGTTGGGGTTGTTCAGTATGGAGAAGAGAAGGCTCCAGGGAGACCTTATTGTGGCCTTCCAGTATCTGAAGGGGGCTACAAGAAAGCTGGGGAGGTACTTTTTAAGCTGTTGGACAGTGATAGGACTAGAGGGAATGGATTAAAGCTAGAGATAGGTCGATTCAGGTTAGACATGAGGAAGAATTTCTTCATCATGAGGGTGGTGAGACACTGGAACAGGTTGGTGAGACACTGGAACAGGCTGGTGAGACACTGGCACAGGTTGCCCAGAGAGGTGGTGGAAGCCCCATCCTTGAAAGTTTTTAAGAGCAGGCTGGATGGGGCTCTGAGCAACCTGCTCTAGTGGGAGGTGTCCCTGCCCATGGCAGGGGGGTTGGAACTGGATGATTTCTAAGGTCCCTTACAACCCTGACAATTCTATGTTTCTTCCAGAGGGTATAAATTAAAGCCATTGTTTGAGAAATGAGTAGGTGTGACTGAGAAAGAGACAACTTGGTTCTTCATGCCAGACAAAGGAAGAACCGTGCAGCCATTACAGAATAATTTGTATAATGGTTCCCTACATACTAAGTGAATTTGTAACTTCTCAGTGATAGTACATATGTTTCCATGCTACGTGAAAGTTGACAAGCTGGTGGTAATGATGGAGAGGACATTCCTGGCTAAATTCTTGGTTGCCATTAATTTTCTAGAAAACATATGGTTAGTTTTCATTATTATGTCTACCTCTGTGTCTCTTTTTGTGTGTCTCTCTTGTGCTTTCTCAGCTGCCCAGAGCTCCTCCTGGTGAGAAGGAATTCCCTTAGCTCATGTGTGAAGACATTCAGAAACGAGTCAGATGTGGTCAGTGCTCCATGACAGGCTCTTACTTTGTATTCCATCCTGGGAATTATTTTAGAGATACAATTTTTTAAAATGTAATTTTTAATTTATTTATTTATTTTTAATTTTGTCTCAATAGAGATATAATTTCATTTTACTCCTCATAGCCAGAATCCAGGAAGTCTACAGCTATTAAAATTTGTGTCAGAAAGGTAAAGTTGAAGCTAATCTTACTGAAAACAGTTTAACTAGTAAAATTCATTAATTATGTATACACATTAATATAATTTATATGTATATTCTTCTTATTATTTGATTTCCCAGAATAATTTCAATTTCACAGAGAATTTCAACTTGGGGGAAAATATAAAAACTAACATTAAAAAAGCACATCCAAAAGGGTTTAATTTTCAATTTTTGCTCAAAAATTCAACCCATGTATTTGGGTTTAGATGAGAAAGTGTGAAGCTCTCTGCACTTTCGATCAAGACCTGACAAAATTCTGAACAATGCAAGGAAACACACTACTGAGCATAGGAAGAATTAGACGCAGATTGCTTTATGTGCCTGCCTCTGTTTTTGTGCTTTCACTCTCTGAGTAGAAGAATTGCACAAACAAAGCATGTCCAAAGGTAATTTTCTTGTAATAAAACTGGAAATATGACAACAGGAGATTTGCAAATAATCAAGTGTGTAATAGTGAACACAAAGTCCGTTGAGTTTGTCATTTGACTTAAATTGTTTGGACTCACACAGCTGCTTAGGTTGCCCAAAGCAGACTCCCAACAGCTATTCTAGATGGAAAATTGCAGCATAAACTGTGGAGTTCTGGGTCTGTTACCTGTTTTAATGCAAATCAGTGTCCCCAGTGAAAGATAAACATACAGTCTTACAGAACTCTTGTAGTTAGCACAAAGCCTGTGTGGAAATGCTGCTCTCTTATGAATCAGCATCTTGGTTCAGGAGGGACCTTGAATTTTCTGTTAAGTTTAGGATGAGTCTTCAAATTCTCAAGGCAAGGCTGTCTTGCACACTGTCCCTTTTGAACCATCAAGCAGAAGAAATTGGCTCCTTAGGCTGAGTAAAGCTGCAGAATCCAGTGACTTGGATGCAATTTTAAATTATGCTTAAAACAAGTTTGTAAGTACCCTGCAGGGTGTGGACCAGGCTGGCTGGTCACCACTTCCAGTGCACATGTCCTGCAAGGTTTAATTTAATGGCATAGGAATTACAGTATCACTTAGGTCGGTTAGGTTCTTTAACCTCATTGAGTCCAACTGTTAACCCAGCACTGCCAAGCCCACCGCTAAACCTTGTCCCTCAGCACCACATCTACATGTCTTTTAAATCCTTCTAAGGATGGTGACTCTACCACTTCCCCAGGCAGCATGTTCCAGTGATTTACAACCCTTTTGGAGAAGTTTTTCCTAGTGTCCAATTTAAACCTCCTGTGGTGCAACTTGAGGCCCTTTCCTCTTCTTCTATCACTTGTTACTTGGGAGAGAGACTGACCTCCACCTCTCTACAACCTCAGATGCTCCTCATAAGACTTGTTCTCTAGACCCTTCACCAGCTTTGTTGCCTTCTTTGCACATGCTCCAGCGTTTCACTGAGTGTGTTTCATTCTCTTTTGGGAGCAGCAGAGCACAATGATCTCCCTCAGACACCTGTGTTCACTCCCTCTCCATCTACTTGATTTTGGCTAGTTCTTTTCCAGATATTTCTGACAAGGTCCCTTTTACTACTTAGAACTTTTTTGTATCATGTATGTGCATCCCATATGTTCTCTCTTTCCAAACCAGATCCTGACGTCATTCTTGTCCCTTCTCTTCCAGCTTTAGGTACCCCTCTTCTTTCTCTCTCTATTTTAATATTTTCTTCTTTTATGAGGAAGACATAAGAGATGAGTCATAGCACAGGATTTCTGCTCCTAATGCTAATGCTATTCCTTCTGTCTCCCTATCTCATCAAGACTCTCCCACTGAGGGCAGAGTGATCTTACTGAGTGGAGATGTTTTTTCTACTTTTTCCCCCCCACACTCTCCCAGGTACCCCGATCTGGTCTAAGACAAAGGGAATCCTTGGTCTACAAGGTCTCTGTGTGACTTTTGAAAACATATTTCCTCTAACTTTCCTCTTCTGCCTTTAGCTAGATGATGGTAGTCATGTTGGGTCAAACCAAGGATTATTCTACCCTATTTGACCTGAAAAGTACAGGGCTAGATCTTCAAGAAAAGTATGTTGGAAGCAGGACACATAGAGAGTAATTCCTTTCCATTTCAGCCTCCAATATTTTTGATTTCTACCAAATGGTCTGCCAAAACCAAAGGCTGTGCTTGCAACATCACTTTTGGAGGCACTGAGGGACCTTTTCTCGTCTCTCTAATCAATTTCTAAATGTACTTGTACTTTTGGCCACTACAGCCTCCTGCTACCAGTAATTTCATTACTTGATGAATGAAGGAAGGATGTGCTTTTGCTTGTTTCAAACTCTCAGCCGGTAAAACTTTATGGCTGAACTACACAAAATGTGAAGATATAGGTCCATGATTAGCTTCTTTAATACAACCTGTTCCATGCGTGTGCCCTTTATTCCTGGGATCTCCCATCTGAATCATCCCAGCCTCTCTCACCCTTCTGACACCTCTTCTTGACTACATGTCCACAGCTAAGTGTGTGCTCCCTTGCTGGCTGCCCAACATGCATCTGCTAATTTGCCATAAAATTGTTACCAATAAAATATAAAGTAGTTGAGTTCTGCCGTCTACCTTCTCTAGGAGGTACTAATCTGGGATGTTTTCCTCTTCCTAGGCATCATTTTTCACAAAGCTTCTAGGACTGCAGTAGTCTCTGGGATCTTTATCCCTCTCTGGATGTGACTGAAACAGGCCCATAATTTGCAGGCTGTTGTATAGGTAAATGTACAGAGAGGATAACTGTAGGAGTCTCTTGTTAGGAATAAGAGCTAAAATTGATTGGCAAAATAAAATAAAAATAAAAGATTTAAAGGATGTTAAAACAGGTATTGTAGACTATTGAAAAGTTTTTTTAAATGGGAAATTTTGCAAAAGAAGTCCATTTGCAAACTTTTAAGTTATGGTGGACTGTCTCTTTCTGAAGAAACCTTATGTGAAGCAATGCTCTACCAGCTCTGTCAACAATTTGCAGTAATACTGACTTTTCTCTGCTTATTCCAGAATTTCACTTTTCTGCCCGCTTGCAAATTTATGTTCACAGTTGTCGTTTTTGCCAGATTTTTATTATTGTTAATTTATAAAAGTTAGTGTATCACATTCTCAGTAATGAGTACCTGGGTGCATTTAATCTTAAAGTAGGTATGTAATGGCTAATAGAAAGGGATTTTATTGTGAAACATATAGGTATGCAAAGACTACTAATGCGTATACATTAATGTGTATGCACAAATTTGTGTTAATACTAAAAATTAAAATACTGTAATTAAACTCTAGACCTTTTCTGTAATAGAACAAGTAGTATCTTAAGGAAATAAAATATTGATATTTGTAACTTCTTTAAGGATGAAAATTGGCACTGATTTTCTTATGATTATTATAATTACACAAATGTAATATTTACACTTATCCTCCTTTTACAGGTAACTCCAGCTCTATCACAGAAATACAGGAATTGCGGAACACAGTGCCATAATTTCCTTATACTACAAGAAAAAGAACTTAATCTGACCAGCTTTCCCACATCATTACTCTAATACCAGGTTTTCCATTCAGCCTCTGTGTTTCTCCCTAGATAAGCAGGTCTATTCCCTCTTCCCAACAAGGATAGAAGTCCTTTTTTTTCTGAACATCTTCTGACATTTCTGATGATTGAAAAACCACAGTCACACTGAAAAATTCTATTCCTTCAGCTTCATCGCCAATGTCACTGACAACATTGACAGCAGAGTTAAGTTCACTGAGCAGTTTTAGGAAGATTCACAGGGTCTTTGGCTCTGGGTCAAAGCTGCCAAGTTTCTCTGGTACTAACATGACATGAACAAAGTACAGCAATTTTTTTATTTGACAGACAAGCAATGGCCTATGACTACTTAAGAGGAAAGGAGACAACATAAATTTTTATTTCATGATTGTGAGGTTAGGAGAGCAAATAAGGAAGGCTGCAGAGAAGGCAGAAATCTATTTTTTTTTGTCCTCAAATTTCAAAACAAAAAGCTAAATATAAGCAGCTACTTAAAATAGCAATGGGATAGCAATGGGAGTGAAATAACAGATTTAAGTTAAATTTATTCAAGATGGAAGAACCTGGAGAAATGTATCAATTTCAAGCTAAACCAAAGCAATATCTGAATTGCGAGAGACCTTAGAGAATGATGTAGATAGGGTGATCCAAGAAGAACAGTGACCTTAGAGAATGATGTAGATAGGGTGATCCAAGAAGAACAGAAAGAACAAGCATAGCATCTATCTTCAAAAAGGAGAAAGAAGATGATGTGCAGCACTTAATGTCCATCAGCTTAGCTCCTATCTCAAAAGATAATAGAATAAGCAGTTGCAAACCAATTTACCATCACTAAGAGGATAGGAAGGTGATATAGATTTATCAAAACCAAATAATCTCAAGTCAACCTAATTTCTTGCTTTGAAAAGTAACTAGTTTAATAGGAAGAAGGACAAGGAGACAGGCTATCTATCTCAGCAAGTGTTTTAATGTCTTTCTACTGGCTTTAGTAATTTTTTAAATACTATAGTATTCAGTATTCTGACAAGCAAATTAAGTGAATACTATCTAGAGGAAAATATGAGAAACAAGGATTCAACTTGAAAGCATGCACATGTAGAGCTGTTTCCAGTGATCAATGTTCACAGTCATTTTAAGAGAGATTGCATTGAGGGTCCATTTTGGGTCTCATTCTTTTTGGTATTTTCCATTAATGATATGGACACTATTAGAATTTGCATATAAGACTACACTACAGAGAAGATCAAACTTCCTGTAAAGCAAGACTTTAAAACTTGGAGAAGTGGTCAGAAATCAGTAAGATGAAATTTAATGAAGATAAATGCAAGGCACTGTGTTAGGAAATTCAGTGAAGGAAATGCGTTATAAGGAGTAACAGGTGAAGAAGAAGTAAGACAGAGAGGATATGAAGAACTTCAAAGGGAGTAAGTAAAAAAGATTCTGTTACAACACATAAGAAGCTGAATTAACAGTAACAACATAAAATTTTGGAGGCAATAATTTTGCATACTATGGTATGATGGAGGCATAAACTGGAGCACCATTTTGAAATAGGGTGTGATATTTTCATAGAAACAGAATGAGATGGATTGGAAGGGACCTTTAAAGACAATGCACTTACAGACTCCCTGCTGTGGGCAGGGACATTTGGGAAAAAAAAAAAAGGAAAAATTAGGGTGAATGCCTTGGGGAATAACATCAGCAACCAATAGCCTGTTTGTGAAATATGAAAAGCACAAAGAAATACTGAATGAATTGTCCTTTTTTCCCTATAGACTGGAACACCAACAGGATCTCAATAATATTCAACACAAAAGTTATCAAGAGGAATGCAACCACTTCTTTCTTGTTGCTGCTGAGAGGAGGACAAGGAATCATGGGTTTCATTTGCAGAAAAAAAACCCCCATTAAATTAAATATCAGGGAAAACAAAGCTTTTTACCTCTAAGCTTAATCAAACACTGGAACACATCATCTAAGTAGGTCATAAAGTCTTCTTCATTTCTAGTCTAAAGGTTAGATTAATAAATGTTAATGGATATGCTAGGTATGTCCTGTTTTAATGTTATGAGGTGTATTCTGTGCAGATTCCTGAGGTCTCTTAGTGTTGTACCATCATACTTAACTTCGATTTAAAATGCTTAGGATTACTTCAGCATGAAAAACAGTCTGCCTTCTGAGTTGTCTTAACCAAAGCATGTCTGTTCAGCATTTATCTGTTGCTTCTGCTACAATCAATTTGGGATAGAAATTTGATCTGCTTTTATCACATAACACAATATCCACTGAGACCCCGGTCTGAAGTCATGAGGCAGTGCTGGGAGTGTGCAGTGCCAGCTTTTGCAAGCTTTCTAGGAAGGAAGACCAGCATGGCTGTACTTTTTTGGATCAAGACAAGGGTTTGCTGCTATAGATGACAGCAGTCAATATGATGATAAGCTTGTTCTCTATGCTATATTTCAAATAATAATAAAAAAACCTTAAAAGAAAGTTCCATAGCAAAGCTTTGCTCAACATTTCTGCACTAAGAAACCCCCAAGTATTATGTTCTTTTTTCATTAACAGTTGTGCAATGTAATCTTGCCATGCATACACAGGGTGCATGGATGGTGGTGGGCAGGAAGTATATTATTACATCAAAATTCATTGTTGTGAACCTACTGGAAATAATCATTACCTTATTTTCTCTAGAAAAACAAGATATAGCTTTTGGAGGGGTAAATCACATTGTTTTTCCCCTGGGGACAGGCAAATAGGGCTTCCTTAGCACTAGAGAGGCCACTACATGTCCCTGAAAAACTAATTAATGCCTCGTGATAATAGAGGCTATGGCCCTTAGTAGCACATTGACATGATCTATTCTCTGTCTAGTTTAATCTTTTAAGAAAATATAGTTTATTTAGTTGAAACTTAACAGCCTGTGGTATTCAGAAGGTGAAGCTGTGATCTAATATTCTCTTCTGCCCTTAAAATTAGTGAAGCTATGAACTTATCCAGGTCTATTGATTTGAAAATACACCCCATTTCAGATAGTTTAGGCTCAGAGGAGAAACTGCATCTCCACACAATACAATGTAGGATGCATTTGTTCTCCTGCATAATCACTAATATTACTATCCCTTTTTATATTTAGAAAACAGAAGCATGGAGATTAAGCAAATTAATCACAGTCACCAAGGGCCATCCACATTTCAGAAGGGAAGAAGCAATAGAAACATTATTTAAATTCCTTCTTTTTGAAGAGTCCTTGGACTCCTTGATGAAGAAGGCAAAGAAGATTTGAGGCTTGGTGGTATCTTAGGTAACATTAAGATACTCAAGGAAATGTGTACCTTCTGTTCCATGGAAGTAAATCGGCAAGATGAATCCGGGCATGAACTGGAACTTGACCACAAGACTGAGTAAAGAACTTCCCAGCTTGATTAAGGATAAGGAGAAGGCTGAGTATATTTTTTAAAGTGAATCTAAAATATAGTCTGGAAAAGAATAGTTTTCATTTTACATCTCTCTAGATACCTCTGAAATGATTGTAATTTAATTGTTCACATAGTTGGATTGTTGAGGATTTTTTTCTTTATTTAGTTTTCCCTTAGTTATTGTGCTGTTTAAGTGGTAACTAGGCTAACTAAGGGTATCTGATGAGGCAGATGGGGGACTAAATCACTCTTACAGTGGTTAGTGGTTTACTCTTTCTCCAGAACCTCAGTACAATAAGTGAAGAAGGACCTACCAGTAAGATGCCAGGAGATAAAAGGGTCTAACTATGGAATGAATGCACCACTGACTAGCTGTGTTCAAAAGCAAGAGTTTTCTTGAGACATGTTTCCACTACATATATAATTCTTTATCTCATTTGATATATGCATTTTGTGATATTGAAAAGCTTCTGAACAGAGAAATTAAATAATTTATAGGTAGGTACATTCTTCTTGCAATGCCATGGCATACACATTTTTCTCTCCAACCAGATATATTCAGATAAGCTGACAGAGGGTTTTACATCCTGAAAAACATCCCGCTTGAAAAATATGCACAGTATAATTGTTCTTTTAAGTAACAGGTCCCTATCACAATGAATTGGCTAATTTATAGAGATGGGTTTTGCAGCAGGAGTGTTGTAACACGTGCAGCAAAACCTCAGCCAGTTGATCCATGCGCCTTTGGCGACAAGGACCTGAGGGAAACCTCCAGTGATACACAAGGGATTTTGGCATTGCTGGATTTTAGCACTTTAAATGAACACAGCAAATGCAATTAAAGCTATCACAAATATAATAAATGAAGTCAGTTATACTTAATATAGATATTTCAATTTCCTTAAAAATATTTCTGCCAGCCTATGGTCACTTGCAGGCCTGAACACAGTAGCGGTTTCTAGCTGCTGAGTTTTGGTGTGTCCCCATTACAACGTGAACACCATGAAAAAAAAAACAGTGTATCATGGGGCATTCCTGTTAAACATACAGACTGTAGCTGATGCTTCCATGTGTTCTCCAAATGATTGCATTTATTTCTGCTCACATGAGCACTTCTAAAAGCCTTTTAAATAATTCTAGGAATTGCTGATAAGACCAAAACATAAAAGGGTTAGTGTCCTCCTCGACATTTCAGTGGAGCCTGTCAGATAGCAACCTGTGAGTGTTTGAGGCTGAAAAACAGTGAGGAGGGGGGCAAACATTTGATTCTGTCTGGTGTTTCCTATATAATGGCATTTCAGAAGAGCTCAGTATCAGCCAAACACAGCTCCCACAAAATATTGCCAACTTCTCAACCACATCCATAGCTGTGGTAGCTGATCTCTCTGTAGTCACTACAGCAGAATCAAGTCTGTAAAGAAACATATGTCTGTAGAGGGAGAAAAAGACATAATGATGTAGCAGTCATAGCAGAGTCCCTCTGTTAATTTGGCTTCCAAGATCCCAAGGAACATTCATCTGTAAATTATATTAATTCCAATCTTTTGGAAATATGGATGAAAAGTGACAGTTCACATGTTCTTTTGGTCTCCTATCTTTTAGGTACTCTCTTCAGCTAATCAGCTCCACAGTCCTTGACAGGGCCCTTACTCTATTCTTTCCCATCCAATTCAAAATAGGTGTTCCAGACAACATAAAGAAGCCCAGACATGATCAAGCAACTACAGGAACTGGTCTAATTCACGTGATGATCATTTGCTGACATGCCACATCCCTTTGGCACACCCTCAGTCTTTCATCAGTTTGTGTTTCTCATTTTGCAGGCTCTCCAAGGCAAATGGTGTTTGCACAGAGACCAGTGTAATAGGACCTTGATCTGGATTTGAATTAAGAATAATTACTGCTAACATAAATTTGGCATCTCTGATTTTGAATCTTATCCAGTTTTGGATCTTTCATATTGACAAGGCCTTTCCAGAGCTTCACCATAAGCATCCCTGGGTACAAGCCCAGGGTTGAGCACTGGAGATGAGCCAAAGACCTGCTAGTCCAGATGTAAACATGTTTCTAATGGAACCGTAGTGACACCACTTTGTATTCAAGGTTCGTTTGCTACAGTTCACTTTAAGGTCAAATTTTGCATTTTTCATGCCTAGAATCTCCTCTGCTTCTTGTTAGAAGGAAATGAAATATTAAATAGCAACCTCCCCACTCCATGCATTGAAACAGAGCTGAGCATGGAGAACATTTCAATGGATGTGATTACTCACCAGGCTGCACACCTCATTATGTGAGATTTACATTTGAGCTAACGTATACTGCCTGCAAATTGTACACAAAGTTGGAATCCTGCTTAGTTTTCTGCTGTGCTTAGCAATGAATTATAATGCCTTTTACTGTTTCTCATCTAAGCCTTTTAATGAACATTGTAAACAAGGACTGCACGTATGGAAATTGCTGTTCATTGATAGGAGTTTAAGTGGCATATAGAAGACAAGGGAATGATTTTAGATCAAGATATTAATGAATTTATTATATATTCATCTATTCTAAAAGCATAGGATGGATTTGTGATACTGATCAGAACGCTTTGCTTATCACCTGAATTTGATAATCCAGTAACATCCAAAAGAAAATCAGATGAATAAGGTACCAGTGAGTCTCAAGAAAGGACGATGCTTTGATCAAGTGTGGTTCTGGCATCCAGAAAAAAAAATCCATACTTGAATCATTATAGAAACAATGAGTTTGGTCATTTGCTGCTTTCTGGCAGAAAGAGAGACATTGTGGATTCTTCAAAGAAAAGGCAATAAAAAAAGGTTAAATAGTCGGAGAAACAAAGAAAAGGTGTGGAAGAATATGCATCCAAAAAATGACTTGTGCACTTGTAAGTTCGAGCAAATGAAGAGAGCGCATGAGTGTTTGAAGAGAGGGGGACAAGTTTCTGGAGTTACCCCTGAGGGAAGCGTGTAATGCTTTTGTTGGTGGGACTCAGTTATGAGTGGGGAAAACTTTTACCTTTCAGTGACAACATGTATTAGTCTGCACCATATGAAGTTTCTGAATTGCAGGATGCCAGGGTGTAACAAGAAATAAGCTGGAAAAAGTCCACCCTTCAATTTCCCCAGTAAAATTATTCATCCCACCAACCACTGCCCCCTTGCTTGAACAGCTGGAAACTCTCCTGGCCAAAGCTTTGTGGGGATTAATCTCCCTTTGAAAAGGATATAGCCTGTCTGATCCCCGAAGCCACAATTCCACACTAGCTGAACATCTGGTCCTGTGGTTAGCTTGGTTCTTGGGGTTTGTAAGACACTATAGAGCACGAGTGATGCATCTTGGCTGAAGTAGCTCATTTCCTATTGCTACTCCAGGATCAAGTTCTATCTGAGAAAAGCAGTGCTGGCTTCTGTCTCAATAGCTAATGCAGGTCACATCCAGTAATTTCTAATAATTTCTATCTGGAAATTACTCCATCCAGTAACACCGTGGTGCAGAGCATAGCACACCTACTCTTCACTCGGCCACTGAGGTTTCCATCTGAACTACTTATCTTGATATAAAAACACACCTTTTCCACAATGAAGAGATAGCTCCAGACCAAAGGGAATGAACCCATCTGCTGACAGCGTGATATTTTAAACAGCACTCTTAATGTAGGATTTGCTGACTTTTGTTTACTTCAGAAAAGGGCTGGGAAGGCAGAGTGGGAGCTGTTAACCTTTCTCTTCTGTTTGCTGGGAGTGAAGGAAATATGGGAGACTGACTCAGCAAATTTGAAAAATACATATTAAATCTCCCTTTTCCTCCCCAAAACCCCCAAGTTCTGCATTGCACAAGAATGTGGAGGAAGGCTTCTCTGTTGCCCTTGCCATGTCTGAGGTGGTGCTCGAGAAGGAGGCATTTGGAGCACTGCAGCCCTGGCTTAGGTCATCCCACTGGTGGGACTGCTCAGCATCTGCCCATTCAGCTGAGAGACGCAGGCATCTGCCAAGCGACTGATGCAGCGATGTGGCTGCTGCTCTGCGTGGTGGTACACAAGCTGTACTGCTCACAGAGTAACACTGTCAGGGACTAACCAGCCCTCTCCCATATTCCCAGCTTTTTCCTATGAAATTACCCTGGGGATGTCAGGTTGCAATTCCAGGATGTGTAGGTTGCGTATACACCATTTATAGAGCAGCAGTGCCAGGGAATGCTGTATGTTCAGGAATTCATTCAGCTGAGCTGCCAAATGGTTATAATGATCCTCAGCATGACTCTGCATGGGCAAATGCCTATTCTTGGACCTAAGGCTTTCTTCTCATTAAACAAAGAGTAAAAAGCAAAATCAACCAAAGAGAGAAGAAATCACTTCTCCAAATGACTGGAATAAACCCCTATTCCTTACCTTTCATTATGCAGCTCTATTGAAAAGCTACTACTGCAACATATCGATGCTATGCCTTCTGCTCCATGACTCTGAGCTGGACTCGTATTGAAGTTGTTCAAAAACTGGTAACACTAATATGACCCACTCAGGAGGTTAAGAGGACTTGCACACATTCATGGAGGAAAACTGCAGGGAAACTGTCATTAAAATCAGAGACAACACATTTGGACACTGAAGCCAGTGAGCCAAGAAGCAGCTGGAGCCTGTGGGAGTGTTTTGGGAAAGTATGACTTTACGCTTGACCTGGTGAAATCCTCATTTTTAAAGCATTCGGCATTGGCTACTGTCAGAGATAGGATACTGAGCTAGATACACCCTTTGACCTGGATCAGTCTGAATGCTTTTACATCCCTGTGTATTCATGGGGCTGACTGCATTAAAATCCATATGCATGTGAAGAATGAATTAAAGCTCTGCAACTCCTCCGGCCCTTAATTCTGGCATTTAAGTATTTGACTTTACTAATTTTAGACTTATAGTAATGCCATTTAGAAACCTGTCTTCAAATTCATACAGATATTCACCTCATTCACTGTGTGGACTCAGGTCCTATTTACCCTCATCAGTCGTACACAGCACTGATTACAACTTGATTATTTTGCCATAGGTTGATACCACAGTGCATGCATCAAGTCCCACATGCGCTACATACACTAATGAATACCATGACCTTATTGAGATTGTTATGGGTATTACACCAACTTTATGTCAGGGAAATTGAGGCAAAAAGAAATGTAGTTTTAAAATATCACCAGGATTCATCAGTGAGCACTTGGCATTGACCAAGACTTGCTGTGCTTCTGCTTAAAGCCTGGTATCAACCAATATATGCGTACATAATACTTTGAGGATTCATACCTTGGGTGTTAGACCAAGACACAGAAGTAGTAAACTGTGCAAACTAATAGTCATCTGTTAAAATGTGTTGTTTTCCCAAATTTGAAGGTAGTACAAGACTGTTGCTTTTTCTGCAAGCCCTAGACTCCTTCCCATGTTGGTTTTCATCCTTTTTAAGAGGCACGGCTGCTACCAACACAGGCCGCCTTCCTTGAAGAGCTTTGATTCACCCCCTGAAACACTGGCCAGAGGACCTCGTGAGGAGCTGGAATTAGACCAACAAGCTCTTTCCCAGTTTTGTGGTACATGGCCTCATCTTCAAGCTGCTTCTCATAAAACCTGGTGAAGTGGTTGTAAATAAAGCACAAGATGAGCTTTCTTTTCATGGCAAAATTCCCACAGACATCTGATATGCCCAGTGTTGGCATTAAAAATATGAGTGGGCTGGCTTGTGGGGGACTTAAAAAAAGCCTTTTGCAGTTAGCATTTAGCAGCTCATTAATGTATCTGAAACCTGACCTTTCACAGTCTGTCTCAGGGCGGTATAATTAAGCTTTCACTTAATTATTATGCTGACTAAACCCACTGTAGCCTTAAAACAATATATGAGAAACACTTCTGTTTTGCTAGGAATATCATCAGAAGCAGTGAGCCAGCTGGCTGCCCACCTTTTTCCCAGTATAATTTTGAATATCCATAATTTCAACTGCAAATACTTTTGAACATGAAATTAGTTTGAATGCATACTTTTCTAATACCTCAAGGAGAAAAAGAGTGGGAAGAGGACTGGAGAGGGGGTGCATTCTCTGATGAATCTTTTATTGTGCATAAGTGCCTACAGAGGTCATTGGAAATTCCTAATATATGAATTAGATATTTCTAGGGTTAGATTTCTGTCACAGAGGCCAGCTGGTGTAAGCTAAGCATTGCTATGCAATTTACCTCTTTAGGCTCCAAAGTAGAATGGCCCCATCCAAACCCTAATTTGCACCTGGGAGTTATTTGGGAAAGTGCCATGGGCAGGGCAATATCATGCCAGAGAGTGTGCAAATAATTTAATACCGTATGGACAGTCACAGTCCTGGCCCTGGTCTATTTTCTATAAAAAGCTTTAGCCAAAGGGAGATGCAGTTCTGCCACTGTGCACACACCAGAACCAGATAGATGCTTAATTTCCTGGTTCTAGCGAGGTACCCGAGTTTCATGTTTGTGTCTGTAAGTATGGCTGAGGACTCTTAAAAACCTTTGTGGACATTGAAGCAAACACAATATGCTAATTCAGTTTATCATTCTTTTATAGAGATGGCCACACTGGTTGAAAGTATTTACAGCTGTACTGGTGGGAGGGAGAGGAGCTGCCTTACTTCATAGGATAACTGACACAATAGTATATCCCTAGTACCAGTTTTAGGACTCAACATTCACCTGTTCTGAGTCCATCACTCCCATACAACTTTACACTTATTAGTTTCTCCAACCATTAAGAAACAGCAGAATTTTTCAGCACAATAGGAACAAGGGAGATGATGTCTTCCCCTCTTTTAATCTAATGTGCTGATTCATCTATCTTTATTCTCTAAAACGTCTGATGGATAGGAGATTGCCCCTTATAAGGAGCCCAATGCTGTGAAAGAAAAAGGAGGAATGAGGAAATTGCTTGATTCAACTCCTTCAAACTCTCTGGTTTTAGTGCTTTCAGTGCACTTTAAAATGTTGCATCATCAGTCATTGCAATGGGTGCAAAGGAGCAATAACCAGTGCCCAGACTACAGACCACATTTGAATGCTTCGTAAATGTAACTGAGAGATGTAAAAAATCTGGAGAGAAGTAGACTCTTACCAAAAGGGAGTTTTGCTTGCTAAGCTCTGAAGAAAGATAATTATAATCTCCACCAGAAGCAAGGTGCTGGCTGTTCTCAATGAATCACTGATCTTATGGCATGCTTCTTTTTATTACTTTTATGTCAGCAAAGCTTTGTGAGTAGTACTTCATAATGTGCTCTCAGTACATTGAATTTACTTAGAAAAGCAAATAACAATAAATATAAAATGAACAAACTATATATATATAAATCACTGCAATTTAAATGTGGGACACAATGCAAATTTATGTTTTGTTTTAGAAAGAAATTTTAAGATTACTTACCTCCTACAGGAACCTATAAATCAGTTTGTTTTAGATGATTGCTTTTGAGAATGTTGCCCATTCATCCAAGCTATGACATCACAAATTGCTGTTTCTCTTCAGTTTTAAAGAACTAAAAGTGATTTTAGATATTGTCATGAGTTATCATTATAAGACTGAGCCAGAAATTTGTATAGTTTCAGTCTGCATCTCTCAAGCTGATAAATGATTGTTATACTGGTGTTTTCATTCATAAGGCTCCAACTGCACTTTGCAAACTGAAAACATTGCTAAATGCAAACCAGAGCACTAGGGATGAAATAAAAAATGTAACAAAAAGGACTATTAAAATTCATTTTCTTACAACATTATCTGGGGTCTGTGAGATGTACCCTGTGTCTTCTGAAGTATATTTTTCAAGAGAAGCAGTAAATTACCGAAATAAATGTTTACCCATAAAAAATTACTACATAACCTGCATTTTGGAACATCTTCTTAAAATATAGTTTTATTCTTACATATGTAATGTCAATATTAAATACCTTTTCATTTTAAATGGGAAGGTGAAAGCTGTACGTAGCCATGCTCTCACTATACATAGAGGTCTGAGGCTCTAACACTAGGTTACTGCAGCCCTGTGCTGTTTTCTCAGGATGTGCAGCTTCATCTGGGGTTCCTCTAACAGCTCCAGTTTCTGGTGTCACAGGACTGTGAAAGAATCCTGACTCTCAGCTGAGCAAAATGAAGTTTTCTGTGCTCCTAATTCACAAATAAAGCCCCAGATTCTGACACCAGATTACCAGGAGAGCAGAAAACAGCCACAAATACTACTTTATTTTTCTCTCTTCTCTTCCCCTTTACCACTCTCAGAAATTTAAAGCCAATTTCATGGCGACTTCTGCTACAAAACTTTCACCCTATTGAACTTTTTTCGGGTCAGTCCAATTAATTTGTGAGTGGTTCACATCCTTCTGCATAAATTCCAGTAAACCAGAATTATCTTATTTCTAACTGGCAGGCCTTTATTGTCTTAAAAGTTATGTACGGAATATAAGAGGTGTCTTTCCTTTAATGTATCTCTTTTTCTTCCCTTGATGTTGGTTAATCAGTAAATCACACAACTTCACTTCAGCTGCTACAATTTCATCTGGTGATGCCTCACAGAACCCATATGAAAAGTTTATTGGTTTTATAGGGTACCACTCTCAATTACAGGGATTTACCACACTGAGCAGAGGCCATAGGTTTCCTCAGCTTCTCCTTCCAGGGCAAGGCAGGAACAGAGCTTTTCCCTTGCTTACTCTGTCCCATAATGCCTCGCCAGCATGGCCATACCTGTCAGACCTTCTCTAAATGAACCACATCACCACAGGGGGAGATGTGGAAGCAAGTGGACTAAAGATGGGATTTGGAACAAGATGTCTGGGAGATGAACAATTTTAAAAAAGGTCATATTCAACCTGTTGGAATCAATACATTGCTAATTTTGCTGCTGTGGCCACTCCTGCCTTTTCCAGTCTCATAGGAAAACAGCTGTTACTGGGCACGATCCTGCTCTGGAAGAGCTGTGATCAGCCCCAGCCTAGGTCAGTATCACAGGCTGCAGTGGTGTAGGTCATCCCTCTGACCATGGGGCATCAAGGTTGGCTTGTTTTCCTCCCCCAGGCTCCTCATTTCTGCTGCTCTCTGTTTCTCTTGGGGATGAGAGAAGGCTCACTTGCTCTTGGAGGATACAGCAGATCAATTAAATCATGACACTTCTGGAAAAAAGTATTTAGGAGAAACAAGAATGTGCCTGAAGCTGATGGTATGGTGACAAATGGGATAAGGGAAGGAGATGAGGGTGGTCTAGTAGCAGGACTTAAGGGACCTGGGAAGACATTGGGGTAATATGGGAAAAGGTAGCAAGGAGAGAGTACTTGAGAAGGGTGTGACATGGGGAGGGTTAGAAATATTGTGAGAAGATACAGAGTAGACCCAGCTACACAGGAGGCTGCAGTCACAGCTCTCTGTGTGTGTGGTGATGTGAAGCTGTTCTGCTGTACTTCACACTGGGATGTCCAAATGCAGTAGTCATAGAATCAAAGAATCATAGAATCTTTTAGGTTGGAAAAGACTTTTAAAATCATTGAGTTCAACTGTTAACCCAGTACTGACAAGTTCACCACTAAACCATATCTCTGAGTACCACATCTATACGTCCTTTAAATACCTCCAGGGATAGTTACTCCAACATTTCCCTGGGCAGCCTGTTCCAGGGCTTGACAGCCCTTTCAGTGAAGAAATTTTTCCTCACGTCCAAGCTAAATCTCCCCTGTTGCAACTTGAGGCCATTTCCTTTTGTCATAGGGCTTGCTACTTGGGAGAACAGATTGACCTCAGAGAACCCTTCATTACTGCAGACTGCTCCATAACAGAGCACATCTTTCCAAACTACAGTGTTTCTGACCTAGCTTTCCTCTCTTTAGACTTTAATTATTTTCAGTCCAGAATACTTCAGTGCTCCAAGATGTCTCCACAGATACTCCATATGATGGGATTCATCCTCTCAAGTTTCAATAATGACAACTAAGTGGCAGCTTTCCATCAGCACAGTGGCTTCCAGCTACTCCTGTTTGTTGCCCATGCTGCATGCATTGGTGTGGAAGCACTTCATCTGGGCTGTCAGCTGTGTCACCTTCTTAGAGGAACATACTTGAATTCCTTCAAGGGTCACTGGTGCTTCCAGTTTGGCTCCTATTACCTCAGGAGCCCCTGGCTCATCTCTGTAAGACTTCAAGTGTTCTGCAGTGTACCCAGCATGCCTCAGAACAACAGGCTCAGGGCCCTTGGTAGCACTCCATCCCTCTAACTTTGGTGTGTCATCCCACAGCTTGTCACAGGCAGGCCTGATATTCCCTTCCTCTGCCTCCAAGTCTAAGCCAACTGAGCTTGTCTATCTGGAGATCTACAAGTGTTCCTCTCCTTCCATTGACTTAGAGGGAGTTCTAGAAGACAGAGCTTCAGACGTAGACGGTTATGATAGGTGGAATGAGTCCAGGGGTGTGTAAAGACCAAGATTATCTCTTAGGAATTGTCTCATTTGGTGAGTAGGGATTTGTACTGAAGCCAAGGAGGTGGCTGGCAAAGCTGGATTTCCACAGCATGAATTGATCAGTCAGATTGTCACATTTTGGCTGTTATGTGTTGGGGGTTGTTTCTGTGGAGTATTTTGAGACCTTATAAAAAAATGTGGTGATAGGTACTGTAAGATGTTGTGGACTTGAGTTATTTCTGTTAGGAGGTCTGCCTTCTCCATGCCAACAATAACTAGAAGAGATGCCCTTGCATAGCAAAGAGAGCAATATCTGATTAGCAGGAAATAAACCTGTAGCGTCAGCAGATCATACAAACACTGTGGTTGCAAACTGCCAAGAAGCTTGTCGTCAATTAATTTCCTCATAAACCATTCTGCAAAAAAACCTCTTCTTTGCCTTTGGCATTAGCAGAATGATGATGGCAGATTTCATTACTTCTGGAACAGCAAAATGGGAGGTGGTGTGCTCAAGCAGACTTGCCAGCAGCGCAGATGGAGGAAGGGTGTGCTCATACATCTCCTCTGTCTGCTTCCTGAGCTTTCAACTATGAACTAAGTAGAACAGAAAACAAAATGCTCATTCTCATATTGGCTCTTTTATCTCTCTCTCTCTTTTTTTTTTTTTTTTCATTTAATATCTGTGATTGAGAAACCTTTCTCAATTGCTTTTCACAGATCTGTTTGCTCAGGTGTAACTTTCTTCCTCTCCAGTGTCTACTCACTGGTAGAAGGGTGCTCAGTGTCCCCTGGCACTTTGTGATTCCCATTTCAGTGATTGTGGCAGTTCAGCAGGAAACTCAATTCCGTCCTTGCTGTGAAAGATTGCATTTTCGTAACACTCATTTTTGCCTGAAAATGCAAAAAGCTTAATGCTGGTTAGCTAGAACAGAGCTTCTCCTTAAACAGAAGACAAACTTCTGATGGAAATTGCAAGTTTTTGTTCAAAGTTGGTAATAATTTCCAGTCCTGGGGATATGAGGATGAAAAAGCTAAACCGAAAAATACAGGTATAGAAGTTACTGAAGGCAAGAGTCTTGTTTTGGCTATTGTTTCAGATTTGTTAGCTGGGGAAATTGTTCACACAGTAATTTACCCTACAAACATTATGCCTTGCAAAAGGATCTTAGAGACCTATTCTAACCTGTACGGGCACAGTTTGACTTGAATACCTACTCAAAGATGCAGCTAATGAAAATGGACTAGCTGCAAACATATTTATTGTTGTTATATATATATATACACATTTATACAGAGATTTTTGTCACTGCTTTTGAAGTATCCCACCATGTCTCAATAATCCCTCCCATCACCTCTTATTTTCTACTAAAGAAGACAAATACTTCAGCCCTGTTGGTAAGTATTCAGCATCCATGGGAATGTTTTAAGCTTATTTGAGAGTAGATTTGAAACAATGAGGAATCTTGGTGGGAATTTTTTTCTAACCTTGTTCTTTCAGGACTGAATTGTTGCCACTATATCTCACTTTATTTGCTGTCTTGTACAATAAAGTTGTTTGGTGTTTTTTTATTTGATATAAATTTGCAGAGTCCAAATGTACATCTAATGATTTTTTTTTTTTAAACTACATGTACTTCTTTCTCCCCCTGTTCTTAGGAGTTGGCTTTAAAAGTGCTTTTTAAATGCATAGACCAAGTGAGATGCGAAAAAGTGAGAGAACAGAGAATGACTGTCTTGTTTGGGGATTATGTCACTCATCTGGGACTGAATCCAGTGACATCTCAATTCAGTTGCTGATTCAACAAATATTGTCAGGGCAGACTAATGTTGCTTAAGTAGGCACTATCTCACCCCCAGTGATCCTGTTGCGTGGTGATGCAGAGACTGTGTGGGACTGTGAACCAAGTGGGCACTGATGCTCTCAGGCAGACAGGGAAATTAACTCTGAATTTGGATCTAAGCAAATGTTGGTGCTCTTTCCATTGATCTACTGACAGGAAGGGGATACTTTTCATTATTTGTTAATACAGGTTTGGTGGTTTTTTTTCCTTTGCTTTACTATTTTTTTTTCCCCCCAAGGCTCTAAAAAGTGCTTTGATTCAGGCCAAATGGAACAATTTTTGTTAAAAGCAATTTTTTTCAGCATTTTTGCAAGGAAAGGATGGAGAGCTAGATGCAAGTTTTTCTGACTTGAATCTGAATTTTACAAACCCTTGAAGAAGTTGTCCTACGGAAAATCCTCAGGTGCTTAAATGTCAGTTGATATACTTTAAAGAAACTTTGCAAGTAACTTCAAAGAAGTATTTAGAGGGCTGTAAGAAGAACCTAGACATCTCTCTGTCAGAGAAAACCCTCAGTAAAGACTAACTTTCACATGAATTAGATGCTTTAATACATGCAGTCCTACTCTAACTAATCTTACATGCTCAGCTAGTTCAGGTTCATTTTTCAGTTCATAATTAACTAAAATGTGGAAGAACCAGCCCAATTCTCCCTCAGTTACCACCTCTGGCTGTTTTCTCTGTAAGGTTGTACATAGTATGCCCTGATATTTCTTGTTTACTTTTCAAAACACCAAGCTAAAGATAAACCCTCAAGCCTCCTCTATAGATAAAAAAAATGATTAATTAGATCCTAAAATTGGTGGGATTGATTGTCATCTGGAGACACTCACCTCATATCACTGACAATTGTGGGAGTTTAGAAATTTCATTTTCAGACTGCTAGCTGTAGATGAAATAACAGAGACTTTAGGAGCTCTTAACATTAAAATGGCAATTAAAAAAATGTATGTAGACATCTATAATGGTTACTAGACATCTAAGTCATTTTTCCATCTACCTCAAAGGCATTTTTGAAAATCCTTCTGTGTGTCCTTGTATAGACATAGTAATATTTGTCAGTTTTCCCTTAGACACTTCTGAAATTTGATCTGGTGGACAATAAGCTCTCCATGGAACAGCAATATGCCCTTGTGGCCAGGAAGGCCAATGGTCTCCTGGGGTGCATAAAGAAAAGTGTGTCCAGCAGGTCAAGGGAGGTTCTCCTCCCCCTCTACTCTGCACTAGTGAGACCACATCTGGAGTGTTGTGTTCAGTTCTGGTCTCCTCAGTTCAAGAGGGACAGGGAAATACTACAGAGAGTCCACAGAAGCTATGAAGATGATGAATGAACATCTCTCTTATGAGGAAAGGCTGACAGTCCTGGGGATGTTTAGCCTGAAAAAGAGAAGACTGAGAGGGGGTTTTATGAATGTTTACAAATCTCTGAAGGGTGGGTGTCAAGGAGAAAGGGCCAGTCTCTTTTCAGTGGTGCCCTGTGATAGCATAAGAGGTAATAGTAGCAAAGTGAAACACAGAAGTTCCACCTCAACACGAGGAAAAGCTTCTTCCCTGTGAGAGTGCCAGAGCCTGGAACAGGCTGCCCAGAGAGGCTGTGGAGTCTCCTTATCTGGAGACTTTCAAAACCCGCCTGGATCTGTTCCTGTGTGACCTGCCCTGGATGTTCCTTCTCTGGCAGGGGGCTTGGACTCGGTGATCTCCAGAAGGTCCCTTCCAACCCCTACCATTCTATGATTCTATGATCTATGCTCAACTTCACAAATGTCACCCTACGAATTCTCCTGAGAACTATTTTAAACCAAAATAGCTGAGAAAGTAGAGACAGTCTACATACAGGGAAAGATGAGCACTAAAATTTTTTAGTCTTTATACATATTTCTAGCTGCTGAAATCTCTGTTGGAACCCAGCTTACAATTTAGTGCAGGTTTTATGTAATAAAATACTATGATTAGGAGTTGATATCAAGGTGGCCACCATGATAGTACTAGGGGAAGAAAAAGAAATGTTGAACATTGTAGTCATTTACTTTATAACACATTTAGCAGAAAGGCATTAAGAGTGAAGCCTTGGGCTTTCAAAAATACTAGTCATTAATTTTCATATTAAGTCCTAAGGACTTTGGATCTTCATAAATAATTTTACTGAAAGGTTTTTTTTTTTTTGTCTAAAGGGGCTTTTGAACTTCATGTTCTTTCTGTAAATCAAAAGGTTGATCCCTATCTTTTTTAGATCAGTGTAGTTAAATGATCATGGCAGTCTGAATACCAGTGTACGTGCTGGGGTGGTCAGGCTGATAGCATCAATGCAGAATGGGATTAACTGAGAAATATTGACCATGATAGGCACAAATGTAGAAGTGTGACACAAGAAGGAGGAATCCCTCAAGGACACGAGTAATTTCTCCTGGTGGCAATACTTCCATCACAAATTCTGATACATATGCCTCATATCATTCTTGCGAAGGTATGGCAATTACAGCAGAATATCAATTAACAATATGCCATTTTCCTAAGAAATGTACCACACACTAAACCAAGGCATTTATTTGACGTGTGCAACACATAAAAAGCACACAAAAAGAGACTAATGATCTGGTATCCATTATTTATGGGAAAATGAAAATAAATACGAGAATTACTAAAATAAATCACTTCATATGTATTTACATTAAACTTTATGCTTCTACTCCATCTGGGAAGGATATTAGATTGATTGGTGTGACCTATTCTTGACAAATATCTGTTAGCTGTTTCTTATTCCCTTATTACCCTTCCAGGGTTTGCAAAGTGATTGTTCAACATTTTTGTCTGTCTTTAAGACCTTCACACTTCAGTTGCCTGGTCTATATTTTTCTGGATCCTACTACCTTTTTTTGCTGCTGTTTAAAGAGAAGTATTATGTTTCCCTACTCCCTTCTCTGGGGATTTCTGGGGCCTGCCCTGGCCACCGCGAGTTCTAAGGCAAAGATCACTAAATTTTACAAGATTATTTTGGATAGTCTCTTGAACCTTTGGAAAATAAATTTAATCAGACTACTGGAGACATTTATCTTACCTGACAATATAGTTACCCAAAATCAATAGGGATTACAATCAGAGGCCTAAACATAGGTGTCCAGGAATGTGTGTTCAAGATATCCAAACATGACTGACAGGATTCATACTCTTAGAAAATTGAATTGAATCCTGAACGTGGAATGTATTTGTTGATTCAGACACCCACAGAAAGGGGAAAAATTCAGATGCAGATTCAGGTGAGTAAATTTCAGTATCTGCAGTAAGTATGCACCTGGGAGGTAAGTATTAATGATCTCATTCTAGTTAGTGGAAGCCCTTTCAATAGTTAGTAAAATCTATAAAACTTTTCAACACATCCTGAAGACCACAAATACTTTCTGATCAACTGAAAAGCTCTTTTGACTATGTTTGTTTATTAGTGATGAAATCCAGTTGTGGAAATGTAGATATCCGCTGATATTTCAGATATCTTTGAGCATTTGACACAGAGACAAAGGTAAGATAGAATGACACAGGGTCTCCTCATGGTCTTTTGATTTGGCAACTGGAGGGCAGACAGAGTATATCTCAGGGTTTCTTAAATAGCAAAAAAATACCTGCATTTAAGCATCTGAATCCCACCTTTCACCTCTGTTGATACAGTGAGAATAAATAAAGCTTTATCTTGATTCAGTTGTCCCTGGATAGGGATCTCATGTCATTAAAAGATGTCCTAGGGTATACAGCCTAGTGGGTTTCTACACGTGATTTAAGAACTGAGTTCCCATAGGAACTCATTAAGAAGACCTCATTAACTCATTTAAGAATGAGTTTCCCATAGGTCCCTAAAATAATGTCCCTTTACATGATTCAAGCAGCAATAGACATTGCTATTCAAGTAACTGAATCAACCTCTTTTGCACAAGATATGTGAACATCTTCTATTCCTAAGTAAAATTCTTTTCCCTCCTTTTTATTTTTTTTAATTTTTTTTTTTTTTAATTTTTAAATATCACTTTGACTGTGGTATTTAACCATTCCTACTTAAAGAAAGCTTATTTTTTGGAGTAATCCTATTGTAACACTTAACATAAATTTATGGTGATGCTAAGGAAAATATGACAGT
This sequence comes from Todiramphus chloris collaris, assembly GCA_025345505.1. NCBI lineage: Eukaryota > Metazoa > Chordata > Aves > Coraciiformes > Alcedinidae > Todiramphus > Todiramphus chloris. The sequence continues at coordinate 5,320,436 of JANVCC010000018.1, forward strand.
AACCATCCAGGTCTTGCCTGTTGTTCCTCTAGAGCTCAAGCTAGCTTTTAATCACCTTATCCCTCTCTTCAAAAACCTGTATTTTCAGCTTGATTTAGATATTTTGTTAGTGTTATGGTTGGTGACATTCTTATTCCACCTGCTCCCACTCAGACGAAGTGTGAGTTGTCAGGACATACCCATTGTTAGACTGGACTACTCACTACTCATTTACCACTGCATAATATTCTGGAACTGCATATTTATCCTCTTCTTGACTTAAAAGATAAGCTGTAAGCTTAACTCTGTGTTGTGATTGCTTCTTCTTATTATATAAAGTGATTAGAAAAATGCCATGTAGTAATTTTCTGTTCTTTTGGTCTACTTTGACTTTGGTTATTTGTCTGTTATCACTTTAGTGCCCATTTCCCATTGATTGTATCTCCTATATTCACATATACTTAGGTGACCCAGCAAATACTCCCCTTTATCAGCACCAACTGTCATTTATTCGCACCATGTTATCATCTTCTTTTGTAGCAGACAAATCTCTTTATATTTTATTGAAAATGGAGAAAAAGTAACTCAGAGCTGGATCCAGCATGCACTGAGGTATTTTTTTGCCACTCTCTCTACTGAAGTGTTCTACAGGTTATTAAAGCCCAAATTCTTAAAGCTGTGCTATAATCTTCAGTGGGTACCTCTATATCAGTACATTAAACAGCGCCCTGCAATGAACACTGCAAATCCATTTGTTGTGCTTCTGATTATCAGAGAGGTTCCTGGCACAGGTTTGGTCTGGGACAAATAGCATTCTCACAAATGGTTCCCACAGGCACAGTTTAGGATGTCAGAAACTATTCCCAAAAGGAAATTTGGATATGGCTGCTCTCTTTGGAAGACTAGGAAAATTGAAACATATGGATGTTGTCAGGTAATGCCAGCTGGCCTCCAGGATAAAAAAAAAAATAAAAATCAGTGGCATAATCTTGGTAACTGGTATGGATACAACTACTTTTTCCAGTGGTTATTAGGTACATAATTACTTAAGATACTGGGAATCCAAGCTACAAATTATTATATATTATGTATTATATATTATAGATCAAATATCATATATAATATGTTATATCATATATAATATGTTATATGTTATGTGATGTATTATCATTTATATATATAATATTATTTTATATTTCAAGAAGGCCAAGTGCTGGGTCCTGCACTTGGTCCACAACAACCCCACACAATACTACAGGCTTGTGAAGTACGTCTGGAAAGCTGTCTGGTAGAAAAGGACCTAGGGGTTCTAACTGAGAAGCAACCGAACATGAGCCAGCAGTGTGCCCAGGTGGCCAAGAAAGCCAATGGCACCCTGGCTTGTATTAGAAATAGTTTGAGCAGCAGAGGTAGGGAGGTGATTGTCCCCCTGTACTCAGCACTGGTGAGACCACACCTTGAGTATTGTGTCCAGTTTTGGGCACCTCAATTCAAGAGAGTTATCGAGGTGCTGGACCGGGTGCAGAGGAGAGCAATGAAGATAGTGAAGGGCCTGAAGAATGAATCTTATGAAGAGTGATTGAAGGAGCTGGGACTGTTTAGTTTGAGGAAGAGGAGGCCGAGGGGAGACCTCATCACTCTCTACAACTAACTGAAAGGACACTGGAGGGAGGTTGGTGCTGATCTCACAGGTAATTAGCAATAGAACAAGAGGGAATGGATTCAAGATGCAACAGGGGAGGTTTAGACTGGTCATTAGGGAAAAATTTTTAACAGAAAAAGTGATCAGACACTGGAATAGGCTGCTTGTGGAGGTAGTTGAGTCACCATCCCTGGATGTGTTTAAAAGCTGTCTAGATGTGGTGCTTCAGGATATGGCTTAGTGGTGGATTTGGTAGAGTAGGGTTAATGATTGGACTCAATGATCCTAAATGTCTTTTTCAACCCAAGTGATTCTGTGATTCTATGATTCTACACTTTTTTTTTTTTTTTCTTTGCAACATATTGATTCTAACTCAAATTAAATAGACTCTATGTTCTTCCTTGGAATTTCATGCATTTACAGAACATCTGGTGTAGGGTTCATCTGAACACAAATAACTCTGACCTACCTGTTTAGACACTCTTTTTAGTCCATGAAAGAGTAGTGTTTTTAGTGGACAATTCTTTTCAGTCTAGGAGGGCTTGTAAATCAGGACAGATGAGTTATGACTCATCAGTTCATACATCATGCCATTTATTACAAAGGGAAGCTCTGATGACATGCTGAGGGAACCAGCTTAGACAGCTATACTGGGCATAGCTCAGACTTCATTTCTTCTGGTTTCTACGTATTTCAGGATTTCAATTTTGCCTGCTAATTCGATTTCTACAAAATCTCTACTACTCAGCAAGAGTTGGTATCATAAAACTGAAGCCAAAAGACTTAAAGAGACAACACAAGTTGGTTGTCTATCTTGTTTTCCATGATAATAAATGTTTTATTTTCCATAATTCCCTTTTAGCCTCCATAAAAATTATATTAAAAAAAATAAAATAAAGGAAAAAAAAAAGTCCTTCATCTAGTTACCTTATTTCTACCTTGTTTGTCTTGTTTACACTTTGCATAGGAATGATGATCGATATACATATTACCTGTTCTCCTTTAAAATTTTCTCTCTACCTGTGTAATGTTGTAATGATTTTATGTTTCAGAGTCTGACTAACAATTCTAAAGCCTTTTCAAATTATCATTTTTTTGCAGATGAAGACCAAAGAGCTTTAACATACTAATAAACTTCTCCTTGGAGTAGGAAATTCAAACACATATTAATAAACACTCACTCTCAATTCACTCCTTGCCTTTAAGCTCTTGAATATTTTTCCCCTATTAGTCAACAGAAACAAAAATTGTCTTAATTCAATAGTTTGTTCAGACTGTCAGAATAAATAATTAACATAATTTAGTAATTCCAAGCTTTTTCTCCCCATAACTGATTGATAAAGATACCTTATGAATAAAAAGCCTCTGATCTTTACTAAATCTTCTAAGGTGCGCAAGAATTGAACCCTTACCTTATCAGTGGTATAAGATACCCAAATACTTTTGAGGTTTTACTATTGGGGTTTCGTGATATTCAGTTATCTTTCATCAATTGAATGGCATTTTCTTATCTGGCTTGAAGGCCTCAAGAAGATTGTTCTTTTATACATGTGCTTTGCTTGCTTGTTGCTGGATGGGCAAATAGTAAACAGCTTTGCAAGCTTAGACATGCCCTTGGCAGAATTTAAAGAACAAGTGAACTCTTCTGCAAAGAGGCTGCAGTATGCTGCATTGGAGAAAGTTATAAGTTACCCTTTAAAATGGAGGGAAGAGACGCAAATCTCATCCAGTATCTGACATTGTTTCCTCTGATTTATTTTTTCCCATTTCCTCACCTTCTACTCTCTTGTTGGTCATTATTCTCCTTAAATGTCAAGAAATGGTCTTTGTGATTGCTCCCGTACAGATAACATGGTCTGGTGAAGAAATTCTATATAACTCCTGCGTGGGGTGCCAGACAGCCCCACAGCCCCTCTCCAGTTCTCCAACATCAGGTACTCCTCTATAGCAGAAGCCCTATATAAAGTTATATCCTTGTCAGGTGAAACTTTCCAACTTACACAACACATATTCCAGCATTTATTAGATTAGCATTAAGAGTCCTGGAATGTTTTCGTTCACAAACATGGAATTGGACTGAATTGTTTCAATAATTTTTGAATTGCTGGGATTGTTTCGACATCAGAAAGCTTTCACAGAAATAAAAGCCTTCTTGGAAGATCCCACTTAGAGTATGAACTTCCTTATCAGGGCTACCACGACAGGCTTGACATTAGAAATGGACTTATGTAATCTCTGTGTCTAAATGTCATAGTTAGGAAGGGGTAAATATGCAAGCTAAATATATGACAATGCCTAGAGAAAGCACCATAAGCAGAAATAGATAAAAACTCAATATTGACAACAGTAGTTGTCAAGTAGGAAATACAGTTGTTTTTTTTTTCTTGTTTCTTAATCTTGTCATGCTCTGTTTTATGCCATATTAAACAACTGTGGATGCAAAAACTAGATGTCTTTTTTTTCTTTTTCCCAAAAGACTGGAATGATCTGAAGGCTCACTAATGGGGACTATCTTTTCCATTATTATGTTTGGGAGTCACTATCAACAATACTAGCAGGTGCCAAGTTTCCTAAGTGATATACCTTTAGCCTATCCATTCATAGGTAATGTTCCCCACTACTACTTACTTTTCTCTACCATTGCAGTTCATGGAAAATTAATATATTTGGCCTTTTTCCTCAAAAGCTAAGAAATAATGTGTTCCTCAAAAGCCAAGAAAGAATGTGTTCCTCCACTTCTTTCCCCCTGGATCTTGCCCTTCAGCTTGCATAATTAGTTTTCTTACTGCAATACATTCTCAGAAAAAAATAAAATTAGGGTAAACTGTCAGTGCAGGAATAAGTTCTTGGTGCAATATGACAATCTCTCAAGGTGACTTTTAAAAAAAAGTATTATATACCTTATAATAAAACCATCATCCATTTTAACTAAGGTGTCTGGAAGTCAGGTTTTTCAATCAATGCTCAGCAAGCATTTTCTGTGAAGTCTGCAAACATTGGCAGTCTTGTACACATCAAGAAGAACAAAAAGAGTAAATACAAATGGAAAAGTTTAATTCAGAAAATTCAGGCTTTTCTTGATTTGTTGCTACACTGGAAAAGAAGAGAACAGGAATGTTATTCTTCTACTTGCTATCATTCTAAATATGAGGTGGAGATATGAAGGAACGTATTTTTTCACATCCTCTGCAAGAATTTACTTTGGTCTAAACCTGTAGTTGAGACAAATTTGCAGCATCTTATAGTGGTTATTGCTTTAATATTTAATATCACAAAAGGTAACAAATTTATTGAAGGGGCTGGAATTTGAGAGAAGGAGAGGCGACAAAGGATGTCCTACCAATACCATGGTACAACCTGCTATATGCACTGTGTTACATGAGGCAGGCAAAGCTTTGCAGCCTCTCCTCTTTTACCCTTTTCAGACTCTATTTGATTGAATAGCCAACATTTTTTTAGAAAGGGGGGTAATGAAACCCCAAAGCATTTCTCTTTCAGATATAATGCTAGCAAAACATATTGCAAGCTTTATTAAAAACTTATTTGAGAAACACACTTTACAGATTTAAACATCTTTTTAATTCACTGTGTGTTTCTCCTGCAAAACAGATCTAGATGTACTGGATAAGAAGGTGTAAATTGGAAACTAAAGCAGGATACGACTCATACCAAGTAATTTTTCTTTCTGATGAGATTACATTCTTGCACAGTGAAGTGCCCTATATTCAGAAAGAACTCAAATTACCACAAGACACCATTTTTAACAATGGACCATTAACTTTGAAAAGCCATTTGACAGTAAATATATTTTACTAAAATATTGTCCAGAGACATCTGTCAGGATTAGAAATGCATTAGCATAGGTTCTTTATAGCTCAAATACTATAATATATATTATTTGAAGAGATTCAAATGCGGGGGAAGGAAGAAGTTATCTTCTATGACATTAATCTAAACAAAAATCTAATTGCAAAAATAGCCGATTATTCAGCTGCAGTGTTGTGGTAGTGGCACCAGTAATGCTATCAGTTCAGAAATGTGAGGGTGTAGAGAACACGAAGATCCTGAAGTGTGAAGAAATATCAGCCTACTTTCTTTTCTTATGCAAGACATCTAAACAGATGTAGGTGAACACAGAAGATCTGTTTCCACAAAATTAGCTGCACACCCACAGCAAATATCATTCAGAGTAAAACTCCGCAGTATTTCTAGAAGCTGTGCTTATAAAGAACAGTTCAGAATATCAGAGTCAGTAAGAAAAAAAAAAAAAAAAAATTCTATCAGGAAGCTCATCTTTTGGTTAAGTTTTTCAAGGGATGTCTTAATTTTTTATTGTTTCAGGTGGCTGGAACTTTTAACCAATTCCAGACAACTAGAAACCACCAGATGTCTAGTAGTCAAAATCTGTTTCTTTTTGCCTAAAAGCAATAAGCAGAGTCAATGGTTTTCTTTCGTTTTTGTCAAACAAAGATTACTCCAGGGTGAAAGCATTGGCTTTCATGTAGAAATATTTACCTGAGAATGCTTTCAACAGTTATTTTCTGATCAGCTATGCTTTAGAAAGGAAAAGTGAGAAAACATAAATGTAATTGCTCATAACTGGCTTGTATAAGTGCCATAATAAAGCATGACTTTATGTCACACTTCCCTAGCCACTGCCTTGCAGTCTCAGAGAATCTAGAAGTGTCTGGAGATGCCTCTGCTGCAGTTGTGGATCAGTCCACAGTGAAGGCAACATTATGGACACTAGCAGTGGTTTGGAGTCCGCTTCCCTATCTTCATCTGAGGAGAAAGGAATGTAGTCCAAAATTATCACTTCTGCTCCCGCTGTGGTCAATGGAGAGAGAAAGAAGACCCTGTAGGTACTTAAGATAGCTACCTCTTTCTAATGAGAAATATTAGGAAGTGATTTGATTATCATAATTAAGGTTTATTTCTTTTAAAATAATATCCAAAGACTTAATCATGCCAGAAAACACACATTATATATAGAGGTTTTTTTTTTTTTTTTCTCAAGTTTCTTGCAATAACTGATCTTCTTAAAGTGATTAATCTCACAAAAGAGTCTTTATGAAGAGTGACGTGTGGGTGAGATCTGAAATTTATAAGTATCACAAATTATGCAGTTCAGAGTCTCAGAATAATAAATATAGTGTGTGTTTTAGGAGAGAACTTTGTAAATCCTTGAATGTGAAACAAAAGTGGCTATCTCAATAGTTAATATTTTTGACTTGTCAAGGTATTCCAATAAAGGGTTGAAATTCCATGTACATTTTTGTCATATAGCATATGTCACCTGTTTTTCCTCACTATTCTTCATGAAGCTGTTCAGAGCTACCGGCTAAGAGTTCAAAACATAATGGTGAAGTAGCTGAAGCTCTCTGGAAATAAATAAGGAATTTAAATTACTTTTTGAGTGGAAAAGAAGTCAAAATGCCCTTAAACAGAGAGCCACAAGCCAAGTCTGCATAATAAGCAGTAAGGTTGTTCTAAAACATTGCTACTACTTTAAGTTTCCCATTCTGAGTGCCTGTGAAGTGTGACATTATCTAAATATACTGCACATCATAAAATGTGAACATCATTCTAAACTCTAGGCTGTGATTCAGGAAAATACTTAAGCATGTACTTAAGTGATTGGATTTAAATGTGTGTTTAAAGCTAAAGATGCACAAAGATGGAGTTATGTCTGTGCTTAAATATTTTTCTGAATTGCCATTTCAATTATACTGTCTGAAATCCAAGTATATCTGCTAAAATTTCTTAAATTACTTTGGACTCACTCCTGTATAAATGAGCTCCATTGGTTCAGCTTCGATTTATTCACAGTAGATCTCTAGTTTTCTCAGAAGCTACACTAAGAATGAGTCTGTCCTAATGAAAATTTGGGAAGGGGTAATTTTTTTTTGTCACAGTCCTTAGGAAATATAAATGCACTGTCATTTTTAGTAATTCTCTACAGGATTCTTGAAACAAGCCTATGGTGGAAACTGGAGGTAAAGCATTCATGAGAAACATCATAGCAGAGACCTAAAATCATTTTCAAGCACAGTTTAAAAAGGTTGAGGTTTGTTTTGTTTTAAAGACCCATGAGAATAAAAACATTCAGTATAGAGGTTGCCTGATGAAAAAAAGTCTTCTTTTGTTTTTTAAATATATTGGATTTAGCTGCCTTATGAAATGTTTATGTTCCCTGTTCTGAGCCCACAGAGGTTTTTCAACCTCCTTAAAACGTGCCACCTACTAGAGATATCCATTATAAAATTACAACATAAATTTATGTGCGTGTTTTATTCTTCGGTGATGAAAACTTAAAGCTTAAAGAAAGTATCTTTTATAGACCAGCTTTCTTACATTTTCTTTCCTCGGTTAACACAATATACAATAAGGCAAGTTCTCACTAGTAGTAAATAGAGAGGAAGTAATTTCCCTTGTGAGGCCAGCTAAGATTAGAAGATTGCTCCCATCCCACTTTACAGTCCAGAAAAAGTAAACTTTTTGCTTGACTCCTCAAAGTATCCGGTATAGAATAAATAAATAAATAAATAGTGAAAATAAAGCAAGCAGATATAAATATTCTCAGATGCATAAAAGATTGTACTTTTACTCATAGTGTTATTAATTATATGATACTCAAAACTTGTGTTATTTTGCACTGAGGAATACATTTTGCAGAAGCACAGCTCTTGAAGACCACAGATGCATCAAGGTATATTTTATTCCATTGCATTTGTATATTGTCCCATGAAAGATAAATAACACCAGATCCACCACAAGATGTTAGACAACATAAGCCTACAGAGTTAACTGGAAATATTCCTATTCACAACAGTCAAATAGCTAATCCGTAGGTTTGGGTTTTTTTCCTCTTGGCAAAAACTAGCAACAAAGAAATAGATTAAAGTGGTAAATCATGGAATATTCCCTGGTGGTCATGGTGGTGAATGATTCTGGTTGCAATTATCACAGATATCTACTGTAAAGCTCAGAAGAGATTTTGCTTTCATATTTTATACTCCCAGGCTCCATCTTCGTTGCTCAAAGTTGTATACATGATTCAGTAATTCAAAAATAGAGCAAATAAAGTTTTGGAGAGACTGGAGAATAAGAGATCACATTCAGTTTACCAAGAGTGATGGGATTTCTGTGTCTGTAAAGGAAATAACCTCTTTTAAACCTGTTTTCTCTTAGCCTGAGCTGAGTGTCTCTTAAAAATGCCATCAGCAAAACTCAAAAGAATTATTTCCATGGACAGAAGAAGACACAATGAAAATTGTTAAGAAAATAACCATCTAATAACAGAAAGGAAGACAAGATCCAGATACTCATGTGAGTAGTGACGAAGTAACTAGTGATGGTTAATGCTGAAAAAGACCAGATCAATTATGTATTTTTTTATATTGCATGGTTTAAAGAAAGGCTCATCCAGTTTACATCAGGAATAGCCTAAGGGATGGGGACAATATTTGTGTAGCTTCTACATGAAATATGGTATTCAGTTTTAGATGCTGTTTCATGGCTTCATCCCACCTAATTTTAGGTAAGAGGTATTTACACTAGTAGTTATAATCACTGGGAAGACGTAGGTTAGATGAGAAACACCTGCTGGAGATCCCTCTTTCCCTCTGGCTACAGAGAGTGCCTTGGGCAACCAGGCATCTCAGATGAACGTCTGAAGTTAGGAGAGAGCAGGGGGAGCCTCAGGGTGCATCAGAGAAAGGTGTCAAATAGATGATATGATGCATTTCCAGGAAACTAGCCATGAGTTGAAGAAAGGGTTCTATTTCAGAGACAGTTCCTGACAGCTTTCTGTCATTAAACCCAGTCAAGGAGAACATTTCTGTATCATACTCTGAGGAAAATAGCAAAATGAGCCAAAGGGAATACAATGATAAATATTAGAAGAGTATGTCCATCAGGGAACTGACCATACCAACTTCACCCTGGTGAATTAACCTCTTAATTTTTACATTGTGCTATGATGGACTATTTGTTTTAAGAGGTGCTTTTCTGTTTGAGTTAGGACTGTGTAGACATTACAGGAGCAAGGTGTAATGCTGTGCAAGTAGAAACGTGGGAATGAATAAGAAATGAACTCAAAACAGAAAGAAGAATGCACTTCCCAGCAATGACTAGAATGTCATTCAGTCCCTCTCTACAGCTCAAGGGCTTTAGGGGAGATGCTTGTACCAACGGGTGCTGGAAGCAGGGAAACATCCAAAAAGTTATGTCAATGGCTATTGATTGGCAGTGTAACAGGCTATGAGCTTGGAACACATACATCACAGTTGTCATCATCTCCATCTCACTAGAAAATATTTCTGTCTCTATATTTGAGCATCATGGCCAGTCCTTAAACAAACTCCCTTTTCCTTTCTCTTTCACCTCATCCTTTTCCTCTTTATGTAAGTTTCTTCTCTATTGTGTTTTGGTTTGTTTTTCCCCCTCTATGCAAGAACCATGTTTCCTTTGGTCTGTCATTACTGACAAACTCACGGGAACTGTACCTACTGCCAAGAGCTTCTCCCTGCTCCTATACTGTCCTCATGTGTGTTTTTATTCTCCACTGTCATATTCCTTTGCAGCTACTTTCTGTTTACTGCCTGTTTTCCTCCCATCTGACCCAATGCAGTGGCCTTAGGGAATAACAAGATTGCAGTCTATATTTTCAGGTGTTTCCACTCACTTTGGGGTACCATCTTGAAAAAAAATCTCCACCTGTGCTTTTCTCAAGGGTGATGAATCTAGGGCTGACACAAAATTCTATGGAGTTAAGGTAAGTAACAGCACAAGGAGTAGAAAAGCATCTTGTCTTTCATTCTTTTCTTGAGTTCTACACTCGGTTCTAGAAATGCAAGGATTTCTGTTGTCACTTCTGGAAGGGACGTAGAAAATCACAATTTTCTCTTTGGTATTCTGTCCTACAACAGAATTTTACTTGAAAACTGACAATGTCATCTGCTTTTCCTCATGGAGGAAGGATCTCTTAGCACAGACCAATGCAATGTAGCAATAAAACCTTCACAAAAAACCCAGCCATCAACAAACCCAAAATAATCCTCTCCCACCTTCTGAGAGTGGAATGTTCACCACTACACTATCAGGAAACCTCATACAGCCGGGGCTGTAAAATTCAATTGGTTTAATCAGTCCAGAGAGCACATTCCTACTATGTCAGACCTCAGATTCAGATGCAGAAAAAATTGCAAGGCTCTTACAAATGAAACAAGACACTTTAATTCTATCCTCAGAAAACAAACATGTATTTATATACTTCTATTTTAGGATTTTTGCATCCCATTGGATAGATTAACTAAATGCCAGCCTGGTTAGGGAATTAAAAATTTTGACATCTAGTTGCACTAAGTGTGTTAAGTTTATGGCAATTAGAGAGGAATCACATTATTTTTCTCTTAAGTAGAGCTTAAGCTTAGGAATGCCTGGACTATTATCCCAGATTTAACTCTTACAGTGATTTTAAAATGCCCAGGGAAGATGGTCTTCTGAAAAAAAAAAAAAAAAAAAAGAAAGAAAGAAAAGAGGAGAGAATAGGATTTAAGGAATGAATTTATGTCTTTTTTTTTCCTCATATACCTGTGTCTGGAAATGAAGTTTCTTAAGTCACCAGCTGATTCCTTATTAAATTATGGCACTGACAGTTTTTCTACTACCCGTTTTCCCTCTGTAATTTTCCATCATTCTGCTTAGAAAGTGGAGCCCATCAACACTTCGTAGTGCTGCCACCCTGATTCAGATATGGAGACAGTACTGATACATGTGCTTGTGTCTGTAAGCCAGTGCTGTGTGAAGCAATGGGCTCCATTGGTGCATCACCCAAGGCTGGAAATATTAGTCAGGGAAAAGTGCTTGGGAAAAGCATTTCTATCATTTTTTAAAGATCATAGATATAATGGAGAATGGGTGAGGTGCCTGAGGACTGGTGGAAAGCCAATGTCACTCCAGTCTTCAAAAAGGGCAAGAAGGAAGACTCTGGTAATTACAGACCAGTCAGCCTCACCTCCATCCCTGGAAAGGTAGCAGCTCATTAAAGAGGTCATATCTCAGCCTATGAAAGGAAAGCAGGTTATCAGGAGCAGCCAACATGGATTCACTAAAGGGAAGTCATGTCTGACCAAACTGATAGCTTTCTATGATGGTGTGACTGAATGGGCAGATGTAGGGAGAGCAGTGGATGTTGTCTACCTTGACTTCAACAAGGCTTTTGACAGTGTCTCCCATAACATCCTCGTGGGTAAGCTCAGGAAGTGTGGGTTAGAAGAATGGACAGTGAGGTGGGTTGAGAACTGGCTGAACAATAGAGCTCAGAGTGTTGTGATCAGTGGTGCAGAGCCTAGCTGGTGACCTGTAACTAGTGGTGTTCCCCAGGAGTCAGTTCTGGGTTCAGTGTTATTCAACATCTTCATCAATGACCTTGTTTGCTGATGATACTAAACTGGGAGGAGTGGCTGATTCACTGGAAGGCTGTGCTGCCATCCAGAGAGATCTGGACAGACTAGAGAGCGGGGCAAAGGCAAACCTAACGAAGTTCAACAAGGAAAAGAGTCCTACACTTGAGTCCTACACCTGGGGAGGATACCATGTATCAGTACAGGTTAGGGAAAGCAGCTCCATGGAGAAGGACCTTGGAGTCCTGGTGGACAGTAAGTCCTTTGTGGCCAGGAAGTCCAACGATATCCTGGGGTACATAAAGAAAAGTGTGTCCAGCAGGTCAAGGGAGGTTCTCCTCCCCCTCTACTCTGCACTAGTGAGACCACATCTGGAACATTTTGTTCAGTTCTGGTCTCCCCAGTTCAAGAGGGACAGGGAAACACTAGAGAGAGTCCAACAGAGGCTACAAAGATGATGAAGGGACTGGAACATCTCTCCTATAAGGAAGGTCTGAGAGCCCTGTGGCTGTTTAGCCTGGAAAAGAGAGGACTGAGAAGGGATCTTATTAATTAACCTCTGCAGGCTGGGTGTCAAGTAGAAGATGCCAGTCTCTTTTCAGTGGTGCCTTGTGATAGGATAAGAGGTAATAGTAGCAAAGTGAAACACAGGAAGTTCCACCTCAACATGAGGAAAAACTTCTTCCCTGTGAGAGTGACAGAGCCTGGAACAGGCTGCCCAGAGAGGTTGTGGAGTCTCCTTCTCTGGAGACTTTCTAAAACCCACCTGGATCTGTTTTCTGTGTGGCCTGCCCTGGGTGATCCTGCTCTGGCAGGGGGCTTGGACTCGGTGATCTCCAGAGGTCCCTTCCAACCCCTACTGTTCTATGATTCTATGAAAAGAGAAGAATTCATCTCATTGTAAGCTTCATTAGGTTGAGATTGATTTATGCTAGTTCTACCACATATTTGTGTGCTACTTGAGCTGGAAATTTTAGCCAAATAACATTGGAAATTTTTTCTATCATTCCCCAAGAGTATGGAAGTATTGGTGCATAATTTTGGTCCCAAAGTTGTATTATGTTCTCTGTGTTATGATAATAGTAGTTAGGTTGATAATGAAATGCATTGGGCTACATTTTCCTTTTTGTCATGATCTAGTCCTACTTCATTGTCTTTCTAGCAGTTATTCAATTCAGATCAAACTCTCAAAAGTTCTCAAAGGCAATTAGTGGACTAAGCTCAGGGAGGCATTTGGAAAAAAGAGAAAGGTGGTAATTACCCTTAGAATTGATTTGAGACTTTATCACGTTGTTTTCTTTTTGCTATTTGTCCTTCCTTGCACAAAGTAAGGGAAGTCGAGGCTGACAGGACATTTTTGAATGAAGGCAAGTACTTCCTAAAGCCTGTATTTGGAAGCCTTTTTACCTCTTATGGATTATGTGCCATCAGGTTTATATGGCATGCCAGGAAATTATTATCTCATGAACATGAGAACTGCACAGATCTCACATTATTCTCAGCGAAGTCACAGACAAACAATGGTCTGGTACACACCAACTTATTTAGCCCACACTCTGACAGAGTTAAAACTCAGAAAAGTTGTCCAGGTAAGAATATTGAGGGAGGACCTCTCTATCCAAACAGGAAAATATGATCAGATGTATATGATATGGATGTTATCGCAGGTGGCACTTCTCTGCTCTCACAGATACCCCTAGGTGAGATGTCTAAGCTGAGCACATTATTCACCTGTGCAGCAAAGGAGCAGCAGATGCCCTGTGTTCTCCTGAGATCACATGCAGGATGACTACCCTTTGTAGCTGCCTCCTCCTCTCCACTGACTGTAAAAGCAAGTCTTGGTACAGTACTACAGCTTTTCATGACCATTTCATGGTTCTCCCATCCTCTGGTGTCATCTGAAGTGCATTAATTCAGCACAGCCATTAAGTATGTGTTGAACACATTGTTCTTCAGGATTTCAGTTTTGTCATACTTAACATCAGTATTAAATACATGTATAAACCGAGAAGTTTCCTTGAATTATGGGTATCTTGATGTAAATTATAATCGAAGTAGGATTTCTACCAGTAGGATTTCTTCCTTTGGTATTAAACTATACTTTTTGCAGGCTCTATCAGGCAGGTATTTTCTTTTAAAGACATTTACATGTAATGTCCAACAAGCTAGAAATGTCAATATCTTAGCAGCTTGTGATTTCATAACTCCCCAAAACCAACAGATCAAACAAATCACACCCCTCCTCTTTATCCCCAGCTTTAAATAGAATGCAGTAGAATATCAGGGTAAAAATATACCCTTTGCCTGCTCTAAACACAATGCAATTTTAAATTTAGGAGCATGTGGAACATCATCTGCTGCACAGGTGGGATTTATCTCAATAATTTTAGAGGTCTGAAAGTTATGTGTCCAGTCTAAACTATACTCTAAAACCACCTCACCATACTACTAAGTAGGTAAGATATGTACGATCATTCACTTTCCAGGGTACCTACTTGTCACCAGAAATTATAAATAGAGTCAAGACAACTAATTAGGTTATAAGCCTAAGTATTGTATAGCTAAGATACGCAAGATGAACTTTTATGTAGGCATCTACCTCTCTCCACTGGATCCCAAATTGCTCTCTGAGCTTCAATATCATGTTAGCGGCCAAACTTCATTTAGACATAAAGGTAAATAATTTGAATAAAACTCAAAATATATATAAAAAAAGTGGATTAAAATCAAGCATAATTAATTAGCTCAAAAGCCCATGTGGTTTTATTTCTTATTCCCAATGATGGCTTTAAAAACAGAAAACACAAACTTCACTAATTTTGTTTTATAGCAGAAACTTTTTCCTCAGCACTCCTGGTGACTCAGCACTCAAATTACCATATTTCAATATATGACCCAGTGTAATTAGGATAATATATTTTTTTTTAGCTGGTTGTTACTTTTATGCTGTAGCTGAGTCTCCAGAACTAGTAATTTATCTCCGGTGATGAGAGTCTGCCCTCTTTTCAGTATTAAATGGCTCATACATAGTAGCTGTTACTTGAAGCAGCAGAGATTGGAAGACTATGGACTGTTCTTTGGAAAGCTTTTTCCTGCCAAATCCCCTCATTTCTGCGATGGCAGATGTTTGCATTTTAAGACCTAGTTTGTTTCATGAGTTTTCGTATTTAATGGCACTTTTTCTGTGCATGGCAGAGTTTTTCAGAAGACCTTAAGGATGAAATTAATGTCTCCTAAATTTAGCCATGCTGAGTTTTGTGTATAATCCAAATTTGTTGTCCTTGGCTCCCTCTCTTGTCAACACAGAGAGAGAAGAATATCAACAGGGGTTCAAAACCATTTCTAACTCCCACCTTGGGATAGGAAGAAGCACCCTGGGGGTCCTGCTCTCTTTGGCCACCACAGGCTCAGCCTGGAAAACTAACTAGCTTAGACTGGATGCCATAGTTTTGATTAGCTAATATTGGGGAAGATGCATTGTTATACAAATCATCTTTACATGGTGAATCAGACCCTGTGATGCACAGGACTTGGGAAGGCCCCAGGGAAAATGGCATAATTTTTTTTTTTTTTTCTTGAGGCAGTATCTCCTGACAGATATATGGGATACAGAAACATCAAGCACACACTGAAAGGAGGATAGGTAAGTTGAAAAAAAGCATCCCAATAGAAGGAGACAAAGGAGTGACAAAGAGTGGGAAGAAACACCATAGAGCACAGAAGGTGTGATGTGAAAGGGAGGCAAAAGCAGAAGTAGATTTACCACTTGCTGCCTTGGTATTACTGACCCAGCTCTGGATGGCAGTTTTCAAGGTTATAACTTGCCTCAGAGCAGGGGTGCAGGGGAGCAGGTGGGGAAGAAGGTAAGAAGATACTATATCCTTCTCACTGCCTCCACTTGAGGTCATGGGACAATAATTTGGGACTTCAGGCAGGTTACCAATTTGCAGCTCCAGTATAGCAACAGGACCTTGGCAGCGGAGGAGGAAAGCTCCTGCCTGCCCCAAGTCACAAACTTTGATCTGTACCTTGATTTAGAAGTTCCTAGTTCAACAGGAGAAAAACATCCAATGATTTGGTCTGCAGAATCAGCCCAGCCAACTTTATTATCTTATTAAAAATGGATTGATGCAAAACCTCTCCCCAGTGCTCATCCCAGCATCTATGTGGATGCAAAGTATAATGCAAATTAGGTAATTAACTAGGTTTTGCTTCATTAATAGATAAATCAGAGCAATATGAATCTTCCTAAATACTAGATATGCATTTCTCCAAAAATAGGACATCTAATGCAATTATTTTTATTAGATCTTTTGTATGTGATCACAGAGCATAAAAAGGAATTAGAGTTCCATGTTGGTTGTTATTAAAGAATCCCCCTAGCCTCTTTATTTCATTTGGCTCAAAATAGAAAGCAATGCTGCTATTGTAATTCATTATCAGACCCACATTTTAATTCATAAGTCAAATATTCCTACTTTCAGCTTCTTCCTAGTTATACTGGAGCTAATGAAGATATACTAATTTTTTTTTTAAGACCTCTGACCAGTTTCCTACCAAATATGCCACTATAGTATCTAATGACTTCAAAAGTTACCAGTTATACACTTATGTTTGTACACATCATTCTATAAAACTGCTTGTAGAAAGTAATAGCATTTCAATTATACTGTAAGTTTGAAGTTGTTTCTGTGTATATATTTCAGGCTAAAATGCTTTTGTACATACTTCTATGCCCCAACCTGTGCTTATTAAGCATGAAAGAAATAGAGAGAAAAATCAATACCTCCCTCACATAGATGAACTGTCAGTTATGTGAAAAATAGGCATGAAAAGTGTCTCAAGGTTAACTGCAATGTAGCTATGTTATTGTCTCATCATAACTACAGTTGTAATTATAGTAGCTATTCCTGAGAATATATCACTTATGCCTTTTCTTCTGTCAGAGTAGAAACTAATTTTTATAGAAAGATATTAAAAAAATTTAACTAATAGAAAGAAGGAAACTTAAGTCATGAAAACTTCATAGGAATAGATAAAAGATTCCAGATATGTGGTTGTTTCTTCTGGGAACTGTTTTTCCTTTCTTGTTTTTTTTTTTCTTTTCTCCTGAGCATCATCTTGAATCTCTTCACCCATCCAAGGATGGTCTTTCATCAAAATTATTCCTCCCCACATTTTCTCCGTATTAGATACATGTTCCATTTTCATGCAAGAAGGTGTTACTGGTGGAAGAGTGTAAAGATTATGGTTGCTTGTTCTGTTGCAGGCCTGCTTCTCAGATCAAAAATCCAATCAGTAATTTTTCAAGTTTTAACCTTCTTATCTACTCAATAAAACATATTTAAAGGAGAAAATCTGGCTTTAATCCATATTTAAGTGGTAACTTTGGGGCTTTTGCTTACCTAAATACAGTGCAATGCTGGAGGATGAAACAGGATAAAGCCTTATCAACAACCTAGCAATGACGGCTGCTGTTTGCCTGTCCTAGATGAGCTGGCAGCCACTAACACAAAAAAATGAGAGGCTTTTCATCAAATACCTACACAACACAGGAACTGTGTATAAAGGAAGAATACACCAAGTCAATAGTTACTTTGATAAACATAGTTGGCACTACACAGCGCACAAATATTTTAGTAACCATGAAAGTAGGTACTTGAGCCTCATCCTGCTTATAACTCTGGATGTATTTAATTCTAAGATGCAAAAAGAGTTTTATTACAAAGGCTCAGGCCTTGATATCTTACCTTTAGCATATTTCACTCCTATAAATGCTCATATTTAGCTGTGAAATGCCACATGCAAAATTTTGGGTAAAATTTTTATAGGACTTCCCTACGCACCTATGTGACAGTACACATTCTTTCAGTGCAAGTCTCTTCAGGACATTGCTGATCTTGTAACCAGACAAGGTTAATTATTCTGTGACTTCAGCTAGATACTTGAACAGAAGGATGCTGATATCAGCTAGGGATTATTAAAATTATTTGTCACTGCAGTTGCTACTTCTCTGGTGAAGCTGGCGCCTGTAGCAATTCTGCTGTCACCCTGGCTGATGCTTCTGTTCATTTATCTTTTCATTGAGCAAAACAGTTCCTCTTCTCTCCTTTATCAGCCAATGCCTAGGATGTCTGAGGTATTTCCAGCAAGACTCTGACCTTCCCAATATCACTATGGCTCTCCTAAGAGGATATAATTTTTCTTACTTGCTTGCAGCCCTTTGGGTGGGCATGTCTGGGTGCAGACCAGCAGATAAGCAAGCTGCTTCCTTTCTTTATCCTCTTTCACCTTAAACACTAATCTACACTTGAATGGAGGCCCCAGACTGCATAGAATAGACATATATAGCATTCGAGCAGCTCTCTCAGTCCTCTTGTCAGAGTTTTGGTGGTGGCTCATGGCCAAATAGGAAGCAAACAGCTATATCCCAGTGGTGCAATGCAACTCTACCTCTGCAGCCATACTCTCCTCAGCCAAGTAACGTGTGGCCTGATTCCAACCGATTTCACTTGTGTCTATCACAAATAAATGCTTTGTAGTGAGGTAAAATATTTCATTCATAAATATCAAATTAGAAAGCAGTCTGAGTGGCTCGCTCTTCTCTCTTTTCACGTGGCAATCACAAGCCCTGCACACATTCCTAAGCAGACAACTGGCCTCCCACCAGTATTTTATAGCAGGTGGATGTCATGGTCCAAGATCAGACCATGCAAGGAGGACATGAGGGCCACGTAAAATTTCTACAGCTCAGTCTCCTCTGTGACATTGGTCAAATCTTTCTGTTTTCCCTTCTCTCGGTCTCCAGCGTGAGTTTGTGTTGCAGGGTCCTCAAGGCCCGGAATGGATCTCACACAACAGGGCCATTCTACAAGCACATAAATAATAAAAGCAGAAGCCAACACCACATCTGTTGCAAGCTATCCTAGACAAATTAATTTCTGAGGCAATTGCAATGACTTTGATCGACTCATCTTGTGAATTCAACCATGACAATGAGAACTCAGGGAGAAAGGGGTATGATTTCTGCCATTTCCACACTGATTTATTGAGAAGAGTTTTGGGAAAGGGGAAGATTGATGGAGGCAGAGGTAGAGAAGACCCTTCTCTGACTCAGCACGTACATATTTTTTCCCACTACCAAGGCAAAGATTTTTTTTTTCTTTGCTTTTTTCCTTCCTAACAGAAAACCACAAACAAACTTAAGCACTCAGAAGTATCTGGTACACGGACCTCTCCTGTTTCATGATGCTGGTGTGGGTAGACACTACAAACTAGCACCTGGCCGAGCAGGCAGCACATATTTCAGGGTTGTTGGGAAGAGGCTGGAAGCAAATTCCCCTTCTAACCTCACTTGCTGGTTGGATCCTCTGCCGCACCATGCAGATAAACTGAGGCCTTAGTTGCCACTTGGAAGATTATTGTGTTTGACTATTAAAAGAATAGAGTTAGCAAATATGAAGAGGCAATAAGGAGACTATGGATTATGGTTTGACAATGTCACCTCGTCTGGGGATTATCGGCACATGCAGCATGCAGCTGGCATAGAAGGATTTACAAGGATGCTGCCTCTAAGAAGAAGAGGTAGGGGTGAAAAACTGTTTTCCTGAATTCTTTAGGAACCAAAGAAGAAATCTGCAATGAGGTTAGAGAAGGCTCATGGTCATGTGTCATATGCTTGATGCAAATAGAAATCAAATGCTGTAACTGGAAACAGAGAAAAAAGAAAGTTCACAATTTGATGCTAAAGAGCCATAGGCATATAAATCTGTGAGAAGAAAGGATGAAGGATGATCATTTGATGAACTACATGGACCCCAGGAAGCCTGGAATACAGGAGACAGACATAGATTTTAAGAAAAATATATGATTAGATGAATCTGTGGAAGCAGGGAAATTATATAGGAATATCTCTAGGAGTCAGCAGCAAGTAAAAATGCCATAAGAGGGGAAAAAAGAAAAAAGCAATATAACTGTTTTATTTCCATTTCCCTTAAAAATTGCTCCCTTCTGATAGTAATTCTAAACATAGATTGTATGAAGCAGCAGTTCCTGATTTCCAGAATGTGCTAGATTCCCAATAATTTGGATATTACCTTAATCTGTTATACTGGAAATTCAGTATCCAGCAGTGATCTGAGGAATGAAAGCTACCAAAAGAAAGCCATAAAGAGACAGTTGCGATGAGAGAAAACTGAAGTAGTCTATTTCTACCCTGTGTTACAATCTGAGACACTGCGTATTGGCTTTATGCTGTTGTGAAGTCCAGATTGTGATTATCACAGAACCAGAGAGTGTGTTAAGAAGCAGGTGCTACAGCTCGGATCAAGAAGACCTTGAATTCCATCTCTGAGACTTCTTCCTTCACTGTATTTCATAAAGTCAAAATACTCAGCTGTCTCATCTGCCGTACCTATATGAAGGGAATGATGATTGTGACCAGTCTCACTGAATTGTTGCCAGGTTGCATTGGAAAGACACAGAAAGAGGTGCCAAAGGACTGAAGATGTGAATCATGATGCTGATCCTAAGAGATAGAGCATGGAAATTGCTAGCCACTGAAACTAGGTTTCATGTCTAGGCAAAAGGAAAGATAAGTATTACAAAGGAATACTGTTAACAAGGTACCAGATAAGGGAACTAGGTGAAATTAATCTCTGTGCTGAGACTCAACACACAGTTTAATAGCTATATGAGCATCAATCAAAGTCTTGCAAAATAAAACATAACATAGAGATATGAACATAAGGTTATGCTGTGGGAATATTTGTAGGAGCCTGGTGAGTAAAGACAATTGTCTGAAGTTCCCTAAAGGTAAGCATACAATAGGAATAGTGGGATAAATTTGAGAAGATGAAAATTTAGGATGAGCAAAGCAAAGCTGATTCGTCACACAGGAGACAAAAATTCCATTCTTCCATAACAGAGACTTCAGAGGTTTAAAGACTAGGGACAACTATTATGATCATACACCAAAACATTGTAATTTATCATTTTTGCATCAAAATCACAGATTTTGTGGTTTATCCTTTATGCCAAGGATTGCATGCTTAGTCTGCAAGATTTTAGTCATACACATATCATACACAGCCCATCAATCCCTGAATAACCATTGCTTTTGGTTTAAAAGAATTGCACTTTTATTGTGGTATGAAGTTGTTTAACTGCAGCTTCCAGACACTGGATCTTGTTATGCCATCTCCACCTGCCCTATACTACTGCCTGCTGTTGAAAACAACAGGCACACTGTATTCCTCCCAGTGAATGACTCCAGTTTAATAGCTTATTTTGAAACATACTCTAGGAAGCGCTCAACAGTGCCATAAAGACACAGCACACATGACAGACATCTACATTTTATTAGGTGAATCCCACTCAGAATGCCAGCTAGCATCTTCCAAAAGTCACTCACCTAACTGATGTCACCTCCCTATTCTTTCTCTACCATGCATTTGCAATTTCATCCTTCCATGTTAACAACAGCAGCACACTAGGAATTCATATTCAGTGCATTATCTACTGTGATCTCATTGTTTTTGCTTTCCGGGGATGCAATTGCTCATCTCGTAAATGTGAATACATTCTTTGTTTCTCGACACATAATCTAGCACTTAACTGTGATGAAGCACATGTTGACAAAATGAGCCTGCCTGATGATGTGCTTGGCCTGCATTTTCATTATTTTTATCTGCCAAACCTTGCATTATCTGAGAATTTTACTACTATTGATTTCTTGCTAACTCCAGAACATGGGGAAAGGTGTTGAACAGGATAGAAAAAAAGTTTTTTGGCCTGATTATTTATGTCTTCCCAGAAGGAAGAGTGTGAATTTATAAATTATTATTTCATTATTACATTTAATATAAGCTACAGTGATTTAATGTAGTACAAATACATGCATGTATCAAAATGTTGTGCAGGAGCAAATCAAATTACCATTGTCTGAATGTACTACACCAACATGGTTTCTTTTCATGTGTGAACTTGGAGATTAATTTTAAAAATCAGGTTTATCTAATAAGACCTATTTTCTATGATATCATAGAAATAATTATTGCACCATTTAAAAAGTCATTGTATGGGATAATATTTGCTAATTATTTTACAGATAAATATTTGATCTAGGATATTAAATAATTTTGGATTTTCTGAGTACAGAAGTTAATCAAGGGCTACAAAATCTAACTAAGGTCTTTGAGAGACTTGAATAATTTCCTTGTGATGATGCTCCATGGTCCTTTATCTAGATACTGACAACCAAGTTTTAATTTGTCTATTACAATTTAGATCCAGCTACATATGTAGACAGGTCACTGACAGATTATTTCTTGTTCTGTGAACTTACTTTTCTTTTTAAGGATCTCATATTTCTCTGTACATTATTGGATACCAAAACTTGCACTTGAGTGCTATGGCTTTCAGCAGATTTACCTTTCCCCAAACTGTAAAGTCTGCAGCATATTAGTTTTTTCTGTATGAACTTGATATTCCTACAAGTATTTTAATTTTGGCTTTTCAAATAGTTTTCAGAGAAATGTCTGGATGCTTAAAGTTCACGTGTCAAAAAAAGTTCACTCAGCAAAATCCTAGAAGATCTTCTAAGTGCAAAGACATTATCTGTGGCTCCCTGAAGCACAGGGATAGTCTAGGAACTGTGCACTTGACCTGTTCTGCTGTTCATTCCAAGGTATCTGTTACCAGGCACTTCCAGAGATATTTATTTAGATGAAACCTTGGCCTGATCTGGCAGATTCATTCATAGATTCTTTGTCCTAATGATATGAGAAATCACCTTAAAGTTTAGAACATGTGCCCAATTTTTAGAAGGTTAAGGTTATCTGAGAAGATCCTCATCTACTAAGGTTCAGATTTAAGACATCCTCAGATAGAGATTTTGAAGTCACAGTAAGTTGAATTCAATGACCTAAAGCTTCCTTTTAGTTTCATCCATTACTCAATATACCAAACTCAGTAGAGTGGTATTAGGCCAAAATTTATCATCCTGAACATGTCATCTTTGTTTTGTCACGTAAAGTTAAACCAATCCTCTCTATATGAGAAAACAAAAATCATTCCTGACAACTTCATCTTACTCTTAGGTTAAGAGACCTCCAATATGACCTGTATACTCCATCTGCTTATTCAGACTATCAGTGGATCAATGACCCAGTTACACACACTGTTAAGAGAAAAGTCATTGAAGAACCTGATTTGAAGGTAAAACGATGTCTATTTTTTTAACAATATTTGTGATGTTTTCACTTTTCCCTACTAATGTAATGTCAATCAATCTCCTCTAAGACGTAAAACCCTTGTGATGTGTTCCAGCAAAAGAAATTAAAAGACATTAAACAAGACATTTGTGTCATTGACTAATGAAACTAAAAGTACCCTCATCTTTTCAAATAAACTTCTAATAAAATCCAAGGAAAATATATCAATAGCTCACATAAAAAGTTCCATAAGGAACAAATTGTTTGATGTGTGTTTTGCAACACAGTGTCACATCCTGGGGAAGTAGTATGCAAATGTGACAGGGGCAGGTGAATGAGGTCACAAAGGGCATGCAAAGGTCTCCTGGAGCAGTGACAACATCCTTGCAATTTAAAAGCTGACCAAGGATCTTTTCCGGATTTTGAACAAAACTCCCAAGTGGAGTTCAACGACTTCATTGCTGTGAAAGCTGAATCATGACTCTTTACACATATACTTTTCTGCTATATGTAAGGAAAATTAATTGACATTTTTACCTTGTTTTGCCCAGTGTTCTATGTTTATACATGCTTTTGGGTTGGTTTGTTTGTCCTTGATCACCAATTACTTTCTTATCTCCTGACGGATTTCAAAAATTGTGGCAGAGCAGAAGAGGATTCAATCATAATAGATTTCTACACTTTTTTCTTTTTTTTTAAAAAAAATAGTCCGTAAAGAGATTCTGTTACTTTTCCCTCAGGGAAAGAATAAATATAGTAGAGGTCAAGATCCATGTAAGGGAGATCTTTCGACACTTGCTTCATTTATTGAGTTGTTCAGAGCCTGGCTTGAAATAACCCAACAAAGAGGTAGAAGATCTGTATCTATGATTAGTAAAGCCTTCTCTCCCTTAATATCCTACCAAGGTTATTCATTTAAAAGCAGGCTAACTGCATGATAAAGTTATTACTGTTTGATAAAGTTATTACTGTTTCTTAGCCATGATGAGAGAGATGCTGAAAGCCCACATAAGGGCTGTACTTTAGCAGAGAGTCGAAGACTAGTTGAGTCCAGCAGTTTTCACTCCTAAAAGTGGTGACTTGAAGTTGACTGGAAGTGTGATGGGAGGGGTATTTGCACTGGGGTTTTTTGGCTAATATATTCAGTGCTTATACAACGTTGCACTTTCTGGTAATGCTTTCAGCAGTGTAGTTAGCATCTCTCCTGTGGGGTCTTCTTCAAATGCTCCCATGAGAAGAGTGTGCATTAGAAGGGTTTTGGTTTTGCTCTTTGCACAGTTTCTTTTTGCTATGGTATCTACTCTAAGCACAAACAGGCTTTTTGTTTGCAGGGCTCCCAGTCTAGTTTCAGAAGGTTAAAGTTGCCTTAACTGAAAACTTTGTGACAAACTGGTTTAAGTTACTGTAGAAGGACAAAAGGATTCATTTCTCTGCATTCAGTATGCAGAACACCTCTCTGCCTTCAGCTTCTGCAACTCTGCCTTCAGCTTCTGCAACTCTGTGTCCTCCCTGGAGGATAATAAGTGCTTAACAGTTATAGTAAAAATATCAACTAAAAACTTAAAGAAACACAGAACCTTTTTATCTGCTAGGGTCTCACCAGGTGTTCAGTAATCTGTTGTTTGGTCCTCATTATAAAGCAATGCCAGTGCTCCCTCTAGTAGATTATACCTGCAGTTTCTGAATTGATGTAAAGTTTTCAAAATGATTTAGTACTAATTGGTTTAATGGCTACACTAGCAAGCTAGTTTTCCTTACATGCAGGATATCGACAGCAATGGAGTTAATAACACCAGGAAAAGCTACAGCATTAAAAATTTTAGTAGCAAATTTGCTTTTAAATATGGGTTGGGATGTATGGGTCGGGCAGGTCTAAGTGTCATATCAGGCTGTAAGGAAATGCATTTCTTCCTTGGACTTTAAGAATATAGTGTATCAGCAAAAAATTCCCTACTGCTAAAATACCACACATTACTGCAGGAAAATGCAATGAAAACATGCCAAGGCACAGCTACGTAATCTCAGGGAATGTAGAATTATTTCAGAGACTGCTAATCCACGTAATGTGGCCACTGCATTCACCAGTGAAATACAGCCATGTCTAGGTAAAAAACAGTGTCTGCTTAACTGAGCACCACCTGCACAGGGCTTTGAGCCAGGCAGTGCTCACCAGTATGGTATCTAACCTGCACAGCAGGGGCAATTTGAAGAAGATAGAAATGCAATTATCCACACTGAACTTCAGCCAAGACAATGAGGACAGAATGCTCACTCTTGCAGAACAAAAATTAAAGAGCATCTTTAGTGATCCAAAGCTGGAAAAGACTGAGGTTTTCATCTCCTTCAGTTGGTGGAACCACTTGCAGCCCTGTACCTACATTTAATGGTGCTGCAGCTCTCACTACCCCTTTGAGCATCCACAATGGCATGTCCTTCTTCGTCTTATAGTCAGACAAGTGTGGTAGAAACCTGACCTTCTTTGCAACACCCAGCAGGACTAACACATGGAAAGTCACAGGTGTAATACCTGAGCATACCTTTGTCTGAAGGTCAGTAACACAGGCGTGAGTCAATGACATGGAAGATACTTCTTGAATAATCTAGGCTACTGCTATCATTTGCTACAGCTCCTGGATCAATGAACCCTGAGACAGTGTGGCTTCAGCATGCTGTATATTACTGCAGGCAGTTTTCCCGACGGAGAGGAGAACTCGCTCCATGGGAAAGAAATGGAGTGAAAAAATGCATCAGAAATGGAAGGATGAAACTGAACTATGAAAACCTCTAGCTAGTGATTGTACAAAGGAGGACATATAAATGATATAATCTTGAGTGAGGTCTTTTTGTTGGTTTTGTATTTGCAATAGACTCTTTAAGCCTTTAATTCTATGCAAAGTTTGTGACATTGCAGTTGAACATAGCAGATAAATATTGATTTAGAACATTTGGCAAATGGTCTATTGAGTTTTGCATCCCTTCCCTACCTCTTCAGGCGAAAATTAGAAGACTGAAAGTGGGCAGCTATGGGAAAATTTGTTCACAAATGAAATCTCTTTGTACCCATTTTTGAACCGGGCTTTTGAACATGGTCATTAATTTTTATACTTCCTTACTATTATGTTTTAGTGTTGCAATGTTATTCAAAACAATGAAGATGCTTTAGCTAGCTGCTTGAAAATCCAACCCTTTCTGAACCAAGCTGAATTTTGAGCCACATCATATATTACCATAGTGACTTCCAGGGGTTATTTTCACACAAAATGTATTCCAGGAGAAAGCAAATTCATTTCCTATCTTTAAGTTTTGCTTAAAAACCAAAGGCATAACTTTGGATTTCCCTACAGAAGAACACAGTACCTGAGGTGAGCAGAGAAGTGTGCTTGACAGAAACTCCCTGCTCACTGCAGGAGGGTTGGAATAGATGACCATTAGAGGTCCCTTCTGGCCCAAACAATTCTATGACTATGATTCTATGATTGTTCTCTCTATGTTTCTTCAGGTAGCAGAGCCCACCTTTCCTGCCCAGCAGAAAAGAAATGACAATACCAGACAGCATTTCCCACCACACAACAAAGAGCATGGGACACATCCTCAGCCTGTCCCACATCTGCTCTTTCCTGCAGATTCACAGTGCTCCAGCAGAGACCAGAAGCCACCACCAATCTTCCCATATGGATGGAGCTCACATGAAAGTGTGAACTACAGTAAATTATATAGGAGAAAAAAATCTGGTAGGATATTACACCCAAGGTGAAGTAAGCACAGCTCTCTCTATAAAATATCCTAAAACTATTTGCAAATACATAGGTACTGTGAAAAATTACACTCCGCAATCGGGCCAAAGAGACTCTGAAGTTACAGGCATAAGCTGCAGCAGTGAAAATATGAAGAAATACCTTTATAAATGTATAGCTGTTTAAGCACTGGAACAAGCTGTCGAGGCAGGTTATGGAATTGCTAGCAACGGTGCTATTCAAGGCTGGTTTTGGCATTGCCCCATTAGGGATGATATACGTGGAGCTAAATCACTTCTGCCATGATGCAGCTCCTTTCTGGGCCAAATGAGCCAAATGTAAATGTGATGTGCATCGATACATACAAGGAACCAAACTCCTGCTAAATGAGATCAACATGCAGAAAAGGTGAATTCAATAAAGAACCTTAAATAACCCAGTCATAGCATTGGCATGAAAGGGTAGAAAAATTAAAGCAAGAGTTGTTCAGACAAATGCAAGAGGTGTCTGAACAGGAAACATCTTTTACTATGTGAATAGAATTTGTGTATTGATTGAGAGCACTAAACATACATTTTTAAGTGAAAAAAACCAACCATGCCTTCTAGTCTTTGACATTTTAGCTCAAAACATGCTTTCTTCCCTTATCAACTACTTTTTTCGAGGGATTGCAGGAATGCTTGCAGCAAATTAGAAACGGTTCAAATGACAGCTACCAGCCTGTTAGCTGCAGATGGAGAGCCGAGGAAGCTGTTTAATGATAACAACAATATAAGATAGCTGTATTTGGAGCTTTCACTTTGGACAAATGGGTTAATTGAGTTCCCACAAAAGTCAGAAGGAGGAAGAGTTTAGCTGACTGTTCTTAAGCAAAAAAACCCAGCCAGTGTCTTTTGTATTTGCTCTGTCATTATGGAGGATCTGGTCTGTGCTTGGGCAATGGCCCAAGGATAAATGCTTCAACGTGAGCTGAGGCTCAGAATCACTGACCAACAGACCTGCAGACCCACCTCCTGGGATGGAGCAACTGCCCTAAGGGATGATGACATCTGAGTTGATAAGAGACCTCTCAGTAAGTCTCCACAGGAAAAGAAGAGCTAGAATTCAATCTGTAAGTGATTCAAGTCAGTTTATGCGTATATGTTGTATATAGATACATGTGTGTGTATATATGTCTTAGAACTTATGTATATAACCTTAGGTGTTAAAGTCTAATCAGTTACTCTAACTTTTTCAATTTTTCATGGCTATGACCTTCCAGAGATTAACACAGCTCATTCCAAATAGTTACTAAGTGATAGTCCAAATGACTTTGGAGTTGCCTATTTCTCTCTATTGACTTGAAAGGAAATCGAGATTGTGTCACTTCAGTTAATGGAGGAACATTTCAGACACTCAAAATTAGGTGCTACAAACCCTGTTGTTAGGATTGAAGCTGGCTGTGCATCTTCTTCCATCTTCTTCTGTTGGGTGGGCAAAGGCCCAAAGGACCCAGGCAGAGTTGTCATCATCTTGCCTGTGTTTGAGGAGAGGACAGCCCCAGTCCTGTGACATCTCCCTAACCATGACAGCTCCAGGACATAGCTGTGGGGACAGATTGCATGGTGCAGGTGAAACAGACTATCCCAGACAGGATTTTTTCTTCTACTCAAATTCCAGGAAACACCGTTTTGGGGAAGTTATGCTTTCCCAGCCCTCTGCAACTGGGAAGAGGCTTGCTAGGGACTATACCAGGCTATGGGGAAATCAACCTTACAATTATGGAGAATGTTTAAACTCATTTGTACAATTATTTATGTTGTCTGCCCATCCAAACAGGTCATTTTAAACACTTTTATATTGTTCCATTTTCTTATCCTACTGCCCCATGGTTGGGTTTTTTTTTATTATTATTCCCATTTCCATTTCTTGACTATAAAAGTCAAGAACTGACATTTTCTAATTAAGGGCAAGGTATTATCGAGTTCTTAATGGTCTTCTGAGTGGGTGGAGACATGAACTGCCATAATGGCTAAAATTATAGATTCACTGCATTTCTAAGGCATGGAGTGGTGGGGTTTTATGTCAGTAGGTCTTTTTGCTCTAAAGGCTCATTCTCCTGCTCCTCATACAGATAGGAGATGATCATATAACATGAGATTCATATAAGATTTGCTTTAGTGCTGTATCAGAAGGACAAAAACAAAGCCAGAGTCACTCCTGAAATACTTCTAACTTGCAGCTGTAATCAGAAAACCCATTGATTGAAGCAAAGGTTAGAAATACTGTGATACTTTATGTACATGTAAACTAGTGATAATGTGTACTTTAGCACCCACATTTGTCTTCTGAGGTTAAAAAAAAATAATTTCCTCATCTACACTAGGACTTTTTTTTCTGTAATTTTCCACAACTCTACCACTAATGGAAATTCTGTGATATCTCAAATTTACTTAACGATGACCACCACCCAGTATTTTCACAACTGCCATTTACAAGAGGTTAGATGGCTTCTTTCTGAAATGCTAATAACTACCTGGAGCCTTGTCTGCTTTTGCCTCGCTTCCTACAATAACTCAGGGGAGGGAATAAAGGGGAATTTTAACAGAAAAGCCTGCACTGTAAGTACAGTCTTTGCCATCTGTCTTTCACTCTTATAACAGGCATGGGGTTACTGCTGGAAACAGGTATCTTATTGTTTCCTGAAGTTTTTATCTCTCTCTGCTACAGTGTTACTAACAGTATTGTTATTGGTAGTAGTAAGAATATTGCAATGTGTTGTTGGGTATCCACAGAGCCTAGTGTTCTCTAAAGGCCCAGTAAGAAATAGCTGTTCCCATGAAGATCTTATGGTCTGAATGGTCTGGACTTACAAAGGGCAGGAAACATTCCTTAGATCTGCTGTGAGTCCAGCCTTCTAAGAAACATATACACTTTGTAATACAAAAAGCATAATTATAGTCTAATTACACTGTAGTTACATTTTTTACATAAAATTTCCACTAATATATATAATGAGGTACTTCATGAACTGGCCAAAAATAATTACAGTATAAAATGGCTTAATGAATATACCTGAATTTAAAAATATTCAGTCAGATCCTCAGCTGAGTTAAATCATTATGTCTCTGATGATATCAGTGTGGTTCCTGTGCATTAAAAAGCAAATCATGGGAGCAATAATATCTCAATTATGTAGTTAACCTTCTGGTTATATTAATTACTGATGATTAGGCATGGGAAACCATAATTATGTCACGTACATAACATCCCTTTGAAATTGCGTTGTGAATCCAAACACAAAAGGCAGATGTGAACATCTAACCAGGCCCATTTCTGATATCTAGAACAAATCTGAAACTCAATGATTTGACCCTCTATCACCTGAGACACATCCAGTGGCGATAGCTCTGCTGGTGCAGAACCTGAAGAAGAAACGGCTGTTCGTCCCAGAGGAGAAATGCAAGGTAGAACTGTCCCATAATCTGATTTCACTTGGTGGTTATTAAAATCTGAGTTAAAAAAAAACAACCAAAAGACCCATCTAGGTTCAGTTCCTGAAGCAGGAAGCCCTGAAACTGAAGAAGAACCTTTTCCCTAACTCACCACATTTAGGCATTTTTCTGGGGTATGAACAGCTAAAAAGCAGCACCTCTTGCTCATGTTTGCAGGAGATCCTGTCAGCCAGAGCATTATTTGCACATGACCTTTCTGAAGAATTGCTCCTCACGGACTCCAAAAATGCAGTGATAGACACTGTACTGGGGAAACTGGTTTTCCTGAGACAACTGCCTGAGAAAACCACGGTATCAAGAAGAGACACTCAAAGCAAGCAGGATTTTCCACCACTGTCCTCATGTCTAACAAAAGCCTGACATTTTTCACCTTCAGGGATAAAGAAGAGAAAAGCCAACACTCTTCCCCCAGTATATCAGAGATACGCTTAATCCCAGCAGACCACTCCCTCACAGCAGGACTACAGTAAATAGTTAATGTGTATGTCCTTCAGTCTACATATGGAAAAATATTAAACATTTCACTCTTACATAAGGTTCTGTCACCTGAAACCTACAGAAATTCTGCACTGCAAGAAGAATTATGGACCTCTATGATTCTATGTTTAAACATTTGCACAAGTCCAGGGTTATTCCTGTCATTCAGATGGCAGCATTCTGTCATCTCTGCAAGAAAAAAGGACAAGTGCAGAAGAATATCACAGAAGTTCCATTAAAATTAATCCTTTGAAAAATGAAAGTCATAAGAAACTGTATATTTTTGACCAAACAAATATACTTAAAATGGACAGTTTGCAAATGTCAGGTTGAAATGTTTCAAAGTTAGAAGCTGCCAGAATTAAAGTTGCCTGTGTACTCTGCACAGCATTTCACTTGCAGGAAGTTTGTGGCTGTTATTGCCTGGTTTTCCTTCTACTTCTTTAAGTAACTTGGTTTTGAAAGTCTGACTTGCAAATCTGGCATTTGCAATTCTGGGAAACCCAACTTTGCACACTTTTCCATCTATATTATTATTTGGTGCATTGTTTGTTTTCTGCTGTGTACTAGCAGTAAGGGACAGTGGTATAACATGGGCTGGAGTTACGTATTGACCCACGGAATTAACAGACTTGGGATCTTCAGTGGATTTACTCTAAGGTGCCAGAACAGTTCATGGTAAATCAGGTTCAGTAGAAACCCCTGACCTGAGTAGCTCATGTCTGTGAGGCGCTGTGTATATCACAGGCAGAGCACGGTCTCATTAGCTGGCACTGTCATTTAAGGGACTAAAGGCACACTGCACTTTGCAAGATGGCTTTGGTAAGACATGCTTCCTGTCTCCCAGTTCACCAAACAGTAAAATTGTTGTCTAATATTTACCAGCAGCAGTTCCCAGACATTGCAAGCTGTTCTTTAATGATATATCCAATTGAATCTGAGATTCCTCAATGAAATTTCTCTAGAAGGGTTACTTAAATGTTTTCTTTTTCAACTTAAGCTTCGTTCAATATAATGTTATAGAGGTAATCCTTGCAAGTATCTCACATCAATAGACTTTTGTTTCGTTTTGTTTTGCTTTTGGCAGTGGCTGTGACAAGAATGACACCGCAAAACACAACTAAAAGTTATAAATGTTACTTTTCCCCAAACAGCAAAAAGACTCCTGGATTGCCACCATCCTAGATGGGAAACTGAGCTACTCTGCTTTCAGAAACTCCCATCCTTGTCTCCTTCTGGTGCTGCAGAGTAAGTGTAAATTGAGCATAATGTTACTGCTATCTTGATTGATGCTCCTGGCCTATGTGGATGCTGATGCTTTTGAGGTCAGCCCAAACATGAGCTTCACCTACAGGCACTGTTTGGGGCTCCTTGAGAGTGATAAATTTGGGACTACCCAAATTATAAATTATCTATTATATATGCTCTAGTGGGAGGTTTAGGGGGGTTGGAACTAGATAATCTTTACGGTCCCTTCCAACCCTGACTATTCTATTCTATTCTATTCTATTCTATTCTATTCTATTCTAAGTATGGGCTACCCATATCTACATCTGTCTAAAATGGGATAGTCATAGAGGAATAAACAGTCGAGGGCAGGTGCTTTTCATCTCTTCAGTGATTTTTTGCATTTTCTTTACTTGCTGCCCAATCAAGGCAGTGCCCTTTGGCCCTATCCTTTGATACACACCTCCTGACACCCAATGAAAAGATTGCCATAATCTGATAACAAACATGGAGCTCCCCTTCCACACTGTCAACCTTTCCTCCATTCTGCCACTCAGATCTCTTTTTCCTAAGCCCACACCTCTCACTCAGTGGCCATTCCTGTCGCAACCTGGCAGGTTCTCTGCTCCTTCTGCTGGCATTCTTGCCTTCCTTCTCTCAGTACTTTCTTTTGATCAAGACCTCTTACTCCACAGAGCAGTGAACAGTGTCTGAAGAGCTGGCATGGGGCAGACCATGCTGGGGGCCATTGTCATGATTTAACAGTGCAGATGATCGAATTAGAGGTTTTGGCACATCTTTGTTTATCAGTATTAATGAGGCTGAACTAATCATGTAATTCCTTGGGGTCTTTTGCCTCACTTCTCCCTTTCCCTTCTGGAGTCTTGACTATCCACTCTATCCCATTCCTTCGCACCTCAACCAGAAATGCTGAATGCAGGACTGATGAGGCCATGGCTCAGATCCCTTGGATAGTGACAAGGATGCATTATCAAGGGACAGACAAAATATAGACAAAATATGAGGCAAGGGGATGGTGGGTGCATACACCTACACGACTTGTCTTTATGGGAAGGGGAAGAAAATGTTGGGTTTTGGGAAGCTGAGGTTTTAAAGAAAAATGTAAGACCCTTTTCTATACCTTGACTTTAGCTTGTGGTTTCTCATATTTAATTATCTCTCAGTGTAGCATAGGACTTGGGCTTGAATGAATGAATGAAGCATGAATGAAATGTAAGAAATTAACTGCAAAGATGCAGAGTTCTGTCCACAGGTAAGAATTCCTGCCATCAAAAAGCTGGCATGAAGTTTTTTTGGGTCTGAGCTGCCACTGCTGAGATTTTGCACAGAGTCATTGCTGGGGTTCAGACTCGTGATACGGCAGAACTCTGACAACTTGGCTGTGATTGCACCGAACAACGCTGCCTCAGCAACTGGTTTAGGGCATGTTTCCCTCTTCCTTTCCAAGGTACCTTTTCTGCAAACTCATTAACCACACAAATGCACTAAAAGGGCTTGGAACAGAAATGAAAACAGAAGGAATGAACGGAACTCTTCTGCTAAAAGTTCTGGGGTTTATGTTTGTTCTTTGTCTGCACCTTCCCTTGCCTGGATGCAACACAAAGGAAATCTCTGCAGCTGATCTGGGACTTCACAAACCAAGGGATTATGTGTTACAGATACTGACAGGCCCCTTTGCTTACAGCCTGGCAAACACCACAACAGTAATCTCCTTTCTGAGATAAAGTCCATCAATCTTATTCTTACACCAACCCATTCCCCTCTGCCCCTCAGACAGAGCTGGAAGAGAAGTCCTCCTCGGGAAGAATGCTAAAATCTTTCCTTCCTTGGCACCCTCCTATTTTAACTTACTCTTTCAGCTGGCCTCCCATCAAAGTCAGGTCAACCCATATCCATTTTCTGTGCTGAGCTGACTGGTTTTCAATAACAATTTCTCCTTTGTTCTGTAACAGAGATCAATAAAACTGCCCCTCTCTCACATTGGCTGAGATTCCAGCAATGTCATTTGCTCTTTATTGTTGCTACTGCTTTGGTTTGTTTCTTTTTTTCCTTTTTCCTTTTTTTCTTTTTTTTTTTTTTTTTTTTTGGCAAGGCACAGACCAATTTAACAAGATGAAAATGACTTAGAATTTCAGTCAAGGTAAAATCTGCACTTTATAACCCAGGATGTAATTTACAATCCTGTCATTAAGCTCTGTTAATCCTATTATTATGAAGATAAATAATTACCCATAGCGAAGAAAGGGATTCCCAACAGAGTAGAATTATATTTTCCATCAGTAATGAAAAATATCCCTGCCGCAGTGACACTGGAAATACAGATAGTGAGTACTCCCAAGAGTCCCAGGAAAGGTTTGCTACGCAGGCAGTCCTTCATGGAGCTCGAGAGGGTAGCAGTCAGGAGAATCAGCATCAGGCTCACCAAAATCTTGCCCCTGGCCAAGAGACTGGTCTGGTGGAAGTCCTTCCAGAGGCTAAAGGATGCTAGTGAGTAGAGCTGCAGATCTTGGTGATCCAGCTGCATCTTATGCATCAGTTTACAGAATTCACTCTCCCACTTCTCCCCAATGAGGTCCTGGGTGACAGAGCCATACGTTTGGAGGTAGTAAGTGATTTGAATGGCTCTGGCTGATTTGACTCTCTGGTCCTTGCTGTTTGGCACTTCCATGACCCCTCCGAGCTGATGGCCAATAAAGCTGCTCCTTCCATCCTGGGAGAGAAAATAAAAAAGATGAGCAAGTGGTTATCCTGCATGAGACACGATACAACAATACCGTTTGACTCTGCCTTCCTTCCACTGACATGCTGAGAGCTCCACTCAAAGGCCACTGCAGCCAACACGAGTCATGCCATTCACTTCAGCAGGCTTTGGGATGTGTCCCTGTCCTTACCACAGATCTGTGCCTTGCTCATTACAGGCTCATTTTCAATTCTGTGCTGCAATTCAGGGACTGCTCAGGTACTCATTGCAGTCCCAGATGTTCAGGGACTGAAATGTAGCATGCAAGCTCCTCGCCCTGCAGAAGACAGTGGCTTTCCTACATTTTAACTCTGGCAGACAACAACCAATCTCCAATTACTGAAGTATGAAATGTTTGAGACAAAGATCAATTTTCGGAAGATCTGTGATTTTTTGACACTTTGGAAATGCTTTTAGAAGTTGTAAATGTAGAGAAAATGAGGCCTGGTTCCTCAGTATACAGATGTATAGGTAGTGAGATTCACCAAGTTTAATAGCTACTATGGCTGAAGAAAAATGTAATTAAAATCAGGCTTTTTAAATTTTATATTTGAGATTTCATGGATTTATATCAGTGGCACAGAGGAAAGAATATACCTTACACCTCTATTTATCCAGGATATTTTTTTAATATATATTTCAATAATATAAGCCGTACTCTGGTCTCATTTATTTCAGTATATGCTAGAATGTAAAACCTTCCATGACAAGTGTTAAAGGACACATCAGGTGAAATCAGGATCAGCCCCTGTCCATTTATGAGACCAGACTATATATATTTTCTACATATTTTTATTTTTTTCTTAGAGATATCTGGTCCCATTTAGATGCATTTTTTTTTTTTAATTTTATTTTTGCAAGAAAGGTTTAGTAAGAAAGGTCCCATAAGGAAGGTCCTTGTGGTTAAGCCACTGGTTATTGTAGTTCTCTAGAGTAACTGTGATGTGCCTCTTTCAAGACAGGGGAAGCTTGTGTGGATTTAGAAGATCAAACCCAGTTGCAAACTGAGGAAGAAGACTCAGTAGATTAGATAAAAATCATAGAATCATAGAATTTGTCCTAGCACAAGTAATCTCTTTGATCAAAAACCTCTTAAACCCAGGGATTAAATGTCTGTTGCACACCAAGTAACATTTTGCTTTTCTTGTCCTGTAAATTGGATTATTACTTTTCAGACTTCTTCCATCTTGTATTTAATAAAACCATAACATTCTCAAGCCAGTTAATGTATGAAACATCTTGCAGCAGCGAGTTCACATGAGATAATACTCTTTTCGTAGATGCGCTACGGGAATGAGCTGGCTGACAGCTTGAATTTGAGAGATGCTCTGCCCTACACACACACACACACACACACACACACACACACAGAAGCAGTCATCTGCAAAAGGCCAGAAGCATTTGAGGGCGACACTTTTAACATCGAGTACATCCAACATTAACCATTTATAGAAAGACTTGTGAGGCACAGAGGTCATTATCTGGAATTGCCAGACCTGCTCCTTGTAATGATTCCCATCCTAAGGAAAAAAACAACAAAGCAAGGTACCAGGCTTTATGAAACATAGATGTCTTCTGGCATGGCTGCTTACAGAGCAAATAAACACCAGAAACCGAGAGACAGCACTGAGAATATTTTATAGACTCACCTTGTCTTGCCTGTGGTATGTAAAAGAGGTAATCCTCCCACTGAGAAATTTCTGCCTATGCCTGCTTTCATGGCAGGAGCTCACACTGTTTTCAGTATTTGCCTGCCACAGCCCAGGGAACATGACAAAGTGATTTTCAGAAGTTAATTTTTTTCCCTATTCCCACTTGTTATTTCCCGTTGAAATATTGGCTTCTGGTGAGGTATCCTGGCATGAGCTGACATGAAAGGTGATTTTCAGTCTAATGCCAGCTTCTCAAATCACCTGAAACCTCATTGCAAATGTCATATAAGCAGGGACAGCTAGCACAGAGGGGCAGCTGGTGCTGTTTGGGCTCCAAAAAGTCCTTGTTTCTGGCACTTTATGTTAGAATTCTGTTTTGATTCATTATTTCTACTGGGTTTTTTTTTCCTAAGGAGGGTCACACCTAACACAGTCACAAAAGGTACATTTGCAAGCTGGTGATTAAGGTTTGAGCAATGCAGTACTCATTCACATCAGATGCAACTTCTCAGTTAAAAATCCCCTTTGGCACCGCTTTGAAATTTTAGGGAGAAATGTCATATTTCCTCGGTATATATGCAGTGTTGACATTCAAAGGTTTTCAGCCACTGCAGGATACTTTAACAGCACCGCTCCAAACTCAGACAACGGGCTCTAACTCAGGTTTCATTGATTCACTATGCAGCACACACGCTGCAAGGTTATGGGAAACTTTGCGATGACCATCTGCCTTCCTCTGTGAGAGGTGCACCAAACAACGGCCACATTTCAAAAGAGGCAACAGAGCAGGCACAAATAAATCATGTTCTGCCGTATCTCCCATGAAACAGAAGATAACGGCTATTTGTTACACTGATGTACAATAGGGCACCCAGCTCATATGTCAGCAAAATAGAGAGTGAGCTTTCAGATGGAATCGAGGAAATCACAGATGCTGAATTGCTTGGAGGTCGTTTTGTCCGTCCCCTTCCTTCCAAAGGCAGATTGCTTCTGATATGCATAAGTGTTTTGCCTTTGCTGTTTTTATAGCATCCAAACACAAACCTGCCACCACAGTATTTGGGACAATGGGACTCTTTTGCAATACGGCTTATATGTTGTCTTTGCAAAATGCTCCAAGAGAGATAAAGGTCCTGTTATGCTAGGCAGGGCTGTCACAACAATGGTTACAATCTCAGCAAAGATGGGAGAAAATATTGCCTTTCATCCCATTTTACAGGTGGAGACTTAAGTATGGGGAAATGAAGACCCAGTGCTGCCAACATAACTTTCAGCATCTCCCAGAGGCCTCCAATCCAGGGACCTAACTATGTCTTGGTGTCTGATGGGAACTTTGGGAGAGTTATTCACCATTCCAAGTTCTCTGTTGTCATCCATGACCACCTTGGTGAAAGAAGGAGACATGGCTGGCTTAAGCTCATGGGCTAAGCCTAAGGTTTGGGTAAGAAATGAGGCCACAGTGACTTGGATAAATAAGGCCTGAAGACCAGGCAGGTTTTGAACAAAATCCCTCATTCCGTCTAGTTCCTCAAAGAAAAAAAAAAGTACTTTCTGTTGTTAAGTAGCACATCTTTCCTGGTACATGCCTACATGATGCTATTCTTAATTTCATAACAATAGTTTCATGGTTCAGACTACAGATCCTTTACATTTTTACCTACATATGCTGCTACTCTCTGATCTTCTACACAGAAAAGCAAACAAATAAGAATAGATTAATAATAATACTTATTTGTTGTACATCATTTTACACCCATGTGTATCCAGAGGATCTACAACACAAGATGATTATTGTCTTTAGCAAGGTCACTAGCATGGCTAGAGCCTGATTTTCAGATTCCCAGGCTGTGTCTATGTGTCTTCTTTTATTTTTCCTTTTTTTTTTTTTTCTTTTAGTGTCTAATGAAAAATTCAGTGTCTGTTCTTCCAGAGGACAAAAAGGGCCATTGTCCATTTTGATGCGAGCTAATTCTCTCCAGATCTGAGAATCGTTAAAAATGGCATGAAATATAGACCACTTGCTGGGGCACATGATATTTGATTTTAAACAGGGTCCAAGAAAAAAACTTTGTTTTCATGCATATTATTAAATTATTTTTTCGTGTATTTCCTTCTCTTTTTCTAGATGTTCCAAAGCCACTTCCTAGATTTAGACTCTGAAAGGGAAGAGGGCAAGAACTAAAGATTCTCAGAGGAGTGAGAGATGAAAGACATGGAGTGTATTGTCCTCCTTTTTCCCCAGCACGATGGACTCTGCCACATGCCTTTATGCATACCTGGCCTTGCATGTGGTTGAAAATACAAACTCTTTGTCTATTCAGAAGTAAAAATCACTGATGGAGAATGGATGGATGAAGAATAAACCCATAAAAACTTTCAGAATAGAAACTTGTATGTAAAGGGTGCTTGGACAATTACTATTCTAAAAAGATGTGTAAATGGCATGGGGATGTTGGGCTTGCTCCAGAGCTGAGTGCAGGACGTCGCAGGTTAAACAAAACCAGTTTCTCCTGCTGAGCTACACATCTTTTGCTGGTCCTAATGTATGCATAGACTCTCTCTTCATGAAGCCCAGAGGGTTTCTAGCAATACTTCTTTACTACTAAGTTACCCAGGACCTTTTTTTGTTTCCTTGGTAATGTCACTGTTGATGATGCAGCCCCAAATCCCATCCTAGGGGTTCTGTGTGTTCATGGCCCACTGCTGCCCTGGGCTTTCTGCCTTCTCCTCCCTGCTCTGAATGGCACCAGCCTCCACCAAATTCCCTCTCATGGGAAACACGGAGGGTTTAAAGTATTTTTTTAGATGGAATGGCTCCTGCCTTCCCAACACCCTAATTATGAAAGGTTTAAAAGTCATTTCAGACCCCTGGCAAAGAGGAAAGGAGCCCTTGTACCCAACTGCCAGATCATTCTCATTCAAGTGCATTCACAGGACCTTTGCCAGCAAATTTATCTCTATTTTTATTTTTCTTTAACTGATACCTCTTATCAGCTCGAGTGATGGATAATTATCAAGCTACGTTATAGAAATGTTAGGATGAAGCATGCAATCCTAGTTAGTTCTATTTTATCTCAAAAGCTTCCAAATGTTCCACAGAAGGCAACCAGGGATGTCTGTTGAAATAGATTGTGTGATAAACATCCTAATGTGATCAATGCAGTTGTTTCTGATGGTGATAAGGACATTCCTACTCTACCAAGTCATAGGTCATAGAAAGCGTTATGATAAAAACCACACACATTAGGCTGGAGTCTGTTGATTTCACTGACTAAAGTTTTCAACATAAAAAATAAATTAAAATCCCCTTGCATTTAAGGTTTAACGTATTGGGTTGCTCCTGCCTCCTCCAGCCTCACTGTAAAACTTTAGCGTGAGTTTTTTTCTCCTCAGCCAAACTGATTTCTCTCTCCCTGTCCCTACTATAGTTATTCATCCACCGTATACCACTCGATTCCTATTACACAGCCACCAATTACCAACAATTCCTGAAGCATCCCTTTCAAATGGTTGTGTGTAATGCTGGTTTATATCAGCAGAGCAGTTTTCGGGCCCTCAGAGGTCTGTAAGTGCTCTTGCACACCGACTGGACTATTTCCTATGCTTGTCCCTATGCAGCTATTCTGTACAGCTTAGAAATGGAGAGACAGTCCAGGGCAAGTGAGCCCCAAGGGCAATGCATTTGAGGTAAGACTGCAACTTGGCTGGCTGGGAACAGGCACACAGCAATGGCCGTGTGGTCTGTTGACTCAGCAAAAATAATATGTATGAAAAGTGGCTATCCAGGAAATAATCCTCTAGGTCTCTGCTGCAACAAAAAGCAATTCAGTTATTTCCAACTGCCTCGCAATGATAAGGTTCAGCTCACCAGCTAGTCAAGCAAATTTGTTTTATAGTCACTGGGAAGAGTCAGACACATCCAAAGGATGATCTACCCCATCCTAAGGTACAGACCAAAGCCAGACTCGCCCTCTGCAGTTGCCTGTCTCTCTTCATTTACAGCAGAGGCAGAAGATTACTAAAGACTTGATCATAGGCTAAAATGTTAGGAGATGTTAACTCACCTTCACTGACAAGCAAACACAAAACTATCTGACCTGCCTTGTCATTCCTGGCTCACATTGGCTCCTTCTCAGACATATCCTTCAGGTTAACAAACATGCAGACCTTAAGCTCTCTCACAGGGAAATCAACGATTGCTAGTGTGGTTTTTAAGTGCAGGAGGTTTGTACCCAGAACACCAAAAGGCAACCAGAACTGTCTGGCACCTTGTTCTGATGAATCTGAGGTGGTGCTAGAGCCCAAATTCTTACTGGTTTGGGTTTCTAGTTTTTGATGAGGTAATTTGAAAAGAGACCAGAACAAGAGAAAAGTATTTTGGGACATTTATATACTCTGGCATTAATAACAGAGAATAGCAGAGGTCTTCCTAATACAAATGTATTCCTTCCAAGTAAATCAAATTATGGAAGAATTCATGAGGGTGCAATAGTAAAATGTGATTGCTATTAGAGAGCCCTTCTCTGTGGACAAGCTTCTGGTGCTGAATGTGCCGTATTTCTGAGTGGTCCTTGCCACTTTGTTCCTTCAGTATGACCCTGTCAGGTTTTCAGCTATCAAGAGAGAGAAAGGCCTGAGGGAAAGAAGAAAAGGCTGTCCCTCCACCTCCTTCTTCTCCTGCACATCCCACAGGAATGAAAATATAAGATAAGGCCTCTCTCCCTCCCAGCCCAGCTCCATTACACACTAAACCTTCTGTCCTAGACTATATTTCACTTCTGCATTCTTATCAAGCCTTTTGTATTCTTTGTCCTATCGTTAAGTTCTTCAACATACAATTGGCTCCACTCCCATGGTCACACTCCATCTCAGATCTCATCCCAGTTCTTCTGTAAAAAGAAGGAGTGATGGATTTACTGCCCAGTTCACTTGCAGCCCGACTTTGGCCCTGTTTGGCCCGAATGGCTCCCATGCATGCAAGGACATGGTGGTGTCCTTGAAGCTGCTGAGTAAAGCCCATGTTGGCTGTGATTACACAGCTGCCCTACATGGGGAAGGGTACTGCTGGAAGATGTGGGTTTGCAGACAGCACAAAGAGGGGACCACAAGCACTGGGAGATAATTTTAGGGCACAGCCAGACTATCTGCCTTTTTCTTCTTTGTGTTCCATCAGGATCAGGATCACAGGCACAGCAGTGAAATAGCTTTGTCACTGACATCTCAAGGAGCAGCAGGTGAGCTGGTGACTGCACCCTGGCCCTGTGGGATGGATCCAGGCTGAGGCTGAAGGGCACAGCTTGCTCTTGGTGCCCAGTGGCCTAGGGACTGGTGAGGTGGCAGGAGAGGAAGCCCTGCAATGGGTAGCTTAGCCAAAACTGTTGATGACATCAGTTTACCTTCCATAGGAGGTTCATGTTAGCAGGACCTCTCAAGTAATAGGTAAACCTAGGTGTGTAAATCTACCAGGTGAGATCTTAAAATACTGATGTCGTCTTATTTCCAGCAGGCACACAGCCACAGCTCCCTCTCCACCATATATTATCCTTTGAGTTTTTGTTCTGCCCTGTCCTAGATCAACGGTCCCTGAAGTATAGTCACCTTGGCCTCAGTTCTCTGCTTTTCACAGCCTGTCTATGCCGGTAGAGGTTTCTTGATATCACAGAACAAAAAGGCTGCATCTTGCCCCTAAATCCCCCAGGATGAAGGATGTTGGTAAAAATAATCACCACTGTAGTGGGTCTGGCTGAGCTGCTTTTCCCCCTCCAGCCCTCACGCTGCAGCACTGGGAGCTGGAGGGTGTTGATAACACACCCGTGTTATGGCTGCCAGCGCTCACACGGCACCAGAGGATGGGGGGCAAGATGGGGGAGAAGATACAGCCGACCTGAGCTGACCAGTGGGATATTCCATACCATATGATGCCAGCTCAGCTATAAAGGGAGAGGGCAGGAGGAGGGTGGGGGGGCATTCTGCTTTGTCCTCCAAGTGGTTGCTTCGTGTTCCTGGAGCCCCGCTTCCTGGACTTGGCCTGACATCGCCTGTGGACGCGAAGTAGAGAATAACATCTTATCTGTCATAACCCATGGCTCTTTGCTTTGTGTCTTATTCTCTCCCTGTGTGCTGTTCTGAAGGGGGTCGGGGGCGGGGGAGTGATAGAAGGGCTTGGTGGGCACCTGGTGCCATGCCAGGGTCAACCCACCACACACCACAGACCAGAACAGTTTCCCTTGCCCATCTACAAATGGTTCCTGTCTGAAGGATGGCTGTGGAGAGCCTAAGCAAGTGGGAATTGTGCTTTGTGAAGCAAGAAAGTGGTCCATGATACAAAAGAAGTGGAGTTTGTTGTGATTGTAATAAAAGTGTAACTATGGAGTGGGGTGCCCTAAAGAGACTGAAGGTGTGAAAAGGAGGAAGGGAGAAGGGAGAAAATACAGGGTGAGGGGTAACAGCAACAGTTCTCACTGCAACATGCCCAACCAGAAAGAAGGCAGGAGAAAGCAGCTGGGAGTAAAGTTACAGAGCTGAGCTTCCCATGCCCTGTGTCACCATGTCAGTGGTAGCAGATGAGCACAGCCCTGCACTGCAGTCCCTGGCTCAGTGATTCCTCATACCTCTCCAGTCTTCTTCCTTCCCACTTCCCCACAGGACCCTGGGCCATACAGCAGCATCAAGAAGAGCAGCGCTAACACAGGGATGAGCTTAGATATCCTAAAATGACCTCCCTACCAATACTCCAGCAAAAGCACAGGAAATTTCAAGCATTTCCACTTCAAGAGTCACACTTCAGGCTGAGTAGCACTTGTGTTATTTCTTTCTGGTGGTGTCTATCTGCTCATGGGCATCTGGCTTTCAAGCCCTGCACAGACGTATTGTGCTGTCCTCTCCCTGTGTGTAGGCACCTGCACAGCACAGGATTCCAACCCCATCCCCAGCTCTGAGGGTCTCCTGTAACAGGTCGACACACAAAAGGTGATCAGTGAGGGAAGGAGAGGGCTCCATGAATAACTCCAGCTCTCTCTCTGGTCTGAAAAGGAGCAGGGACTTGGTTTACATGTTAGTGGCTTCCTCTCACCATGCACAGGACCTGCATTGTTTGCAGGCCAGCTCCAGACCATGGTGGGTTGATTCAGCGAACCAGGAGCTTTGCACTGGGGTGTGGGAATTTTCTGAAATACTGTTTTCCTACCCCGGGACCTCCAAGCTTCACATCACTAAGCAGGAGAACATTCATATCTTCATATATTCAAAACCTGATTTATGACAGACCTTCGCAAGTTGGTGTCCCATGGCTTTGGGAAGGGAAATCCAAAC
Source organism: Todiramphus chloris collaris (assembly GCA_025345505.1). NCBI lineage: Eukaryota > Metazoa > Chordata > Aves > Coraciiformes > Alcedinidae > Todiramphus > Todiramphus chloris. The sequence goes on from JANVCC010000018.1 coordinate 5,364,332, forward strand.
TCCTGAATTGCATGGTAGAATGGAGGCCTTCCACCCATGCAAACTGGGACAACATCTAGGCCTCTGCCAGATGCTAAGCTGTGAAGAATACCCAGGTCTGATTAAAAAAAAGCTGTGCCTGTCTCCATGGTCTCACACACAGCTACTGTTCGTCCCAAAGGATTTTGTTTCTGCCAAGAAGAAATGTAGGGATGAATCACAAAGGAGACAGCAGCGCCTCAAGGGAGATGCACAAAACACCCATATTTGGGTATATACAGTTAGATACTTACACCTACACATGTAGGTATGTGTATGAAGAACACATTCACCACCTCTCATGTTTGTCAAACTCTAAGAATCTATAGTATGAATACTTTATATTAAAGAATACTCCATATGTGGACTTAATCCACAGCTGAAACTCAGTGTTAAAAATCTTGAAAGGAAAGGAAATAAAACACAAGGAGCATAAAAAGACAAGGCAAGCTTTTACCGTGCAGACCAGTGGTCCATCTAGCCCAGTTTTCAGTTTCTGTGCATTTCTAAAGCATGACACACCAAAACAGTATCTTCCATAACATGGATGGAAAGACACCTTTGGGAGTCTTATAGTTATTGTGGGTTTTCCAACTCTTCAACAGACAAAAAAGTGAAATGAGCATCTGGGAAGGGGGACAAAGAATGCAACTGTTCATTTTGTAACAAAAAAATCCTTCTCACAAACGCAGGGATTTGAATGAAATTGGCAACAAAAAGCAAGCAAGAATAATGAAATAAAGCTATCTTGCCCCCCAGTGAATTCCAAGAGAGCTTTGTTATCTCAAGAAGGTCATGTATTTCTCCAAATGGGAGTAAACAGGACACAATTCCACCGGAATGCTTTCTGTCCCTTGTGAATGTCTAATCTTAAAGCTTTCTTGAAGCCCATGAAGATACAAGCTAAACAAGTACCTAATTCCTAAAGTGAAATACAAAAGACAGCAGAAATCATTAAAAATCAAGACCTCCTTCGTTGTCTTCTTTCTGTATCAATAAAAGCAAAAAGGCACAAAACTTCACCACACACTTCATATGCACAGGCTGGAGGGCTTTTTGGGGGGAGAAGAATTGGTTCCAATAATCTGTCCCTAAAAGAAGATCCTAAAATGTGGTCACACGTTTTCATTGACAGGTTTATAGGCCCTTTCACTTTGTGTGCATCCCACTGTGTACCACTTCTAATTGTTTTCCCTACACTGCTTGAAGTCCAATACACACCACAAATAGGAAGAAAACCTGCCAGGAAGCAAAAGGAATTGGATTTGCCTGGCTTTATTACTCCAGCTAAAGGAAATGTTAAAAAATAAAAGCAAAGAATAAAAAGTGAGGAGTAGAGCAGATCCACGGGAATCATTTAAGCGCTTACAGTCTGAAGTTTCAATAATGACACAGAAAAGGGTGGGTTTTTTTCTTTTTAAATTACATTTTATGTTGGCAAACATCTCTTTAATTTTCTCTTGTCTCTGCTCTTCCTGGTTTCTCTGGGGACCAGCAGCCAAAGTACTGAAACACTGCGATAATGTTTTATCAAAGACAAGAAGAAAAGAAATAACTGAGAATCAGAAAGAGCCAAGCGTGATGTGGCAAGATTTTGGGGCTAGCATGGTTTTGAGGTTAACATCCAGCAAAGCATTTTGCAGGCTTAACTAAACCCAGCCTCTGACCTGAAGTCACTGCTGTGACTATCATGAGCTTCCATTCTTGTAATGCTCAATAAGATATAACAAAGCACTGCTCAAAGCAGATACAGTTAAGGACGCTTAACACTTCAATCTGAAACTTCCTCCTTTTTAAGAGGTAATTAATCAGTTTTCCTACTTTTTTATTAATCTCAAGCTTGACATTGTGAAGCAGTTTCTCTAGCCTGAAGTATTCCCGCCCTTCCCTCCAGCACACTCTGGTTTTTAATGAGTTTGGCCATTTGGTAGCTGGAGAGAGCCAAAAAAATGTCTAGTTTCAGATGGTTTTCCTTTTTTTTCACATAATCCTGGATCAGAATCTAGAAAGGGGGAGTGGGAATGAGGCATTTAAGTAGGCCAGTGTTTATGCATTATAATGTAACTGAAGCTGAGGTTCTGGATCTGCATATGACATTGTTGACTCCCACCCAAGGTACTTCTGAATTCGGTATGTTCAAAGAGATTTTTCGCCTCCACATGTGAACATCAGCAGGTAGCTTTTATATTTGTAAAATCTGTCTCAAGATCACCTTGTAATGTGTACCCTTCATAAAAAAACCTTATGCTCTTAGTAGCCCATAGAGACTAAGATGGTGTCATGTGTGATCCTCTAGCATGCTTTCTTCAATTCTTATTCCAGTCAAAAAAGTAAAGCTCATGGCATGATATCCACTTTGGGCTTCTCGTTGCCTCCCATCACTGGAGAGCTCTTCCACTGGAAGTCTGCAGATGTTACAAGGTCCAGTTTTTCTGCATTTTTTTAGTCATACCTTGTGGGAGAGGGTGTCTCATGCTGTCTCAGACAGCACAAAGCACATTTGCAATGATAAACAAGTCTTAAAAAAGAGCGCACGATAACCTGAAAATTTTGCATCAGCCTGAAACCTTCATCTAGAGATTGCAGGAGTTGCTAACAACTCCCACTGATCAAGCTCCACATACTGGGAGCAATTTATCTTGATGAAGCCTTTGCGCTGCGGAGGCCTGGGAGAACCCACACGAGATACAGCAGATGCTGAGGTCTCAGTTCAGACCATAATCACTGGTTACCAGTGAGATTCTGGTATGGCCCGGGACAGAGTGTGAAAAGTTCTGTGCAAATGCACAGCTGGAGAAGCTGCCCATGCTCCAAAGATCTTTCCATCTGATGCTGGAGTTTCTTTAGTCACTGTATTTCACAGAATGAGCTGCTGCCAAAGGAGAGGTCCCTTCCCTCTCCTTCCTGAGCCTGCACCTCCTCGCTGACAAGCTCAAGAGCAGCAGTTGACATGGCATGTGATGAAATGGATTGGAGAAATAATCCAGTTTTATACAAACACAATGGGGGGGGGGGGGGGGGGGGGGAAGACTTGATTTCCTCCTTGCTGCCAGCTGGCAGAGGGTTTCTTTAATTCCTGTGCTCAAACCCCATAGTCTGGTGATGGTGTCAGCTACGCAACACCTGAATAACTTCATCCTCAGGGTGGCTGCATTTCACGGCTGAGTATTTGTCCTTTCGTGCGAGTACACAGTAGCTATTAACTTCAAGCAGAGTTTTGGATTTGGATGTGCCTCTTCAGCCAGAACAAGACTCAAAACATAAAAAGTAAGAACCTAGGCTCTGAGCTCCTGAGTCAGGTTGCCTAACCAAACCTACCAGGTTATAAACGCCTGGACTACCAGGCTGCCTTCTCAAGAAGAAGAACAAAATGGGGCACTGAAGGAGGGTGGTTTTGATCTTAATTGAACTGAATCTCATTCTTAGGGTTTTTCATACTCCTAGAGCCTACAATGTCCCAAACCCTAATTTAAGTATGCTCAGTTAGGTTATATATGTTTCTAGATTTATACTTTACTATAGTGCTATTGTTAAGAATGAGTTCAAGACACCAAGATTAATATTTAGTTACTGTGTATAAGCACTGCTGAAATGTAGGATATTCATTGTAAATAATAATAATAACAACAACAACCATCAATCTTTTCAACTTATCTCAGATGTTTCTCTGCAAGACATCAAAACTTTTTTTCCCTAAGTAGACTTTTTACAGTTACTTTATTGTAATATATGTTTAAAAAACAGGCTTTTCAAAGTCCCCTGGAGTGCAAAGTGATTTTTCAATTTCTATTAGTACAGTGTATTTGGAAAGGTTTTAGTTCTGGCAGAACAGGAAGGACTAGATTTTTAATTTTAAAACAAAAGTGCTGCAGATGGTGGGACCTTGTGGTATCTTGCCACCTTTGGATTTCAAACAAACAAATACTTAGGAAAAAAATCTGATAAAGTAAGCCAAAGAGTAATCAGATGGTAAAGCACTTCCAGATGATAGAACCTTAGCATTTGTCTTCTGTATACTCTGCAAAATCTCAGTCTCCCGGCTGCAATAAACTGCTAATATCTGGCAATCTATTTTTCAGGAGGATGGCATTTAATTCCGTTTCCTTCAGTGGAAGCTAATTCCTTATTCAGATTAATGACTTTTAGTTCTTTTGCAACTGTCTAATACTAATTTCCAAAAAGAGTCTTTCAAAATCCTGTCAGAGATTTGCTGTGAGACAAAGCTGTAATGGACTTGAGAAGAAGCCTTGATTTTCCCTCATGAAATTATTCTGGGAAGTTTTTTCTCATGTCAATGCAAATGCAGATTATTCCCTAAGTCATTTGGAAATGTTTTACCTGGTATGTCTTTTCTGTAAAGATCCCCAGATTCAGCATATTGCCATGCCTATTGAAATTTCATGGAACTTTTTTTGTGATTTGAAATAAGTGTATGGTGGGATTCAGCTCTCCTAAATTTAACCATCTGGAAGGTAAATGCATAATATGAACATTCTTTCTCAGGTCTATGATGTCTCTGAAGAGTGAGTTCATCCCCTCCTAAATCAGAAAAAAAGTGAAATACATTGCATCCAGAGGTTCAACCTTCTCCCTTCTAATTGCACTTTGGACCCAGTTTAGATTAGATGCCAAACATAAAAGGGAGTAAAGAAATGTGTCCCAGTTTTGGGATGAGTATTACCATTGTGGCCCTCTGTATGAGCACCTGCAAACTGCTGCATCATGGTCCCACAATGGCAGGGCAGCATCACAGCCTGACTCTGCAGAACACACCAGGTACCATCCACTGCAGCCAACACCCTGCTGTTGTGGATGTTTGTCAAGAAGAGGAGAAGAAATGGCCTGACTCCACAATCCATGACATGAACATCACCAACCTGTTCTTAGAGACCAGGTCTGCATTCACACTCAAGTTGGATAAAAACCAGTAGAAATGATCCAGATGAATATTATGTAATTATGCTGCTTAAATGAGGTTTAAGACTGTCCGCTACATGATTTTTTTCCCAGAATATAATTAAAGAATAACAAAATTCAATAGGGACAAAATGGAGCCAATTTGTGACATTAGGGATATGAGGGTAGTTGAATTTGAAGTGCTGGGGAACAATCAGATGATGCACAACATGGCAAAACAAAATAAAGTTTGGCCCATCCAAAATCCACACAGTCAGCACAAAACTCCAGAATACTCTAGAGTTTCTTTCTAGAAAGATAACAGAAGGACCAAGGCAAAGCAACAACATATCAAGGGTTCACTGATTATTTAACACATCATCTAGTGCGTCCAAAGCACCATTCAAACTCAACATACAGAGTTGTCTTTGTCCTGCAGAACTTGAACTGGGAGAAAGTGAAGGATGAAGGATGACACCAAGTAGTGAAATGTCTGTACTTGCAAAGCAGTGTCAGAGTCAGAAGGAAAGCTAAGTGCCATTTCTGTGCGGGTTGCAAAATCCCAGCTTTAACATCAACTTTGTCTTTGACCTTGGTCATAACATTGCAGCACTGCATCTTCAGTTCGACATTTGCAAACCTCAGCTAACAGGAATCTGTTCTAAGAGAGGACCCTAGATTGCCCTTTGGGGACCAGAATGCAACCAAAACTCTTTAGAAAATAGTTTTATTTTTTATTTGGGTTTCTAACTGCTCTGGTTCTGTCTGTGTAAATTCTCTGACTCAGCTGCTGCTGACATATCATCCTTGTTTAATATTATTTGTGAATTTCATTCCCATGCAATTCAATTCCACTTCCTGATAATTAATAGAGATGTTAGATGAGACCAGGCCTAACACAAATTCTCCAGATACCCTGCAAGATACCTCCCATAAACTTCTTGCATTATCATTTATCATGATTCTTCATTTACAATCTTTCAGCCAATTTCCAACTCACATGACTGATTTCCCATCCAGGCCAATCTGAATTAATTTTTCTATTAGGATTTCCTCATAATCCTGCACAGGCCAGGGAATAGGCTAGGCTGACCTTATAAACCCTTTATGTCTTTGACCTCTTGATGTTACATAGAAGAGGCATGAGACTGCTCATAAAACTCCAACAGCTTCCTAACTTCATTTCTCCAGCAGTACCACAGCACTCCTTTATGATGGGAAAATCCACGTAAGGGAGAGAAGGATCTGAGTCGCAGCAGAATATGAATTCTTGAATATGTGGTCCCGCACCAAAATCACCATCCCACACCCCAAGCGACTGCTTCACAAAACAGCATCTGAAATGGGATTTCTGTCCACTGCATCCTCACTGAAGAGGATGTAGCAAAGACTCAGTTCAATGCTTTAAGGGTGCACCTGAGTTTCTTTGAGCTTCATTCTGGGCTAGTCTCTATCCTGATTACCTTTTATTTATCTGCTCTAAAGGAAGTGAAAAACACCCTATTCTGCCTTATTTTTCCTTGTAATTTTTGCTACTTCAAAGACTAATTGGGTTTTCCACAAAAAAAACCAATAAAACAAAAAGTGTCAGAATCATTCTTAAAGGAGCTTTGTTCAGATCTGTTAAGTGGTGACAATTGACTTGTTTTAGATTTCCTTTTGAGGTGAATATTCTGATGAAAAAAACTGCTGAAAATATGCAACTGCAGTATTTGGTATTTATAAAACACAAATATCTCTGAAAGGATGTCCTCTGCTTTCTCCTGCCTCCAAGATCATATAGTAGAGGCAAGAAGATGGTAGAAGTTGTAAGGAAGAGTACAAGCTTTATTGTTTTAGGAGAAAAAATTACCTTTTCTTTAATATTAAGTTCTTCTCAAAAAAACCCCATAAAATACTTTATGAGATTGGGGGAGCTCAAGCTTGTCAAGCTTGTGAAATTTATTTTGGGGTATACACTTAAAGCATAATATTTGTGCTAATCTTGAATCCTGGGGAAAGAAAGGATTGGAGACATTTGCAAATATTCAGAAATGTTCCTGTTACTTTGCTGGTGTCCCAAATTTCTATGCGATTTACAATGATAAATCTGTTGTGTGACCAGTATTTTTTATGTGCAGGTGGAAAATCAGTTACAGAGAAGAAAGATAATGTTAGTTAACAAAGAAACACCAGTGGTACAGCAAAATGAAATGCAGAATTTAAGAAGAAAAATACACATTAATATTTCCATGTTGCATCTGCTCAGCACTGAAATTGTTAAAGTATTTTTTTAACAAATCAAAGTCTACTTTAAGAAAACACCTTGGAAAATGGTTAGGAAAAGGGTGATTTATATTTAAGTCACAGGTCTTGTCAAACAAGAAATTGCACTGCATAATGAAGTACTTCTAACAGAATCTTTCTTCTTAATGAACTGCAAATCATTTTACAAACTAAACCTGCTTGGAAAAGTGGAAGTAAGCATCACTTTATACACCAATACAGTGCCTTGGTCTGCAGTGAAACATGGCATTAACAAGAGCACCTTTTTGGAAGATACACTCATGTCCATGGGGACTGGTCTGTGTCCTTAGCCACACAGGGATTCTGCCAGGCAGGGGTGGTGGGGTGAATTCATTTCATTGTGATTTTCAAACCAGAATTAACTCTCCTTTCCCAAAGACTGAATATTAGAAAACATTTCCTTGCAAGTGATATTTTTTTTTCTCCTAATCTAATGAGAGAAAAATATGTTGAAAGAATTTTGAAATAATCCTTTGAAAGAACCACTTCTACATAAAAAAAAAGGAAGCATTTTGTTAGGGGCATGTCAAAAAGGAACTATGGGAACCTGCCCTTCTCTTTTCTTTCTCCAAGACAAAATTAAGGGCAAGGCAGACTTTGCTTCACAGATGCTTTTGATGTTCAGTACTGTAACTTCTGATAGAATAAGATTCAGATGAAATTTTATGGGCCAGCCCTAACCTACAGCACAGGTAAGGTGTGATTTTGCACAGGTTATATATGATTTAGCACAGAAGCAGAAAAATGCTACACGGCCACTTCTGAATGGTAGCACCCTTTATGAAGCTGTTGACACACATGCAAAAATACACCACGTATGCTGTAAGAGTAACACTTTCCCATCAGGCTGACAACACTTGTGTAACACTGGTGGAAACAATTAGGCAAGGTGTAAGAAAAGCAAGACCCTGTCTTAAACAAGGGCAACTTTACTGTCTTGCTTAAATATCTGACTTGGGCATAAGTTTTGGGTGCCCACCGGTCCTATAGGTGATATTTATGTTCCCTGTACATTGTGAGATGATAAATGTTAGGTGTTTGGGCTTCCCCATGGAGGTTTTCAGTGGCATCTCGCAGATCTCCCACTGACTGCACGAGGAAATTTTTGTGGCAGACTGGTCCATTAGGAGCTTAATTGTTAATCCCAATTTGCATACCCTAGGCAGGTGGGCTGCATTATACTTAAAGTCTTTGAGATGTTCATTGCCTTCAAGGCAGGTAGGAAACACTGCCCTCAGAGCAGACAAGCAGGATCTGGGGATGTGCAATGGGTATTTTTAAAGAAGAATTGTTCTGAAGGACACCAAGAAATTTGCCATCAAATATATTCAAGAAACATTATACACCCCTAGTGATGACTGACTTTTCCTATCTTAGGTACAGTCCGTTATCAGATCAAAACTTTTCTGTGATATTGGCCAGGTAGTGACACTCTGGTCTCACAATCTGTGATCTCCCCAGCAATGCCCTGGCTGCGGTACCCGTCTGCTAGCAAGAGTGGACTGCAGAAGGGTGTGTTTGATGCCAAAACACAAAACCAGGGAAAAAAGCCGATGGGGCTGACTCAGAGCTGTGGAAGGCTGTCCGACATCTCATAGAGCTGCTGCTGGGCATGCAGAACAGGCATTGTGCAGGAATTATCCACCAATGTGTGAGTGGGTTCAGGAGAACAAAAGCTTTAGCAAAATATATATGCTATACCAGAACTGCCCAACAAGAAAGTATTCCCAGTTTGCCCTTGAGACGGTTCCACAGTAATTTTTTTAGCTGGAAATCCTCCCACTGCCACCAGATTACACTTGCTAGTGTCATCAAAGATCTCCAAGCACTTCACCCAAAGCTCCTGCTCCTGAATAGCCTAACCAGTATAAAAGTGAGGCTAATTCACACCCAATGAACCCAGGGCTAGGGCAATGACACGTGATCATCTCTACAGTGCTCCATCACTGCTCTCTCCCTTTCTAGGATGCTTTATAGCCTCACAACCAAGAACTTCCTTCACTGCAAATTTCTGCAAATGGAAGTTATATTCATTCTCCACATGAGTATCTAGCACCTTAGTAGGTAGAAACATGCAGAACAGGACTAGTATAGTGAGCAACAGAGGTATAAGACTCTGTAGCTTGCCCTTCCTGCCTCCCTCTGTCTTCTCTCTTTTCCATCACACACAACACCTGCTTTCCTACATTGTCAAAGATTTTGTTTCATCTGTATTTAAAGCTGCTTTTCAGCTCAAGTCACAGCCATGCACAGCGTGTCTCACTGTTTGCACTAGGAGCGTGCAATGAATGTGGGGTCTGCATAAATTAAAAGCTTTCTGCAGAAATGCGAGATCATGATTTTGATAACTCAATTCACTTCTCTTGTAAAGCCAGTCAGCAGTTTCTTTCATGACTTCTGTAGTATCAACTGCACAGAGCTGTGCAGAGGGGTCTTTTATATATTTTATATCTTAATGTCTGAAAAATACAGGTTTTGTTCTTAGATTACTCTTTTCAAAATGTCTAGCACAACCTTACATCATTGTTTGCCGACTGAGAAAGATATGTATGCAATATGCATATCCACTTATAAATAAAGGACATTAAATAATTTAAAAAACTTTTTTGGACACATTTATTAATCTAATTTTCTCCTAGAAATCTAATCTAATTTCTCTCCTAGAAGTTCCTCCCACTTCTACCACAGAATATATATTTAATCAGTTAATGTTGGCTTAAGGATCTGATCTCCTTTCCACAAAAGCATCTTTCTCTGTCTGGGAAGATGACACATCTTCACTAAGACCCGTCAGTTGTATCCTCTCACTTTGCTAGCATGACAGTACTGAATTTGTTTTAATTCTTGTTACAAATAGCAAGAATACCCATCCATTGTAAATGCAGAGGGAGAAGTTCAGAGCCCTCCAACAGCTCACAAAGACATGTTGAAAAAGCATAGGGATGACTGAGATTAGAAGAGTTTAGAAACACTGCCAAGCATTAACTGAATATTTAGTAAGGAAAAAAAATAATTACATATATATATATATATAAAACTGTCTATAGAGGGTAGCTATTGTAGGAAGATGGCAAAGTGCTACTGGACTTCCTACCTTTGCAAGTGGTTGACACCCATTCCAGATCCTGATGAGCAGTCATTAGTAAGTGAAGGGGCTTGCAATTGCATCTTCCTTTTCTCTATATTCTATTCTCTATTTCTACCTTGCCATTGCTTCTTTATTATTATTCACATCATGGCAAGGTCTCCAGAAGTCCTGGCACTGCATTAAAGGCCATGTCCCCCAGCAAGTGCTGACAAAACTAAAAAGTGGAATAGCTGTGAGGGAAAGGCATACAGCACCTGACCAAGGTTATCTGAATGGTCAGTGGAGAATATTTTCTTTTCAGTCTTCGGCATGGCCACTGGGAAGCCCAACACCCGAGGAACCTGTGGTCTACAGCCTTGGTGGGGTGAAGGTGGAATATACCCCAAAGACTGATAAGGAAAGTTCATAACAGAAGAATAGCAATGTAAAAAGAGCACCCTAAACCACATCCTTGCTTTGATAGGTTTCTGCTGTCTTTCTGCTGTTTGTTTATGTTGGGATAGCTTGTCATGATACAGGTTAACCTGGTTTTGTGCCCCTGGTGTAGTCAGGGCTCATAGTCTGGCCTTACCTTTTGGGCAAGAGGGTTGTCTTGACACTTGGTCTATCAGCACTAAGAAAGAAGCCTTTCCTAACGTATTAAGCAGAGGAAGGAGTGGAGAATTTTCCTAAAATTACAAGGAAACCATTTCTTGCCCACGTGAAACAGGCAGGCTCTCTGATCATGTCCTCAAGAGCTGACAGCTGCAGGGACATCTCCCAGCAAGGGCACGGCTAACCTCCCACAAACACCGGCTCCACCAGCTCTTCCGAGCAAGGAGGGCGAGAAGCCCTTCCTAGTCCTGCTGGGTAGTACGGAAACACATTTGGAAAAGGAAGAGGGTCTTTTGAAAAATAAATAAATAAATAAATAAATAAATAAATAGATAGATAGATAAAAAATTGACAACCTGTGGGCCACAAGATTCTACCTGACTTCAAAAATTTAGCACTTGGTTTCATGCTACTGAGCAGCTACCGGGAGCTCACTCTATCTGATCCTGTCTTGACCGGAGAGGTTGAGATAAAAACCATCTGCAGTCTCCAGCCTTCCTCTTCTGACCTTCTTCCTGCTCATGTTTTATTATTTTATTTTGATAACTCAAAGTCAGCCACAGAGCACTTCACAGGATCCTGAGTCTGCTTGGATTGGGACAGGTGGTAACACAAATGGGTACAGAGCCACATCGCCTCTAAGCAAGCATCTGTTCCTTGGAGTCAGAGTAATCATATTCTTGAACCAGCCTTAATGAAGGAATAATCAGTTTGTGGATATTACTGATACGCAGATACCTACTCTGATGTAGGTGGGCTCTGGTTTTATATTGTCTGTCCCATGGAGGTGGCTCGTGCCTCAGAGTCATCTAAGGAGGGATTAATTTTAGAGCAGTGGGACAGACTCCACAAAATTACAGCTGTTAGTGTGAGAAAAATTGAGAATTTGGCCAGCAGCAAATCTGCAATTACACCTTTCAAGATGCTAAGTGAATGCAAGTTAACTTTTCTACTTAAGCAATAAAGGATTCAATATCCAGCTGATGTGTTTCTCACGAATGTGGTAATAAAAATGCCTGTTTTATTGGCTGCTGTTTTAGTCTTAGTTTTCATAAATGACTGATACTTAATTAATTGAAGGTTGTATTACAAAAACCAATCGGCTTGAGAAAGCTCCTTTTAACCAGCAGTTGTCATACTCATTCTGATCTCAGAGACATACGTTTGAAGTTATTATCTTCTCTCAGACAAACTAGCAAATAAACACGAAAAGAAACAGTAAAGATGAAATATCTGAAAAAATGCTTTCATGCTTTTTTAGGATTTTTTTTTTTTCCTCCGGGTAAGGACTGCGTTCAGAAATCATTTTCATTCTTTGTAGTGATTGTTTTTTAATTTTGTCGTCACACAGATGGCAAATTCACTGGAGTTACTGGCAAATCAGGTTCCTCATCTTCATATCTGCTAGTAAACAAGAAGTATACCTTGTGTAATTAATAATTCTGTCTATACCAATAAATAAAATGTGCCTCAGACCATACTCTGGCCCTGGGGGCAGAAGTACCTCTCTAAGCAGATGCACACTGTTACCCCCAGAACAGAGTATATATACCAACCAGCACTTTCTCACGCTATTTCCAAAGTCATCCCCAGGCACTATCCTGGAAGTCTTAACTGACAGAAATTATGCTGGGATTTGTCAAAACTTCTGATTTAACAGTTTGGTGACTCATGGTCAGTGCTCAGTGTAGTCTTACGCAGTCTACATGTTTAGGGCACAATCCGGACCCCAAGCACAGGAACACAGGGGTTTTTGTCCCAGGCTGGGGAAAGACAGGACATATCTCAAAAGACTTCAGCAAGACTTCATACATCCAGCTTTGTCTTCCTGCTCCACCATGGACTATCTGCATGACCTTGGGCAAGTCACTTTTCTGGCTGGGCTGCAGACTGCGGCGTAGAGTAGCAGTAACCATGAACAGGCTAAACAGTGTCCCCAGAGCAATGGGACCAGGCGTTTTCCTACAGCCTGGTTCACCAGAAGAGTAAACTAGCCTACAATGACCCCTGTGTTGCCAGAGTGGATTTTAAACCCATCTCAGGTATTTGAAACCACACTGCAGTCTGCACTCTAGGTGTAAGTGCCCTCTCTCTGCTCCTCCTCTGGCGAGTGGAGAGACCAAGACTTCCTGACTTACAGAGGGGCAGCGAAGGTAGATGTATTCAAGGCTATAAGCTCTTCCAACAGTACAGCAAGTAACAATTAAACAATCGTTACCCATAACAGCCAGATTTTCTTAGGAAAAGTCAAACAGTTTCACTAGATTTTGCAGCCCAGTAACAGACGTTTCAAAACTGGAGCAGTTTGCTGAATCCTGGTCATACGGCTCCCATAAAGTTCCTGTGAAAAACCTGGCAAGATCTCACCCACAGCCAGCCTCACCTGAGGGAATCAAATCAAATCTCATCAAGAGGCGAGAAGAAAGACAAAATCAGAACTGCTCATAAGGCTTGAGGGAAAGAAAAAAACTACAAGATGTTTTTGCAGCTCCAAGATGGAGCAGTAGAGAGGCTGGAATAGCTCAACGTTGTCACTGTGGTTCTCAAACCAGTACAAGTTGATACCTGGCCCATGACAGCTGCCGTCTAAACATATCTGGGACACCTTCATGTTTTGTAATCGCATCATATTTTTCTTGCAAGAATTTTATTCAATCTAAGGCCATTATTAAAAGAAAAGACAGGGCAAACCCTACCGTTACTAGCCAAGGAACATGTCCTTTGGGAAGGTGCAGTAACCTAGAAGATTCTGGTGGATCCTTATGGTGCAGGAAAGTTTAGCTGAGAAAGGTCCTGAGGACATGGACTGGTGAGTGTGGTGAGCACTGGTCCACACTGAATAAGGGCAGGCAGATTTGGCCCTCTTATTTGCATTCTCATGAGGTCTAGCCACAACTGATTGCTCCTTCATAATCAACTAAAAATTAATATAAAACCTCATATCTACAGCCACAGGTTTGTTTTTTTTTTCCCTTTGCTGAACATCCAGAGACTGATCTACCCTCAAGGGTGCAGTATCCAAGATACTTCTGGTTAAACACATACAGACACCCCAAAACAAGCATCACATGCCTGGGTTTCTACAGCTTTTGCTCAGAGGTACAGACAGATGAAGGTCACTAAATAATAGTGAGGGAACCTGGATTAAACCAATATTTTGGCTCTGGCTTGAAGGAGAGCAAGACACGTTTGTCCACAACTTCCTAACCCATGATAGATGGGACAATTAGAGATGACAGAGATAACCTAGTGAATTAATCTTTCCAAAACAGTAATTTATTACCAGCATCTGGAGCTGAAGAGACCAGAGGAGGTGAGTTTCTAAGATCACACCATAGCTGATGGCCAGTCCAGGTTCAGAGCTGACTGCCGTTCCACAACAGAGCCCTTACCATAGTAGAATAAGAAAAACTGTGGCAAAGTGTGTTTCTCTTTCTCAGTGACACCAGAGACTCTCTCTATCCACAAAAATGGGATGTAATCATTAGTTTTTCTCCGAAGTGGAGTCACAGATTTTGGTGGCTTTACCTCCCTTCACTGAGAAGTGGGTAGAAAGCTGCCTGCTCTGTCCGAGTTGAAACCTAGGTACTTTAGGGCATTTATTCCTTCATCCAGAGGATGATACACTACTACTCGGCGGATTTAAGGTGCCAGGTTGGTATTCAGTGGTGCTCAGAGTCAGACATCAATGCTTTCGGAAAATCTTTTTCTTTGTGAATTATGTACCAATCACTCTAGACCAGGTTATTTTATATTTTGCTTTTATTTTTTTTTTTTTTTTTTAAAGAGGAGCTGTAGGCACTCTCCTAGTGAAAAAACCCACATTGCAAGTGACCCCATCCTAGTTTTGTCAAGCTCAGTTGGGGCTTCTCTACAGAGAAAATTAATCTGGATTGATAGAGTAGAATGACTATTTCTCTATAAAGCTAGTTTTTAATGAAGTTAGTCTAGATAATCAGTGATCTCCACTGAAATACCTTATTCTTGACTTTAAAAACAAGCAAAATGTGCAGAAAGCATTTAAATTCCACAATATCGGGATTGTCTTCACAGTGAACTAAAAGAAAAAAAATTGTTCGGGGATTTAGTCCAGAATAACTCCATTTCTGGGCACTCCCTGTACTCAGGACTTTCCAGCAGCAGCAAGGACACTTTTTCATTTCCACACACTCGACTCAAACAGACACAACTCTGCACAAAGCAATTACTGTAACAGCTAGAGCAATGGGACCAAATCCCAACTGTCCCACCTGGCCCTTTTACTGAAGTAAAAAGACCAATAAAATCAATCTATGTCTCTGCTTCAGTTTTTGGGGCATGGACTGGCTTTGCTTTTTTATTTTTTTCCTGGTACATGAACAGCAAGAAACAAATGCTAATGTCAAGGTCTGGCCAGTACTTTCAAAAGCACAAGGTTCTCTTTGAAAAAAAGGGGGACTGGTAACCCCCAAGAGCCTCTCTGATTTATATGAAGAAGGACCATATCCTCTTCCCTGTGACCTAAGCCATGAGTAACTGATGTGCTAGGGAGTTCGCTACACTCTGCCTCTGCTGCAATGCCTGGGGGAGCATGTAGATACACTGTCATCTACAAAAACTTCTTTCAGCAGCCACCTGCAAACTTTGCACCGTATTTGCTCATGGCAGGTTAGTCCTGGTGAACTGGAATGCTTCAGATGAGAGAGAAAGCACATGGGTGCTTGTGTGCCAGAAAAAATATTCCTGAGATCATTTGTGCTGAATTGTTTATTCTTTTAACTGGGAGGACTGAAACTTCTTTCACCTTTTACCTTGTTTTGCCTTTGCTGGGAGCTTCAAGCTGATGGGATTCGTCCCAAAACTCCAGCCCATCCATCAACAGCAGAGTTAATTATTTTCACACCAAGCGAAAAAATTCCACCTCCCTTCCCCTTCTTTGCATGCAGGTAAAGAAAAAGTAGGCAGGACACCTGAAATCGCTCCTGGCCCAAATCTCCTGCTGCTTCTACAGCACTCGCAGAAGGAGAAAGATACAGGAGCTCCCTGGGCATTTGAGGAAAGCCTTTTCTGGACACATTAAAGATAAATTATCCCACCACGGCAATGAGAGTGGAAAAGGTGATTGAAACGCCAGCTCTCAACCCCCCACCGACCTCTTGTCCCTTTTCCCCGAGGTATTAACGCTCCAAGACACCGCAAGGACTCCCGGTCCCGAGGCTGTTCTCCACTCCCTGCTTCTTCTGGTTCGTCAGCGTCCGGTCCCCCACCCTCCGTCCTCGTACAGAACAATAGCAAGGCACCGCTTTCAGCTGCTCCCCGAGGAAAACCCAGATCACACACATTTAGATAGAGAGAGATAGATATGATTATATTTCTCTTTGCTGTTTAGGACAAGAAATGAAGTGCTGCCTCTTTAATTGGCAAAAGCATGCAGTAAGAGCATACCTTTAATTTAGTGTTGGGATAGCTCACTTGCACCCTGGCTGTTGTCTTATTGGAGAGGGCAGCCTGCCTCAGATCCTCTAGCACTGAAATAATATCATCCAGCACGCATTTCTTATCCTGATTTCTCAACACACACAGATGGGAAAAAGTATAATTATAGCCTTTGTAGTTCACCTTCATTTCCAGCACGGCTCGGTGGATCTGCAGGATCACATCAGCCTGATGCAAAATATTGCCTCCGGGTTTGGAGAGGAGAATCACCCTGCCATACCTTCCCGGGGTGTGCAAGTCCGAATACAGCTGGCTTTTGGATTGATCGAGGGAGAAAAGGCTGCTGGCTAAGCTCCTCTCGATCTTGGCCAGGCTGTGGCTGGGGGCTACCAGGCTCTCCAGGTCAGTGTCAGGCTGGAAGCGCTTGAGCAGGCTGAAGCCGAAGATGATGGTCAGGACTGCGGGCACAGTGAGGAAAAACACCGGATGCCTGCTCACGAATAAGCCCAGCTTGTAGAAAAACGACTGGAGCCCTCTGTGTATCACCTGCCGCAGCATCCTCCACCAGATCCAGCCTGCAGATGCTCCTGGCCGTCTTAGAAAGCACATGTGACATGTGTAGCTCCTTACCCCTTCCTGTCAGTTTCCCTTTCTCTCTCCCTCGCTCTCTACTACTCCTTTAAAAGACTGCAGCAAGTTGCAGCAAGACAGCCAAATATTGATCAATGGGGTGTGTGTGCGCGCGTGTGTGTGTGCCGGGGGTGGAAGGGACCGGGCAGAGGAGGGAGGAGGGGGGTCCTTGCTTTTTTTTCTCGTTCTCTCTCTTTTTTTTTTTTTTTTTTTTCCTTTGCTCTCTCCTCCCTCCCCCCCCCAGCCAACTAGCATCGCCCCCCCCCCCACCCCATCCCCCCCGCCTGGGTGCCCCCCTTTCGCCGGCGAGGCTCAGGCGTTGCACCGGGAGCGCTGCCGGCTCTGCAGTGCCCGCTCCGCTCCCGCCGTCGCTCCGCGCAGCCCCGCGCAGCCCCGCGGCCGGCACCGCTTGTCCGGGGCGGTGCACCCAGCGCTGGCAGCGGCCCCCCGCTCCTGCTGCAAAGCATCGCGGCTCGCTTTCCTCCCTCCACCCCCTATACACACACACACACACACACACACATAGGGAATTTGCCGGGGCGGGAGGATGATGCTGCATTTTAACGTCCCCCGACCCCACCGCGCCCCTCCCCTCGCCCGGCCGCAGCCGCGGAGCCGCTCCGGGTGCCCCCGCTCCCCGCCGGCTGCCGGAGGGAGGGAGAGAAGGAGAGCTTTGCCCGGAGACTTTGCGAAGCGCTTTCCCCACAGCAGCAGCAACAGCGGCAGCCGCTGCGCTCCGCTCCCCGTGCCCTGGTCCCAGGGCTGCTGCATCCCCCCCGCCGCACCCGGCTCTGCCCCAGCCGCGCCGGGGCCCTTGGGCACACACGTGCCCACGCACCGCTCCGGGCAAAGCTCCCAACCCCAACTGCCATCTCCCTCCCCGGTCTGCAGCCCGAGGTCACCCAGGCGGAGCTGCCCCGTGCTCCAAAGAGGGAGACAGCGACCCCGGGAAGGGTTTGGGGCAAGGGCAGGCAGGGGGAGTCAGCTGCTCTCTGCCGCTGCCCGACAGCCTGGCACCTCGTCCCCGGCCAGCAGCTCGCTGAGCAGTGACCTAAGAGAGGTAGGACGGGGCTCCTGACACCCTCCAGCTGAAACAGAGGTTTTCCGAGCAAAGACACCAGCAGACCATTACATAAGAGGAGAAAAATTCTGCGGCTCCCCGGACCAAAGGAGAGCAGCAGAGAAAAGCACTTGCAGCAGGAGAGCTGCCCACCAACTCTCCAGGCAGCAAGGTCTACTCCTTCAGGAGCTTCAGCCAGGACTGCTTGGGACAGCAGATCCAGCCCTAGCAGACCTGACAGCCCCTTGCCGGCGAGGCAGCGGAAAAGGCAGACTTGCTTTGCAGGAGCTTTATACTCAACTCAGAAGTCTAACTTGTAGAAATGTAATTAAAAAAAAACAGACCCCAAAAAATGCAGATCTCTGCTCAGTGTCTCCCTGTCCACCATATCCGTGCTGTATTTTAGCTAGTTCCGTCAAGCAGAAATTGATTTATTTTGGGATGGGACCAAGGGTGCCGCGCAAAACCTGAGGGAGCTAGGTTCTTCCAAAATAAACTCTCCCCGAAACAGAAAGAGGGAGAGTGAAAACTGGGGAGCTTGAGACTCTCAGCTGGAAGACTCTGCCTGATCCAGGACTAGACAAATGACATGCTTGAAGCAATTATCACTGTTTTGGAGAAAAACAGCATATTCAGCAGTCTCTTTCATGCTGACACCCCTACACACACACTTCTGTGTGGATGAACAGGACATACAAAGAAGGAGCCCATCTTCGAGGGCTTTGGAGGGTTTGTGTTAGGTCGCAGGGACAGTGATTCAGTTTGGAAGACCAGGGTCCTTCAGAAGTGTGGAAATGTTAAATTATCCTAAGGGATACAACAGAAAGGCTGGGAGCACTGGATTGGAAAACTACATGACTGAAATTGGTAGCTAAGATTCAGAACTTCCTTGGTGAAACTGGCTTAATTTTTGAGTTTTTGAATGAGTGCTGCAAGTACACATGTTTCAAATTCGGGCTGCTTTCATTTGGTGGCCTAGATACTGCCTATTTAGAGGTGTTTGCAAGTGTGGGCCACAGTTCTTACAGGCAACAAGAAGGAGAGGTTGAAGGTGTGGAAGATCTGTAGAAAAGCCCCTATCAGCCACCCATTTGTTCATCTTAAAGCATTGCCCATGATGGAAATCTGATTCAACAACCCTAGGAAATGCTAAGCTCCACTGGTACAAATTACGGCTCTTTGTCTATTTTATTACTCACTTACGCTGATGGTTGAGTGCTCCCAGTGAATAAAGTCTAAAGGCAAAGGCTTTATTGAGCCTTTGTACTTACACATGTAAGTGAGACCTTGAGTTTGAAGCCTGGACCTGTTTCCTCATTTCTATATGTGCAGGCTTATAACAACCTGTGACAAAGTATGTCAACATATCTAAGCTATGAGTGTTACTGGCCGAGATACCTTAGCACTGTGGGCTTCAGCACAGGCTGCAGGAGCTCTGCCTGGAGCCTTTGTGTCCTTGGCACTCATTGCTTCTTTGGCTTACATGGTGTTGGTACGTGGTCTGGAAGGGAGAAGACTGCAATCGCTTGTCTTGGTTGCCGTGGCCTTGCCCACTTATGTTCTCCACAGAGCTGATTATTGCTCATGGGACAGATCTTTCTTTTGATCACAGGAAGAGTTGAGGAGCACAGTACAAGCAGTCTGGACCACCCTAGCAGGTCCCTCTAGTGCCTAAATAAGATATGGCAAAGGATATTTTTCATCTGCAGCATCTCTGGGTCTTGGACAACTTCTGTCTGCAAGGATGCTGCAGTGGAGTATTCAGACATGGCACTGCTGAAGCACAGACCGTGCAAAGACAGGGCCAAGAAATACATACGATGAAAGGTGTGACTGAGCACACGCTGGTTCCTTCCTGAGCAGGGCAATAAAGAAGTATTGCCAAAGGGCTCTGGCAGTTGGTCTTGTCTGTCCCTTGGCTTACACAATAACAAAGTGTGATCCTGCCTTAGTGCACCCACAGGTAATGGGGATGATAAAGTGATCAGTGCACTACAGTGGTCACCTCAAATGGCAAAATCCATGGAGGATCTAAAAAGTCACTTTGAAGTACATCTCGGAAACATGCAGGGCATCAGCACCTTTTCTGAGAGGAGTGTTGGTGTATGCTGATAGTTGTATCCCTCCTGATGGCATCCAATGAATCCTTTTTAAAGGGGAATAGCCAACACGTCAGGGATGTAGCTGGGGGAATTGCATGATAGTTCACAGAGTGTGGACCCCAGAGAAACAACAAACCACAGAGAGACTCAAAACACTCAGAAATATTTGAAACAAGATGCAGCTTGTAAAAAATGCAACTGTATCAGGGGAAAACAATTAGATTTGCCTACTCCCAGAAAGGAGAGAAGTTTGAGAACAAATGATTCAGCACAAAGGAAAAAAAAAAAGGGGATTACAGCACAGGGCAAGCTGGATATGTTTTTGAAGAAATCATTGCACAGCAGAAAGTCAAAGCAATACCAACTATCAGACATATCCTAAAGCAGGGAGGAAACAACCCCTCTGTGTTACACAGCTGCACTGGGGGACTGTGTTCAGCTTGGAGGGTTACTGAGACACAGTAAATTTCTTGATCGTTTAAATAAGAATTATCAGCAGGCTAGACGGGTTGGCATAGGTGCACTGATCAAGTATTGAAGAAAGTAGAGTTGGATGCCCAAGAGCCAGATTGCCATATGTTGATTAACATGCAAGTAAAGCTACAAACAGTCCTATTGGCAGAATGATTTTAAGTTGTTATAGTTTAATAGCTGGGTGGATATAGTTAAAATTAATGGTACAAAAAGACATTAAATAGTAAAACCCCAGAGGAATAATTTAGAATAGCCACAGAGTCTGTATATATAAGAGTAAATAAAACAGATCTCAGACCAGCTAGCTAATGTTCGCACACTGAAGTTGATTCATACACTTAGATGAAAATGTTCATACTAACTGAAGTTCATACACTTAAATGATTTTCTACATCAAGTGAGAAAAGAAAAAATCTAGTGTGATAAAGAGTTATTTTAGAAATGGGGTTTTTAAGAGAAAAATCCCTTAGCAATTCTCATTTAAGTTCTAAATATTGTCAAACTGCAGGGCCAGCACTGTACAGGAGCCAGGCAGGGAGGGCAGGGGTGGAAAGGGGTGACAGAGAAACTCTGTGCATAGTGCTGGAGGGTGAGGACACTGAAGAAAGGATAAAAGAGATGGGGTGACCTTTCAGGAAAAAAAAAAACCAACCTGTGGTTGCTGTGGTTGAATTCACTGTTTTGCTTTTGTGCTTTGTAGTGGTTTTGAACAGAGTTGAGAAAACCCTGCTAGCTGCAGAAATGGAGGGTGTGAAACACCATGGAACCTCGTGCCTTTTAGGGAGACTGTCAGACCCTGTAGGGCCAGAAACCTTCACCCATTGACCATGGAGATTTCAAACAGAAACACCTGAGATTGATGGGAAGCACGGACAGTCAGGCTGCTAGTAGAAACACGGGGAGCTGGAGTGATAATAACAAAAGGAGTAGATGCTAAAGAGCCTTTGAAGCTCTTGTAAGGGAGGAAGGAGATCCTTTAGGTCTTGATATAATTTCAAATGTTCAGCTTTGCTATTGTTCTGCTTTTGCCTGAGGTATAGTTAATTGTCTTCCTAGTAGCTGGTACAGTTCTGTGTTTTGGGTTTAGGACGAAAATAATGTTGACAACACACTGATGTTCTCAGTTGTTGCTATGTTTATACTAAGTCAAGGACTTTTCAGCTTCTCATGCCCTGCCAGAGAGAATGCTGGAGGAGTCCAAAAATCTGGGATGGGACACAGCCAGGACAGCTGACCTCAACTGGCCAAAGGAATATTCCATACCATATGATGTCATGCTCAGACTATAAACTGGGGGGAGGAAGCTGTCAGGGGACTCTGCTGCTTGGGAGCTGGCTGGGCATCAGTCAGCAAGTGGTGAGAAATTACATTATGCATCACTTGTTTTGTACATTCTAATTTTATTATTATTTTCTTCCTTTTATTAAAGTGTCTTTATCTCAACCCATGAGTTACAATTCTTTTGTTTTCCTGATTATCTCTCTTATCCTGCTTCTTGGGGGGGGGGAAGGAGTGAGTGGCTGTGTTGTGCTTAATTTCTAGCTGGGGTTAAATCAGAACAATTATAAAAATGTTATTCCTCCAGTTAGGTGTCATTTCCTTAATTAGCTGCAGGTCAGTTGGTAGAGTTCCTAATGTAGGGATTGCCAAGCCAGGATTTTCAAAGGGTTGAAGTTTATTGAATAAAATTGGTCAATGATTTCAAATATGAAAAACAGATTTTGAAAAACATTGTGCATAAACCCTCTGTTTTATTCTAAATTTAGTGGATTGATTTGTTCCTTTCACAACGCAAAAGTCTCTTTTAGTTTTGAAAAGGAAAAACTGTCAATTCAAACATCAAGCTTTCAGGAAGAGATTTAAAATACCTTTTAATTTTTGATTAGTTCTGGAAATCTTTCAAAATTTAATCTGTTCACCGAAAAGTTGAAGCTTTCTTGGAAATTTATTAGAAAGAAAGAAACAGGTTTTACTCCTGTTTAAGTTTTTTTTTTGTCTGCAAAAATATACTTGCCATTTTCTAAGCAACTATAGCTAATTCACACTGTTGCCTAATAAAAGCCTCTGATGTTAGCAAGGAGCTGAAAGATCTGTGAAAAGTAAAAGCATCATCAAATGGATAATGCTAATGTTATTATATTTCTTGAGAGGACTGAAAAATTAAAATGCTGAAAGAAGACAGCTTGCAAAGATAGCTGGGAGCAGCAGGCAGTTAAGTAATATGTTTTGTGTGGGTGGGGAGGTTAAGTTGTGGTTTTGTTTTCTTTTGTGAGAGAGGAAATATTGATTCAGCTGGAGAAAATGAAAATGACCAAGGAAGCTACCTCAGATGAGTGAAAAAATCAAACAAATATGCTCCCACGTGTTTTTCCTTATCACTTCTGCAAAAATTAAAACCCATCTTTTCAGCTCTTGTTACTGTGCATCCTACTATCATAAAAGACTAGCAATGAATATTCATTCACCTAAACCTTGACATTCTTCCATCACCATATGTCTTTATTTTCATGTTCCTGACTATTTGGAAAAGTACTTGAAAAACAAAGGTGTCTGCAACCACCCATCTCTAGATGGAGATCTGGAGATCTGTGGAACTGTAAATTATACCTGCTACCAGTGTTCTCCTTAAAGGCTTTATACAGAGGCCATATCTATCTTGTGGGTTTTCAAGCTGACTGGAGAAGCTACTGGAATGTATTTTTAATGCTACGAATCCAAAGGAAGCTGGAAAAAACACTCACAAGCACAGGGATCCCAGTAAGAATATAGATGGTATTAATCCTTGGTCTGACAGCATCTTGGATACTTGCCTTGCATTATTTTGCCTCCTCATTGAGAATGGAAACTAGTATTGTTATTTAGCCCAAACCAGAGTGTGATGCTATATGGCAGTCTCATTTTCTGTTTACAGAGGTAGGTTCATAAGGGAAAGGCAATATTATAGGTCTTGTAGAAGACACCACCTTCATAAAAGATCCTCCTAAGAGGCTTCCCTCTTCTCTTTGATTGCAGGCTACCTCCTCTAATTTTGTCAGCCTTAGTCTGCCTTTTTGGAGATGGCCTGAGATGACCTTTGCTGTGAGTCGTATGAGGAAAGGGCTGAATGCAGTAAGAGAAGCTGCTACAGAAACTGATGAGAAGGAGCAAAGTACCATCAGCCTCAGGACTTTATGTCTTTAGACTGATATGAAATCCCAAGATATGCAAGAAAAATCACCTAATGGTGTTGGTAGCTGTTTAATGACATGAAGGAAATGGTGGTTTCAGAAAGACATAAAGAAGAGCGTGGAAACTAATGAATTTATTATCTAGGAAGACTCTCAAGTACTTTATTATTGCTAAAAGCTGCATTACCTTAAGATAGTTATAATAGGGAACCAAAAAACATGTTTCATGAAGAGCAAACATACATGGTCATGAGTCCATGAAGAATGTCTCAGTCCACCTGAAAGAAAACCAGTGGGACAGTGGCTGCAAGAGTGTGTAACATTTGAATGCTGTCCTGAGGAGACCTGGTCCTGTTCCTGCTCTACCGCATTGTTCCTATGGGATGCTTCTCAAATGGCTTAGATCCAGCAGGACTGTAAGTCTCCTGTCAACTTGAGATCACCAGCTCTATTTTGGCGAACCACTGAACGTTCTCAGCCACAGTTGTGATGGGTGTTGAGCTGTGGATATGACTATCCCAGTAAACTAAGCCGTGCCAAGGCCCATTTTCTAGTCTTAGGGCCAGCTGGCACAGCCTGTCTGTGTCTATAGCATTGAAGTATCTCAGTCTCCAGAATAGTGTAGCTGCATCCAAACCAGCAGTTCAGAACAGTCCCTGGCTGGAGCTAGATCCTGACCCACATGCAGGAATATGTGGGGAAAGTGCTGGTTGTTTTGGGCCAAAATAATTCCAGAGACCATTGTGAAAATTGAAGAATATAGATGATGGCATTCCAGTGTTTGGGAATATTCCCTGGCACCGTTCAATCTACTGACAGGTAATTATACGATGGGAATTGTCTAATCAGATGTAGATGCCTATATCTGAGACAGTTGTCTGGGTCTACCCCAGACAATGTATAATCAATGAAGAGAAACAGTTGGGCATAATTCCTCTCATTATATGAGATCTACTTATCATTAAGAGGATATCTAATAATGGTCGCATGGATTACACCATAGAAGCTATATTAGATAACACTGACTATAAGAGGAGCTCAGAAAGACTATGTCACTACGTTATGAACAGCATAGACCAATATAGACAGCGCATGATATTTATACTCCAAATGTAGGTATTGTAGACAGTGCTAGAAGCAAAACTGGGCAAAAATCTGTGGCAGAGCAAAGATTCAGTCTTAAACTCATAACCAACCCCTGAACCATCTTTTTCTAGATTTTATTGAAATTCTGTCTTTCTATGCTTCCTCGGGTTTTATCTTCATAGAATCATAGAATACCAGGTTGGAAGGGACCTCAAGGATCATCTAGTCCCAGGGTAAAAAAATACCCCAAAAATCAGTTTAAATTATATGGCCCAGTACACTGTCAAGTTGAGTCTTAAAACTGTCCAATGTTAAGTAATCCATCACTTCCCTTGGGAAATTATTCCAATGTCTACTTGTTCTCATGGTGAAAAATTTTCTCCTGGAGTCCAATCAGAATCTCCTAAAGAGTAACTTGTACCTATTACCCCTTGTCTTTTCCATATGACTTCTTGGTAGCCACCTTTTAAGTAATGGCACATGGTAATAAGGTCTCCCCTTGGCCTTCTCAAGGATGAACAAACCCAGTTTTCTCAGCCTTTCTTCACATGGCAGGTCTTTCCAGCCTGTCTACAACTTTTTTGTATAGCGAGGACCAAAGCTGAATACAGTACTCAAGGTGTGGTCTGATCAGTGCTGAGTAGCTCCTTTCACAAGATGTGACTTAGTCTGTGTACACCTGATTATAGAGGGGCCTGATTCTCTTTACAGGTCCCTTGGCAGCAGTGTAAGAGCAATCATAACTATTTGCATTTATACACTTTCTTCCACCTGATAGCCTTGGAGTGCTTTACAAATACTGATTGATTATGTTTCACATTACTCCTGTGGGATGGCTATAAAATAGAAAAATAGAAAAGTGGATTATGAATGACTGGAACTGAGAGATTGGCAAAGAGAAAAGAAAAGCATACCGTTAGAAAAAGAAAGGACTATTGTTTCTTCATAAAAGCAGGAAATCAGCAATTTTGTCCCCATTTACACAAGCTGGAAATTCAATTTTCATGCCCCCTAAATTGCTGGAAAAACATGAATTTAATCCAGGATGCATCTTGGCCTTAATGAAGACTCTGGATGCTCTTAACTTTTGATACAGTATATGTATTATATAGAGTAAGGGTGATTCACATGTGTGGTATCATGGTTTTGTTGCAATGAAATAACTGAATGAGCTTTAGAGCAAGAAAGGCTGCTTAACCAATACCTGTGAGAGAACAATACAGATTCCCCTGCCAGTAGAGGTTATAGATTTATATAGGCCAAGTGGCTTCACAGGGAATGTGATCCAGTGTATCTTAATCAGTGGCAAGTTCCTTCCAAAAGAGTAGCTGAAATTCCCAGCATGGTCAGTGGAGATAGGCAAGGCGTTTTGGAGGCCTCCAAGGAGAGATCTTGGCTGCCTAAATTTAATCCCCTAAATTAGATAAAGCGGATGTTCCTTTCAAGGCCTTCAGGGCATCTGTCATCACTACTTGCCTGGGAACCTTAGATCTTACTGTAGGACTGCTCTGATAGGAGCCAAAAATACAGGTGTTGCTTATACGGTCAACCCAGGCAAACGGGATCCATCCTAAGGAAAAGAAATATTAGAAAAATCCCACGCAAGAATTGGGGTGTCAGCGAAAGGGAAAAAAAATCATCTCCTTCAGCAAAGAATCACCTCCCTGTCCTGTTCTCTAGCTTGCTCCCTACAGAGGCTTTGGTCCCTTTCCTGACAGGCCACTGGTCATGTTGAGTGATTCGAGTGATTCTCGTGCAAAGCCCTGAGAATCCTCCTTCCCACTCCTCCTTGCCATTGTCTACAAAGCCTCGTCTGGAATCAACTTGGTGAGTGATGTGTATTGCTGTGCAGTGTTGGTCTATTCTCTGCATTATTTAGCATGCTTACAGCCCTTGTGTTATCTGCAAGTATTACCAACAGTGTTTGCAAACTGCCTTCCAGAAATATGGGATAGCAACAGACCTAGAAACAGCCTATGCAGAACCCTACTAAGAGCATTCTCTCTCTACCGTGGTTTCCTATCAGCAAACCCGTTTGCAGGTTTGTGAGCTACCCTGTTCTTAATCTCCTTAACGTGTACCTTACTGATACTGTGTGGAGCTAATTTTTTAATCAAAATGTTATGCAGCAAAAAGTGAAACACCATACAGAAGTCTAAATAGATTATATCTTTGCTGTTACCTTAATTAGCCAGCCTTGGAAAATCATCATTATGAGACATGTTTTCTGTAAAATTTGCTAACTAGTATTAATTAATTATATTCCCTATTACTTATATAGTCTTTGTTAATTCTGTATTGATTTTGTCTTTTTTTTTTCTCTATCAGTTCTGTTACTGATGTTACATTGGCTTTCCCAGGAGATTGCATTCATCATTTGTTATTATTGGCACACATCAGCAGGCTTTTATTATTGACACACATCAGCAGGCTTCCCACCCTTTGGAACATCCCCTGGATTCTCTTTTTTTGGCAAATGCTGTTCTAGAAACTCTTGAGCATGAAAGTTGCCTCAGCCTGCAAATTTTCCTGTGTTCCTCTAGAGAGCATCTCTAGTTTTCTTGTATTGAGTAGCTGTGTCAAAGGCAAGGGTGTAATTTCAGACAACTTCTATTGGACATGAGGAATATAGCGGATAGGAGGAACTGTGGGAAAAAATGCTCCAATCCCAAATGAACCTGTTCTTTTAGAAATGTCAGAATGAGTACAGAGAGCTAGAGTAGTGAGAAGATAGATAGGCAGTTATGACCTGACATGAACTGCACCTATCCACAGGAAATTTATCACTGTCTCTTCAGTCTGACACCACCTCACCACACAAACGCTTCCCCACTCTCCTTCTTCCCTTCCTTTTTGCATGTACTTTTAGTGGTTCTCTGCTTTAATCATCTTCTTTTGCCTTTGATGGATCCCAGCCCTATCCAAAGACCTCAAGTTTCTAAGAGCTATTGTACATGAGGACAGAGTCCTTCCTCTCAGCCCACATCCTCTGTTGCAAGAATCTGGTGCTATTTTTGGTCAGAAGAAGGGAAATCTCTGATGGGTTAGATAATCTCATGAGGAAATGGACACTGCTGTACATCAAACTCATTAACATTTTCTTAAACTGGATCCTTTTGATCCTTCATCATGATGGGCTTTTTAATAAACTGCTTTTCTCCCTTACTCATTAGAAGCATTAAGAATGTTTAAATACTTAACAGTATTTTTGCTTCCATTTTCAGCGAGAGGGTCAGGTGTAATCAAATCAGGTGGCTAAAAACGTGAATGCCAGAAACAAAGGAATAAAAATCGAAGTAAAACGAAAATAGAAGAGGTTGTAGAGAACACTTGGATTAATTTAAAATGGATTTTCGGATAATTAACGGAAAAATATCTTGGTGCTACTGTCAGGTGTCTGTGAACTCCTAGAAATCAGATTACATCCTGTAAAATAGAAAACAGCAAATGAAGCGGATATTTTTTAAAAAGGAAGAGGAGGAATATAAGGCCAAAGGATGCTGACTAGCCAGACATAATGGAACAGTAACTGTCTGAAAGCTCACAGATAGAAATGAGCAATAATGTGGTATTGTTAAGAAAAATACAGTGTCAATTTCTTCTACAGCAGGCTTCAGGATAGGTAAGAAGCAGCAGTTAAATACTTGACTCTATGATGTCTGCTGACACTGTTTTCTTATAAACGATACTATTATTTTCTTACAAACAAACTGGAGAAAGATGGTCCTGATAGAACTGAAATAAGGTAAGGGAAAAATTGATTAGAAAAGAACTTCCTGAAAGTAATTATGATTGGTTCATTTTCCAAATGAATGTACTGTGACAGATTTCTCAGGGCTCTTTCTTTAGTCTGCTATTGTGAAATATTTTGAGTTATGTTGATGATCAGACGGGAGTATTACATTTGCAAATGGGATCAAATGGGCCGAGAACTGAAAGGACTGGAGAATGAAACAGAAGTTAGAATATGGTGGAAAAAAAGCCATGAGATTCAAATGCACATTGGTACACTCAGATAATAATCATCTTAAGACAGGATGTGGAATGTCTGGATTAATAAGAATTTTTAAAGAATTTTTTTTTTTTTCTGCATCAGAATCCGAACAAGTTTTAACAAAATCATGAGTTTTCCAAAACAGCCAAACATCATATGGAATCTGTCTCTAGGACATGTCACATACATTCTACTTACACTTTAAGGCCTGATAAGGTTTATCCTCAGTGTTGCTGCAAGTTATAAAGAGATGAACCAGAAATATACTTGAATTGGTTAGTATGAAGTGCAGTCCAGTCTTGAAGTTGTACTTCTGAGTTTTAATTCTGACACAACTCAACAACCAGATGCTGTTTGAAAGACTCTGTCTCAGTGCTCTTTCATGTTAACCAACTGGTTAGCATGAAATTGGTCTACTTTGAGCTCTGATTTCTACCTGTTAGCCAAAAGAAGTCATCTCTGTTTCATTTGTTGAAGGTCCGTTTCCATTATTTATACTTTCTACCACCCCGTTCTACCACCCCAAATGAGCCATAAATCACCACTGCCTCCATACTTTCCTGAAGTTGTAGAAATCTCTATCATTGCACTCTATCAGTGCCCTCTTCCTCTCTCCCTTGCATATTCATAACTATACGATAGCAAGTTTCAAGAATCAGTGCCCCCTTCTGTCATATCATTTAGCCAAGAAACAGCCACAAAATGCATCAGACTGATTTCACTACAAGCAGGTTCCACTGCAAGACATGAGATATCTTTCTTCAACAAACCACGAACTGATGCTTCAGTCAATATTTTTCTTCTGATGTTCTTTGCTAAATTTAATTATTGGGTTTGACTTCAAGATTCTGTCATCAGCAGCATGAAAATGATTGCCTGAGTGACTTACTGCAGCAGAGACCTCATGATTTGATATCAATGGCTTTTAATTAAATTGCAATAAAAGATAAACAAAACTTTTCAAAAGCAAATTTATCTGTTTAAATATTTTTGGTTCTGTCTCTGGTGAAGTCAAGTTGCCCAGCTGAATGTCAGTGGCTATGAAAGCCATTAAGTGTCTCTTTCACCTTTGCTGAGCTGATTCGTTACTGTTCCATGGTCAGGGACTATGAAGTAGAATTTCAGTAAACTAATTGCACAGCACTCTGCTATAAGATGACCCAATTGCCCTCTCTTTGCTGTGAATGTCTTCATCCTGCCAAAAGGGGAAAATTGGGTTGTGTTTTAGGAATGCCATGCCAAGATCATGAAGTACTTTGCATATTAGGACCATCTTATCAAATATGTCGTGATACTCTGAGAACATCACAATCCTTCTCTCTCCCAATTATTTCTGAGATTTCTCCCTTATCCTAAACTTTCTTCCCTCTGCAAACTTCTCAGTTCTTCATGCTTTGTCTATTGACTTTCCTCTTGATATAGTGCTGCTCCCTTTAAGAAAAATATTCCTGGAAGTATGCATGTGCAAAAGCAAAGAACAAAAGGATGTGATGGTCTTTTTCAAATGCATGGAAAGCAGATATAAAAGAAGAAAAAAAAAATTAATGTGTTTTGCACATGCTTAGTAACTACGATAACATATAATAAACAGCGAGCAGGTAAACACTAGTGCTGAGCGACCAGAGAAGTGGACAAGTCTCCAACAGTGGGAGGTTTTATGAGTCTTCTATGAGTTTCTTAGTTGTCGCTGTTTTAAGCTTCCTCCTAATGGAGAATTATGGGTACAAAACTCATCGGCTGGGCAGCAGATCATATTTCTCCAATTTCATTTTCCTCAGGGATAAAAAAAAAAATAGAAAATTTGTGTGGTATATTTTTTTCCTAAAACAAGAAGAGAAAGCAAAAAAACAGGTTGCCGTCCAGGGAATATGTTCTTATGTTCATCTTCAATGGTCGGCAGAAACTGGGACACATTTTGCAAATATTAGATATTCTCTATCTATATCCATTTACATAAGAAAATACACAGAATAACCCATTTACAGTCTTTATTTTTCTATTTCTGTTTTGCTGAAAACTGTGAATGACAATTTTTGTATTTTCTAAAGATGTAATTAACACCCTCTGCCCCCACATAGTAAGTGCCAAAAAGATTTCACGTGGATTTAGGAACTTAATTAAAGCACAAACCGCAATATTTTTTTAAATAATTTTTACTAGATAAATAAAATTACCTTAAGTGTCCTAGATGCATAAGCAGTGTTGAAGACCATTTAATGACACATTTTGCATCTAGGATGAAATTCAACAATAATCTGCACCAGTAAATTGAACTAATTGCTTCAGAACTCCACAAGATTTTACCACAGTATTACAGTAGCAGGTCTCATCCTTCCAGAAGGGAGTAAAGAATTTTCCTGCTTCTTTGCTTCACAGTTGATTTCCTTACTTTGAACGTGCTAGAACCTAAACAAGTTGACTATATCAATGTTATAAACAGAAAATAGTCTGCAAAAGGATGAGTGACATCAGCATTAATTTTGCTCATTAACAAATTCTGATTTTTGCTACTTGCTCAGTGGTTTTCACAGATTTAAATGGTTTCACAGTCTTATAACTTTGGTAAGAACTCTGAACTGCGTCAGATTGTTTTAATTTAAATAATTCGCATAAATTGAAGTAACTATATATCTCAGCTTTATCTTATTCTAAGTAGATTAACAGAGGTGTCAGAATTTAAAAATAAGTAATAGGGACACTTTTATTGAAATAAAAACATAATTGAAATTCTCATAACTTCTTCTGATAAAACTGATATTTAGCATTTTATTATCCATCCATTTTCCCTGTGATGTCAGTTTCAACTGTGTATGTTGTTTTGCAATATTGAAATAATACAGGATAAGAAGTCATGAAATTAATTTATGGGACAGGATACAACTCAACTAACATTAGCTGTTTAAAATTTATGTGCCTAGTCTCATCTAATTCAGTATGTCTCTTAATAATCATCAAAAAGACAGCATCACTAGGAGATTAATCTTAGAGTTATCTTGAAACTTTTTGTTAGATGGGAATTAAATACCCTTTGGACATGACTGTATGCCTCCAGGGACTATTGATGGATCCTTCATGGTTACTTCAGACCAGATACCTAACCTTCAGATGGCTGAAGTCAGGTAAAATGGACATACTCTTAGAGACTATGAGAGTCGCTTGTGTTGTCAGACATCATTATTCATCTAGGTGGTCCACCAAAGACATCACTCTTTACAATGGGGCTGAAAATCCCTGTCAGCAAGGGCATGGAAGCTTATTTCTGGGAAGAAATGGTGGGATGTTTCAGTAAGTCTGTCCTCCTCAGTACTGATGTTTCAACATCTTCATCAATCACCTGGATGAAGGGATAGACTGTACCCTCAGCAAGTTTAATGATGATACTAAACTGGGAGGAGTGGTAGATACACCAGCAGGCTGTGCTGCCACTCAGAGAGATCTGGACAGACTGGAGAGCGGGGCAAAGGCCAACCAAATGAAGTTCAACAAGGATAAGTGTAGAGTCCTACACCTGGGGAGGAACACCATGTACCGGTGCAGGTTAGGGGTAGACCTGCTGGAAAGCAGCCCCATGGAGAGGGACCTTGGAGTCCTGGTGGACAAGAAGTCATACATGCAACAACATGGCCTTGTGGCCAGGAAGGTCAATGGTATCCTGGGGTGCATAAAGAAATGTGTGTCCAGCAGGTTGAGGGAGGTTCTCCTCGCCCTCTACTCTGCACTAGTGAGACCATGTCTGGAGTATTGTGTTCAGTTCTGGTCTCTCCAATTCAAGAGGGACAGGGAAATACTGCAGAGAATCCAGTGGAGAGCTACAAAGATGATGAAGGAACTGGAACACCTCTTTTATGAGGAAAGGCTGGGAGCCCTGGGGCTTTATAGCCTGGAAGAGAGAAAACTGAGAGGGGGTCTTATTAATGCTTACATATCTGAAGGGTGGGTGTCATGTAGAAGGGGCCAGTCTCTTTTCACTTGTGCCCTGTGATAGGACAAGAGGTAATGGTCACAAGCTGGAACACATGAAGCTACACCTCAACATGAGGAAAAACTTTACTGTGAGAGTGATGGAGCCTGGAACAGGCTGCCCAGAGAGGTTGTGGAATCTCCTTCTCTGGAGGCTTTCAAGACCCGCCTCGATCTGTTCCTGTGTTCTCCTGGATGATCCTGCTCTGGAAGGGGTGTTGGACTCAATGATCTCCAGAGATCCCTTCCAACCCCTACCATTCCATGATTGTATGATGAAGATTCTATGATGTTAATTAATATGATGTTGTGGGCATGCGTAGCTATAATTCACAGCAAACACAAAGGACTGCATCTAACTACCATGAGATTATCCTGAAACAGCCTCATCACAACAGGCTGGCACTTTCCCTTGGCCAACTTTCACATGCCAAACATTGGATATTCAGGCATTCCTAGGCAGTATGTGAGTTAAAGTCCAGGCTGCCGTCCAGGGAATATTAGGGCTCATCTCCAGATGAGCACTCTCCTGTGGAGGGTTTTTATCTTGGGTGTTTTACTTTCAGTCACAAAGAAAGAAGGAGAGTAAAAAATGGTAATTACCCCAAGAGAAGGTGGAGCAGCCTCAGGAAAACCAGCGAATGAGGAGAAAGGGACAATGGAAAGTCTGAAGGTTAATACTGTGCCCTTGGCATTCTCTGCATAGGAAAGCTGCCAAGAGTTTGCTTTGTCATGCTGCTTTTTCTGTGGCCCTTTTGACTTCACTTGGTGAATGGAAAGCTGCACAAAAAATAAATATTTGTGAGACCAAATGTCACCACAGCATTCTTCTCGCATGATGGTCTTGGAAACACCGTTTTCATACCATTTCAGATACTCCTGCTGGCTTTCATTTAGGTCCATCCTTCAGACCCATGCCAGTATGGCCTGTTCATATATAACCTGTTACAGCAGCTCTGAATTTTATTTGTAATATGCAACACAATTGTAATAAAAGAACATTTGTAATAAAAACACAATCAACATCTTTTCCACTTTCTTTTTTTTTTGTTCAGAAACATACAAGATTTCTTTCACTTCCAGGCTGTGCCATCTTTTGGGGCAGAGATCATTGTTACTATCCTATTCCATAAACCACATACTTATTGTTAAAGAATTATAATGACACTAATAATAATAATAACAATAACAACAACAAAAGATAAGTAAACAATTCAAAATGTTCATCTTAGGAAATATATGTCAAGGTGACATATGTCAAGGTGATGACATTGGGTTTTCTCAACCCACATCTATTAGCAAATTTGACCTAAATTAGCAAATTGGACATAAATGAAGATACCTGCTATCCCCTTCTAGAAACTCATGGATGTTTTACCTGCACAAAAATAGACCCATTTGACTCTGCCCACAAGCCTCATCTGCCCCCCTAAAGACCTATTTAATGCTCATCTCTGCCAAGCTGACACAGATGCCAGTAGAGTAATGTAGCAACAAATATTTTCTCCTTGTTTCCTGCATATGTGCCCTTCTTCTTCAGAAGATGGTTTAACAGCAATAGGAACTTCATGGTTGGCAGGTAACCACCTCCTGGAAGAGATGGAGGGATTTCTGTTTGTCTGAATCTCATGTGTCTTTGATGCCGAACAATGCAGCTCCTCAATAAAGACATATGTTGATGTGAGCTAATGCCTTGCTGGAATCATCAGGCTGAACACGCTTGTGATTGGTCTGTGGGATAGCTCATTCCATACTCCTCTTTATTCATTTAGTATAATGGAAATAAAGAAATCGAAACAGAAAGGTCTGACAGGATAATAGGTTTGTGATGCTCTGAAAATAAACATCTACTCCATCTTGACATTTATTACCTATAAACTGCTTGGTTTCTTTTTGGCAGTTTTACTGTGTCAGGAGACCATTATCCTGTCACAGAAGTGTATTGCACTGACATTATTTCTTAAGCAAATTTTGGTATTGAATTTACAGTTCTGTGGGTATTTCCAGCCTTACACTTCTGAAGGCTCAAAGCAATGTCGGGCAGGTCTTTGAACACACAGGTGATGGGACTTTATCAAGGTTCATGGGATGGACTAGCTCAGGTTCCTGGTAAAGGAGAATGGGTGCTAGTGGGAAAAGTCTTAGCAATTATATAGTCAGGAGGCCTTGCACTGGAGCAGGGCTTGCTACATGCACGAAGATTATGGATTAAGTCAGCACAGACCCACAGCCTCTCAGTGGCTGCTAATAATTCTTTTACTGTGCTTGGGAACAAAGTAAGAGAATAACCTGTTAATACCATAAATCTTATGGTGTATTATCATGCTAAACATATGCCCAGTAATGAAATGTTAAAATGGACTGTAAACAAAACCCACTGTTAATTTCCATCAATTTACTTCTGCGTGAAGATAAAAGGTTCTAAGTCTGGTCAGATACAGTCACTGACAAAACCAATCCAATGCCACACAAAAATGATATCCTACCTGCCCGAGTGTTTGGTAGTGTTTCCAAGGACAAACAAGCAAAAAGAATATTTTGAATGCACTTATTAAATTGTGGATCCCATGAAAAGCTACTCTTTATAGTCTGCTAACACATCAAGAAATGAGTGCTTCCTGGAAGAAACTACAAAGACAGTTTCTCAGTATCTCAAAGACCTATTGTTTCAGGGGATCTGATAACTCCTTTATCCGGAGACCCATAAGAACCATCCCTCTTGTTAGCCTAACTAATGATTTCTCACGTTGCAATAAAAAGAAATCAATGAAAAGCAGTGACCATAGCCTTTGGCAGCCATTTAATACAATTCACAGACTTAATTCCCGGGGTAGAGAGCTGACCACAGTCTTCCAGTGCTGAGAGTCCTTAGCAACATTTTGACCATCTAGTTCAATTTTATTTATAAAAGACGCCATGGCTTCTATACAGTAACTCCTGCTTCCTTTGTAATCTGACATCCAGCTTTGCAAGGCTGTTCCCTCTCTAATTTGACCACTTTTATTTATGCTTTACCCGCAGCCTAAGTTTCCTGTTTCTGTTACTCTTTATAATCCAAGCATAGCAGCTTCCTGTGAGCCTTTGTCTGGAGAACAGAAGCCCTACATTTGGGATTTTCGTGTTTATTAGAAGCAGAGGCAATATTTCTAGTTTTATTAAGAAGGCTTCACTTCCTACTGAGAGACTTAATTTGTGGTGTATGATGTGCAACCATGCTAAGGATGATATAGGTATTAATTTGGTAGCGTTACAGTGTCTTTAGAGTTTCATGTTATGTCCTACTTGCAAAGGACATCTTGCCACGCTTGCCTCCATTTTCCAGTTCGCAGTACCTCAGGTTTTGTTTGACCATCTCCAAATTGCTTATCTGTAGATCCAGAATGGGAAAATTTGGCGCTAAGAGCTTTGTGGTACTGCCTAGTTCTGAAAAATATGGACAGGTTTTAATGGATACCAGATAAAATTTACGTATAACCACCACATAAAAATCTGTCCTGTTTTGCAGTGACACGGTAAGTATTATTAATTTATTTTTTTCCTTATCTCCAAATTTAACTTTCTATACTACATCCTGTCACTTCCTAATTTTGGGATTGGAAGAGCCTGTGAATGTTAGACTCATGGAATTATCTTTTTAAAAATATTACTTATTTAATTACTTATAAAAACATTCCCTTTTTTTTCAAGCTGCAGTGTAGGTCTCCCATTTTTAAGAGTATTCCTTCTACTTTCAGCCATCTTCCCTTATGAAGCACACACTAAGGAGTCACTTGTCATAAAAGAGTCAGTTGTCATAAAAAAGTCCCAGACCAAGGAAGGAAAATTTACATGGAGAAGGTATAATGCTACGTGAAGCATGATGCTCAAGGCAAGTATCACATTCACAGATATTTCATCCACAGAATTCACCAGCATCTTATTGATCTCAAAATTTCTATGCCAGTGGTTTTCTGACAATTCTTTTTTTCCAGTAAGGAGTTCTGCCCCAGGCAATTATCCCAACACCATCCTCTACCTGCCAAGAAGCTACTGGAGTCAAGTAGCACATCTGTAATGATTAGGAATCAATTTGATTGAGGTGTTAGCCTGCCACAAACACTTGCAGAAGTCCTTCTGTTACAAGATACTTTTATTTTTGCCCAGCAATTCAGCAGTCTAATCTCAGCTGTTTTTTCTGACCTCCCTCTGTGGTCAGTGGAGAAGCAAATGGCACATGGGGGACCATGGCCCAACTTGTCTCAAAACCAGTGGGATAAATTTCCCTCCAGAGGTACCATTTTTCTCCCTGTGACTGGAAACAGCATCATGGCATTGAGTGTAGCATGAATCAAGTTACTTTGCAGGTTGCTTGACAGTATTGACTGTTCCCACTGACCAGAATGACAATTCAAACACTTTCATGAATCCACCTGCGTGTGGATGCCAACACGTAGATGTCTGAAGCTGGATCTGAATCCTCTATGACAAGATCAGAGAAGAGGCCTGATTTTTAAAGAGCAAAGATTGGGTGAGGCTAATCATGCTTTGTACAGCAAATCCTGCCTGACTTGGTATTTTGTTTTTTTTTCAGGCTAAGACCTTTTTCTTCCATGGGCTGCTGAACATTATGCAATCCTTCATCACTTAATTGATTGTTCTCTGTCCAAATTAACAGTTCATTTGCAATTACTTCCATCAGAGAAAATCCTCCAACATCAGAGTTTACAACAAATATCTTTGTCTCATTCAAACAAGTTGGAGCTTTGCCAGGGATTTCAATGGAGTCAGGTTTTCACTTCTAAAATTTTTGGTATTTTTGAATATGCTGAGGCAATCTGGTTTTCTTTCTTGATAAACATCTATCTTCAGAAGAAGATTCTGAAAACTTCACTCTTGCTTTCTTAACTCAGACCTGCCAAAAAAACTTTGGCTGCTGTCCAACACTGAAACACATTCCCTTTTCTTCCTCCTTAACTTTCCAGTGACATTAAAGATTATGTGCATTAAAAAAAAGTCTAATACATAATGCAAAACCCAGCTGGTGGAGGAGGGTGCAGAAGATAACATTTTCGCTTTAGGCCACCAATTTCTGTTTTATTCTCATTTTTTTGGCATGACAGTTACATTAACACCAACTCTCACAGATCGATACATGTCAAAAAATATCAGATGCAAAATTATGTGGTTATTGTAGCCAAAAATGTAAACCATAATATGTTTTCATACAGTGAACATATCTGTAGCAAATCACATGAGTTTGTCTTGTAATGATAAGTGAAGAGCAGGCAGATGTAAAAGAAAAAGTAAGCCAAGGAAAGGGAACATCAGTGCTTGATATAAGTGTTGGAAAAAGGCAGAAAGAAGGTGAAATGTACTTTTTTTCTTTACAGTTAAAAAATTTGCTCAAAAAACTGACATTAAAATAAAAGGGTATTGAAGTCAGAGCTAAATAGGTGTGTGGTTGTTTTTTTTTTTTTTTAATTATGTTCAGCTATATGTTTTGATATTTCTGAAGACCATAGCTGTTCTTTCTAGATTCATTGTGTTTGAATGGTAGGAAGAATGAACAATTTCATCTGAAAGCCATCCATAAATTAAAAGTATGATATATTTCTGCAGCAAATACCAAAGCTGGTCAACATTTTTGACTGGTCAACATTTTTCCTTTGGAATATGTGTCTTTGTTAAAATTATGATATAATCAAATTACATCAGTGTTAATACAGACTGAATCTATTTCAGTGAAGAAATTAATCCTTTACTGAAAATTGCATTCTTTTGAAGAACTTACACGGCTTCAAAATCACTGAGTTTCCTCCACACGTGTTTCCTCCACAGGAGGAAACTTTATCCAAAGATAATAATCTCTATAGCTTCTTTCCAAGGAAGGAATTTTCCTGAGAGGGAAGGAACCTATAGAGCTTTGCTGCAGCAAATGCAGACGATAGTGGCTTTGATGGCAAAGATGGCTGAGCATATAAACTGAGCACCTCACAGATTAAAGCTGATATGAATTTCTGAAGTGCCATAGTTTCAATATTACTGAAAGGCATCTGTGATACATCAAGGAAAGCATAGTTTACACATATTTAATGCTTGTGATTAGGATTCTACCAGAAATCTGCATGCTATGGTTTGATTTTAATGATCAGAATTAATACCATCACTGGTTCACAGAATAAAGTAAGCTGATGGGAGATATTTTCATCAGAGGTATAGACTGAATCCATCAACCGTGGACACAGGTTGTTGCAGGAGCAAGAAGCAAGAAATGCTGGGGGACTGGAGATCTGTTGCAGGTATTCACTGAGCCTGGAGCAAGACCTTTTGCCAATGGAGGACATAGTCTTTGCAAGCATTTGTACATAGCATTTGTGGAGTTTGCAACCAAATAGCAAATATGAGGTTCCATGTTCAGGAAAATACTGAGATTTACATATTTTGAGACTATTTTCCTAAATGTTTTCATCCTTTTTTTTTTTTTTTAATTTGGAATTATCACTTCATTGAGAAATGTTGTTGAACTACTTTCTCCTTTTTCAAACTTTCCTGAACTGTAAATTCCATTTCTGTTTCCACGGCAAGGGACTATGTGTCACTACACCTTTGTCTTGACTCAGATTTAAAAAAAATTATTTTGATGTCATTAACAATACCTTAGGCTGTCAGGGACAAGGGGGAGTTTGAATCCTGTGTAAGTGCATTATACAGGTAAA
Organism: Todiramphus chloris collaris; assembly: GCA_025345505.1. Taxonomy (NCBI): domain Eukaryota; kingdom Metazoa; phylum Chordata; class Aves; order Coraciiformes; family Alcedinidae; genus Todiramphus; species Todiramphus chloris. The sequence continues at coordinate 5,403,797 of JANVCC010000018.1, forward strand.
TTTCATCCAGTGGAGACTCAGTCCCCATAGAAAGCAGTCTTAATGTGCACTCATGATAAAATATTAAGGAATAATAGTAATATATGTATGCTAATGCATTCAAATAAAGTTCATACTAAATCTTGTTTTAATGAGGGGATAAGCAAGGGCAGACTTTCTGAGCATCCTGACTTGATCTAACGTGCTGATTCTGATGTGCTGTACCTGCATAAAGGAACTTCAACAGCAAAGGTTTTGTGCCTCCAATAGGGCCAAGTATCGGGTATGTTGTTGCATTCTGTGAGTGGCCGAAGTTTGTCCTTCAAGAGTCTTTCAAAAGATGAGGCTGAATGATTTAGATCAAAATGTTTACTCTCCCTCTGTTACTAAAGTTCAGTTCTGATGGAGGACAATGTGCTGCAGCATCTTTCATGGGCAGACCTGAGCTCATTCAGTGTCCACACTTCAAGCTGGCAGGAAGTAGCTTAGTCAAGACCAGCAAGAAACAATCTCTAATGCTATACAGAGAAAAAAAATATCGTAATTCAAAGTCAGTGTCATGCTGCCATTATTAATAGCTTTTAGCCATTGCAGATTGTGGGTTGAATGAACCCACACTGGCCTGAAAAAGTCTATGAAATCAGCTACAAAACAAGCATATTAAAAGCAGATTAATCAGGTGTATCTCCAATCCAATGTATTTTAAGTACAGCTCCTAGCAACTCCAGTGATATTTGGATTAAACTCTAAAGAATGTATTATTTTTCTAATGATGGTTACTGAGAATATTCCAGATGAGCAACTTAGAACCTAATATTTGGAATATCATGGACTATTTAAGGTAGATGAGCCCTGACATACTAAGATGTTGAATTCTACTTTCACACAAAACATCTCCATAAGCTTGACAAATCCAGACATCTTTTAATTGTGCTCTGACTGCTTTCCCCTGAAGCACAGATCTCTTGGGCTGGTGATTTGAACAGTGTCTTGTGCTTCAGAAATGTGCCTGAAACCAAACTTTGCAGTCACAACTTAATCCAAAGTCAAATAAAGTCATCAGGAAAGTTTGGATTGTGCCCTTTGGACGGAGCAAACTGCTCCAACTTTTTGAGTTTTCTTTTACTCATTGTCTTTAGACAAATGTTGGAGTAATCAAGCTTTGTGACCTGGAAAAAAAATGAGCTTGAGGGAAATAGAAAATATTTGCAAAAGCCAATTCAGAAACTTGTAAACATGCAAATTCACTTAGGAAATTCTTCTAAGAGACCATGTGGAGGATTAATCTCACTGACTTGTATCTACCTAAGGTATATAAAAAGTCCACCCTTTAGAATTCTGGCATAACTCCTATCCAAAACAAAGAAGTATTTTTAGCTTTGCAAACCAAAGCTGTACCAAAAAGCTCTTTACTTGTTAACGGTGATCGGAATAATGCATCACACAAGAAAAAAAAATATTACTCTACCAATTATTTGTTTCACCAAGCACTATAAGTGGGAGGAAAACAACTAATAAACAATGTAGCTATGCAGAAATTAAGAAACAGTTATTGAGATTAAGCCTATGTTTTGGAAACAACTAACCTGTGAAGAAAAGGCAAGCTTTGTGAATATCAATATTCCAAGCAAAGCCATGATAAAGCATACAACTTGAGTGTTATGATCCAGCAAACAAAAGGATATTTGCTGAAGCTCCCAGGACAAGGGAGCTCACCAAACTTTATCAATTTATTATGAGGTCTATCACAGTAAGTAGGCAGAAAGAACCTCTGTCTACCAACAGCCCTCTGAAATTACACTAAATGATCTCATCCTATATTTCCTCCCACTTGGCACCTTTAAATTTCCTTACGGGTTCCTTTACTCACTCCAGGTCTTTGGAACCTCATAAAGTCTTCTGAAGTCCTCCCAGTCCTTATTCTGAGACCTCACAAATGCTTACTGGCCACTTCTATCTAGTACTGCTACCCCTGGGACCACCCTCCCACTGCCAAGAAGCCCAAACTCAGCCAGTCATTAGTTTGAACCATCCTCCAAAAAAGCCCCGTACCTATACACTTCTTTTTGAGTCCTGAAACTGGCTTTATATGGCTGTGATGCAAGGAATGAAAACTGTCTTTGTTCTGTCAGGAGTGAGGACTGGAGGGTGCTGCAGGGCTGAGGACTGCATGACAGAGTAGGAGAGACAGGAGAAAGACAGAGAGAAGGTCTAGGAAGAAGACTGTTGCAGTCACCTTATAAGACAATTCAGGCATAATATGGGGAACATACGAAAACCATAAACCTACTTAACAGCGAATTAATTATTGAATAATGCAAAGCCATGACCATGTAAATGAATTCTCCAGTAAAATTAATTACACAATGAAACGATTACTGGAAGGAAATTCAGTGATCAACAAATATGAAGTCTAGTCCAAGAATGAGAGCTTGCAAAAAAGTATTTTCTGTTTAGTTACTGCCCTGTCACTATCAAAGCTGTATTTTCAGTGTAGATGGACCTGATATGAAACTTTTAGGGATTTTTCCTTTTCATTCCCTTCAGATTATTTCTTAAGACCAGATAATGTAGAAACATAATATTCTCCGTGTGTGGATACGTCAGTTTGAAAACAGTTTCAAATAAATATCAATACTAGTAGTCAAAAACTGGTTTCTAAATAGCATGCAAAATTTCAAACAGGTCTGGAATCTTTGTTCAAAGAATCTACAATTCACTGAAAATATCACCTAGTTCTTCTATGATGCAAATGCATGATGCTGAGAGAAGGCAATGAATTGTTGGCAGTGGGTAAAAGAATAGAAAAAGAGTGAACAGTAGGTCTGTGGCTGCAGACGATGTGTGACAGCTACAGCCCAGAAACAGGCATTATGAAAAGCAGCCTGAAAGTCTCTTCTGGTCACTGAAATACTTTGCCACATCACCCTTTGTGAGTGGAAGAGAAGAAAAGCCCTATTCACTGTTAGTGTAGTCCAACATCCTGGTGCTGAACAACTCTCCCAGTGCTCAGATTCAGCTGTTTCACTGCAGCAAAGCTTCCTCTAGATCTTGTTTGTCTTTCCCATCCAGAAACTTCTCCTGTTGAACAACCTTTCCACCGCATGCAAGTACCCACTGCCTTGAAGAGATGTGAACTTAATTCTGTTCGGCACCATCTATGCAATCCCTAATGATATCAGCGGAGTGGAAATAGGAGTAATTGGAAACTGAATGTAGACAATTATCTTTGTGATTTCAATCCACAATGTGAATAATGGAAAAAAACCACCTCTGAGTTTGTCTTCACTGCAAGGTACATTTTCAAAATTTATTTGAGATTTATTTTACTGACTTAAGGGAAGAAAAAGTACCTAGTGGAAGAATGCATCTTGTACATGGACACTGGCCGAGAAACTGTAACTGCTTCTCTGAAAAAAAGATCACTAGCCAGTGAAGAAAATCATCAATATTTAATCTCTTGAGAAGTAACATTCAAGCTTTTGAATGTGACCTTGTATGTTGGTTAGGTTACTCCTCCAGCAGCTGAATCTAATAAGTTATCCATTTAAAGAGAACACACTGCATAATGTGGAACATCCGTGAGGTTAAGGGAATGCAGGGAATGCAGCTCCCTGAGGGGTCACTGGGAAAAATATAGACGTTGCAATACTGTTCCATGTACAAGCAGTAGTCAGAGAATCTCAAAGAGGATGTTTTCCTTGTTATCTGAAAGAAAGATCATAACCAAAACGCAATCCCTGGGGAAGAGAATTGCTGCACACAGCAGTGAATGCCATACACCCTGTGCAAATTATACCTGAATACAAAACAGCCACCCCTCTAGGAGCAGAGCATAGTGGAAGTATGAAGGTAAGTCAACAGAAAAGCTGTTGAAGACACTCTTTGCATTTAACTAGGCACTCAACAAGAACTGATTTAGTACTTATCCATGCAAGAAAGAGTATAAGCTATGATTTTTATACATATGCTCATAGCTTATATTCTTTCTTGCACAGATAAGTAAAAAATAATACATATTAAAGCTATATGATAGCTATAATTACATATGATATTTTATTACATTATACACTTTATAGATAATGTATAATAATATATCTATATTATAGTTATATGTATATAAGCTAGGTACTGTGGCACACTGGGCCTGCCACCTTGATTGTTGATTACATGGATTTCTTTCACTTCACAAAGGAGGAGCTTTGGTAGGTTTTATATGCATCACAGTGGCCATGATAAGCACCAGGGAGTGTTACTCCTGATTTAAACTCAGGGGTGTGATGAACTGTCTAATAAGACATTGGGTTTGCTTGTTGAATGTGATCTCTCAGCTAAAATAACTGATCCTTTGCATGCAAGGAAAATTATAGAGAGACTGTCAACGGCATCTGTCCTTTTTAGAATCTACTCTTCTCTCTGAGAATTGTGACAAACCTAGAACTTGCCTCAGGCACATTTCTTATGTGAACCAAAGCTGGAAACCTAATTGCTCAAAACCTCATAGTTGTGCAAAGTTTGTTCATAGATAAGAAGCAACACTGTGAAGTCCATTGACACAAGGGAAGCATCTGCTAAGACCTTACTAAGTCCAAATCATAGTAGTTCTACTAAAAAACAGGAGACTGTAGTTATCTTCAATGGGACAAGATATGAATGCGTGCAAACATAGTCCCAGAGGTCAGCTGAGAACAGCCCAGCATGCAATGTGTCACTGACTTACAGCCAGGATGGCCCCAGTTTAGGCAGGCATAAGAAATTGATCTTATGCATCACAACAAGATGTTCAGGTAAGATTGTTTTAAAACACCACTCCTGTTTTATTAACTATCCGAGCTAATACTAAAAGTAGCTTGGAGTTGGGTGGAACTTGGGCCAAGCTCCAATACAATATTAATTCCATTTTGCTTGAGAATCCACAACTCTCCTCCCAGTGTTTGGCAACTCATAATCTAATTAGCAAAAAGTCTTGGAAAATTATTATGTACTTTCCAACCCCGCCCCTATGACTCTCACTTCAAATCAATGCCATTAAGTTAAGTAAATTTAAGCCTGAGCAATAAGGCTGAATGAAGATGTACTTGTACCATACAGTGTTGGGAATAGGAAAGAACTCAATGGAGCTTCTCCCATCATATGACTAGGATCCTACACCATGTCAGGCTGTGCAGTTTGGAAACACATCAGAGGAAATATTACTACTATGAATCTACCCTTATCTATCACTTCCAAACTCAAACTGTGTGCTTTAAAGTGGAGCTGCAGGGTGTTGTTTAGGTCTACTTCAGTTGCTGCTAAGACTTTCTATGTGGAGGGTATGGTTCATCCAGTCTGACTTTGGCCATCACACAATGGATGTCTGGTGTGAAACAATCATGGTTAGCAGGGAGAGATGGACACCTCCTGAAGTGAGCTCATCCCATCCAACAGCAGGTGCCAAAACAGCTTTGATAAATCCATTCCCAGAAGTAAGCTGACTGCAGTAGAAATTGAGACAACCACCTTAGACTCTCTGGCTAACTGTTGAACAGGAGAAGTTTAGTGAAATAAGTCATATCCTGAAAACATATACTCTGGTATTTGGGTGAGGTGTCACCCCTCTTATTCTAGTTACAAAACACTAAATGAGGAAACTGAAAATGAACAAACCAAAAACCATGAATAGTTGTCTCTACTTAGTAAAGAACTTTTTCTTATGAAGTGAGTTTTACTGTCTTCCTGGAGGTTGGGTTTCGTTCAGGTATCAGTTTCTACCCATCTCTTGCTGAGTTCACTCTCCTGTTGGGTTGGTATTGCACTCATCCTCAAATTCTGCACATGTAGATTCAAAAATAAGCTCATTAAAGTTGATTTTTCACATTTTCAGTCTTCCAGGAATGACTTCTGAAGGAATGTAAGGATTTCTTTTCAAGCTTAGTCCCAGTTCATGAGCATCTGCAAGTATGTGGGAAATTAAAAAATATGAAGTGAATACAGGCATATTATTTTGGGCTTTGGCACATGCAGTCATGTTTCTAAAACGCAGCCTTTAGGCTATTAAGGCTGGCCTGTACCAACCCTTAGGAGCTATTTCTGCTGCTCATCTTTTAGTGTCATGTGCTTTCAGTGTTGTTGACCCCCACTTCTGTCCTTTTCCTGTGTCATCAGTCAGACTTTGTTAGATAAAATCATGAGCTCCATTTCCTTGTGGTTTGTTTTTTTTTCTTTCTTTCTCTTTTTTTTTTTTTTTTTTTTTTTTTTGTCTAGGAATCGTTTCCCCAAATTTTATGTGTCTAACCTACATGGTTACTTCAAGTAGACACAAAGATCTTCAAGGTACGTCCAGAGATCATCTCATTCCCTGTGTCTTAAGAGGAACTGGTTCATTTCCAGGGAATACATCTCCCTCCCCTGTCTGCCTCTTGATGTATGTTAACATAGTCTCAATGTCTCAAATGGATTCCACTTGATCACAGGTGTCTACAGGCTTCTTTACATATGACCCAGGGACTAAACACAACTCCTGACACATAAGGCACTTAAGAGATACACCAGCTCATCTGAAACACCCACCTGGCTCTGACAGATGTGACAGAAATCCTATGGGACAACTTCCTCACTTCCCTCCAGGAGGTATCCAAAGGGATGGGCTTCTCACTCTGTCCTTGTCCCTGCCTGAGTGGTTCTGGCACGGAATCACAATTACACAACCCTGAAGAGCAGCAAGGCTGCAGATGTTTTCTACCAATACAACTCTTTTACTGACAAATGAAGTGTTGCTAATACAGCCGGCCACTAGGTTGCAGCTGAGGCTAAAATCACAAAAGATGACATTTGCTAGAGCAATCTGTGCAGATTCTCATTGCTAGTAAATTATGCCCTTTAAACCATGCACTCGCATTTCAGCAAGTAATGATGAATATTTCACTGACAACCACCATTACTTTACTTATGCATTTATATAAAATTCATGCAAACATGTCCAAGTAGCAGAGCATTCTGTGATGGCCATTTTTCTAAGGCATTAGTTTCATTTTGTAGGCTAACCCAGTAAATGATGAGTTCAGTAAAGATGAGAGGTAAACACTGATCCCATTTAAAATGTGCACCTTGGAGTCTTATAGAGAAGGATGACTCCAAATGTTTTCAGATTTACCTTTATTTGAAGGTCATAATCTTCAACAAAGTTGGGGATGGCTCTCACAAGATTACTCTGATATTTGGACAGAACTGAGATAGCTGTTTCACTGCATTTTTTAAAAAGCTCTTCACTTTTAGAAATCGTTTGGGTAATTTGGCTTAAAAATAGTAAGGTTTTTGTGGTGGGTTTTTTGTTTGTTTGTTTATTTGTTTGGGGTTTTTTTTAATATATCTTAATGTAGTTTCTACAACTACTGTACAAGTAAAAAAAAAATTTACTCCTTCAAAACTCCATAAGCAGGTAGTTTCTAATAGATGAGCAAAAAAGTCATAAAGAAACTGATGGTGTTACAGGCAGTGGTTTGCAGTACCCACTTACTCTGAATGTTACTAAGTTTTTATAAACAACATGAAAAAGAAGAAAGTTAAGAAAAAATATGAGGAAGAAAGAAGACATGACCTTCCCAGTACTTGTATTGTACCATTGACTTGTACCAAATCAATATTCTGGACTTTTATTCATACTCAGATTAATATTAAGCAGAAGGTTGTTCTGGGGAAACAACCCAAGTATCTGGGACAAAATGAGGACGAAACATAAAGCTGTATTTGGCATTTATGTTTGAAGCAGAGGTTTGAAGGCAAAACTCTCAAGTAAGAGAGGATGAGTTACGATACAGAGAGCTAAGAGAATTTTTTTATATTTGATGTCACAGAAAAGACACAGGTTTACAAACATACATATATATGTCAATACAGACATAATTCAGACTAGAGATATACTGACATTGTTATTGGGCATAGGAGATGGAGATGGATCATGGCTCATTTACAGAAGAGTTGGTTTCATTTTTCTTTGCTTTGCATGAATGGAAGCTTCTCTCCCAGGTGCACCAAAGTTCCTACGTTTCCAAAGGTGACTGTTTTTCAGGCTTACAAAAAAAAATGTATTGTGACCAAAGGATGACATGACTGTAGGTTGTCAAGAATGGTTCTAAGGGAATTCACTTGTATTTTTGTATGTTCATCTCCTTTGAAAGTTAGGGCCCCCAAAACTACATTCCTCATTTAGAAATGTAGGCTGTAATATTTTTCCATTGGGCTGGTTTTTGATAGAGTTAGTAATAGATACTGGGAATATTTCACTTAGACATTTTTCCTGTAGTGGTTTCCCTATGGTGGCTTTCACCTGGAAGATCTCCAAAGCCTTCTGGGAAACAGGGAGCCAATGCATACATTAAAAGCTTAATCTCTGGGTAGAAAAATATTTACTTCTGGTTTTTTTTGCTTTAGATTTATCCATTGCAGAACTTCTCTATTTCCACACACACAAATAGAGCAGCAGAGGAAACAGTCCTCAGACAGAGATGATTTTATAGGATTTTAAGTGTCAACACTAGTCATCAGTTATAACCCTTTTATTTAAATGGCCCATTTCAGAGAGTGCAAGAAAAATCCTCCCTCCAGCCTGCTTAGAAATCAGCCATCCACCGCAAGACTTGGATTCACTGTCATAAGTTCCAGCATTCACTAAATATGATGAAGATCAGGGAAAAAAAAAAAAAAAAAAAAAGAAAAAAATGTGCTTTTGGCTAAGTCTGTTACATAAAAGAAAAGACTATGAAGCATTCGCAATAGTCAGCAAAGGAAGAAACAAGGTAAACACTAACTTGGAATATTTTATTCATTTACTCCTATAACTGCTGTAAATTCTGACACAATACAGTGCCCATCTTTCCTCTCTATCTAATCACAGAAGAGACAGACTCTATTTTTCTTGTAATGTAATAGAACACACTGCAACTACCAGACAATAAAAGAAGATACCATAATGGCTACACTTTTAAGAGAACACATTTTTGTTGTTGTCAGACACTAGTTGTACAGGAGCAAATTGAATATAGCTGAAGGTAATACATAATTCTGAAGAATCACCTAGCAGGCAGCACAAAGGGACACTGGCTTTGGGAAATATTGAAGAATTATCTACAGTATTAACCCTACAGCTCCAACTGTTTCTAATTCAATGTAAAGCTTTGGTCAAGATCTTTCTTTAGATTAATCCGTAGACTTTTTTTTTTTTCCCCTGGACCTTCCTATAGATCATATTTAGCACTGAGGTATGTTTACAACTCCCAAATAATTTGGTATCAGCATTACTGTTTATACAATCAATGGAACAGGTAGCATATATGAAATACAGCCAACTTGTCCATGAAAACTACAAGTATAGGAATAAAAACATAGGAAACATGGCCTACATGCACTATCCTAATATTAGGAATTTCTCCATCAGACAATATGTGCCTAACTCTCAGAAAAGGTCAGAAATCTGACTGAAGGTGATGACATCTACAAACAGCTGTCACTTAGCAGTCAGCCACTTACTGGAAATCAGGCAGGATTATCTGGAGATGTAGGACAAGTCTGGATGGATGAATCTCTTTCTAAGACAAAACAGAAATAATTTTTTATACAAAATGAATTATATTCTTATCAACCTGTTCTTGGAATAGACAGGATTAAAGTAGCCATTGGTGTGTTCACAAATAAAATTTGCTGCCGTATATAGAAAGAAACAGCATGTTCCTTCCAGTTAGGGTCAAGCAATAGGGTCAAATAATATGTGACAATGCTTTTTCTTAAGGATTATGTCTGTGTCCTCTGACAGACCAGCTTAGCATGCTTCACCTCCTGTCCTGCTTCTACACCTTCAGATCATCCCACAGCCTCCTTTTGCAAGCATGTATGGCAGGACACAGACATGAGGTGGGATTCAGCTGACCAAGTACAACAGTGGGATTCAACTTGAGATGAAGAAAGTTAAGTAACAGTTTACATTTATGGGTCTGGTGCATTAGAGAAGTTTAAACATTCAAGACATTAGCACAGGGCTAAGACATGCCATGCTGGATGTATAGGAAACCTGCACCCATTTCAGTCAGCAACTATAGATCAAACACAGTATCTTAGGACATCTTAGACAGCACTGGGCAGTGAGAGATGAATTAGATTTGTGTTCAACTGATGCAGTGCATTGCCCAGACGCTAACCCAAAACACCTTTGCTCTAAGCTTACTGTCCCTTACAGAGCTTTTGACCTTGATTGGTTTTAGGGTATTTTTTCTACTCAGAAGATTTGCTTAGCTACATCAGGTGGCTCTTTCCACTGGTATGTGAAATACCAACTTGCAGAGCACTCATCACAGCAAGTAAGGGCGGATGGATCCTGCACTTAATGGCTCATCCTTCCAAATAGCCGTGTCAGCATTTTGCAGAAGCAAGGTTTCAATTTTTGCTTAAAATATGGATCCAGTACTGCTGCCAGCTCACATTTATCTCTGTCATTGAGCTTGTCGGCCCTAGCAGGTGAAGACACAATTCAACAACTACTCACTGGCATTTGAGCCATGGATCTTTTTAACACAGGATTACTGTTTATTCCAGCAAATGGCAACAAAGCAACAGCAGCAAAATTTGAGGAGAGACATTTCACTGAGTGGAACAGTCCTACATACTTCCTTCTCAGTGATGTCCACTTTCCTATCTAACAGTTAAGTATTAGTATTCATTGAGAAGGATTTCTCATTGATGACCCTGGAGAAAGTCCCTGAAAGGTTTTATCTAGAATATTGTCCTGGCAATGCATCACCAAGAGAAATTACAAAGATCTACAAGGAAGATCAGTTTATTCAGTATAATAAAACAGTGAGAAGAGAGGGATGAGAGGAAAAAAATGGACCTGGGAAGTGAGAACTAATAAACCTAAAGGTCCAAAAAGTCACCAAAAATGGTTTTAAAGTCAGCTGTGGAAAATGTAAGCATCAGAAGCACCAGGAGCTATGATTTTTCATTTAGGCAATGCTTTGTTTTGGTGATAAGGGTGACGCAGCTCAGGCTGTGTACCCTTAGGGCAAGCAGAAGTCACTATTTCGCTACATACTTTGAAGACTTTCAGCATCATAGATTGCATGTGGCCCATGTATGTCAGGGTCAATCTGTGCATAAAGTTTTCAAGGTCATAAGCAACTTCTCTGCTACTTCTGACAGCATAGAGGCAAATATCAATGGTATATATTGCATGTTGTATGAACTGACGTAAACCATATAGCCTTACTTAGGGAGGATAAAAGGAACATGTCGGGGAAATGAAAACAGGGGATGGAGACCAGACTTGGGATCCATCTCACCTAAGAAAGCATACTGCTGTAAGAGCTAACAGTCTTCTTTATACACAGAGAAATAGACATTTAAGGTTTGATTCGCCTGACCAGTTTTAAACACTAATATTCAAATAACTAACTTCAAGTTAGACAACTGTACAGTGTCAGCAAAATCTTCCTTGGGACGTTTTGAAGGAAATTAGATACAACATGTTTCTTTATGGAATAGGGAGTGGGAGGTTGCAGAATTTTACTTTATTAATGTTAGGCACATGTACATAGATAAGAAAGCCTGGCTGAGATTTAGCTGAGATGATATATATCTAATGAAGCTAGCAGTTTTAGAGAACATTTCTGGAAGATACAAGTTAGCTAGTAAATTTTGCTTTCACTGAGAAATAGTTAGGGTTTTTTATATAAATACGAGCTCGTTTCAAGGTTGGTGGGTACAAGTAATTATATTTTATGGAGATAACAGATTAAACTTTCAACAATCATACCCAGTCAGCTGCAATGTAAGAGCTAATAATAACTGTCCTTGGGAAGTTTCAAAGTAACATCCAGAAAAATCAGAAAAGGCCAGCACTGACATTCCAGAAATAGCCAAGAAAAAAAAATTGCTATGAATAAACAAACAAAAAGAATATCTTTGTACACCAGAAAAAGACAAAGTATAAGTCCAATTAAAAAAAAAAAAAACAAAACCTTTGTAGGTCACCTTAAAAAGGGACAGCTCACAGTAAAATAAAAAATGCAGTTAAGGAGGAAAAAAGTTTAAAAGAGAAATAGTATGATCTAGAAATAAAAATTGCCAAGTTAGAAAAAGAACAATAATTGCTTTGAATGAGCTTCCAGGCTTTAATAATGAAAAGAGGGGAGTATAATGATGGCAGAAATTGATATGAGTACACAGATCACTTGAATATATTTGAAGCTGAAAATCCAAAATGATAGAGAAGTTTCTTGTACATCATTTACACAAAGATATAAATGACATTGATGGTACACTGCTGAAGATGGAACTTAGTTAGAGAGTAAGATCTTGGCAAAAAAGCACAAAACGTTTTGACTGATTACTTCTTTCTTAACAAAAAACTCCTAAAGCAGATCAGAAGCTAGTGCTCACTGGTGTCTGTGACAGTCAGGAACTTAATACTCACAAATTCATGAGTTTTCCTCTTGGGATAAAAATACAAATTGCAAAACTTTATTCATCAGTCACATATCAAGTATTGCTTGAAGAAGAAATATTCCCAAATCCAGTCAGGTTTGATGATAACTAAATTTCTTCAGATCATCATATTTCATTGACCTTAATGCACAGGATATAAAAATGGGTAAGGAATAGGTATTTGGAGGCTCAATAAAAGTGTCTGTGCCTTATATAGATTAAGCTGCAGAGGACTTTAGGCCTCCTCTGCCAGAATCACTTTAACAACAGAGAAACCACAGACCTCAGATAGCAATAGTAGAAAGTAACCCCACATATGTATGTGACTTCTCCCCAATATGTTTGTCTTGCCTTCCCGAGAGTGATGAATAGACAGACAGAGACATTTCTCTGAGCTTCTAGGTCAGTGCTGGGATCTCTGCTGCACATCGTGTGTGATGAACCCATGAACATGCTGCACTGTATTTGTTGCCAAAGGCAACACATGTTCAGGAAACCAGGAGGAGATTCTCCTCACCCGCCTTCAGAAGTTTACTGGGCAGATATCTGCATCTGCACTCTCTTAATCATCGGTGGAGACAACTAAGCAGTTTTAAGAAACTATTCATGTAATGTCTGTCTTAGGATAAAATGCATATCAGCTTACAAGTATCTAATCCTTTCTCCATCGCTATAAAGAGAATCCGGACAGCTGTGTCACATATAAAAATCATCATTACTGTCAACTATATTTGCCTTAATACCTCACCAGGGGCCTGACCGCAAGATGGTACAGATTACCTTGTCTGGGTGTAAGAAGCCATATGTTCTCCCCTGGCATGCTCAAAGGCAAATTAAAAAAATACCATTTTCTCAGGAGCCTGAATTCCATAAGCTTTCAGTATGGAACTCAGAGAAGGACTTTGCTGTTGGCTGATATGCTATGTCTGCAGCAGCACAGCACATAAGAGAGAACATGCTTGAGAGGTAAAGGTGCCTGCGAATCTAAGAAGCATTCCTGGTTGTAGCCAGTATCACCTCAAGACATCACTCCATGATGACACTTTGTTTGCTCTTTGTATTAATACTCAGACATGTTTCAGGGCTCTGACATGGTGGTCTACCAGTAATTATGATTAAAGCACATTCTTTGTTGACAATTCACTGATGAATTGACTTGTCTCTGTGTTCAGTCCTGGATTTGGAGTTTGCTTCATTCCTTGGCTGGGACAGAATCCTTGTTATGATTTATTGCAGTCCTTATTATGATTAATAGAGCTCTGCATTGTTCATCTCCTGGGCAATGAATACAGGATGCCTATTCAGCCCAAGGAGGACCACGTGGTCTCACTCTCAGATCAACCAACCTGATTGCAGGCTTCCACATAAGGTATTTTTGAAACCCTGTTTCTCACTGAAGGAGTCCAGCTGACTAGTTTTGTGCTTTTTGTTCAGTTGTGGATGAATGCTCTTAGCCATATGTTACAGGACAACTTCTTTCAATTTGGTGATGCATCTGCAATGTATCAAGCCTAATTCATTTAGTATACTTCAATATTTCAGCAGCATAATATCAGAAATAACAATAAGAAAACTGCTTGAGAAAACATCAATGAAAAGCTGCTGCTTATTAGGAAATAAAGAGGATAAGAAAATGCTGGATGTAAGAATATCAAAATTAAGTAATGGGTTGAGGCTTTCCCACACTGAGATACTCTAGTTTACTATTTTTAGAATATCAATGTCTGCAGTTATTTACTTCTTACAGATAAAACCAATTTATTACAGAGAACATTGGATAATCTTACAGAGCCAGATGATTTTATACTAGGTGATATGATGACAAGAGAAGGTTTCTGTGCTGTGATTCCCTGGCACTGAACTTCTGACCAGGCTGAGGTTCCTACTTCCAAATCCCCTGAAACCTTTGCTAAGTAATCTCTGAACTAAGGTAAATTAGCTAAGATTTCTTCCCAGTTCATTGACTACCTTCTTGTGTGAAACTGCAGTTTTGAATGTAAACTATCAACTAATTATCCCTGTAATTCCTGATTTTATAAAAGCCATCTGACTGATCTCCATGCTTACTAATACTGCAATGTATCTTATTTAAACAATGCTAATGCATATTTATGTTTCTAACTTGATTTTTTTGTCGATATCTCGACTTTCTTGATTTCTAGCTCAAGTCTGCAAGTCACTATATACAGCCTAAAAAGCTGCATTAATCTTCTTGAAGCTACAGTAAATACAAATAATGAATATTTGCTTATGCAATAGCTGGCTGATGCGAAACTGCCCTGTAAGGGGTAATTGACAGCAGTAATTGTTAATTCCTGGAGGGTACCTCTCAGATGGATCTGTATGAACAGCAAATGAGGTGGCTAGCACTAGTCACCTCTTCAGCCTTTAGAGCTATTTCCTACCCTGAGATGAAAAGTGGTTCTTAATTGACTTGAGCAAGAAACGGACTGAAAAGACTGAGAGGATTTTCTTTATAAAACCTGTTTCACTTTTCACTGGTATGGATTTAGGACTTCTATAATGATCAGATACTGGATTTAGGACTTCTCTAATGATCAGCAACTAGATTTAGGACTCCTCTAATGATCAGCAACCATTCCTCAGCTCACATAGGTAGAGGGTCTGTGACCTTTTAAACCATTGCCAGATCCATAAAAGGATGGCTGACTTCACACCAGAATCTCCCTTTCAGAGTGGGTGTCAGTGTAATGACATGACTTCAGGAACCTGTAGTAGGGTAGCAGGATGGTTATGGTGCTGTGTGTTCTGCACCCTTGTACTCCTAATGCCATTAGTGTTTCTTTCAACAGTTATTTAGTGAGTCTGCCAAGAGGAATAAAAACTAATTACAGTGCAGTCCTTCAAATAGGGTTGTGATTCACATTTCCTGATGTGATTCCTTTTTATCTGCACTGCTGGCATCTCAAGAATTCAGTATCTAAGTTTAAAATGGCTAGTTTAAGGAGTATTGTGCTCCTGCTTATTCTACCCCTTCATCAGAACAGCTTTTCATGGTTTTTTTCATAGTTTTAGTAAATATGCTATGATCCTACTATTGTACCCAAAAATGAATGCCAAAGTGCAATGAAAAGGAATTTTATTTTAAGGCTTCAGTGGAAGCAGAAGAGACCTGAAAAAGACTCAGAGCACACCATGGGATCAGGATATTTGTGTCTTTTGAGAAACAGGATCAAATACTCAGAGCACCAGATATCTCAAGAAATGGAAGGAACAGAGGGAAAGCCAAGGGAAAGCAACAAAGGTCAGTGTGGACTAACTGAAGAATGAAAAAAAGCTTGCTCTCAAACTCTCAGATATTTTGGTGTCTATGATTCCTTGAAGCTGATTATGCCTCCTGGATTTTCCTGGGTGTTTAGGTACCTATCGATGCTAAATACTTTAGACATGTACTGTGGGTGTCCAGGCCTGACTATCCAGGGTAAATAGTGGGACCCGCAACAACCACTTCCATCTGAGATGGAATGGAAATATTTAGGGTCAAACAAGAAAATTTATAAACAGGACTGGCAATGGGAACATTGCTCCTGGGGATCCTCTGTAGCAGTACTTGGCAAGCACAGCTGCAGTTATTGAAAACCACGTTTCTAGCTGTTTCATCCAAAAACATTTGGGAGTGGAGCTGGAGGTTTGCAAGAGTAGTTCTAGTAAATTTTGAGCTTCAAGTAATATGTGAATATGCACTCCTGGGGTTGAGGCTGGTCGTTGTGACTGCATCTGGTTAGCACTGAAGAAATGGGATTATTTTACTTACTGTTGAATAGGGATAAGAAGAAGCTCTGCACTAGTGAGACCACATCTGGAGTATTGTGTTCAGTTCTAGTCTCCCCAGTTCAAGAGGGACAGGGAAATACTAATGAGCATCCAACAGAGAGCTACAAAGATGCTGAAGGGACTGGAACATCTCTCTGATGAGGAAAGGCTGAGAGCCCTGGGGCTGTTTAGCCCGGAAAAAAGAAGACTGAGAGGGGATCTTATGAATGTTTACAAATCTCTGCCGGGTGGGTATCAAGAGGTTGGGGCCAGTCTCTTTTCAGTTGTGGCCTGTGATAGGACAAACAGTAATGGTAGCAAGGTGAAACACAGGAAGTTCCACCTCAACAGGAGATAAAACTTCTTTACTTGACAGTGACAGAGACTGGAACAGGCTGCCCAGAGAGGTTGTGGAGTCTCCTTCTCTGAAGACTTTTAATACCTGCCTGGATCTGTTCCTGTGTGGCCTGCCCTGGGTGACCCTGCTCTGGGATGGGGGTTGGACTCAATGATCTCCATAGGTCCTGTCCAACTCCTATCATTCTATGATTCTCTGAAGCCAAGATTCAGCAGCAAACTTGTGCAAGCTGGAAGTGAACCCAAGTCCTTGCTCACCCCGCAAACACAAATCAACCAAAGGCTTGGGCATGCAATACCTTCTGTAGTCAATGCATCAATGGCTATAAAAAATGTGCAGTTTCAAGCTCAGAGCACCCCAAGGAACACCTTCTGGTTTCATTGAAATCCAGTCTTTCACCTAAGGTGTGAGTTCAGGTCTTCATGATCTTTGCAGATTTGTCTCTTTGGCCCTTTAAAAAATCCCCAGGTCAGCAAAAGTTCTCAAATGAATTTATGTTGAAGGAGAAAAACAGAAGCCTGTTCCTTCCAATCATCCAATAGTGTGTGCTAGTGGTTTGGCCATGCTGTCCAAAGTTTAATAGATAATACATTTTAATGGGACAAATTTTCACCCGAAGAGTTCAATGATATAAATAAATCTTTTTCTGGCTTTGCTGTGTTTGACAGAGGCTCAATTCTAATCTCATTTACAGAAGTCTGACCAGAACTGGCTGTATTGAAATCGACTGCATTTTCCTAGTGTGAAAATAGGACTGGGCCCCATAGCTACTGAAAATAGTTGTATAAAATGAAGGTTTATGTTGAAGGGAATCCCACTGACAGACTGAGACACAATGAACCTTTTCTGCGAGGGAAAAAAAAAGGACACATTTTTTAATACAGAAAAGAAATAAATGTTTAGCAAACTTCTTTTCATGGTTGTTAGCTGCAACCAACCTCAAGCTTCAAAACACAGATGGGAGGTGGGAATTTGATGCCTCCACAGACCTCTTTATCTTGTTTAATTACTTTCATGCCACGCTGAGAAATTATGACCAAAGCGTTAAATTGAATTAAAACGTTTTCATTAATAGATCTGTGGGTACAGAAAGATGGAGTCATCCTTGTCCATGAATGGAATGTGTTGGGATTTTTTCCTTGTATTAATTTTGTTTTTCATTTTTTTCCTTTTATCTCTGATTAGGTAGCTAGGAGGCACAGGTTCATCTGGCTTTGGAGAGTGAAGAGGAAACAAAAAGCTTCTGCACTTTGCCCTGTGATCAAGTGTCCTGGTTTGAGTGAGAACAGAACTGATTCTGTTCTGTAATTTTACTTTTCAGCTGAGTTCTTTTAATTCACTGCACTGTCGGGTGTTAGTAGCCTGTTCTCACAGGCGGTGTCTGCTTCTAGCAGTGATAACACCCCATGGTTAGAGTTAGTATCAAGGATTGGTGTGCAGACCAAGGCCACTGCTGGGTCTTGTGTGCCACATTGTGGGGTGCAGAAAGTGAAAGGCTGCACCTGCAGGGAGGAGCGGACAGGACAGGTGACCCCAAACTGACCAATGAGGGATTCCAGCCCATAAACGTCATATTCGGTTTAGAGCTGAGGGATCTGAAGGGTCTCTGGGCTCTTCACCCCTCTTGGGTTTTTTTTGACAGCTTTGTTTGGCTTCGCTTGGGTCTTCTTTCAGTTCCTTCCTTGGAGCACCCAAGGAGGACTCTCTCTGTTCTGCCTTCGATCCTGGTTTGTGTGTTCCTGAATCCAGTACCAGAATCCAGCCCCTGAACACACCTCCTGGCTGCTGCGGGGCCCAGTCTGGGACTTCCCCAGTGCCTGCTCCACAACATCAGTGGTGACGGTGATGGAATTACCATCGGGGGGTTGGGTTCGATACTGGTTTTATATATATTTGTATATATTACATTTTATTGTTATTAATTTAATTTTCATAAGATCTGTTCTAGTTCCCTTTTCTAATAGCTAAGCCTCTCTCCCTTATTCCCTTTCTCTTCCTGTTTGGGGAGGGAGGATAGTTAACAGAGAGTGTCTGTTATAGGTCTAAGGGACTGTTCTGACCCTAAACCATGACATCAAGTTGCTATTGTTTGCTTGCAGCTCTTTGCCTTGTAGGCTCACTCTTCTGAACGCAGCTCCACCACATGAAACGCTGCCATGCTATGTCTTCATCGTCCTCCTCTCCCTTCTCTGTCTCCACCACCTCCAAATCCTTGTCCACCTCCTCTAATCCTCCTCCTCTCATCCTCCTCATCCTTATCCTTCTTGTCCTTGTCTTCATCCTCATCCTCCTTCTCTTCCTCCCTTCTTTATCCGCTGCCACTGTTGTCAACATCTTCAATCTCACTGATCAACCATACAATGTGGCCATTAGCAGTGAGTCTACCATCATTCCATCTCATACCACCTGTGTTTTCATATTTCTTACCCTACCAGGTTTCTTTTCCAGAAATATTTGAGGAATTTACACAGAAGTTTTTTTCACCCACACAAGAATGGTTTGCTGATGAAACCCATTTTTCCAATAAAAGGTTTCTTTTAAAGATATATTTTCAAAGTAGCGTTGAAAAACTGAATGCCATGAAACTCAGTGATTTTATTCATATGGGTATCCCATGTGAATAGTGGGTCAGTTAATTCCTTTGTGGTATAGCTCCTGCAAGTGGGAACATCCTGGTACATCATAGGCATGAAGTCTAACCAAAAGCTCCACCTACAAAGGAGAGAAGGATTTAAATAACTCAAACTATTATTCATGTGAGGAAGCATGACATCATTTCTCAAACAGAATATTTAACTTGGTGGTATTAGAATTTATGCTAAAACTTAAATTTTGCATGGTAAATATGCAAGGTAGACTGTTGCAACATTTTATTAGACTACTCCCACACATCCTATCCTCTTCACAGTGTGATTGCTGTGACTTCTCTGTCCATCTTTCTGTGCAGCTTTTTCAACAAGTACCCTTGCAGTCTTCTCTTACTGAATCAAACCAGTGTTCAGCTTCTTATCCACCCTTCACATAGCCCTTTCCAATTATTTATTGTTTTTTTCCTGTCATGATGGCTTGTACATGGCTTTCTTTTCTATCTAGCTACTAAATTCAGCTGCTAATTTTCCCTTTCTTTTGACACGCCTTTGTACCTTCTTCTATTTAAAGCAGTCACATACATTAAACAATCTCCATAATTCATGGTATTTCATTTTTTCACTGCCAAAATGATCTCAGTAACAGAATTGACTCTTCTAGTCAACATAGTCTTCAGTTTTTTCTCCTCTCTTTGGTTGTGAGAATGATCCATTTTATCTCTGTTCTTTCTGTAAGATCATAATTGCCATAATTCATTAATAATTCAAGCAAAGTCCCTTTGCTTGTTTCTCATGCTCTTTGAATCTTGCTATTGCTACAGGATACCACTGTTCTTCTTTCACCACTGACACAAAGAAAGTAAAGCCCCTGCTGTTGTTAACTGAGCTATCTTTAAACGGACTACTTTGGGTGCTGTATTGAGTCTAGCTACAGCAGCAGGGTATACTGGTCTAGGTATCCATCAAGTCTCCTGAGCTTTTTGTTTTGCTGAGTGCTCTGTGAGACTGTATCACACAATCATCAACTTCCATGAGTGTTTTGGAGCACTTCATGAGCTGAGATCAGCTCTGGTCCTAATGAATTTTTGCTCAAGTTTTCCAAGCTGTGCAAGTACTCATTGAAATGAGTAAGTTCATGCAAATATGGACAAAGACATAGACGTACCCAAAATTGTTTGAAAACTCATCCAATTTTTATATATATATATATATATTTTTTTTTTTGTCCAAGTGCTGTGAGATTTGAGTCAAAATCACAGGGAGATGGTAGAAAATCAGGTCATCAGAGCTGTCAAAAATGATGCGTTAAGTGAAAGTTTAAAATCTTGCAACTTCCTCACTCCTCATAAATTTGTTCAGTAATGAGCCCAAAACATAGAAGATAATCAGTGAAGAGCCACTGTCCATAGCAATTCATATTATCAAATTTTCCAATGTAGTTTTACTAATAAAGATGAACATGCATTTTTGTGTTTTTGCTGACACTGGATGTCAAGTGAAGGAATTGTGACTGATGTTGCATCAAACCATTCAGCCCACTCCCAACTGTCTCATTTCATCATGCCTCAAAAGTAAATTCAGTAACTCCACCTCTAATATTTGACAGATGATTCTGCCTCAAAGAATGTAAGCCTGTTCCATGTCATTCACTGTATTAAGCAAGAAAGAGAAAAAGAAAAAGCTTTATAAGGCATCATCATCATGTATCACTACACCTATTACTTTTCTTGGCCAAATACCAAATTTTCATGTTATGTCATAGCTATTTGGGCTTTTTATACTGAAGTATTCAGCAATTCCTTCAAGCATTTTGAGATGACATAACCCTTTTTATACTGTCAAATAAAATTAGACAAGGGTCTTTATCTAGCACTGAGGTCAAACATAGTGAATCACCTCATATCTGCACATCTGCTTCTGTACATGCCTAACCTCCTACCCCAGTCTAAATTGCTTAACGGTAACAGTCCCTGGCTGATGTTATTCCCTGCTCCAGGCTTGTACGTCTGCGAGAGTTTTGGTTAGCACGAGCCAGTCTTGGCCTGGGGATTTCACTAGCAGCATGGGCACTCATGGGCAATACTTGATCTCATGGCCCAATTCCATTTTATTTCCAATACAATCAAAGTCCACTAGACCCATAAGTTATAGCATAATATAATTTAACAAAATATGTAAAGATATTAATAAGAGACCAAAATATTTTTTTTAATGAAAATATATATATTTATTGTGGACAAAGTGTCCATGAATATTTACAACACAGGAACTAGGTTTTAGGAGTTGTATTCACTTCAAGTGGCATTCATCTGACCAAAACTGGTTGTCTCTAAAATAATGGCCTACATTTATCTAGACCACCCTTGTCTTCCAGTGAAAAGAAGTGTAACCTTTCTGAATAGGATCATTTTGTTCTAAGATGGAAGTCTAAAAGAGGTCAGAGACATCACACCTGAAAGTTTTAAAAGTAGGTGCATAGACACTGAAAGGGTATCACATGTCTAAAATAAACAACTCCAGGGGCAAGGGCAAAATTAGCTATTCCCTAAAATACATATTCTCTTGACTGTTGGAACTCCAATTCCTCAAGAATCCAGCTGTTATGAGTTTAGGAAACATCTACAAAGTGTTTAATGGCTGAGCCAATTCCTCATTGGCTTTTGGCTAATAGACATTTCTACAGTGATTTGGAAAGTGTCTACAAGCAGATTTTTTTTTGCATAAATCCCTCTGTTTTTGTATGAATATTAGCTGCATGTTTTGAGGATGAAAAGCATTATGTGCTACAACAGCTAACCATTATCATTTATCTTCTCTGACTTTCTGAGTCTAGGAAAGTTGTGTCTGTGCATTGGGTCTGACTGAGCTGCCTTAGCAGCCCTCCCAGTGCTGTGCTTTGCCCTGGGAGCTGGAAAGGTGCTGATCACACCCCTGTGCTGTGGGTGCTGCTGGGCAGGGCTCGCACAGCACCAGGGCTGGTTTCCAACATTCCCCCTGCAGTGGGATGGGCTGGACAAGATCTTGGGAGGGGACACGACTGGCACAGCTGACCCAAACTGACCAAAGGGATATTCCGTACCACATGACGTCATCTGAACTATAAAAGCTAGGAAAAGAAGGAGGGGTTGGGGCATCAGCTTGTCCTCCAGAAGGCAATAATTCAACCTCCTCTACCTTCTACCTGAAAATTAAATAAGGACTTCCTCCACAACTTGAAAACTCATGTTTGGGCTACCACGTTCCTCATTACTCCCATGAAACATGCTGCAGAGGGGCCATGACATCAGAAAATAGGGTCAAAGAACTCCAAATACATGAAATGACATTTTCTGACAGATGGGAAAGGAGTCGTCCTACATCCTTCAAACGGGTGTTTCACATAAAAGCAATTAAATTAAAATTGCATAAAAACAATAACTGAATGAAATAGAAATCAGAAATAATGCTGGGAACGTCTATCTAGGACACTTTTTCACCCTGTCTGTATGGCTAGAATATTGCCTTACAGTTATGAATCACAATTATTAGAATAAAAACAGGCTTTGCTGTGTATGTCTTTGCAGAGAAAAACTAATCCTTTCTTTAAGATTCATTCTTTCAAATTATGGATACAATTTCCACCCCTTGCGGAGAGCTCCAGGTGTAGGATCCCATGGGCCTGTTATCCTGCCTCAAGATTCTCAAAACTGGAACAATCTGTAAATTCAAAGCCACTTCTCTGCACGGTATCGTGTAATGATTAGCCTAGGCACCTCCCCAATCATACAGATGGTTATTCTGGATCCTGCTTCCTGGGAAACCAATACAAGACTTCGAGCAAAACATGTTTAAATTCATAACTCTCTTCTTCCTTCATTCTCTGTGACATTTTTTTGGTATTCTTTGGCTTCAGAAAAACATCTCTGCTTCCTCGCAGTTTGGCAATGACTCTAACCAGGTACCTGTATTAATAGCAGAGCTGAGTGAATAGTAAGAAATTAGTGTCTTTTTATTTTTAGTCAAATCTGAAGTGTCCATCAGAGGGAGGCAGCTTCCACTAAGCCGAGCCTTATTTAAATTCACATCCTACTTTGAAATGAGCTGGATAGCTTAATTGCATTTGGTCAGTCAGTGGAATTTCCATTCTCTAATTAAGTATTTGTAACCCTTATAACATAGACTCCTTTGGAGAAAAAAAAAAAAAAAAGCACACAAAAAAACCAACCCAGAAAACAAAAACAAAACTCTCCTGCTCTTTTCTTTGGTGTGAAACATGGAATAATAATCATCTAGAGAGGTGAAAAAGGACAAACAGGATTAATGACTTGTAGTAAATGTAAGCCTGTTTAGTCACTTTAGTTTGGTTTTGATTGTGAAATGGTTCTTAGGTGAAATTGAGCTAACATATAATTTGTCAGCTGGACAAAAACTACTGTAATTGTTCATTTGGTCCTGTCATCCTAACGGAAGAAAAATGAAATGCAAACTTGCCAAAGTCTATCTGGGTCTTTGGCTTGTTTGAGTTTCTCTGCTGAGGGCTCTGGAGGGGCGGAACAGAGCCCTGGTCTATCACCATGAGGCAATGTCCCATCGTGTGTGAGAATTTTCCACCATCTGCCCATAGTGGAAACACCACCTGGGAAGAAGTTGCTGCAACCTCTGAGACATCATATGAGGCAAGGAATTGCTGCTCTGTGGGCCTTGAGTTATTTTATGCTTAATCAGTTCTTAAATTATTCTTCAAGAGTTCCCAGGGGAAAAAATGAGAGAGTGAAAGAAGGTCTCATCCTGACTTTACTCTATTGATATGAAGCAGGCATGTTTGGCTGACTTTCATCAAGCCATGTGAGATGCTCACTTGGTAAGCCAAGCAAGTGACACATTTGAGGCAGTGCAGATAAAGGGCAACTGCAATGTCCTCTGCCATTTTGCAGTTTATTAAATAGCTTGTGGTAGTTGGAGAGCTCATAGGAGTCCAGGAGGACTCTCACTGCTGGCATATACGTTTTAATGGCTGAGTACACAGAGGGCCATCAGGGATCACTGATAACAATACCGTTAAATGTGGAATCATCACGCTATGCATGACTTCATGGGTATCTGTTAGACACAGTGAGCTGCTGATTGTAATTTTTGATGTTGGACATTATAGCTGTATTTGTATTAATAAATTAAATAGTTCTGAGGTTTAGGCACCACCTCAGCCACTGATGCTGCCACATGTCCTAGGACCCACCAATGTCAAAGGGTCTCGTAGGTGAATTCTGCTTGGCTGGAGAGATGCATTCAAATCCCCCATGGCGGTGAACACTCTGTAGGCAGGAAAAATGAAAAGGATCTCCAAATAAAGCATCCTCAAAAGTAGTCAGGATCCCAGAGTTTCAGGGGAAAAATTCAAACTAAAATGAAAAATGGTAGTGCATGTTTCCTGGAACAAGGTATTCCTTGTGTTATTTAGATTTATTTGGGGACTGAACCATTTCCTAACTGGGGAACAGCTGTACAGGTGTTGACATTATTTCTCCAAGAAGACAAAGATGTCTGCTCTCCTGCTCATCTTTGCATGTAGCAGGAAGGGAAGGAACAGAGTAACTATACATTTTTATTTTTATGTCCTCTGTTCTTTTTCGTACTTGTTCGTCATTCTTCCTTTAGCCATCATCAGATAGAAGCAATCAGCTATCATATATGCTCTTAAAAGCTGGAACAAGGTCAGTCCTATCCCAGACTGAAATCTGCAAGCAGGGAAAGGTCTTACTAAAGAGAACTGCAGCTGCCACAGGATTTGACCTCCACTTATAAAACCTCTTAGCTCATGACATGGGATGCCCTGAAACAGTTACGGGCTGAAATATTTACATTCATTTTTTGTTTACATAGCTGATGGCTTTTTGTTATTTTGAAGGTGCAAGATAAAAATTTATAAATCTCCTCAGAGCTGCTAAGATTAACTACATCATTTACATAAATAAATCAGATAATAAAATGACATAAAAGAGGAAGAATATTTTATGAACATGCCCTCTCTTAACATGTAACTTATCTACAGGATTTGGAGTCTTGTAACAAACCATCTCATCCAACACTTCTGTTTAAAAATTCCTGTTATTTTCTGTCATCCTTCATCAAATTCCATTCAGATTCAAATTCCCTCTATAGGATTTTAACTTGAAGGCCATGGCTTTCCTAAAGGAGAAAAACAGTTTGAAAGAAAATCTGAGAATTAAGATTCTGACTAAAATTTCCCTGCAAGCTCTAACAAGACATTTTAAGCTCTGGACTGTACTCACTGAAAATAGAAGTTACAAACGTGTTTTATAGATTTTATTTATCTGCATATTGATAATGTCCAGACATTAAAAGTTGTGATGTTTTTACTTTTTTTTTTGGTAAACATAAAAGATTATCAGATGCAGAGTTTAGGTGCCAGAGCTCTTTTACCGACTTTATATTTTTTAAAGTGGCTCCAAGATACATCTCCTTAGTTTTGCACTAATGGATTCAAAAATTCTAAGCAGTATTAACCATGCTTCTCTTAATCACTTTTCTCTAAGGTTAGTGTTTGACAAGGGATGTGAGATAGATGAGGAGACAAAGAATAAGTTTTTTTTGCCAATGACCTTGTACTAACACCCTATGTAGTACACATGTGTGCTTATTTAAGTCATGTGGGCCTATAGGTGATTTAAATTACTATAAACATTTAAAGTAGGCTGGACTATATAAGAGACTCTGAGAATTTAAACAAAACCACTTCCAATATTTTAAGTAGTTTGAGCATTATCTGTGCCTGTCTGAGCCTTACTCTCACTGAAGCCAAATTAAAAAAAAAAAAAAAAAATTTGAAAAAAAAAAAAAAGTATCCTTTTTTTGAGGATCCTTTTTTGAAGGATGAAAAAACCTTAGCTGAGAACAGTATTTTGAGGTAAAAGGAATTTAGGTAAAGGTAGGGATATGATAGATGTTTATAAATGTCATGTGTCTGATGGCTTTGTAACAGTGAATTTATCTGGTCTCAAAGCCTCAGAGTTAACTGAACTGTTGAAGTAAGTAAAATTTTTAAATTTGGGAGCCAAATTCTGCTTCGGCTTGGGAGTTATAGTCTCCTGCCCATATTGCTTTCAGTGTCAGCAGCTGCAAGTCATTTTCTCTCCACCCCACCTCTATGGGTTTTCTTATCTCTGTGGATAGCAAAAGGTCTGGAGATGGTTCTAAAATGATCAGTGTCCAGCTTTCTCTGGGAAACCTGTTCTGAGACAACCTATAGCATTTCTCTGGTCCTCAACCTGTGTGGGTACATGGGGTATTTATATTTACATCTTTAACTAGTCTAAGTAATACTTTTACCAACATTACTATCTAGTGATCATCAACCAGCCAACATTTAAACCCGTGTAAAATTGCTGAATCATGCCAGAAGGAGAGGAACCACAGAGACAGAGCAACCTGCTGAAGATCGAAGCTATATACAGCAAAATCCCTGTTCAGATATATCAAGGTGCAGGCACATGAGGAGAAGGTAGAGACTGTCTCATTTTACCCCACAGAGGTGTTGGATCGGGGCCCGCAGATAGATTCACTTTGTTCCCCATGGTCCTGCCAGCCATCTTATATCGCCTCTGCGTGGTGACCAAGTGATTTTTAGAAGGCTTTGTGGGTATAAGCACCTAATGATTAAAAAAAATATAAGCCTAATGACTCAGGCAATAGATCTTTCTTGGCATTTCTTGATCAAACTCAGCAAAGATTGACACTGCACATATATGCAAACATATTTCAAAACCCAAACATTATCTGAGCATAAATTTATGTGTATTCTTGAAATACAACCGCAGCAGGACAGTGAATGAAGAGGAATTGGATTGAAAACTGGTGGCCCTTACAGATGAATGAGCTGATACAAGCAATTCGGTTTGATATCAATTCATGGCATTGTGCAGTTAAGGAAACAAAGAACAAGTGCAAAAAAAAAAAAAAGGGATTAATTGAATTGCTTGAAGTGGGAATCTAGCCTTTCCCCACACTACAGGATGATAATGGAGAATAAACTCATAATTACCAAGTGTGAGCAGTGTAGCCCTGACAGAAAATTCTCAATTTGCTTTGCATTTTCCTGGTCTTTTTTTTTCCTCAAAGTATATGAAAGTCTCTTTCCAACTTTTTGTCTTTTTGATTCCATTTCCATTCTGTCTTTCTGCTTTTTCTGGTCCAAGAGTATCTTGATGTCTGATATTCTATTGAAGAATCACTTTAAACCATAATTTCTTGTTTTGACACATGATAATGAACAGTAGACTGTACCACTAATTGTCCTTGTGTCTACTTAGGCTGTTTCCTAAGACTGGCCCATATAATGGATCTGACATCATGATGAGGGTGCACTTTACACTCTACGTGCTACAGAAAGCAATGAAGAAACTGGTAGCCGTGTTTTCCTAAGATCTTATTAAGTTTTATCACTGGCTACTCAGCTTTTTAATGAGCACTTGAATTTCCTGTTAGAACAAAAGAACCATTTGGGATCTTCACTGTGTTCTAATTTATGTGTTATTTCAGCTGCAAATAATTCAACCCTGTCTAGAAGTCAGTGTTTAAATTGAACAAATCAAGGTGCTGTTGCAGAAAATTGAGCTATATAAATGTTGTATGACCACTGAAAAAAAAGAGAAAGTGTAAGAATGGCCTTTCTATGAGACAAAAATTACCATTCAAGAGCGTCAGACCAGTCAGTGAGGCTTTCAGCACTTGCAGCAATATCAAAACCCAGCTCACAGAATTGTTTACATTTTTTTATACTCGCCTGTCAGTCAGAGTCAGTGTTGGAAGGCGAGAGAGCAGAAAGACTGTTCAGCAGGAGTAGCTTTATTAGCAGTTTAACATTTTATTCAGGTGCACCCACCAAGAGTTGTCTAGGAACATCTGTGAGCTACACATATATGCACCTACACACCTGGGTTGTGTTTCGGAGCCCGGCTGTTGTGCCGATGGTATTTGGTATGCGTTTGCGTGCTGCCTTCCTCTGAAAAGGCTGTGAGTGAGTAGCAGGGTAGAAGGATTCCTCTTGTCCTTTTCCTCTCTGCTGAACATTGAATAAACTTCAAAACCGGAGGGAAAAGGAAACTGAGACTGAGTTGTTCTTGAACATGCTCAGGGGAAAGTGCCGAGCAGGTCAGGAGAGCACGAGGAGGAGGAGAGAGCCTGCAGCAGGGCAGGCACTGCAGAGCACGAAGTTAACTGCTCTTGTGGCTGTGGGGTGAGGCGTTTAAAGAGGCAAATCCATCTCTAACCTCTGGGTGACTCCGGGCCTTCTCCCAGTCATGGAGTCATTACAAAATGGATTTTGCTTCCACTGGTTTGCAGCCTGCCTTCACTCTTGCATAAAGCACAAGTGCCTTAAGAATAACTTATTCTGTGAGGGAACGTGTGGGTTTCTTTTTAATCCAACAAGATCAGTGCACAAAGCAAGCACTTGGAAAGTAACACATGTAGGGTAAATGAATGTCCCATCTTACCCCACTGGTCCAGCATTTCTCACCCCACCTTTCTCAGCAGCTAAGGGTTATCCTATTTGGTTTGGCATGTTGCTGTTTATGCTTCTTTGAACTTTCATGATACTAATGCTACTGATATTGGAGTGACCACCATGTTTTTCAAAGTAAATATCCTCCTGTTCACCAATACCTCAATTCTGTTGCCCCCATCTCTTTGTTAGGGAAAGAATTTGCTTTTGCAAAATTGCATTAAACATACAGCCTGGCTTACCTGTCCTTATTCCTTTTTGTCAGCCAGTGGTGCCAGGATGGAGAGGTGGTTTTGCTGCCAGGTGACATGATTGCAGTGCTCAGGGAAGACTGTTTAGTGGCAGGAGTCTGGACTGGAAGCTCTTTGCTGTAATTAGCAGTAATTCTCTGAAGGGTAACTGTCAGGAAGGTCCTGCTGGGCAAGCAGGAGGCAGCCAGCCTTTCTCTGTGCCAGGTGACATAAAGTCTTTGCTGACCTGGTGGGAAGATCTTGAAGGAAGCAAGGTGAGGGGATGTTAAATTTCTACTCTAACTGGGAGGATTTGGAAGCAGCTGGAATTGTAGGGGATTTTCCTGGCAGGAGTGATTTGCACAGTGCTCTTTGGCAAATCTACTGTCGCTGGCTGGTTGCAGGTTGGAGGTCTGCAGCGAAGGCAGAGAGGGGAGTGTCAGGGTGTTTCTGCTGCTGCCAGTGCTGTGGCTCCCCTGACTAGCTTAGCTGAAAGTACAAACAGAAGGGCATCTGAGAGAATGTCAGAGGGGGGCAGGTGGAGGA
The DNA here is from genome assembly GCA_025345505.1 of Todiramphus chloris collaris. NCBI lineage: Eukaryota > Metazoa > Chordata > Aves > Coraciiformes > Alcedinidae > Todiramphus > Todiramphus chloris. The sequence continues at coordinate 5,433,221 of JANVCC010000018.1, forward strand.
AAGAATAAGGGTGTATCTGCCAGGACTATCCCGGGCTTCTGGACACCCTGTTCTAGCATGAGTAAGCATCGCTTCATGGTAGCTGGACTCAGGATCTATCTCTAAGTTTAAATACTTCCTTTAATCACTGCAGTATCCTACTTCTGTGTGTTTGTTGGATCCAGTTCATAAAATATTTATCATGCTGCTTTTGCATCCATGAGGTCTAAAACACACTGAAATGGGAAACAAAGTCTTGCTTTTAATAGGATAAATTATGCTTTTCTACCATTCATTAACCACCATTTTCCCTGCTGCATAAAAAAATATGTTACATTTTGGAAAACAAACGGGTGTGGAAGGCAGTGGGCATTCATGGAAAAAAGCCATTATTTGTCACAATTTAACATTTACTATAGGAGGTGTGTGCAATGATGACCCAAGGGAATTTCCTAAATACTGCAATATCTTGTGATGGATGGAACTAATAATAGATATTTATTTCCACTGGAGATGCAGGCTAATGGATATGACAAAACTCTATTATGATATTAGATTATTGTTTTCCAATTACATAAGTCCACGTTTTCAGAGAAAGCGATCGTAGCAAGATAATTTCAATATCAAAGTTATGCAGTCAAAGGGACGTGATGTTATTCCAACTGTCACCAACTATTTCTATTACAGAGCATTGCCAATTTCCAGAGTTTATTCTGTTGTCCTTTTTACAGTCCTAGCTCCCGGGAAACTCTTTTTTAATGCATGAGAAGGTCTGTTTCTAGCTCTTACTGATGCATGAAAAAGTTTGGAAATGTGAATGTGTGAGAAAATAGGACAGATAAAAAAAAATACTTTTTTTTTTTTCTTTTTAACCTTATAATTTTCAGCTAATCTTCCAATTCCAATCACAACTCAAAATCAGCAATATTGTTTATGGTAGTACTGGCAGATCTTGGCCATAACCTATGTCTCAGTATGTCAGACAATGCAAAAACGTCAAAATCTCATCTTAAAAAAAATTCTAGAGAACAAAATTAGTATCTTTCATGATTTTTCATCTAAGTGAAGCCTACCTGCTTCAGTGTGCCTTGATCTACAAAGCATATAAATGTAAACACAATGACAAATCAAATCCAAATGCTCCAAAATATTAAAGAACAATGAGTACTTCTGTTTCACATCATTCTTACATGACCTTATTTTTTCATTAAAGGCCTGAAAATAAACATATTGTGATTGTAATTATTTACTTGTATAAAGTGATCTTGGTACTATTTGTAAGAAAAAGATGATTACATGCACAGTTACTTCGTCCCCCTGAACACAGAACACAGACCAGCATCTTTGCATGTTCTGAATCTCTTAATTGTAAGGCAGATTAGTTTCTTTTAATGCATTTTTTTGCTGTGTTACTAATATATTGGGCAGAGATGAACCATCACCTGTTTTTGATTAGAAAGCTATGTTTTTCCCCATGGGAAAACATACCATTCACTGTCTAGTGAATAACATGCAGAGACCCAAGAAAAATTGTGATTGGGATTTTAATTGAGAGATTTGCCAAGGATGAAAGCTGGTTTTAAATTATATGATGGAGGACAGAACCATCATATTCCACCACTGACTAGTACTATATCTCTGCTTGCCATTTACAGTGTGCAGCCAGGCTTGGAGAGAAAAATCTGGAAAATAATAAAACAAAAAAAAGAGTTATCTATCATCTGTGTTTCACTGATTGCTCAGAAATACCAAGCCTATGGTTAAGCTGAACATGTGAGAAAGAAAACTTTTCCGAGTATATTTTTCAACCCAGCAGTGTAAAGCATCATCAGTGTGGATGGGTGATTTCTGATAACATAGTTACCCTGGTAGCAGGCAGAAGCAAATGCATTTTGATTTTGGCTTTAGGTTCAGTAAGCAGAGATGAGACTTTTCCATTTAAGTGGTAAACAAACAAGTCCACAATAAGTTTTCTGGCACCTGAAGTGAAGGATTCTGGAGGCAGTTAGCTCCACATAGAGCTTCAGTGCCATGTGCAAGCATGGCTTGTCCCAGTCAGAAATGAAACAAATAACTTGGCGTGGCACGTAGGAAAAATGTTATAACACTGTTGTTGGGGAAAACAAACAAATATAAATCATAATTTATTTTATTTTCCAACTAAGAATATAAGGAATTTCACATGGGGCAGGAGAAGTCTTTTGCATATCCTTCCCACTTAATATCCAAATGTGTTTGTGTTCCTGTTTAGCAGAATCTGAACTGATATCAACCACCAACTTTATTCTCCTTTTTTTTTGTGACTTGTAGTTAGCTATTACAGAAAGTTTTCACTTTTCCTTTTTTCCTCCCACAGCATAAATAGATAATTTAAAATTTCTGAGCAGCTTTGCACAGAAGACCTGGCAGAAAGGTGTAAAGAGTGTGGAATCAGAGAAGTAGAGCACATTTCTGATCCTGAGCATTTCATGAGTGCATACAAGAATCTCATGCCTTAGATCCTGGATATGCCATTATAATGCTCTGAGCTTAATTCATTTATAGCCAATACTACAGCTACAAAACTCAGCAGAAATATATTGAGTTTAATGGGGTTCAGATTCATGACAAAGACAGTTTTTTTCTGAGAGCAACACAATTCTTTGGACTCCATACACATGCATACATCTCCACTAACTATTTTTCTTAGTGGTTTTTTTTTTTGAACAGTAACCAAACAATCCCACATACCTTAGATTGACTGGGTCGCCTTATTTAAAACAAGTTGAGACCTACGAAGGGTCAATATAATCTAAGTCTTTTAGACAAACTGAAGCAGAAGAAACTGCTGGGATTTCATTTCCCAATATTTTTTCTTCATATTGCATTAAATGACCCATGACTTTGATTAAATTGAAAATTTAATGTATTGGCATTTTCAATGCCTTAAGATTTATATTTTTGAAGGTTTCTATTTATGTTCCAGTTTTACTTTATTATATTTCTTGGAAAAACTAATTTCAGAGGACTCTACCAGCTGCCATGCAATAAAATTCAAATATCGGAGAAGCCAGGGTTTCTCCGCTCCTTCAAGCCAGGCGGGATCAGTTATGGTATCTATTTACTCCAAAGGAGTTCAGAAGGTTTTGGCCCATCTTATTCTTATAGCTATGCTTTTCTCTTTTCCACACATGAACAAGAGACATGTCAATTTAATTTGTAGAAAAAGTTATTTATATGGGATGAATCAGATGTTTTCAGGGAAATCAGGGTTTTACTGTGGCATTCCTGGTTAGATGGACAGGTCCAGAGAGCTGTGGTCAATGGAGTTAAATCCAGTTGTTTGCTAGTCACAAGTGGTGTCTCCCAGAGCTCTCCCAGAGTTTTTCCAAGAAATATAATAAAGTAAAACTGGAACATAAATAGAAACCTTCAAAAAGTACGGGTCACTCCTGTTTAACAGCTTCATCAGTGATTTGGATGAGGGGACAGAGTGTACCCTTGGTAAATTTGCAGATGACACCAAGCTAGGTGGAAGTGTTGATCTGCTTGAGGGTAGGGAAGCTCTGCAAAGGGATCTAGATAGGCTGGGTCTCTGGGCCAAGGCCAATTTCATTAGTTTCAATAAGGCCAAATGCAGGGTCCTGCACTTGGGCCACAACAACCCCCAGCAGCGCTACAGGCTTGGGGAGGAGTGGCTGGAGAGCTGCCAGGCAGAGAAGGACCTGGGGGTGTTGACTGACAGCCACCAGAACATGAGCCAGCAGTGTGCCCAGGTGGCCAAGAAGGCCAATGGCATCCTGGCTTGGATCAGGAACAGCGTGGGCAGCAGGAGCAGGGAGGGGATCATTCCTCTGTGCTCGGCTTTGGTGAGGCCACACCTCAAATACTGTGTCCAGTTTTGGGCCCCTCTCTACAAGAAGGACATTGAGGTGCTGGAGAGGGTACAGAGGTGGCTACAAAGCAAGTAAAGGGTTTGGAGCATGTGTCTTATGAGGAGAGGCTGAGGGATCTGGGATTGTTTTGCATGGAGAAGGCTGAGGGGAGACCTTATTGCCCTCTACAGCTACCTGAAGAGAAGTTGTAGTGAGGTGGGAGCTGGTCTGTTCTCCCTGGTGACAAGGGACAGAACAAGAGGCAATGGACTGAAGTTGAACCAGGGGAGGTTCAGGCTGGAGATCAGGAAGCATTTCTTTCCAGAAAGGGTTGTCAGGCATTGGAATGGGCTGCCCAGGGAGGTGGTGGAGTCACCATCCCTGGAAGTGTTTAAAAGCTGGGTAGATGTTGTACTTAGGGACATGGTTTAGTGGGTTTTGATAGGGCTAGAAATAAGGTTGGACTTGATGATCTTGAAGGTCTCTTTCAAAGGAAACCATTCTACCATTCTATCATTCCATGCAGGGAGCTACAGCCACCACTAAAGCTGTTAAAAAAAAAGGACCAGTTTCTCCAGTGTTTAAAATGATTGTCAGAATTGCTGGTTTCTGCTGGTATTTCCCCATGCCTGCACAACCCTACCCCTCAAGATGATTTTTCTAAAGAAGGTTAAGTCAAAATCATTACAGCATTTACAAAGGAAAGAGAGAATAATACAGGATTTTGCCTGTCCAAAAATGATACTGAACCAAATGTTACAACAGTTGCACTGAGAATTCTTGCAGGGTTCAGAATTTGGGTGTTCAGAATTTGAGTTTCAGAGGGATCCTGTATAATACTGTGAACCTAATTGTTACCCTTCCCATGAAAAACCAAGCAAATTTAGCCATCGTTTAAACTCCCAGAGTTGCTATTTGAATGATCTTCTTTATTAGGGTTGAGTTTAATGCTGAATTTTTTGTTGCAAAGGGTGTTTGAACCCACTGTAGGGATTGTGTCTATATGCTGGTTGAACCTACTCTGTACAAAGTATCTCACGGGAAAGTATGACTTTCACCTGTGGTTATTTCTCCTTCAGGGGCTTTTCATGTGATGAGCTCCAGGAGCGAGAAGATGAAACTGCCTCTCCTGTGCTTTTAGTACTTCCTGCAGCTGGCAGCCTGACAGTGAGGGAAAGTGGAGAAGACAGCCAATCTCCAGCACAGACTGGGGAGAATGGAGACTAGGAGTGAGATGCAAAATAAATGCAAAACCAGGGGTGGAACAGGAGGCAAGGTGAGGGCCTTAGAAGAAGGATGGATGGACAGAAAAGGGTTTGAGAAATAAGCCAGAAATTATAAGCTGGTACAAAGGGTGATGGAGAGACTGCAGGAAAGAAAGGCAGGGTAGATGGAGACTGAAAAGATTTTTGACCAGGGAGTCACCCTGTCCTCCTTAATTCAAAACTGATGCCAAATTTTGGCATCCTTTTCTTTCCAGGAAACCACTAAGAGAAGTTCAGTGAGGGCATCTGTATACATGTGTTTGTAAGTTGTCCCTGTGCAGTGGAACAATCGTGCATTGCACCTATGTGGGTGTACCTGTTGCCCCCAGAATGATATTAGATAACTAGGATCCACATGTTTCACACCCTTTGGGCACTTGACATTGTAACCTTAAAGATAAACTTTTTATTTAACACAAAAGAGAGACCTTGGCTTCCTACTGGGAAATGAAGAGGTGTCCCTTCAATGCAAGCACAAATGGGACACCAAACAGGTAGACCACAAAATAAAAATAGCTGTGCTGTACCTTCAAAGGAAATGAATGGAGTTTGAACCTTAATTAACTCTTTCAAGTATCAGACAGCAATCAGCACAAATTATTGGAGTAGGAGCTTTTTGCTCTTGAAAACATGGAGTCTTTGCTTCCCTGCCTCCTCCTCTCTCCACAGCTGCAAAAATCCAGCTGAGATCAAGAATGTTTTTTTTAATAGCACTTGTAAAAATCAAGTCCACAATCAACTAGACAAAGCAAAGCCATCATGAAAGGAAGAAAACATCCGGCCTTGGTGTGTGTGTATCGTGCTGGCTGAAATCTAGCCTCTCCAGCACAGCTGAAAGCCTGCTCAGCAGTCTGTGCAGAAGAAGCTGGCAGCCTTCAACTAGCCTCTAATGAGCCTCATCAGACAAACAAACAACAATAAAAAGAGGCTTCACAAATTAGCACCAAAGACAAGTGTTCGATGATTCTTCTGGAATTGTACAGTGCATACATCCCCGTTGCCTCTGGGCGTGGGGGGGAATCTGCTCTAACACTACTGCTCTAAATGTGGGGCGTCTGTTTTAAAATGGACATTCACCCTTTTTTTGGAGCCAGTAGTGCAAAACAGGTGCTTCTGAGGGATGAGGCCTTTGACTCTTTGGAGAAGATAAATTTCATCTTCAAGTACCCCCTACCACTGATGATAAAAACCTGTCCAAGTTCTTTGTGCTGTTACTGTCTGCTGCTAGGTTCTGAGAAGATCAGCAGTTCACAGAGCTGTTGCAAGGAGGATCACAGCCCACCAAGACAAGCCTGATGGCCACTATTCCACATACCTCTTATTTAATTAAATTTATTGGTGAGGGACATTGTTCTGCATAGCTGCATAAAGTGTGCCTCTTTCTCTTAGTACAGCATCTCACGTCAGAAAACAAATGTAATCTCACCAGCTTGCAACACAACTAGTGGTATCTATTTCTCACTCAGTATAGAACCGTTTTCTCTGTAAAATTTGCATGTGATCTGAAAATATGGAAAGAATAATATATTCTTTACTATGCTAAAGTTTCTGCAAACGTGGCAGGAACAGCACAAGCTGCTTACCTAATTCCCTTTTTTCCCCCCAAGAGCTCTCATTTGTAATAAGAACAGAGACTTAGAGAATGATTCTCACATAAAACCGAATTGCACAATTCTGCCCTGAAAGGTCACTTTCTCATCTATCTTCTGATGCACATTTTTTCCCTCACTGTGATTCTTTGCACAACTGTCCTCATGACAAATACCATTTGAACTGGGGACAGCCCTGTCTGGAGTGTATGCATCCCGAGTCTTTTCCAATAAGCTGAAGCTCCTATCTTAATAAGAGCCTTATGACAACTACAGGGCTTTCAATAGCAAATACAGCTTCTCTACAGCATACTCAGATGTCTCTAAGGAGAGGAATAAACTGTCAAATTTTGCTTCCTTGTAGTTAAAAAATAGCCCAAATACTTCAGTGCTGGCATAGAGGAACAAGGCTTCATTTTAGGCTTGACTCCTCTCTCAAGAAGAAGTCATGCTAGGAGCGCTTCTGGGAAAGCATTTACACTTGGCGTCTTGGTTATCCTGCACTGCAAAAGGGTATAAGAGCACCCAAGGGGATTTTTTTTCCTGTCTGAAACTGAACAAGAAAATGCAATGCAAAGATACTGCTAACATGACCCAAGCATGTGCAGTCCTGTGGACCAGGCTGGACCTAGACCAAGGCAAAACGCTCCGAAATGTAAATGTGGAGATTGTTACTTCCTCAGCACCAACTGTTTTACTATAAATCTGCTTCTACTGGTCTGCACTGGTTATTAATATAGACATAATCCAGGCAGGGATGTGACAGGTGGAGCTGTGGGGTTTCAGGCAACTGCCAAAGGGAGTAGGGAGATTTCATCATCAGGATGACACGGTGACATGTCTGCAAGGGGGTGTAATGAGGAAGGACAACAGGAAAAGGATGCAGGGTTGGAAGTATCTGAGCAAGCCAACACACTGCACCTAGGGCTGCATCCATGACAGGTTTTGAAATGAGTGTAGGAACTATGCAAGGAGAGGAAAGGTTGAAGTGGGATATGCAGAGCTTCTCAAGGGAATTGTCTGCTTACAGTGATGGGGCTGCATCACATTGGACAGAGTGAGCAATTTGCACAGAAACTGCAGATTTCGCAGAAATCAGGTGAATTCTCAACTGATTTTAGCTTTTACAAATTCAAAATGGACAGATGAGGCTGCAAAAAACCAGGATCATCCCAGCTTCCCCCAGCTTATTTCCATCCTTATTGCAGACTAAACTCAGAAGCACTTTTCTGGATACTCACCTAAAGTTATTTTCATGTATCAAAAGCACAGCCAGAGCCATGGCTATGCAGATTATGGGAAAATATAACTCCTTATCCATCCAATATTAGTATTTCTTTTTTCCTAAGATGGATATCATTTTCCTAAAAGAAATCTGAGGAACAATAGACAGCGTCTAAAGGCAGCAACCAGTGAATCATAGTGAACTGCTGATGGAAACCTAACTTGGTATTGCTTGGCATGGCACATCCAGCGGTGTCAGCCGAGTGCAGTAAAATGGAAATGATTGATCTTGTCCTGCTTCACTTGCTGAAGCGGAGGGTTGGAATCAAGTTCTGCAAAGTGAAAATTCTGCTTTTTGTTTCTTGTTTTAATTCATAGAGTAGCAGCTTTGGAGTGTTTTCACTCTTCTAAGAACTTAATTCTGAAAATTCTGAAATGAAACTTTGTGGTTTAGGGAAAAACTTTCTTTTTAGAAGAATTTTATGTAGGATTAAAAATTATTTTATGTTCTGATCTGGTCAGTCTCATTTCATGTGTTGTGGTGATGAGGAAAAAAAAAGCTTTTACTGACAGACTGTGTCCTCCAGCTCTACCCTTGATTGACACCTAAGTTTGGAAGAATGATTCCTGAGAAATACCTGTTTGTCAGAGTAGTACTCTGCTAGGTACTGAGGGCAGAAGCCAGAGCTGGGTTCAGTTTCTAATAAACACCAACCTGAGCTTGCACTTAGAAACCTGGAAAAATTCAAGTTTCTGCACATTCATTCATACTTTCTTCCTTCCTTACAGCCCTCAAATGACTTTGAAGAACAGTGTCATCCTGAGGGAAGAAAGAAAATGAAGACAAGGAAATAAAAATGACAACATAAAATAGCCAGCTGCACTTTCCTTTCTATACAACAATACTATAAGACATCCCTCTCATCTTCTCTCTTGATGGAGAAACTGCAAAGGCAGTTGGAGGTTTTCCACCTCAGATACCCCCAGACCCCACTGACACTCAAATGCTCTTGGGTTCCTGGTCTGTCTCACACTGGGACACACTACATCCTTGGTGCTGTGCCTGACTGCAGTTGCATGACACTGCAGCTCTTCATTGCTTCTTCATAGCCTCTCTCCTTCACCTAGCCCATCTTTATTTCTATTTTTCCTTGGTAGCTTGTGTTCTGCAACAAGACATCACTTCACTCTGAAAGACCACTTGATTTTGTTACCCAGAAGAAATCCCTCAGATAATTTTAATGTATTTTATCTAAAACTTTCACATCACAAGGCCTCAACAGCTTGCACCACATGGTGCAGACAATTCACTCCATTGTGTTTAGCTATAGCTGGGGACCCCAGACTTCCCCGCTTTATTACAGCCATATTTTTTACTTCACCTTCTGGCAGGAATTTTAAATTTCTTTAACAAAAATGCCTCCATTTTTGATAAACAATGAAAATCGAGCCCTGTCCATTGGTTCTTTTTATGCAACCCCCTTCTCTATGCCAAGGCCAATGGAGTTTTCCTTTTCCCAGGTCTTTCATCCCTCTTGAGGAAAAAGTTCCTTTTTTCAGTCCATACCAGCAGGATTACAAGCATTTACCTTCATTTACATTTTCAGTTTCATCGTAAACACGTTGCAGCTTCCCTAATATTTAGCCAGTATTGCAAGTAGTCATCCAATATTTGTTTATCTCCAGACTTCTTCACTTGTGGCTAAAACTGGATCAGTTCAAGATGCCATTTGGGATATGGGTATTTATTTTTAGCAGAGAATCCATCACACTTAATTCCAGAGCACACCAGTGCCAGTGCAGAATCTAGCTTGTTCATTTGCTGAATACAGCAGTTCTACAGTGTATATTGGCCTCTTTGGCTACTGACTGTGGCTCATGATCTATTAATTCATTGACCATTTCTTCTGTCTCTCTCATTCATGTATGGTATAAGAAAAGATTCAACCTTGAAAGCAGCATCTCTGAAGGAACAGACCAGCATGGGAAGCTGTATCTAGAACCTCTTCTTTTATGCAGAAAAGCATTCCCCCATTTTACTACTGAAATGTAAAAAGAAAAAGAGTTTTACCACAAACGTGATCAGAATAGGTTACCCAGAGAGCCTGTGGAGTCTCCATTCTTGAAGACACTCAAAACTTCATTGAATCTAGTGCTAAGCAATGTTTCAAGATGACCATGCTTAGAGCAGGGGTTGGACTATATGACCTCCAGAGCCATCTTCCAGCTTCAACCAGTCTGTGATTCTGTGAATTTTACACAACATTTATACAGTGCATTAAAAAAAATAGGGTTTTAATTTGATTTCTGGAGGCTGGAACCTTCCCCTCTGAGTTGAGTCTTCAACAGTGACAGACAGAGACCTCTAATCTGACTGAGGATATATTTACAGCACAGCATTATTAGAGGTACTTCAGCTAGTGTGGGTATACCTGCATTCTAAGTGTAAAAGGGTGAAGTTCAGGGTGGATTTTTCTAGAAATGGAAAGTAATGCTAATTTAGGTGATGAAACTAGAAAAGACAGTGCAGAACCACTTCATAGAAGTTGTGTTCAAAGGGACCTTTAAAGGCCATCTAATTATACCTCCAATTGTTACACTTCAGACCATGTTCTGTGTGACTGCAGCACGGGAAGTGCTTTGGCACTGGAGAAGCATTATCCTGCAGCTATAAACCACAGTTATGGATTGACATGGCACTTTGGCTAACACCTGTGTGTATGGGTTACAAGGTACCAAGAGCTAGATTCTTCTCTAGGTGACCCTACATGTTTGCATAATACACTTCTGCTTGTAAGAGGACCTCTGTTGCCTGTTTCAGGATTTAGTAATTCAGTAATTTTGGAAAGGTCAGATCTTGAGTTTAGCCTACTAATCAAAATGTAGGCAATTCATTGCAGGCTAAGTGCTAATTTCAATTTAGCATCAACCTGAGGGCACATGTCTTGTCCTTTTAGATGGGTAAATTTATAATTAATAGAAACATTGAAGTAAACGACGTCATTCCTGGCAATGTACAGATCTACCATCAGGATCAGATGATGTGTGTAGTTCCTGATCTGTACAGAGGAAGGGTAATAAATGCAGTGGGTTAGCTTCTCAGACATTTGTATAATGGAGTGTTACCTTTGCCTTAGCAGCAATTGGGGATAGAAAGAAGTGGTTCCAATCGATTATTGTTGAGACTTCAGTTATGAATTCTAATGCCATGATTTATTGTTAATATTACACATATACACAAGCCTTTTTCTTGTTTTCAGGCATTTTCATAACACCATGTTCTACCTAAGTTCAGAGACAGAAATGTTGACTTACAAAAATGTGGGGAAACAGTCTACGCTCACAGAACCCATGAAGGAATGGAAATGGTTCCCTTCTGCAAGTAGGAAAATCAAGATAGGAAGAGCTAGATTTGCTTTGTTTAACCAGTGGAAGTCCCTCTGTAGGCAACAGGGAGAGGTAGGTACGTCCCAAAATCAGATCTTAGCTGTGTTCAGCCACCTTCTGAATCCTACAGGAATGGCACATAATTGCTAGTCTGCCAGCACGGGCACCTCAGGTAGATGCTAAAGTAAGGTAGGGGTGAATCCACATACTGGTTGTCATGTTAACCTTAGAAAAGGCTTCCTGACCTTACAATACATAAATGACTTCATTATAACAAATACAAAGACATCACTTCTGATGTCTGTCAGTCATCTCAAGTGGTGTATTCACAATTTTCCCTTCAAATTTGTCACACAAAACCCAACAGTATTATTTAGCACTAATACATAAGCAACCACTGTGGTCAAAAATATTATTTTGCTCCTGAAATCCACTTTGTAGCAGACAATCAAGAATTGGACATCTCTATTATACTGATAGTGAAATATTTAATGAAAAAAAAAAAAATTACATGACTTGACTCAAAATATTGTAATCATTTTTCTCATCCTGACACAGAAAAAATATTCAAGCCATCAGTCATGTTTGCAAAATGAAATTTTCCAAAGGAAAGAATATATATATATATTAATTTTTGTGTGTGTGAGAACTGTAAAAACACTGTTATCATGACACACCTTTTTAAATGCATTTTTTTTGGAGTTCCCTAGGATCCCCCTAGGGATGTTTTACCTAGACTGACACCCTGTCCCTCAAAAATTTTAAAGGAAATGAAGCTTCACGATTCTCAAGAGAAGAATGTTTCAGTTGAAGAAATGCAAGCAGATTCACAGTCTAAGAGTTTCAGTGAAAACATTAGTGATAATTATACAGCAAGTCATGTCCCTTCAAATAGCTAACATTGTGCAGGAAGGTAGCTGTCTATATTTTAACTATTTGGGTTTTTTTCTTTCTAGATTTAAAGCTAGGCTAGCAAAGCCTCATACAATGGAGAGAATCTTATAATACTTAGAATTAATACTCAGTCTCTCCTATTATTTGTAAATACGGATATGAAGGTCAAATTCATCTCTCGTGTACATAGCAGCTGAATTTAGGCTTTCAATCCGAATTGTGCTGAACTTTAGTTCAAGCCTTTATCTTCACCTAATCTTCATCTATTAATACACATGAAGCCATTACTGATACTGCAGAATATAGCTGGAGCGAGCAGGTAGTGGGTTTGGAGGGGAAATAAGAATGGTGACAACAGAGGACTTGACCAGGATGTTGGGTCATTCAGTAGGGTGAGTACAGTGAACTTGACCCTTGTCCTTGGCACTAATAGAATATTTCTTTTCTCCAAATGGAAGAGAGGGAATGGAACTGGAAGAAAAGAAGAAAAAGCAAGCAACACTGAGTAATGGGCTGTACCAAAATTTGAGAGGGTATAGGTGCTGAGGTTATTTCTATTTTCATTTTAAGAGAGAAAACTTAGAGGGAGGAAGACTCTCCACTGGTTCATGAGGATTGGGTTAGAAACCACTTGAGTAAACTGAACACACACAAATCAATGGGCCCTGATGAGATGCATCCATGAGTGCTGAGGGAGGTGGCTGATGTTGTTGCTCTACCACTCTCCATCAGTTTTGAAAGATCATGGAGACTGGGAGAGGTGAAGGAAAACCAATGTCACTCCAGTCTTTAAAGAGGACAAGAAGGAAGACCAGCCTTACCTCCAACCCTGGAAAGGTAATGAAGCCTCTCATTCTAGAGATCATCTTTCAGCACATGGAAGAAAAGAAGGCTATCAAGAATAGCCAGCATTTATTTACCAGAGGGAAATCATGTTTGAGTAATCTGATAGCCTTCTATGGTCATGTGACTGTATGGGTAGATGCAGAGAGAGCAGTGGATGTTGTCTACCTTGACTTCAGCAAAGCTTTTGACACTGTCTCCCATAACATCCATGTAGGTAAGTTCAGGAAGTATGGGTTAGAAGAGGGGATGGTGAGATGGGTTGAGAACGCGCTGAACAATAGAGCTCAGAGGGTTGTGATCAGTGGTGCAGAATTCAATTGGAGACCTGTAGCTAGTAATGTTCCCAGGGGTCAGTTCTGGGTCCAGCCTAATTCAACATCTTCATCAATGACCTGGATGAAGGCATAGAGAGCACCCTCAGTAAGTTTGCTGATGATACTAAACTGGGAGGAGTAGCTAAGACACCAGAAGGCTGTGCTGCCATCCAGTGAGATCTGGACAGACTGGAGAGCTGGGAAAAGGTGAATCTAATGAAGTTCAACAAGGATAAGTGTAGAGTCCTACACCTGGGGAGGAATAGTACCATGCACCAGTACAGGTTAGGGGTATACCTGCTGGAAAGCAGCTCCATGGAGAAGGACCTTGGAGTCCTGGTGGACAAGAAGTTATCTATGGAACAATAATGGGGACTTGTGGCCAGGAAGGCCAATGGTATCCGGGGGTGCATAAAGGAAAGTGTGGCCAGCAGATTGAGGGAGGTTCTCCTCCCCCTCTACTCTGCACCAGTGAGACCACATCTGGCATAGGCGAGTTCTGGTCCACCTAGTTCAAGAGGGATGGGGAAATACTACAGAGAGTCCAACAGAGGCTGTGAGTATGATGAAGGGACTGGAACATCTCCCTTATGAGGAAAGGCTGAGAGCCCTGAGGCTGTTTAGCCTGGAGAAGAGAAGACTGAGAGGGGATCTTATGAATGTTTACAAATCTCTGCAGGGTGGGTGTCAAGTAGAAGGGGCCAGTCTCTTTTCAGTGGTGCCCTGTGATAGGATGAGGGGCAATGGACACAAACTGGAACACATAAAGTTCCACCTCAACATGAGGAAAAACTTCTTTGTTGTGAAGTTGATGGAGCCTTGGAACAGGCTTCCCAAAGAAGTTGTGGAGTCTCCTTCTGTGGATACTTTAAAAACTTGCCTGAATATGTTTCTGCGTGTACTGTCCTGGGTGATCCTGCTTTGGCAGGAGGGTTGGGCTATATGATCTCCAGAGGTCCCTTCCAACCCCTACCATTCTATGATTCTATGATTCTATTTCATAATCATTGACCCCATACAGTAGGAGTAGTCTTTATGTGAGATATGTCTGGACAGAACCGCACAGTTGTATGCCACACTGGGGCTGGTTCTAAAGCCTGTTCAAAATTCGTTCAAGCTGATAATAGTTACTTTCATTGTATTAAGAGATTTCCACCCAAATGAGTCAATATTCACGGTAACGAAAGGCTTCCTATTTCTATTCTATTTCAGGGCTATGCACCAGAATTGAAACTATGGAGAAATTTTCATTTTTTTCCAAAACACAAGATTTAGCAGAAAATAGAAAATGAGAAAACTCAGTTGTGAAGACACTAGCCCTATATGCTACTTGAACATATGGCCTGAACAAGACACCAGACTATTTCCATACTTGAATATCCTCTTGTATTTATGTCCTGGAAGATATATGACAAGCAACATTGAGAGCTGTCAGTCTTCTGATTCTTACTGACTTTCCCCCACCCACCCTTTACAGTCCTTTACATTTGTACAGAGCATAGGACAAACATTATGGACAAACTTTCCAGGAAAACTTTCCTCCATCATTGAAGCTGTGCCCCTGCAAAAAAATCAGAAATAGCATTTTGGTTCAAGCATGATGTAATGATGCTATTGCTTCATTAGATTTTTTTTTTCTTCTGTTTCTGTTATTTTAATAGCAACATGGATAGATGTGCATTCAGTGGAGGACTATGAAAAAACTTCATTTCCTAAATACCTAGCAAAATCTCCCATGAAGCTGTTTGCAGCCTGGATATTACTCATCAGAGCCCATTGACCATTTTCCAGGAAGATTTTGATTAAGACAGATTTATTACTGGGTCCTGATAATACCTGCAACAGCAGGAACTGAATATTAATGACTGCCAGTCTGTTCAAATTAACCTGTCTTGGTGGGACTTGAGTCAGTTAGGATTTCAATTTAAACTTTGACTTGACGGCCATGGATTTAGTTATAAAATCAACATCTAATAGGCTAGTATTTGGATACTGCAAGAAGAGAACTCTCTAAAAATCTGATTTGATCTCGGTAGTATTAGTACATTGAGAAACTATATGTAAGAAACTGCACTGAAAACACAGATACAAAGAAGAATATAAAGACATTTGAGCAGCCCTAGGGTATTTGTGGTTTCTCATATCTGGTCCAGAGGGGTGTTTGTCTTCCATGGGCTCTGCTAGCACCATGTGAACAGCTTAAGACTCCATTGGTGGTACCTATCTATATGAAAGCAAATGGATCAATCCTCTTTTATTTGCCACAGTCATGTAGGCAAACATTGTAAGATTTATTCCCTTGTGAAATAAGCATTAATTGGACAGCAGAAGTAAATAGAAGAAGAGCTATTATCCTATGATATCCACAAGCATCTCATCTTTGTGCAGCTCTGCTTTTCCTCTTGATGTTTGTCTCACCCACAGGTATGTAATGTTCTATATCTCATCAAGAGTCTAATGAAAAAAAAAACAACACACAAAATCTGTAAAATGCTCTATCAGAACGGATCATTCAAGTGAATGATGTTCATCAGTTGTTTAATGTAACGACAGCAGATTAGAAATATTACAGCATATAAGCTTTCCTCAGAAGTATTGCTAGGGAAAGCTCAGTCTGTCTCCATATCCACTTAGAACAAGGATAAAAAACCTTGCCATATTTAATTTTCTACTACATCACAACATACTGCAGAAATTTCATCTTGTCTTAGCCAACTCCAGAGCTACCACTAAGTTATTCAATGTACACCAAGATGATCATCCATCTTTGCTGCATAAGGAACTGTCTGGTTGGATGGGCCCAGAAAGGGATAGTGAACGGAGTTAAATACAGTTAGTTAGTGGCCAGTCACAAGTGGTGTTCCCCAGGTCTCAGGATTGGAGCCTATTCTGTTTAACACCTTTATTAATGATCTGGATGAGAGGATTGAGGGCACCCTCAGCAAGTTTGTGGATTACACCAAATTTGGCAGGTGTGTTGACCTGTTTGAGGGTAAGGAGGCTCTGCAGAGGGATCTGACAGGCTACATCAATGGGCTCAGGTCAATTGTATGAGTTTCTACAAGGCAGAGTGCCAGGTCCCGCACTTGGGTCACAACAGCTGCAGACAACACTACAGTCTCAGGGAAGAGTGGCTGGAAAGCTGCTAGGCAGAAAAGGACCTGTGGGTATTGGTTGACAGGCAGCTGAACATGAACCAGCAGTGAGCCCAGGTGGCCTAAAAGGCCAACGGCATCCTGGCCTGTATCAGAAATAGTCTGACCAGCAAGACTAGAGAAGGGATTGCCCCCCTGCACTGGGCATTGGTGAAGCTGCACCTCAAATACTGGGTTCACTTTTTTGGACCTTCACTAAAAGAAGGACATTGAGATGCTGGAGGGAAAGAAGGGCAACAAAGCTGGTGAAGGGTCTAGAGAACAAGTCTTATTAGGAGTGGCTGTGGGAACTGAAGTTATTTAGCCTGAAGAAAAGGTGACTCAAGGGAGACCTTCTTGATCTCTACAACTACCTGAAAGGAGGTTGTAAAGAGGTGGGGATCAGTCTCTTCACCAAAGTAACAAGTCATAGGACAAGAGGAAATAGACTCAAGTTGTGCCAGGAGAGGTTTAGGTTGGTCATTAGGATTTTTTTTAACTTGAGGGGATTGTCAAGACCTGGAATAATCTGTCCAGGGAAGTGGTGGAGTCCCCGTCCCTGAAGGTGTTTAAAAGATATGTAGATGTGGTGATGAGGGACATGGTTTAGTGGAACCTGTCAGTACTGGATTAAGGGCTGGCACTTGATGATCTTAAAGATCTATTCCAACCAAAAATTCTATAATTCTATGATAGCACACACATCTGCCACATGCAGAAAGTAGACTGAAGCTGAAGAAGTGGACATACACATTTGAATTTGATGTTTGCTATTCCAATCCCTTGATCTATTTTTATCAATTCTAATCACAAATGGCAGGACTATTATAAAAAGGGAACCTGTAATTTCAACCCTGTCTACTCTGCTGCTCTACTGAAGGCCAGCTTTGGGACAACACTGTCAGGCATTATGTGTATGTGAAGCATGTCAGGGTATCAATCTATCTGCAAAGCATATTCCAAGGGTCTCAATCTATGTGAAGTGGTCAAATACTGACTACAACATGAAATTCACTTTGCTTACCATCTGCCTGATTTGTTAGTTGACATGGTTTGTGAAGATGAAGGAGTGTCTCTGCAAACACTGCGGTAGCCATTATAGAACAAGAATCATAGTTTTTAATGGGAAAGAGGTTTAAAAAACACACTTGAATATCACAAAAGAAGTGATCCAACTTGGCATACAATCTGCTAAGTGTCTTGTTACCAAATATCATCTGGGGAAGAAAAATTGCAATGGCTTTATATAGAAATAGAAGATGTCAGCTTGGAAGCTTGTCAAACCAGAAGTTTTTAGAGGAACTATTTGTAAAAGAAAGATGTCAACTTCCAACTTTATTTTTGTTCTTCTGTTGAAGATACATCTTAGAATTAGCGTTAGTGAATTTTTTTTTTATTTTTTGTAATTAGAGAGCAATCAGATTCTTTTCATGAGGTTGTTTTTTCCTCCCAAGTAGAAGTTTTGTTGTAATTGACCTATTTTTAATATAATTTTCACAGCTGAAAAGAGATAATCCTATCTAAAATAGGTTCTAATTGACTTATTTTGATATAGTTTACACAGATGAACAAAGATAGTCCTATATAAAATAAAAGCCTGCTATTAGTATTCTTCCTCTTTCTAGTGTTCATTTACTCATATAAATCCCACTGGCAATAAGGCAATTACACCACAGATGGTAGAGTTCAAACAAATTAGATTCTACTGTCTCTTCACAAATAGCTTCACTGCACAAACTTCTCCAAAGCACGTATGTGCTGAGCCCTCATCTTGCCACTCAATTCCTTGCATAACGTCACCAAAAAGCTCCATTTTATCTGCATTTCATCTTATCATCAGTGTCTTTTCACTGGCTCCTTCCTTTGCCTTAATTGATCCCTCACAGCCATATACCCTTCCCCAGCTATTGCCCTCAAAATGTAAGTGAAGGACAAACATCAAGTACTCATCAACTCGCAGAGTGTTTTTCCTGTATTTTGCATCTCTTCTTTCTTGCTCTTTCACCCTTCCACCTCTCCTCCATCTGTGTATGTGCCTGTGCCTTCTATATCCTGTATCCCTCAGAACACCGACTGTGTCTCTATGCATGTCCATATAATGCATTTTACAAGGAGACTGCAACCCTGGTTACACTGAGGATTCTAGTGCTCTGTATTACAAATAATTAATATCTTCATTAATACGGCAAAATCTGTTCCCATGCAGGTTTTGCCTAGATGGATTTATTCTTATCTCAGCAACTCAGATCAGCTTGACTGCTGCTGTAAATAAAAGGATTCTTGCCTTAGAATGAAGGAGTACAAAGGCAGCTTGTCTAAATACGAAATAGATGATGATAAAGCTTGAGGAGCTGGATAACCAGCACACCATCAAATCAAATTTTGGAACACTGCAAAGCCAGAAAGGTCTTGACATGATGTTCCTCTGATGAAATTGTCTCAATACACATTGACGCAACAAAAGTAGCTGAATTGCTGTTGCTAATTGCCTATGTCTCTGGTTTGGGTAACCTGAGGTTCTGGATCACTTCCATCCAATTTCAGCCACAGCAGATGCCTAGTCCTCTGTGGGATGGGAGTGGTCCAAGGTGAGTGCGTCTTTGGACAATCTGCCTATAATGTTGGTTATTTAAATTCATATGACAGGCATCCTTGGAGTAAAAGGGGCACCTCTAGCTATATTTATGAAACTCAAAGGAAGAAAGAATGACACCAGACCTGTGTATTTCAGCTGAATCAGAAAAAAGGTGGACAGAGGACATAAAAAATATTCAAGAGCTCCAACTTAAGCTCAGCCTTCACAGAGTGAAAGCATGAATGTCCCAAAACAGTATTTCATGGTATTCTTAATCAAATCTTACACCTTCAGCATATGTAACAGTATGTATAGTTTTAAACTCAATGGATATAGGAACACTTCCCTGCAGTTACAAGATTTCCCATTTAATGCCAGCATCAAACTTTCATCAGATTAAGACCCAAGACAATTTTTAATTGACTACACTTTACGAACTGTTTTCTACTTTTCTGGTGATTAGACTGGTACTTCCTGCATTTTGTGTGTGAACTTCTTTCTCAACTAAAATTTCCATTTAACTCTTCCCTCTTTAAAAGGGGAGAGTTTCTCATTGACAGAAACAGCTTTCATAAACATAAAAAAAAGTCTAACTGTCAAGCAGCTTCTGTAGTCAGGTCTCCTTTCATTTATGCAGAAATCTTGGCAGAGAAACACAGAGAAGGCTAGTATCTGCCTCCAAGTTTTGAATATGGAAACTAAGCTCACAGCCTGACTGTGAGGTTTTTAACTTGATAAAGCTATAGTATCTACTGTTCCCCATCTGGAAGGTATTTGCAGTGCTCTGTCTGCTGTATCCAACCAGATATCGAGGCAATCCTGAAAGACTATCAGGAACAAAAAGATAGAAAATTCTGGATGCCCAAAATATAACATGCCCAGATAGTGACCATGGAGAAGAACTAGTAAAACTTGCTTGCTCTGGGAGATGAAGAACTCCAGTTAAGGTAAAATAAAATTTTAAGAAAATAAATTAGTTAAAGTTTTACGTGTAAAAATTATGTTTTGAAAGAGATGGAAATAAAAAAAAAAAACCACAAACTTTGAAACTTCGAAGTAGATAATTTATTTGAAATGAAGTTGATGAATAGTACAAGTGCCACATTTCCACTGTGGCCTGGAAATTCCCTTGTTTCTGTCCCATTTGAAGTAAATTTATTTCTATTGTTTTCTTTCTTTCTTTCTTTCTTTCTTTCTTTCTTTCTTTCTTTCTTT